>OY728123.1:296238220-297488220 GCA_963277665.1 Viscum album
ATTAATTTAAGCATTGGCATGATTTAATGTGAAAGGAAGTCACATCATTTAATACAAGGGGGTTTTAAGGGGAAGAGTTAAGGGGGTTAGGGAATTTGAAGGGGTGGGGTTAATGTGGGCCCCACCTCACCTCTTTTATAACTTGGTTAGTTCCCCAACTTCCACACATGGTTAGAAGTAAAATTTGTTCCACAAATTTTATTTACTTCACAATTTAACCTCAAATTTTAAACAACTCCTTCCGAGAAAATGCACCATCGAAAAAGGTGTTCCTAAGAAATTACCGGCGTTGCGGTTTCATCGGTGCCCTCGTATTTCGATTCCGAGCACCGGTTTAAAAGTTAGAAAAACCCGCTCATTCATTAACTAAATGTACCCGAGCCTAACTTCGTAAATTTATTCCGGGCACACCGGGCCTCGGAATCAGGTGTCGTCAGAAGCCGCAGTCTCGTAAAATTCCAAAGAAATTAAGAAAAAAAATTTCCTTGAAATTTCCGGGTCTTTACACTACCGTTGCTGTTATTTAAAAATTATATCTATATAATGTTGGTATGTATGTTATTAATTTATTTGGGTAGATATTTGACAAACTAAAAAGGCTTTTTAAGTGTGAAGAAAAGAAGAGTTGAGGTGCATTTTTATAAGGGAGATAAGGGACACTCTGGGAATTACATAAAATATTAAATTAATATAAATTAATTTTCATTTTAAAAATACTCTAAACTGATATAATTAAAATATAGTATGATTATGGGTCAAACTAATATCATACAATAAAATTTTTACAACTTTATATTATATTTTCACCCTTATCTATTTTTCTAAACCACATTAACCCTCTTTGAAAATTACGGTGATAAATAAGTTTCTTATTATTTATGGGTAAATATAGTTACTATAAAAAGATAATTGTATCATAAATGGACCATATTTGATACTTTTAAACATATAAAAGTCACCTGTATGAATATAGTATTTTTATGAATTTTAAATCATTTAATAAAATATTATTTATAATAAAATAACATTATTGTCATTTTTGAACTATTTATTTAATATGACTTTGAAAATAACATGAAAAAATGGAATTAAAATATAATCCATTCACACCTCTATAATATTTTATTTTTATCTAAACATTTTTGGGACACAATAATTCATTCATATTAAATTAGTTTTAATATTTTTAGAACCATTTATTTTTATTTTTCTATTAAGTGAATAAATACCGTGTCAGTGTTGCGTAAGTATTTAAGGTAATTATTTCATAACTAAAAATTTAAATAAAAATGAAGATTAAAAATAATCATTTACATTTTAAATTAATATTTATAATTGAACATAATTTTTCTTATCCTTGTCAAAAAATATTATAGAAATTAAATGTAAGATAATGACATTTTTTACTTTATCTTTTCTTTAATTATTATACAGGTCGAAATCACGCCCAAATAGAAACAAAAGGTTATATATCAAAAAAAAAGATGATTATGGAAGATATAAACTCATAAAATTAAATTAATTCAAGTGTTAGGGTCATTTTTTAGTTGTTATTGTAATATTTTTAACCTTAATTACCCAGTTTACCCTTACTGTGCTAATAATTATTTAATATGGTTACTATTCATAATGAAAAAAACTAAAAGGGAACAATTTACCAAATTTTAACAAAATTATTATAAATATATAATCCATTTTTAAATATTCAATTCACAAAAGTGTCAAAATTTAATTTAAAATTAAACTCGCAAAGCGTGTTGAAAAGGGGTTTTTTAGGAAAATGCATTTTTTAGGGAAAAGATGAATTTGCATTAACTCTTTGACTAGAAATATTCATTTTATGAATATAAATTAATAGAGATAAATATATAATCTATAAATTTAATTTAAATTATTCCTAATTAGGGTTTATTTTAATTAATTAAAATGAAAAAACATCATGCACTTAGAAACAATTTTTAGAAAAAGGCCTTTTTAAGATTAAAAATAGATTTATACCAAAATCATGAAAATTACTAATTTAAATGAAATTAATTATATTATTTTAAATGAAATTTATCATATTTAATTTTAATACCAAATCCAAAATATATTTATATTACTTTATTTAATTAAAAGAAATTACAGAGTTATAAAAATTGGTATTTTTTTACTATTCATTGAAATCCCAATCTTTTCAGAAAAATACAAAACAAATACCCTAAGATAATTTTGATATTCTGATTTCAAAAATTTTATAATTTTTATACAATACCATTTCTAAAGGTGGCATAAATTAATTATATTTTCCACGCACAAAAAAAAATAAAAATCATTTTTGAAGAAAACATTTTTTTGAAGTATAAAATGATTTTACTAAAAAATATTTATTTATTTATTATGAATTAATAAATATATTTATATTATATATGACTTTTAGATATATTTTTCATAATATATTTATTTCTATTCATACTCACCAATTAAATGGATAGGTTATAACCGTAACATTTAAATAATAATATTTTTTGGTTTGTTTAGGTTTGGTGTTTAGTGTCATATATACTACTAAACAAAGTGTTAATTTAAAATTTTCAAGGTGTTATAGTAGGGTTGATATTGAGGGTTAAATTTATTAGGATGTGTTATCTCCCTATTTTCTATGTTGATTTTCCCTCCTCTTTTCTTGTCTATATTCCTTCTCTTTGATACTTAAGTCTTTATACAATGGAGTTTGACTTAGGTATTATTGTGGAAAAGGTCACTCCTATATATAGAGACATCGGTATAGGGTTATAAAATTAGAGAAAGAGGGTGAATGGTGATTGATTTTTAATTATTTACTAAGAGAGAGAGAGAGAACTAGAGAAATTTAATCTTCATTGAACTTTGATTGGAATTATTGTGAACTCATAAGGACAATGACTTCTTCTTACTAACTGCATTATGTCTACATGTTTTTTTCTACATTTTAATTTATATATAAATATACATATAATCTAAATTTTTAAAAACCCCTATTATATTAGTATATATTAGGTTTGTATACTTTGTATTATAATAGTGATAATAGAAGAACGGTGTGTGTGAGTGGCCTCCTGAAGATCGAAACTAGGGTAAAAACCTTGCAATATTATTAGGAAAATAAGAAATATATTGAAGTGGGATTCAAAACAAATATATCTTATAAATACTCCACCCACCTTATTTTCTTTAGGATTATATACATTTTTTAGTATAAGTTTCTTATTTATTTTTGGCTAGTGTAGACCATGAATTTCTCACCAAACAGATAAAGCCCCCAACACTTAAGCTCGTGCACCACAACTTCTAGCTCTAATACACGAGTATGATAATTCCTCTCATGGGGTAAAATCTACTATGATCCATATCCTGCAACATTATTATCCTACATCAAGACACACCCCAATACCACACCCAAATAATCACATAAAATCATAAAATTGACTGGACTTAGGAAAAAATAGGATAAGGGTTGATGCGAGGCACTAATTTATATTTTTAAGGAATCTTGACACTCTAGACTCAAAAAAACTTCACTTCCTTCCAAGTGAGCATAGTAAAAGGAGATAAAATCTTTGATAAGTTTCTAAGAAAACATTATTGATAAACTACTAATCCTAAGAAACTTAATATCTCAAATAAATTTTGTGGAAACTCCCAAGACATAACGGTATTCACCTAATCTAGATCAATTGTGATGCCATGTTCAAACAATAAATATACTAGGAAATTTACATCTTGGATCTAAAAGGTACATTTAGATATATTTACACATGGATAGGGCTCATGGATTTTCCCAAGGATGATTCTCATATTTCATGCATGCTCCTCCACGTCTTGGAATAGACTAAGATATAATCTAAAAATACCATGAAAAAATAGTCTAATTACCGATGAAATATTTGATTCATCAAAGCAATAAAATTTATAAGAGAATTAGTATAACCTAATAGAATCATGATATAGTCATAGTTCCCATATATAATTTAATAATAAATCTTAGGAGTATTATATGAATTCACCTGGAGCTGATGGTGACCCAGTTGGAGATTATTTTTTGGGGAACACCTATCCCCATTTAATTGATAAAAAATCATTGATACAGAGAAAGGGGTACTTATTCTTAATATTGAATCATTTTAACTTCTTATAATTAATACAAAATCAGTTATATCGATATTTTTATTGAATAGAACTGGGGAATCAATTGGGGAAATTCTAGGTTTAATGAATCCCTTAGCCTCTAGATCATCAAGTTTGATATTTAACTCTTTCAACTCAAATGGATACATGAAATATGAAGGTAAGGATATATTTTTCATCCCTATAGTAAAATAAATACAAAACTTAACTTCCTACTTTGGGGGTAACCCTGGGAAGTCATCAAATAACAAAATAAGAAACTCTTTAACTATGGGAGGTAACTCTCTCCATAGGGCTTCTTCATCATCCTCAAGTAAAAGAGAAGATATTTGGCATGAGAGTTGGAAAAAAAATAGGGAGAGGAGGCCCTAATTGTATCAAATAAGGATCCCACTCCCCTTAGAATATACTGACACTCCCACTAGGGGTAATGAAAGATACCCTCTGATGATAAAAATCAAAATGAACCCTAATAGGCATCATTCAGTCATTCTTGAAGATTACATAAAAGAGATCGATATCAAGAATAAGTAAATCCCAAGACAACTCCACCTAGACCATGGATATAACATAATAAGGGAATTGAAGTCAAGGCTACTTATTTTTCTTAAGAGGATTTGATATCTCAATCACAAAGGGTATGATATCAGAAGAAATATTCGACAAATTCACTAGACAAGAAGAGGTAAATGGGTGTATCAAATAAATCAATAACCATATATGATTCAATAAGCATGGTATTTCTTCTATATTATTTTTCCCATCTCATATTCCATGGTAGATGGCTTCATAACATTAAATTATCTTCTCTAAATGTTATTTTGTGTCATTACACTATCTTAGGAATCAGTCCTCAACTGAATTTGAACATATAATGACCCGCTTCTACCTAACTAACCTCAAGAGCAAGATCTTAAAGATTTTGATGTATTTAAAGGTGTTTGAGATCCTCTCAGTGCTGAAGAACTGGAACCAATCCTTTCTATAGGATTATTTGATCAAAACCTATGGATTTTTTTATAATTTCCTATAATAATTAAACACCTTAGAATTCTCAAGATAAGAAGGATTCATGTGACAAGGATTTTCATATTTGTGGAATGTTGAATCCCTTACCCCTATAGGAAATACAGATTCCTATTGCGAAGGAACTTAAGAACCACTACCACTACCTCTTTCAGGATCTTACCGCTTTCTTTTTCTCTCATAAACTCCACCCTCACTACCACCAAAATCTATAGAGGAGTCAATCAGACCATACATCCCTATTTGGTCAATATCCACCATCAATGCTCGATCTACCACCTCAACATAGGTCTTAATATTTAATAAGAAAACTCGACATCAAATATCTAGATAAAGGTCCATTTAAAACTAATGAGACTTTATCCATTCATTAGATATATACATTGGATAAAAGTGTACAAGATATATGAACCGATTCACATACTGTATCATGGTTCAATCACCTTACTGAAAGGTAACAAACTCCCAAGACTTAGCAAGAGCCATTGTATCTAGGTACAAATATTGGGATAAAATCACCTTAAAACCCTTAAAATCACGATTCTTATGAAGTTTCACATGGACCACATATTCCCATCACTTTTGACCAGAACCCTCCAACATGAAAGAGGTTCACCTGACTTTACTACCCCAAGAGTCTTAAAAAATTCAATGATTCTAACTATTTTATCTAATAAATACTCCATTTTCTGAGGGTCATTATTACCTAAACTTTCTCGTGTCTTGTGTTTAAGAAATGATTGATTTCAGTAATTTTTCTAATTTGGAAAAAGCCCTACTCCTTGAGGCTGGGATAGACCAATATATACTCCCAACTACTAACTCCATGGCCTAAAATATTCTTACTACAACATCAATAAGATTATATTCAATAGGAGGGTTCTCCCACAAAAAATTATTTAGGCCTCCCTCTTAAGGGTTCCTTGGGGGGTCCTCTAAGAGGCATGATATTACATAGAAATTAAATATAAGAGTGCAAATATTAAAACCACAAATCAATTTATAAATCACATATTCTTATAAATCAATTCCATGAATTATAGATACTGAATAAAAAAATACATATCCTTTCATAGTATATGATCTCTGTTCATGGTCTGCTACCCACGTACCTATTCCATAAATAAAATTAAAATAATACCAACAAAAAAGAAAAAATATAAAATTCTAACATAATTGGTAACTTAAAGTTTAGTGCTAAGAATGTTATCCAGAAGTTTCTTTGCATATACCCCTTATGCCCTGAAAGTCATTTATCATGTTTACAAAAAGGCCCCATATATCATAAACCAAAAAATATGGGCTATGATACCATTTTATCATGAACCAATATAGTTTAACCTAACCAGACACTCAAGCCTAGTCAATTCAAGAACTAATGGGAATTCTTGATCACAATAGACTAGAAACTAGGTCCCAAGCATCTAGAATACACTTTGGGAATGGTTTTTCCTAATTATTAAACAATGGGACTTACCTAATAATGCAACATGAACACACCATACATTGGTGGGTAATGAATCAGTATAAAAATCAACAATAATCATCACACCAAAAAAACATAACATCAATGAAATTAAATAAGTAACAAAATATCAAAACAAAAAAAAACTAAAATAAAGGGTACAAGTAAAACTTCAAAAAAAATAGTAGGGAACAATATGAGGATATCATAAGCTAATACATCATCAGAAAATATATATAATTCAAGCTGAAAAAGAAGAATAAGATACCCTTCATTTTGTGACATGAGGGTTTATTTCACTGTGTCGCCTTCACTAACCTAGATTAAGTTTTCAATAACATCCACCACCTTTAGGGGTTATTTTCCCTTACCTATATCAGAATAAAAAAATTATGTATAGACCCAATAGGTGTATACGGGGTGTGATCATGAAAATACCAATAGGATCCCAAAAATTTATCCATATAAATACGTTTTTAGAAAAAATAAACATGCTATTTTGAACTTAATAAATTAATACATCTTTTAAACATTCTATTGAAAACCAGCATGAAGTATATTACTAATACTTTAATAAAGAATGCATAAAGAATATTTTATAATAAATTTGTAAAGTAACATCATGGGATTAAAATATATAGTCACTAAGGCTAAAAAAACCTAGAGATCCTATATCTCTAACTAGGGTATTTCCCTCAACTAGTGGAATGGATATTGAACTATGTCACTAGGTAGTGGAGGTTCCACCTAAACTACTTAACTGGAATGGATAGTGGTGGTGGGACGTCTTCTTATTTATGATAACATACTAAAGTACCTTGGGTTTCTCATAATACTCATTTTTTATAACTTAAATCACTTAACAAGTCATTTTTCTTAATCAATTCATAAAAAGTTTCATTTTCTATTTAAAACATGCATTTTTTATTTCCAAATCATAAAGGAACACTTTATTGCAAAGGGTACTATAAATTAGTTTAAAAAATAGCATATAATATCTTCCATGACATTTTAGAAATCAATTAAAAGTTCCAGGCACTAATAGTTAATCTGAAAAAGGAATGTACATAGAACCACCCACCTTTAGTGATGAAATCATAAGCAACTGGATCGAACCCACTTGAAAAGGTAAAGAAATAGACTTATGAGGAAAGAAAAAACCATAAAAATCAAGAAACACAAGTATAAATTCAAGAATCAAGATCTCTATCTCTCCATGACCTCAGTGTAGAACCATAACCATGAAATAGAGGAAGAGAAACTCAAAGGAGAAGAGAGGAGGGACTTGTATGGTGTTTCCTTAGACAATCTTGAAGAAAAAACCCACAAAATCTAAACTAGGAGAAGGGGGAAGTGAATTGGATGTGTGAGGGGTTTGATTTTGAGTGAGTGAGATAGTGAGAGTAAAATAATGTGTTAGGTATTTAATTTGAGGGGGGTACATTGGTAATTTAATTTAAAAAATGAATAGCGATACACCATGGTTCATCCTAGGGGGTTATAGTGTGGTGTCCCTCCCCTAGACACCTCTTCAGTGGATACTCTAGGATTCTCCATGATACACCAACATGAGGAAGAGGACCATAAATCCCAAATATAAGTCCCCCATGGCATAGACTCCTAGTATGTGTTGTGGTGCACCCATCAGAACCGAGCCAAAACAGTGTATCCTCCTAGGCCATAGAGCAACATCACTTTAGTTACCCTCGCATATGTGTTGTTCTATGTAAGGGTAACAGGAATTACCATTACTTAGGGTAGGTAGGGGGTTATATATGTAATATCCACCTATTATATGGTGTTTTATCACCTACCTACTAAGTTACCCTCATATAGGTGTTATACTACATGAGGGTAACCAGTGCTACCTTTACGTAGCGTAGACAAGGGGTGCCTAGTGGCATGTCCTTATTGGGAATGTAGTGTCCTTATACAGACTCAAAAACTTTAGACTCTAAGAAATTTATATTAAAAAATTAAAAATAGTGGGGTTTGATAACTAAAAGACTTACAAAAATAAAGGACTTAGAACTTATAATAAAAATTAATAAATAAAAGGTTTTGTAGCTGAAAAATGACACCATGAGTGTGAAAATTTTAACCATGCCTAGGTCTTATAGATGTGGATAGGGGAGTGTATAAATTTATTTTTATAGATCCTTTTCAATAGAATTAGTTTTTGAAGTATATAGAATGGGGTGGAGAAGGTGTGTTTCTATTGTCAAAGGGAAGGCTATTTTAGAATAAAGTATTAATTGTTTTATCATTTAGGACATAGAATAAGATTAATATTGGTTACAATGAATTTTACTATATTATGATTAAATAAATGATGTTTATCTTAAATTAAATCCCATTCAAAAACTGAATGGAATCTTGAAAATACGTTATTAAATGTTAAGTATTAAAAATAATTTTTATTAGAATAAAATATAACTTAAAATTTAAATTTTCAAAAATAGGTTTATAAATTCAACTTATTAATTTTAAATTAATTATTTTACTTTTTAAATATAGTTTAATTATTGAATAATGTTTTTAAATTTTTTTAATTTATATTTATATAATGATGATTTCATATAACTTACATTATTTGTAAAAACTACATTTTTTACTATTCACTAAAAAATAAAATATTTTAGGGAAATTGAAAAATTTAACATAAGCTAATTTTGATTTAATGACTCCAAAAATTAATTTATATTTTATTAAATTCAAATTCTAAATATTATAAATTTAATATTTATGTAATATAATATAATATATGGAAAACAATTTTATTTCAAATAAATTATATTTCTTTTGTTTTGAGTTACTACATTTTTGTTTGTTATTATTTATTTATTGTTATATGAATTGTAGGAACCTGCTTGTTTTAATGCTAAAAAATCATGTTAATTATGTTTTTAATGGTTTTATGCTTTATTATGGCATTTTACAATATAATGTGGTTTAGAGAAATATTGGCTAAGTACATAAAAGACCTACCATCAGAATTTACTCACTACTAGACATGAATCGCTGTTGAGGATGATTTAATGCAAAGAATGACCCGCTGTTAGAGTTGAGTCACCATCAGGATGGAATTTTGGCTAAGTATTGAAAATAATTACCACCAAAGCATAGTCACCATTGAGGATGACTCACCACTAGACATGGCTCACCATTGAACTTGAGTCACCATTGAAGATTACCTAGTGTTACACTTTACTTACCATTGAGAAATTTTGAAAAGTGTTGAAAAGAACTACTACTAGAAAAGGCTCAATATTGAGATGAGCCACCGTTGAAAATGACCTACCGCCAGATGACCTACCATCATTCTGACTCACTATTGGACGGACTCACCACCAAATTGAGTCACTAACATGATGTGTCACTTCCAGAGTTATATCACCACCAAAAGAGTGACCATCACTTTTATACTTAATTTAAATTAAATGTTTCTAACAACTATATTATCAAATTTAATGCTCAAGATTATTTTAATCGTTATTCTTAAAATATTGTAGGGAACATTAAAGGTTATGTCAGATCTTAGTACGAGGATGAAAAATACCCAAATTATTATTCATTAAATGAGATCTCCATCCTTCAAGGCTATATATTCAAATAAGTCAGCCTCATGTGAAGGAATTTAATGAATACATGCATGATGGCTGAGCAAAAATAGACAATAAAGTGTTCCATTTAGTAAAGATATTTTCACAGTGCATATTTCTTACACCCGACTATGAAAGAGTTTTACATAATGAACATATAGATCCTTTTCTATAGTCAGAACCAAGAGATCTTATGATGCATTATTTTACTGTGTTTTTCTGAGAAACAACTCGATCTCTACTCCAAGATACATCCGAGGAGACTAAACTTTTAGAGCACATTATATTGAGAAACACTGCATTATCTATATCTTTACACCTACTATTTCTATTTGTTGCATTTAATTTTGAGTAATGTGTTGTTTAACCTATTTATTAAACACACACCGACTCTTTTGATTAAACTAGAACAAACAAGATATCTTCTACACTCTCTTTACATTTTTTACCCATGATGTTGTGGAATATGTCCCTGTGCACCTTGTAGCTATTTTATTCCCATATTTATTATAGAAGAGATCCCTACGTGGCCTAGATATATAGTTAGCTACTGTGTATACCCGATCCAGGTTGTGGATCAAGATTATTTTATATAATCTTCTTGGTAACGAGTGATTTACAAGTGGAGAGGATTTGGTCTCAACTTGAGAATGAACCACATGTCTTTATTCCACTGTGTGTTTTATTTTGTTTCATTTCTATGCATTAAAATGAAATTATTTAAACCACTACTTTGATAGTTAATCTTAATTAGCGTTTATATAATATTTTGATTGATTACATTGATTTCAAAAGTTGAAATAATTTTCATATTATTTTAACTGATACTTAATCACTCTTTGATAAATATTTTAATAGATTAGAACTTATATTGATAGGATGTTTTAATTAACTAGGTTATATTAATTAAACTAGGAGATTTTATTTAAACTTTTTTTAACATAAATTTTTATTAGGTACTCAATTCACCCCCCCCCCTCTTAAGATAATCACTATAAATAAAATTTGGTATCAAATATTTTTCAAAATATTTTAAAATTTTATTTTTAGTTTTGTTTTAAAGATTTTTTTCAATTCTAAATTTAGTTATTTAAATAGATAATAGACAAGAAGTTTCTTCTACTGGTAGAACTTCTTTATTTATTGGAAATAACTATGCTCAATGGAAGATAAAGATTAAAATTCACATTGAAATCATGGGTTTTGAAATATGGTATGATATAGAAGATAAATATGAATTACCTAAGAATTATAGGAATACATGGGATGGTGTTACTAAAATTGATTATAACAACAAATTCAAATCCATGAATTCACTTTACTATGATTTTGGATATGAAGAGTTTAATTGGATATAGTCTAGTAAAACCGCTTATGAAATTTGGGACATGTTAGCTATTTCTCATGAAGGAACTAATAATGTTAAAGAAATAAGATTGAATACTTATACAATTAAATATGATACATTTAATATGAAACCTGATGAGATGATTTTTAATATGTATCTTAGGTTCAATGAGATAGTGAATATAATGATCTGCATGGGGAATCCATTTTCATACAAAGATAAAATCATGTTATTGATAAGATTTCTACCAGAGAGATAGAGAGGAACATCGGTTTCAATAAGAGAATCATGTGACATCAATAAAATAAATATCAAGGAATTGATTGGGAAGCTGATGATGTATGATAAAGAACTTAAGTTTAATCTTAAAGAGGAATATGAACCAAATAAGAAATATATAGTATTCAAGGCTACTACATCAAAACCAAAAGAAAAGGAAAAACTATAAGCTGGAATTTCCCATAATGAGGAATAACCAGTATGAAATGATGAGGAAATAGCCCATCTTTCAAGAAGGTTTAAGAAATTCTATAAGAAGAAGTGATTCTTAAGAAAAAGAAGTTATTAGGGAAAGTATGATAATATATGGAACTGGAAAAAGGATTGGAAAAGGGATGACAATTCAAATGATATTACTGATTATGTGTGTTAGAGAAAAGGACAATTTAAGCTTGACTTTCCCAAGTTTAAGTACAAAAATAAGCACGGTAATAAGGATAGAAATTCTAAGGAATAAATGAAATCCACCTAGAGTTCATATGATGATAGATCTAGTGAATCAGACTCAAATCATGAAGAAAATCCTAATCGACCAAATATGTGATTTATGAAAAGCATATCTGAGGTACCTACTATATCTCTTATACATAATTATGATCAATATGGAGATGAAAAAATGATTATGGTATTCTAAAAGATGAAATTTTTTAATATTGAAACATTCTTGAAGATACATTTAATGAGTTGAAATAAAAATATAAAATTATGAAGAAACAATATGATCTATCTGTTAATATCAAATATAACCTTACTATAGAAAAATAAAAGAATGCACAATTGTTGAAAGATAATACTAAACTAAAATTTTCAAATGAGAAATTAAAGAAAGATTTAGAGAGATTCAAAAATATAAGATAAACTCTCACTCAAATATTAGGAAAACAAATTTCTCCTAAATATATTACTGGTCTAGGTTACCAACCTGGACAAAGAAGAATTGTAAAGAACAATTTTATTCCTAAATCTAATTATAGAAATTATATTGAAATTTATTTTTCAAATATTAAAAATAAAGTCTTTATTTCTAATAGTTTACAATCTTCTTATAGGAAACCCATAAAACAAATATGGGTTTCTAAAGCTCTCATTACTAACATTTCTGGACCCAAGAAAGTTTGGGTACCAAAATAATTTTTTGTATAATTTTTTTGTAGGGAACCTTCTTGAAGATCTCCTATAAAAATATATGGTACACAGACAATGACTTTTCTATACATATTATAGGATATTATTCAAGATTCAAGAAACTAATACAGTTTTATGGTGGACATGTCACCTTTGGTGGCAATTCTAAAGTAAAAATCATTGTCCTTATCCAAATTAATAACTCTAATTTAGTTTTGATTTATAAAGTACTTTTTGTTGATGGTTTAAAATACAATCTTCTTAAAATCTCAGAACTATGTGATGATGATTTTTATGTTAAATTTGGAAACAATTATTACAATGTTTTTTATTATAAAAATGATTTAGTGTTTACTAATTTGATAAATGAAAATGTATATGTTGTTAATATTGATTATTTAATTTTAAAAAAAAATTCTTTCCAAGGTTAATTTCATAGATAATCTTGTCTTTGGAATAGGATACTAAGTCACTGTAATATCCACTCACTTATGAAGATTAATAGGAAAGGATTAGTTAAAGATCTACCCAGAATTGAATTCCCAAATGAAAAAGTCTGTAACCCCTGTCAAAAAGGGAAACAACATAGAATATATTTTAAATTAAATAAATAAATCTCAACTTCTCAAACTCTAGAATTTTTTTATATAAGCTTGTTTTTAAAATATAGAGTTCTTATTTTAAATTGGAATCACTATGTCTATGTACTTAGAGATGAATTTTCTAGGTATACTTGGGTATTATTTTTATCTCATAAGGGTGAATCTTGATCTTATTTTATAAAGTATGATAAATATGTAGAAAATATAAGTGGAATTATAACTATGACATTAATAAGTGACCATGGTCCTGAGTTTGAAAATCCAGACATTGAGTCCTTTTAATCATAAAATGGATATAACCATAACTTCTCTGCTCCTAGGACCCCTCTACAAAATAGAGCTATAGAAAGAATAAATAGAAATATTCAAGAGATATCATAGGAAAAGATTAATGAATATGACTTACCTATCTACTTTTGGGAAGAGGCTATGAATACATCCTGCTATATAATTAATAGTGTTTTTATTATACCTATTTTGAAGAAAACCCCTTATAAAATCTGAAATAATATAAAGAATATATTTAATTAATTTATAGTTTTTGGATGAAAAGTATTTATTATTAACACCAAGGATAATCTTGACATGTTTGAAAAAAAAGAGATGAAGGAATTTTCCTTGGTTATTCAACTTCAAGTAAATCCTATAGAGTTTTAACAAAAGAACCAAGACTATGGAAGAGTCTGTCCGTGTTAAGTTTAATGATACAGATCCACATGAACCTAAGAATAATTTTAAAAAACTTGAGGATAAATTTTAAACTCTATAAATAAATTCCAAACCTATTAATTCTTCTGTAAAACATGTAGAAAAATCATCCAATTCTAAGGAACTTCTATAACCTAAACCAGAACCTATAGAAGACTATGTGGTGACTATCCATTATTTTTCTAGATCATTTAGGACTCTTAAATACCACCCTTTAGATGCTTTAGTTAGATACTTTTATAGAGTTACACATGCTAGATATTATTTAAGAAACTAGGTTGAACATCAAGCATTCTTGTCACAACTTGAACCTAAGAACATCACTAATAAAATAATTGATGAATTCTAGGTAATAGATATGAAAGAAGAAATTAATTAATTTGAAAGAAATAAATCCTAGGAACTTTCTAATATACCTAAAGATGCCTTGACTATATGCACTAAATGGGTGTTTAGAAATAAGGTTGATGAATCTAGAACAATAGTGAAGAATAAGGCTATACTAGTTGCACATGGGTATAGTCAAGAATAGAGAATAGACTATGAGGATACCTTTTCACTTGTAGTCATACTTGAATCCATTAGAATATTTCTAGCCTATACAAAACATATTTTTTTAAAAATATATCAAATGGAAGTCAAAAGTGAATTCTTAAATGGTTATATAGTTGAGGATGTTTTTGTTGAACAATGCCCTAGATTTCAAAACCCTCATTTTCCAAATCTTATTTTCAAACTAAAAAAATCTTTATATGGTTTAAAACAATCTCCCAGAGCTTGGTATAATTGAATCATCACTTTTCTTATTTCTAAAGTATTTTCTAAATGTATAGATGATCCTAAACTTTTTATAAAAATATTTTTATAATATGTTTTAGTTGTTCAAATCTATGTAGGTGAAATTATTTTTGGATATTTTGAAAATTATTTATGTACTAATTTTTCAAAGATGATGCAAAATGAATTTGAAATGAGTTTAATGGGTGAAATGAAATTATTTCTTGGTTTTCATATTTTTAAAAATAAAGAAGTAATTATTTTAAATAAAATTAAATATACTAAATATATTTTAAATTTTTTTGGTTTTGGATAGCACTAAGAGTGGTGAAACTTTTATTAGTACCACCTATAAGTTGGATCTTGATGAATCTAGGAAACCAGTGGATCAAACCAGTTACAGATCTATGATTAGAACTCTTCTCTAACTAATTTCTAGTCAATATGACATTATGTTTAGTGTATTCATGTGTGCTAATTTTCAATCAAACCTAAAAGAGTCACACTTACTATAAAAAGGATTTTTAAATACCTCAAGTATAAAACCAATTTAGGATTTTCCTATATGAGAGGACAAAAAAATTTCCATGTTAGTTTTTCATATACTAATTTAAGTTGTTGAAAGTTAGATTAGAAAAAAACCTCTGGAACATATCTCATTTTGAGAAAGTCTCTAGTTTCTTAGTGTATTAAGAAATAAAATTATGTTACACTATCTACTACTGAAGTTGAATACATAGCTACAGGTACCTGTTGTGCTCAAATTTTGTAGATGAAACACACTTTTCTAGACTATGGGTATCAATTCTAACATTTCCCTATAAATTGTGACAAAACAAGTGATATAAATATTTCTAAGAACCCTATATCACACTCTAGAACAAAACACATTTATGTAAGACATCACTTCCTGAGAGATAATTTTCAAATGGATGATATAACTATTGAATACTTTGGTACTGAACATTAAATTGTTGATATATTTACTAAGCCATTGAATTATGAGATAATTAACTACATAAAACATGAATTAATCATGATTAATTTTTTTAGACTTAATTTTTAGTTTACCCACCATTGGAGTTTACCCACTGTTGGAATGACCCATTGTTGGATTTTAAGTCATAGTTGCTAATTTTTATTTAAGGGTTAATTATTTAATATTTTTCAATTTAATTTTAATGTAAATATTAGATTTATAAATCCCTAAATTATATAAATTATAAACTTGTCTAATTTTGACACACACTCATTTGTGTCTTACCCTTAAACCCCATTGTGACCTTTATCTTCTGACCTTTTTCCTTCCCTCAACCTTGTCTAAATCTTTCGAACCATTTAAAATAGTTAGAGTAAAGCGAGTAGTAGTGTCATATCTGGACAAGTAGCATCCTTCAAAGAAATCTAGTGGGGAATTGAGCCATCCAGATACAATCAAGCTATGAAACCCACATATCACAAATAAAATAGTAGTACTTGAGAAGAAAGTAAATTATAAGTGGCTGATATCGAGAAGATATTTGGTGATTAGAGTGGTTAGAGTGGTTCTCAAACAATGATAGGTTATTATATCCAAGGTTAGTGTATCAGTTTTATCAGAATATCAAGTTCATCTTTGGAGAAGACAAATAATGAGTTCAAAGTAGGATACATGAGCAGAAGGTTTTTTTCTATTCAAGAAAATGGACCAGATGTCTGAAATTACCTCATGAATGTGTTTAAAATGATATCAAGTAAATATTCCAAGTGGCAGTGATTCTTTTGATTATAAGGATTATTTGGAAGAGCTTACTGGGGATGGAATTGTAAGAAGACCTGATGCAACTGAGTTAGACGATGAGTGTCTTTTACTATTCACGTTTATTCAGTATATGCTACGCCCAAGGAAAGGTAATTTTCTCATAATAAGGTAGCAAGATGTATATCTATTATGTATTATGAAAAGAGGAGAAAAGATTATCTTGTGTATATATCAAATGATTCATATGGTGGATATGTGTAAAACTTCATCCAGACCAAACCCTCTTGTCTACCTTAAATTCATTTCGGCCATGCCTGAGACTAAGGGATTGGTAAATAATGAAGAAGTAGAATAAGTGATATTTGGATTATTTTTCATTACAGGAGTTATTTGTAATAGAATGAAGATAAGTTGGACCCCATGGAAAAGGAAATGGGTTGTTTACTCTAACAAGATCTACGAGGATTTCAGCCCCATTGATCACACAACAAGGCTAAAAAATATTGCGGATCTTGGCTTAGAGACAGACGAAGTGATAAAATGTTTTTATGAGTAATAGGAAGAGTAAGAGGAGGATTATGCAACAGGAAATTTGAAGGAAGTGGTTTCAATTGATGAAGGTAGTGATTTAGATATTCCCAAGAGTCCACCAGTTATCTCTTTTGGTGAAACTAGTCCTCTTAGATCTATCCTAGTAAGAGAGAATCTTCTATCTAAAGGAAGTGAAGAGGAGGAAATGAAGGTTTCAGAAGAAGTTGTTGAGTTATTTGATGATGAAAATTGAGAAAATGGAATTTATGATGAAAATAGTAATAATGGTGATGAAGAAGAATAAAATGGAGATGAAGAAGAAAATAAAAATGGAAAAGATAAGGGAAATGATGGTGAAGATGTCAGTGAAGATGATTGTGGTTCTTATTATAATAGGACTGATGATCATGAGATGCCTTAGGAAGTTGTTTCTTCTCCAAGTTTATCAGTTTCTTCTAGGTCTGAAGGTAGATAAATCTTAGTTCAAGATGTTGATTGAGCCATGAGAGATGAGATGGAAGCATTTTTTGAGGGTGAGGAATCCCCATGCCTTGTTAGTCACCATGTTAACCCGACTAATAGAGATCTTTCTAAGAATTCTGATGGATAATCTACTGAGTAGATGACTATTGAGCCTACAGTTGATAAGAAGATAGTTTTTAGTAGATAATTGATGAGTATCTAGTTTATGAACCTATAGTTAGTGATCCTATAGTTTTTGAATCTACATTTGTTGAGCCTATAGTTTTTAAAACTTCTATTGTGTTTTCATCAAGGTTAGATGTCACATCCTTTAAGGAATGCGAAAAGTATCCTAGTTATGTTATAATTTGTTTGGATTATACTAACTATGATGATGAGAGACCTATTTTTCCGGTTCAAATGGAGTTGGATCCTAACGGATCAATGGTAGAACAGATAAATACTACTAGAGTACTACAAAGATTTTCTTTTGATATTCCTACTAGATCAGATCCTGCAAAGGATACTGCCAAGAGGGATTTTACACCTTTACCTACTACTTTAGTTTCTCCTATACCTATAGATGTAGTTACCAGAGCTGAATTAAAATCTTTTAAATAAAGGATTCACTCTAAATTTGGTATGTTGTTGAAAAATTAACCTCCTTTTATCAAAAATCTTAGTGAGAAAGACTATATACTTTTTTTATATATTATGATCTAATATATTCAACCTGAGATGATGCATTACATTCAGGAAGTAGAAATAGAGAATAGAATACTAGCCAATGAGAAGGAGTCTCTGAGATTGGTGATGGAGGGAATGAAGACTTCCTTTGCTGCTAGTATCGATGCCTTATTGAAGAGTTTAAATTAATTATCTTATATGCCTTATACTTTTAGTTCTCCACTCCTCCCTTGAATTTTTATATGATCATGTTAGTGGTTAAAAGTAACTTGGAGCTATTTTGGGTGGTGTTCTTTATACCCCTCAGGAGATTTTGAGTAAGATTAGGCATAACAGTGATCATGCCTACAATATGGCCAGAGAATGCCTAAATGAGGTCAAATATTATTAAGAAAATATTAAAAACGCAATCAAGTATTACCTTTATAGAATATATACTAAGAATGAGTTCAAATATCATTTCAAGTTCCTTGCCGAGAACCTCAGGATGCCTCTAGTTACTCAAGCCTTCAAAGAACAGGTGAATCAATTGAAAGTGATGACCCCAGTGATAAAGTTGTTTTTGGAGGAGAAAAAGGAAATTTTTAGTGACATGAAAAGAGAAGTAAATATTATCATGGAATTAATCAATATGATGAAGCCCTTTATTCATGGTTCTAGAATATAATTAGTGGCTTAGGATGCCATTCTAGTGACTATTCATCTCACTCCTCCATCCACTACATCATAGATATTCAGATCTGTTGTTACCTGAGATCCTAATTCATCTTTACCTGCTCAGTTTAATCCTTTTAGCCTGACTCCCAAAGAAGTTGTCCAACATCTTCAACCAATTATCATCAGAGAGCCTCCTTCTCTACCTACTATCACTACAACCACTACTATAGTTACCTCAGTTTATATCATTTTCCCTCTACCTATGATAAGGGAAAGGGTCAGACACTTGTTGTTCCTACTACCCAACCTGAGAAGCATTAAGATTAGACTTTAAGTATTTGATATGGATTTTTTATGATTTTTTATCTTATATTTTTATGAATGTACTTATATTTTTTTTTTTCCTTAATGTAATTTCTATTCATATTTATTTTTTGCCTCTTTTAATTTCCTATTTTATTTTCACTTCTTGATAATCCCAAATGGGGAGAATATATATGGAATTTATTTCTTATTTTTACAGTGATTTTATCCTTTAATATAATCATTAATGTTTTTTCTTAATACAATACCATTGATTCCATAAGTATTTAGTCTATCCCATTGATACCATATTAATTAATCCTAAGTATTTGCTTTTATGATTATGTTATCCTTTGATACTTGCTTCAGTTTGATATCATTTTTATTTAATATCTTTGATACCATTATTCTTTAAGTTTAATTTTATGTTTAAAACCCTCACATTATATTTTCAAAAGTTTTAAGATGATATAACTACTCTTTCTAGTTACATCTATTTTAATACAAAGTTAATTCTTTATATGATTATAAAATTCCGTGATTTGTAATCATCAAAAATGGGTAGATTGTTGGAACCTCCTTATTTTAATGCTCAAAAATCATGTTGATTATGTTTTTAATGGTTTTATGATTTATGATAGAATTTTACAATATAAGTTAGTTTAGAGAAATATTGTCTAAGTGAAAAAAAAGATCTACTATCATAATTTACTCACCACCAGACATGACTCACTGTTGAGGATGAGTCGTTTCCAGGAAAGACTTGTAGTCAGAGTTGAGTCACTGTCAATATGAAAATTTGGATAAGTATTGAAAAGAACTATCACCAGAAAGGAGTCGTCGTTGAGGATGAATCGCCTCCATACATGACTCACCATTTAACTTGATTCACCATTGAATATGACTTACCATCACACATTTCCTACCACCATGAAATTTAGAAAAGTGTTGAAAATATGTTCTGCCAGAAAAGACTCACCACTGAGATGATTCACTTCTAAAAATGACCTACCACCAGATGAAATACTATTATCTTAACTCATCATTGTCCTAACTCACCACCAGCTTAATTCACCACCAGTATGAGTTACCGCCAGAGTTTTCTCACCACCAAAAGATTCATTTCCACTATTATTCTTAATTTAAATTAAATGCTTCTAAAAACTATATTATCAAATTTAATGTTGAAGATTATTTTAATATCTATTATTAAAATATTGAAGGGAACATTAAAGGTTATGTTAGAGATTAGTATGAGGATACATGATACCTGGATGATTGTTCCTTGAAAGATATCTCCATCCTATAGTGCTATATATTTAAAGAAGTCACCCTCGTGCAAAGGAATACAAAGAATACATGCATGATGGTCGAGTGCAAATAGATGATCAAGTGTGCCATTTATTTAATATCTTTACACAGTAAATCTTGCCTACAACCGACTATGAAAGAGTGGAGGATAACGAACTTACATATCCTTTCCTACAATCATAACCAAAAGAGATTACGGAACTCTGTTTTACTGTGTTTTTTCTAAGAAACTACTAGAGATCCACTCCAAGATACATCTGAGGAGACTCAAGATTTCAAAGAAAATTAGACCAGTCAACACTAAATTATCTATACCTTTACGCCTACTCTTTCTATTTGTTGAATTTAATTTCGAGCAGTGTATGTTTTACCATGTTTATTAAACAAACACTAACTCATGTGCTTTAACTGGAAGATACAAGATGTCTTCTATGATCTTTTTACATTTTTTTACCCACGGTGTCGTGGAAGAGGTCCTTATACATGCCTGTAACTATTTTATTACCATTTTTATTATGGAATAGGTCCCTACATAGCCTAGACAGCTGGCTAGCTGCTGTGTATACCCAATCCAGGATATAGGTATCTCATCCCACATCAGTACTAGCTAAAGTACGTAAAGTCTCACATATGGATGAATAAGGAATGGTGGATCAGTTTATGATGGTTGATTTGGATTCCAAACTATTCACTTTTCATATACTTTTAAATGTATAGATATTATATAAGGACACCATTAGTGGTGGCCTATTTAGTTTATACTCACACCCTACAAGATCCCTCTAGGACGTGTAAAGAAAAAATGTCTTGTGACCTAGGTATGGGAAAGGGATCTTTGATTGGAGTATAGTAGCTAGAGATTCTATGGAAACATGTAATATATGTCAATGGTTATAACTGTACTTGGTGTTTCAACGATGATAAGATGGGTTTATAATGTTTTGTTTTATACTTTTCTATATATGATCAGCTTATGGGAGATTATGTTATATGCTATATAAATTTCCTGAAATTGTAGGTGTTTTTTTAACATGTTACATATTCAAGATTTTTATGTTATTTTATTTATAATATGATCTCTTTATTATTACATTGTTTATGATTTTATTTCTAGAGTGTATAGTCTCCCCTTATTACCCCACAAATCCTTGCTATTAGTCAACAACCTTTAGTATATGGAGAGGCGTGCCAAAGGTTACTGGGTCTTTGGATCAGGTGTTATTCAAGTGATTTGGGTTAGGGATACTACAAAGTGGTATCAAAATAGTTTTAATTATTATTTTTCATTTGGTAGATGGTGGTTTTGGATTTTTTTGGGACTCAGGATAGATATCATATGATTTTATTAGCTAACAAAAGTGTGTACTTAATTCCAAGTTACTAGGGGAATCAACATTGTTGTTTGGTTTTTGTGATTACAGTTGGGTTATTTGATTTAGATAAATTAGAATATCATGTTATTGAATTATTGTCTAATTCCTAGCCTCTAGAGGAAATAAGTGGCACTTATGAATCATTATAGGTGAATAGGGATTACATTACTTATGTTTGACTATTTATGGTTTATATTTTGGTTTTAGTTTCTAGAATGGGAAGCATTTTGGATATTTAAAGTGTTATCAACAAGCTATATAGTGTTTTTCCATATAGATTTTTGGTGTAGTTATACTTATCCATACATGGGGATGTGATTCCAAGTGTTATAAATAATGTGAATCCTATATGTGCATGTGGTGTGTGTGGTACCTAGCTCTAGAAAGGGGTAATAGGTTTTGTGAAGTTGGACGGTATGAGACCTGGCTGTGAGTATGGATGTGTATGGGATGTTAAGATGCGTTTCCTGTTAAATATTTCTCTATTTTCAATATCTTAACTATTATATCTATATTGAGCATGGTATGTTATTTTTATAAAGATTATATATAAACAAACTTCATTGGGGTGTCAGGAGGGATAAGATGTGGTGTCGCCAAGGTGTGAGCAGGTTAAGGCCTCTAAGGGAAGAGAGGAGCATGAGTTTTAGGTATATATGTTGAGGTAAGCAAGGAATCCAATCAGTCTAGAAGAGATGGGTAAGTGGTTTGATGATCGAATCAGGTCAAGTCTAGTGTGGGTTATACAAACCATCAATCAGGTTGCTCAGGAAGATGATCTATCCATAGAAAAACTGACATGGGTGTTCCAATCATGGAATCCTACCTTGTTCCAGAGAGAGGTAGGACCCCAAGAAGCAAAGTATTGAATCATGATGTTTCAAATGATCTTTAATCAGATTGAGATACTACTAGGGAAGAGGAAAATTATGTAAATGCATATGTTTTGAGGACCAAAAAAACACTGGTGGTATGTATAAGTAAAAGAAGGTAGGCATGATGAGATTTCATGGAAGGACATCGAGGAAAGGTTCTTTGAGAATTTCATCCCTAAGACACTGATTGAGGACCAATCTTGAAAGATCATGCATCTAGTGTTGGGATAAATTATTCATGGGCTATGTTTAAAGGTTTATAAACATATTTTGATTAATGTTGACACTAGAAGGTGATGAGATCGCCAAGTTGCTACAATTAGAGGACAATTTATGGAATGATATTAGGGTACAAGTGAATATCACCCAGTTGACCACATTTTTAGAGGTGGTGAACCAAGAACTAATATAATAGTAGAATTTGACCAATGGGAGTATATTGAGTCATACAATGGTGTTAGGAGAGATAGGTGGTAGAGATTTGGGTATCTAGAAGAGGAAGAATGAGGAGACCAAGTAGGGCTATTAGAGTATAGGTTTGATGTTACCATAATTTATTTGAACCTCAATGAGATGTTTTCAATATGGATAGAAAATAAGTGTTCAGGGCTAATATGATTGGTCATAGAAGGAGTGTCGGGCTTGTGTCCAGATGGGGAATTTGGGGTGGTTTTTTCAAATGACATCATAGTTAGCTAGAGGTTATGGATTTGGTCATACTCAAGCATATAAGATTGGATCGATATTTGTTCTATGAGGTGGAAATTAGGATTCATCTATATGCATGGGTCATTTCATTGGTCAAGATACCCAGTAGTGGGGATAACGACTGATAGTGGTTGAAACTATGCAAGAAGGATAGGCATTAGGGAGTTTTTCTTCCAGACAGTTGCACATGATTGATACGAAGTATTCCAATTAGGCTAAAGATTCATTTATAGTTAGAGGTATTCCATGATCATATTGGTTTTTGGTTTTTTTTAATTGATACCAGTTCATGGTGTGTGTATGTTCATAATGTAACAATTGGATACTTGTTAAGGTATGGGAATTATACATGATGTGTTGTCACTATTGGAAGTGTAGGTTTCAGGTATGATTTATTTTAATGGAATGGTGTTGGTTGTGTGTTGATGGATGGAATTTTCTAAAATCAGGATGGTGATTGAGTACAGAGCCATCAGTGTATTCAATAGTTTGGTTAGGATGTAACTAGTTAGGTGAATCCTATAGTGGTAGTGACCATTGATAGAATCAATTATTTTTTTCCATTTATTATCATGAATAGGAAGGCATGGATGTGTTTGGGATCATGTTAGTGTTTCAAGAGTGTGGTGAGAAGGATTCTTAGGTTTCAAGTAAAGATGGTTAGTATCATGGCCCATGAAATCTTGAGGACTATTTATTGTGTGGTGGGGTGGTTATAACAGCTTATATTATCGAGTGAGGTAATTTAATCCTAGAAGTGGCTTAATAATGTGTGTTTGGTCATGTTTAATGTATCATACTAGAAAAATAAAATCCTAAAGGTTGTTTTTGGGGTAGTATCTTGGGTGTTGGTCTCTCTCTTTTGAAGATAGAGGCTGTTAAGAACCAAGTTTTCATTATAAGGGAGTAGGTATCCCTATGAGTTTCATCAACCACCCAATAGACCGTAGGTGGGTACTCGGTATCTAGATGGTACCATTCTCTAGTTAGTACCTAATATAGGGTATTGGGTATGTGGTTCCATTCTAGTTTTTTTTAATTTAAATTAAATCAATTTATTTGTTTAATTTATTTAAAAATGGAAACCTCATTTTGGGGATTATTTAGCAGGGGCACAACCCTAACCCCCTCCCTATTCTTTCCTCTCCAAAGTGGGATTCTCACCTATTATTTTATATTTCTTCAAGTGATTGATCACAATTATTTTTTTTAGCTGAGTCTCAACATACTTTATAGTTTAATCGTTTTATTATCATCGATGTGGTGTGTTTTATCTAATATTCTTATTTTTTAGAATTTTGTTTGGTTTTTTTATTTCTTCTTATTAGATTTGAATCAGATAACGATTATTAGAATATAGTCTCCTATGTAAACTGGGTAGGTGGTACCTAGATATTTCCTATATTATACATGTGTTATGCACCATGTGAAATATGGGTGTCAGTAGAGTCATGTGAGCTACCCGAACCAGAACTAGAAATGGTCTTTGGGGCACTCAATGGTTCTCCAAGCATGGTTTAGGGAAGTTCCATGTGACTTGGGTAGATGTATGACTATGAGATATTATGTGTGGTCATTAGACTTACGGTTAAAGTTCAAGTCACCTTATAGTACTTAGGATGGTTTATTATTGGATTATATAGCATCGAGTATTTCTTGGAGATGATTTATGTATTGTAAAGTGTTAGTGACTATGGTGATTTTCTTGATGTGGTTCATTGGGAATGTGGTGGTGTGTCTCATGTGACCTTGGGAAAAAATAGACTCATTGGTATGAAATGGGTGGTGATTACCATTGTTGTTGGTTTGGAGATGGATCTTTTCTAGTTGATTTATTCCTATAGTTTTTTTTTGTGATTGATGCACAATATAGAGATAAGGTAGTTGGGGACATGTGACCATGATGTGGTTTTGAACATAGGTTGTTGGTTGTATCCTTCATATGGGTGATGGTGTAGTCCATCATTTTAGAGGATGGATACACCATAAGTGTCCATAATATCTTGGAGGTAATTGAGATCACTGGTTGGGAGCAAGATGCTTACCATGTATATGGGATATGTTGGGGATTATGGGCCTATGTTAGTGATAGATGGGTGTTCATCATTCCTTTGGTTTCATCAGGTTGTTTATCCATTTATTGGTCAAATGGATTGGATGACTTGTAACTTGTGATATGATATGGGAATGTGGTTTGGGAAGTTTTTAATGGTTTAGAATGGTTTCGTGGGTTATTCTTGGCATGTAAGAACTTTTGATATGAACTGATTAGGATGGTAAATGAATCTTCTATTATAAAAGGCCATGAGTATCCTTTCCTACTCCATCACTGGATGATGCATGTAAAGGATCACATGTATGTGAATGGGTGGAGTGAGTTTTGATGGTTGATTTAGTTTTCATACTTTGAAATTTTCATATACTCATATACATATAGATATTATCTAGGTACACCATTGGTGGTGGACTACTGAGTTCATACTCACACCCTGCATGGGCCTACTAGGACAAGTGAAGACTTTATATCTTCTCACATAGGCATTTTCTAGGGCTCAATAGTTGGATTATAGTAGTTGGTGGTTTTATTGATGCACAAGATGAATATCTATGGTTGGATATAAACTGGGGGAATCCTCTATTTAGAGTTATGTTAGTATTTTATTATTTTGGACTTGCCTTTTTATGATCATCCTATGTCTGATCATGTTATATATTATATTACTTTCATTGAATTGTGGGTGTTTGTTTTTCATACCATGTGATATGTTCTGGCTTGTTATGTTATCTGATTTTTTATATTATTCCTTTGTTATTCTATTTTTATGGTTTTATTTCCATTGATTATAGTATCCCTATTATCACATATTAGGTCCTCATTATTAGTAACCTTAGTTGAATGTATATTCAGCTCAAGTGTTTTTCATGAATTTTGGGTCATAAATGTTATATGAATCAAGAGAAATATTTTAATTTTTGTATATTCATAATTACTTGCAATATTTTATTTTTATTTATTGGGTATTAGATAAAATTTGTGGCTCACATATTTGTATCCAAATATAAAAACCAAGTAAGTTTAGAAAAGTTAAGAGTGAATCATATCATTAATCTGTTAATGTATCTTGAATTATTTTTCATCCTTATATGATCACAACTCCATATTTCTTAGTAGAGATATTATTGTATTTGAAGACTACAATTATGTATTTTGTATTACCAAGTCATAATTTCATTTTAGAGTTTAGAAATAATGAAATTTTATTTTGAGTTTGGAAATAAAATTTATTATGATATACCATATTTTAATATTAGTTTAATTATACCTAAATCAGAGATATACTATATTTCTGATTAAATATTAATACAAAATTTAAGACTCAAATAATACCCATTTTTTGAAAGATAATACTTGGTCAATTAAAACTGGAAGGAAATGTAAAATATATAACAATAAGGGGGTTTATACTCTTTTGAGTTAAAATTATTAGGTATTTGACATGATTCCTTATAAGGTGTACTAGACAAGAAACCTTTTGTCATTAAAGCTGATAACTCCATGATGCTTTGAGATTTATTTTGGTGAGACACATGTGAACAATTTCATATAGAAGCTGGAGGTAAATCCATGTACTTCATGATATTACTTTAAGAAAATCAAGGAATATAAAGATGATGTAGATATTGATCTTGGTAATAATATAAATTATTCTTTAGGTGGTTGATTTTAAGAATATATAAACTAAGTACTCATCATTCTTTAAATGTAGAGTGGACAATATTCCTAAAATAACATTAACTTATATACATCAGAGACATGGTGTTAGTGAAAGGAGTAATTAAACTATAAAACCATAGCCTTTTCTAGAGATTTATTGGGCTTGTTTACAGACACTATTTTTCCTTATGTTGAGTAATTTTCATTTGGGTTTTACCTTAGGGTGTGTTTCGGTGAAAATTTATAAAAAGTGGAGGAAAGAGGGTAGTGCATGGTTGGCGTCGGTTTTCCCTAAATGTGCATCCTGGACCAGTAAACTGTGAAACCTTGGATAGAGGGGATTTTCATAGCTGGCACACATTTTTTCAAACCATGAACCCCCCCTAGAATAGGAACACAGTTGAGCTTCATGGTTAGGGTAAACCATGCGGCCCGAGTATCAAACTGTGCATACATGATTTTAATCCCCCCCCCCAAAATTAGTTTTAAGATTTCTTGAGTTCCCATTTTAAACCCCATTCATTCCTAACTCAACCCCTAATGCCTTTTCACAATTTTTTAGCCTCCTAAATATATTCCATCCATTCACGACCTTTGTTCTTGGTGAATCAAAGGGAGGATTGAAGATCTGCACCCCTCTCGATAAGAGGATCACATCTCGTGTGGTTTCCTTTCTCTTTCCATTCTTTTACCATCTATTTTAGGGTTGATCTTCCCTGTTTTTGGTTGAATCTAGATCTAGGATTGTGAATCTAGATCTATAATTGTGGGATCTTTATGAATATGATATTTAATTTAGGTTTAAGATCCATATCGCATTCTACGTCATTATTCCGTTCAAATTGGGGATTTCGGTGGGGCAAACGCTCATCAACGAATTGAGTTAGGTGGTATATAATTAAAACATCAAAGTTTTGATTTAAATTACATGTATGTAATTGTATAATTTCTATTGGATGATTATAAATTGATATTCTTGATTGAATTAATTAATTTGGAAAATTAATTAATTTATGGAAGTAAAAAAATAAGGGATATTTAATTGAATTGGATAATTAATTTTTGAATTAATTATGAGATGTTGATATTTTTTATTTGAGATAGTTAATTGTTGAATTAGTTATGATATATTGAGATTGTTGATATGAGATAGTTATTTGTTGAATTAATTATGAGATATTGAGATTGTTGATTTGAGATAGTTAATTGTTGAATTAATTATGAGTTATTGAGATTGTTGATTTGAGATAATTAATTGTTGAGATATTGTGAATGGGAATTGGTATTTGGGGACAATTAATTATTGAGTTAATTATTGGGATATTAGATTGTGAATTTAATAATTAATTTTTGAATTAATTATGGGATATTGAGTTTTTGGTTATAGATTAATTAATTGGTGAATTAATTAAGGGGATTGATGTGATTAATTAATTAGGGAACTAATTTAGGGGAATTATGTGATGAACTAATTTTTGAATTAGTAATGAGATTGTGATGATTAATTAATTATTGAATTCATTAATGGAATGATATTTAAATAATGAATGGTAAAAATGGAATTCATATGATAATTGAGGTGATGAATGGTAACAATGTCATTCATGTGTGAATTGAGACAATGAACGGTAACAATTGAATTCATGTGTGAATTGAGACAATAATTGGTAATAATGTAATTCATGTGTGAATTTTCATAATGAATGGTAACAATGACATTCATGTTTGAATTAAGACAATGAATGGTAAAAATGGCATTCATTTGTGAAATGAGATGAATAATGTTAACAATGGAATTCTAATATATGATATGGTTAGAGTGTCCTTGGGAACCCAGGTGTTATATGGTTAAATAAAGAATAATTGATAATGTGATAACTATTTACTTATGCATTGTATTTATTTATTTATACAACTTCATACACTATTATTGACTGGATGTTATTTTAGAAGTCATTGGTGGTGGCCTTCTAATTTGTACTCACACTATACTCGGGTTTCTTGATTGGTACCTGAATAGATATCATGGTTGCCGAACAAGATAAGGGAAAAGGACCTGTGTTAGATGGATGAGTTGGGACGAAGCATGGATACAGGAACCATATGTGTTTTGGGACCTTCTTGGGAGTTTTCAGTGTATTTAATTTTGAGTTTCATTATGACACTTGTCACATACTTTAGCATGGAATATATACTATTTATTTTTGATATTGTATTTCAAGTTTTGGTTATCATGTGAAATTAGTATCCTTTTGGTTATGGTTATATATTTGGTTATTGTTTTTTATTTTCATATGGTATTTTACTATGATAAAGAGGGTATAGTATCCCCGTAATTGATAATAGAACCTTGTTTCTAGTCAGAATCCTTTGACATATGGGGAGGCGTGGTTGAGGTCATGTGACTGATCGGATCAGGGCACCAGTGTGTGGCACCTGGGACGGGATGCTACAAAGTGGTATTAGAGGAGTTTTCTTTTATTTTATTTTGTCATACTATTTGGGAATGGTAGATGGAGACTAGAAAGAGTCAGGACTAAATCGTTCATGAGATTAACTAATCCATGTATGGAGGATAACCCAAGTACCTAAGGTTGGAAGACTGTTATTGGTATTTGATGTTACAGTTGAATATTATTTCACCTTGTGTGATGCACTTGTTGTGTGATGTGATTGTTGTTTTAAAGACTTATTGAGATTTGAATCATGGCCTAGTATGGAAAGAGATTTTATTATACAGGAATCATTCTAGGAACTCAGGATTATTTTGTGACATGCATCATTTTAGGCATGCATGGAAAAATGGGTTTTGGGTAAGTTGTTGAACTTGAACTTTTTTTCCTTGATTGTGAAATTGAAATGAAAATGTTCCAAGTATAAAATTGAGAATTATAAAATGATGAATTTTTTTAATAAGTAGGTGTCCAAATAAGAAACTTGAATATGAGAATGAGTTTACCCTTTGTTAACCATGACCTAGGAGTAGGATGTTTAATGGTAGAGTTAGTGCCTCAGTTTTGACTGTGTGTGTGGGGGTGGGGGTGGGGAAATGAATTATTTTGGATATTGTGTTTCTTGTAAATGTGTCAATGTTGTGAAATTTTTCCTAAGTTTCATGTTTAGAATTGTAGAGATATTCTTCCACGACGACCCTTGTTGAGAGGATGACAGGAGGATATGGATGGAGATGATCTACTAGTAGTAGAACCCGAGGCACTGATAGTGCCGGGTGAGGAATCAGGGGAGTAGTTTCGAGCCAAATTTTTATGATTCATGTAATTTATGGGAAGTGACCTAGATCTGATTTTGATGAGTATGTCTAACTTGATGCATGAGTTTCAGTTACAAAACCCTCTGAATTTTATATGAGAGTGTGGACCTGAGGGAGATGAGTTATAGATTGAGTCAATCGATACTATACTTAACGATTTATAAACTCTTGCGGAGAGGAGGTTTAGGTTCGCTGTTTATATGATATAAGGATCAGTGAAGTTCTAGTGGTACATTCAGGCTCATACTGGATAGGTTGATGGTATGTTATGAAGGGACTTCTTAGAGAAGTTCTTGGAGCACTTATATCCAAAGAAATTGAGGTAGGAGAGAGCTGCTGAGTTCATGAGGTTGAATCAGAGTAGTGTTCCCATGATGGACTATGTTGGATTCTATAAAGGCTTGAAAAGATTTACTCCAACATTGGAAGGGGATGAGACAACCACAATGAGGTGTTTCCAGGATAGACTTAAATGTGAAATTAAGTCCCTAGTTAACCTCTTTTGGTTAAAGAAGTTTTCTAAGGTGGTGGATCATGCTCTTATAGCTTAGGGGAACGTGAGGGAAGATTCCAATATAGGACAAGTAGTTATTGTTGGATGATTAGGTGGTATGTCTTCTGAGATAAGGAAGTGTCATTATGAGGGTGTTATCCAAGGGTATAGTAGGAAGAGTGGATAGGGGGAAGAGTCAGTCACATAGGACCTTACTCGGATTATATGCCAACATTGTGGTAGGTAGGGCCACTATCATAGACATTGTACCTTACCACCAGTAGAGTGTCGATATTGAGGTAGGATGGGACATCTACAGAAGATCTGTAGGAACCCATGACATATAGGTAGTGATGGAGGAGGTAGACAGAACCAAGGTGCGAGAAGGGGATCTTCTACACCATATCAGTATGTAATCTGGAGTTATACGAGACAAGGTGGTAGAGGTAGTGGATGTGGTGATTCTGGGAAAGAGAACATGTATCAGCAGAGTGGTGCATTATGGGGGACTCAGACTACATCATTAGGAAGAGGGGCATGATAGTTACATGTGGTGTAGCCTACACTTGTGGATAGCAAGGCTGGACCATTGATAGTGATAGGTACTATTATTGTATCTTATACATTATATAGTGCCTTGTTTTATATTGGGTCCACTCATTCTTTATTTCTGAAAAACGTTTTAATGGTTTTAGCCTAGTGGTGGAGTTCATGAGAGGGGTGTTGATGATAGATACACCATTTAGAGTACGGTTGAGAGACATATGCTTATTCAAGGGGTGTTCTCTCGAGTTTGGGGAATATCATTTTCTATGGGATATTTACATCTAGACATGTCAAGATTTGACTTAATCATGTGTATAGATTGGTTAATAGAATATCGATCCCATATTTATTGTTACTGGAGGAGAGTGACATTTAAGTATCCTAAGGGTGACAAGTATATTCATTATGAAGAGTGGGATATCAATGCAGGTCGTGCAGGGCCAATTCACTAGAAAATAGGGGATCTTACTGCCCAGGTTTCTAGTTTGTTGTTGGATGATGGAGGTGTAAAGCAAGATGTCTTTCCACTAATAGTGGATAGGTTTTAGGATGTATTTTCTGAAGATTTCTCTGGTATTCCACCTGAGAGAGATATGGAATTTACAATTGAGCTCATTTTAGGGTCTGAGATAGTTTCTATTCCACCATATATAATATCAATGATATAGATTCAATAGATCAAGACTCAGCTGGAGGATTTGGAGGATAAGGGATTTATCTAACCAAGTACGTTGTCTTGGGGTTCTCCAGGCCTTTTTTCTAATAAGGATGATGAGACTCTATGATTATGCATATATTACCAAAATTTGAACCAGATGACAGTGAAGAACATGTATCCTCTTCCATTTATTGATGATCTGTTTGACCAATTAAGAGGATCTTGTGTTTTCTCCAAGATCGACTTGATATCAGGGTATCATCAGTTGAGAGTTCATCCTTTTGATATACTAAGGACTTATTTTAGAAGAAGTTATAGCCTATATGAGTTTGTTATAATACCATTTGGGTTAATGAATTAACCAATAGTATTTATGGAATTGATGAATAAAACCTTTCATCCACACCTAGATCATTTTTTTGTTGTGTTTGTGGATGAAATCTTGGTGTACTCCTAGGCTCATGACGATCAACCCCAACATCTTGACATTGTCTTGGGTACATTAAGAGAGAATCATCTATACATAAAGCTAAATAAGTGTCAGTTTTGGATTGATAAGGTGCACTTCTTGGGTCACATCACCTCAGAGGAAGGTGTGTTTGTGGACCCAGAGAAAGTTCAGGTAGTTGTTTATTGGAAGCATCCCAATAACATATTCAATATTCCTAGATTTCTGGGGTTAGCTAGATATTATCATATATTCATAAAATAATTTTCCCATTTGGTAGTTTCTCTTTCGGGCTTGACCAAAAAGGGGATATTTTAATGATTTGGATCATGTGACAATACCTTCCAGGAGTTGAATAAGTGATTTACATCAATAACAATATTGATCCTACCTGAGTGAGGTGAGGAGTACATGATGTTTTGTGATGTTTCTGTGATCTAACTCAGAGCTATGTTGATGCAGGGAGGTTGAGTTTTGAAGTATGGTTCCCAAAAGTTGAGGCCACATGAACCAAAATACCCTACAAATGACCTCTAGTTAAAAGTATTGGTTTATGCCTTGAAGTATTGGAGGAACTATCTATTAGTTGAGAAGTTTATGGTGTATATGGATCAGAAGATATTAAATTATATCTTCTCCCAATGAGATTTGAATCTCTAAAAGTAGAGGTGGGCTGATTATATGTAGTCATTTTATTTTTGAGCTAGCATACATGCTTTGTAAGGGAAAAATTGTGGATGATACTTTGAGATGGAAAAATCGTAATAATGATGTTTAGGAGTCTAGTGTTGAGCGTAAGATGATGATTTTACTAGATGAGATACACGTTGTGGTTTAGGAGAGTTATGAGAATATGAATATGGTATCAATTTCAGTAGAGTATTCACTTTTGAGATGGATCAGAGACAGATAGTATGAGGATCCTGAGTGCTTGACCTTAATAGAAATACTTGAAGGTGGGGAGTCACCTTCCTATTAAAGCATATACGAGGATGATATCATTAATGTCAAGAATCAGTTTTTTTCCTATGAGTATACATGATGAGTTGATGTGTGAGTTTCACGCCTTAAAGTGTTTGGTACATCCTCGTGTGACCAAAATATACCATGACCTATGACAAAAGTTTTGGTGACCGTGTATAAAAAAGGAGATAGCAGGGTTCATGGCATGATGCTACACCTGTTAGCAGGTGAAGGTTGAGCATCAACAACCTGGTGGTTTACTTAAGTCATTTCCTATTTCAGAATGGTATTTAGATGATGTAACTAATGACTTTGGGGTGGGTCTCCTAAGGATTCCTTGGAAGGATGATGTTATCTGGGGGATTTTGGAAATACTAATGATGGTAGTGCATTTCTTTACTATAAGGGAAACTTTATCAATAGAGTAGTTGGGAGAGTTGTATGTTTAGGAGACTGTTCGTCTGTACAGGGTTCCACAAACTATATTTTTAGACCATGATTCATATTTTACTTCATGATTCTGGAAGGTCTTATAGAAGGAACTTTGTATGTAGGTTTTTCTGAGTACAACTTTTCACCCATAGATGGATGGGAAGTCATAGAATACTAAATAAGTGCTTGAGGATTCATTGTGATCATGTGCCCTTGGCTTTGGTGGGTCTTGGGAGAATCACCTAACTTTGGTAAAATTAACCTATAAAAACAGTTATCAAGAATCGATGCAGATGTAACCATACAAGGATCTTTATGGTAGGTCATGCAGATCACCTCTATGCTGGATGGAGGCAGGCAAGTCAGATTTGTTGGGACTGAGTCTCATGTAGGAAAATCAGAGCAGGTACAGTTGATACAAAAGCGTATGGATATGGATTAGATTAGAAATAAGTCTTATGTAGATAGACATCAATGACCCTTAGATTTTACAGAGGGTGATCATGTATTTATTCAGGTGTCACCAAGATTGGGTCATTGTAGGATACAGTGGCAGGGCAATTTGGCGCCCAGGTTTGTTGGACTGTTTGAGGTTGTAAATAGAATTTGGCTGGTGGCATATTGATTGGATCTTCCATAGATATGAAGTGTTATGCATGATGTTTTCCATGTGTCACAACTTTTGTGGTATCACCCCGACCCTTCTCATGTGATCGATGTGACTGATGTTGAGGTTGAGAACGATGAATCCTTTGAGGATCATCTGATACGTGTGTTGGATCATAGTGAGAAAGTGTTGTGGGGAAAGACCGTATCGATAGTTCATGTATTGTAGAAACATGTCCATGTTTAGGAGGAAACATGGTAGAGGGAAGAAAATATGAGGGCTTAGTATCCCAATATTTTAACATCAGAATCTTAGAGTTACTTGGGAGTACAACTCAAGGATGAGCTGTTATAAGGTTGGGAGATTATAAAACCCCGACCTTTTCTATAGATGTATCAGGATCAATTATAGGTACTATTTTCATTGTGTTGAGTAATTTTTATTTGGGTTTTACCTTAGGGTTTTTTTGGGTAAAAATTTATAAAAAAATAGAAGAAAGAGAGTAGTGCACGGTTGGCATATAGTTTTCCCTAACCATGTGCCCTAACCTAACAAACTGTGAAACACTGGATAGAGGGGATTTGCAAGGATGATGCATGGTCTGGAAAACCAGGCACCCTAAATGGAGAATCTATAAACCCCCTAGAAGAGGTGCATGATTGATGCGCACAGTTAGGGGAAATTGTGTGCCTCAGGAAGCAAACTGTGTGTACGGGATTTTAATCCCACAAAAATTAGTTTTAAAATTTCTTGAGCCCCCATTTTAAACCTCATTCGGCCCTAACTCAACCCCTAATGCCTTTTCATGATTTTAGAGCCTCCTAAAACAGATTCCAACCCTTCTTGACCTCCTTTATTAGTGAATCAAAGGGTGGATTAAATATCTTCACCCCTCCCAATAAGAGGATCTCATCTCGTGTGGTTTCATTTCTCTTTTTTTTCTTCTCCCATACATTTTAGGGTTGTTCTTCCCTGTTTTTGGTTGAATCTAAATCTAGGATTGTGGATCTATATCTATAATTGTGGGATCTTGATTCATATGATCTTGAATTTAGGTTTAACATCAATATCTCATTCTACATTGTTATTTCGTTCAAATTGGGAATTTCTGTTGGGCGAACGCTCATCAATGAATTGAGGTAGGTGATCTATAATTCAAATCCCAAAGTCTTGATTTAAATTATGTGTATGTAATTGTATAATTTCTATTGGATGATTATAAATTGATATTCTTGAATGAATGAATTAATTTGGTAAATTAATTAATTAAGGGAAGTGGGAAATAAGGCATATTGAATTGATTTGGATAATTAATTATTGAATTAATTATGTGATATTGAGATAGTTAATTGTTGAATTAATTATGAGATATTGAGATTATTGATTTTATATAGTTAATTTTTGAGTTAATTATGAGATATTGATATTTTTCATTTTAGATAATTAATTTTTTAATTAATTTTTGAGATATTGTAAATAAGAATTGGGATTTGGGGATAATTAATTGTTGAGTTAATTATCGGGATATTGTATTATTAATTGAATAAATAATTATTAAATTAATTATGAGATATTGAGTTTATTTTTATTGATTAATTAATTGGTGAATTAATTAATGAGATTGATGTGATTAATTAAGCTGGGAATTAATTAATGGGAATTATGTGATAAAATAATTGTTGAATTAGTAATAAGATTGATATGATTAATTAATTGTTGAATTAATTAATGGAATGATATTGAAATGATGAGTGGTAACAATGAAATTCATATGAGAATTGAGGAAATGAATGGTAATAATTTCATTCATGTGTGAATTGAGATAATGAATGGTAATAATGACATCCATGTGTGAATTGAGACAATGAATGATAATAATGTCATTTAGCTGTGAATTTTCACAATGAATGGTAACAATGTAATTAATGTGTGAATTGAGATAATAAATGTTAATAATGGAATTCATGTGTGAAATGAGATGAAGAATGTTAACAGTGGAATTATGATATATGATATGGTTTGGGTGTCCTTGGGAACTCGGGAGTTATGTGGTTAAATAATGAAAATTTGATAACGTGATAACTGTTTACTTATGCATTGTATTTATTTATTTATACAACTGCATACACTATTATTGACTGGATATTTTCTTATACGTCATTGGTGGTGGCCTACTGAGTTGTACTCACACTCTACTCGGGTTGTCTGATCGGTACCCAAATAGATTTCATGGTTATATGATAGGATAAGGGAAAATTACATATGTTAAATGGATGAGTTGGGATGAAGCATAGATGAGGGAAACAGACATGGTTTGGGACCCGCTTGGGAGTTTTCAGTGTCTTTACATTTGAGTTGCATTATGACACTTGGAATGTACTTTAGCATGCCATATCTACTGTTTAGTTTTGATATTATATTTCCAGTTTTGTTCATCATGTGAAATTGGTATCATTCTGGTTATTGTTATACATTTGATTATTGTTCTTTATTTTCTACTGATGTTTTACTCTGATAAAGAGGGTATAGTCTCTCCATTATTGATAATAGACCCTTATTTCTAGTTGGTAGCTTCTGGCATATGGGGAGGTGCACGTGAGGTCATATGACCAAATGACTTAGGGCATCAGTGTGTGGCACCTGGGATGGGACATTACATAAACCTTAATTTACATGGTGATATTGATTATGAGTCTTTAAAGTCTTTAAATTATTCTATTATCACTTTTTATAAATGCTTTATAAATAGTTGTGTTAACACTTAACCATATACCAAAAAAAATGAAAAATAGGATTTCATATGAATTATAGTAGGAGAGAATTTATAATATGAAAAGATAAATTATTTCCTAAATTTATGTGTTAAAATCTAAATCATTTGTTAAGGAAAATTAAAGAAAAAAAACTTTCATCAAGAAAAACACAAAGTGCATCTCAGTTAATTATCCTAAATTTAAAAATATGTTACTTAAATCCACAAGATAAAAAAGTTATATATTAGTGAGAGACTATATTTATATGATAAAGGTGCATATCACTTTTGAGATAGTGGGATAAAGATGTGATTTCATAAAATTCATTGTTCATGATTTATAAGTAGTTGGTATGGTAATAAGTTCAACAAGATATCATGGAAAATGAATGTTCTAAAGTAACATACTAGAATGGAAATACAAAACCAAGAGAGATAATTTTATTATAACATAGTTAGATGATATATTATTCATTATGAATAATTAATAATTATCTTATAAGGAATAAATAAATATAAATAATCAAATAATGTAAACTAAATATGAATTTATAAATAGATTCCATGTACCAAAATAAAGATTGAATTTTGGTAGTATCTTCGGTTGATGTAATTCCAATATAGTCTAAATGGGTATTCAAGAAAGTTCTAGACATGGATGGAAAAGTGAGTACTTTTAAACAAGGTTTGATTGTTAAATATTTAATATAATTCAAGATTTTGACTATAGTGAAACCTTTTCACCAATAAACTGAACTTCTAAATAGAATAGTAGTACATCGTGATTATTATATAAAAGTTGTAGGTATTTATTTTATGGATCAAACTTGACATTAAATTATGGAATGATTATTTTGTAATGTTTATGAAAGAGGTTAGTGGGATTTACATGGTTTTATAAGTGAAATATTTTGATAAAATATGGAAAACGTATATTTTATTTATAGTTAGTTAAGAAATAGTTGAAAATATTTCTCCAAGATTGAAAAAAGTAACAACCCAAGTTCTAAGGAACAAGATTCATTGATATTTATCTATGGGTTTCTTGGGACATGTCAAAGTACATATATTGACATGGTATTGATAAATAAAATAATTATAAATTTAATATAGAACTTTTTCCAATGTTACATGGAATAAATATCTCCAAGATGATGTGGTTATGACACGGGAAGAGATTCATATTAAGAGTAGAACTCTATAAGCTTTAGCGATAGAAATATCAGATTTTTCATGTTATGTATTATATTTGAGTTTGTATGTGCATAAATCAAGGTGTAAAAGCATCAAATATATCTAGGAAAAATTTATAGGGGTGAATTCAAAACAATCCAATAGTACATTAGAGGCACAAGGGATAAGTTATTGGTACTTACAGAGGAATGAGATCTAGTTATCAAGGGGACACAAAATTACTCTTTATATAGATCAGTTGGATATAATATCATATTTTGGGTAAGGAATTGGGAAACATAATCTCATTGAATCCAATGGTATTTAACTATAAAAAATCCAAGAATTCTTCAAATTATAATGTTAGTTGAGAAGCAGTATAAATATGTAACTTTTTTTATAGATCATGTAATTTTATGGATGAATTATAGTATTATCAAAATGCAAACTATGATAATATTATTGTGGTAGTACTATATAATAAGTTAGGGTATGATAGAGGATAGAAAGTATATGCATTGGATATATCATGTCTTGATGGATTTTTCTCAAGAAGTTGAAGTCGTAGTTAACAAAGTGGTCATGTAATAAAACAAGGTAGGCCCTACAAATAAAGCCATAACTTGGTAGAATCATGATTTTTAATGTGATATATAACAAGTTGATAATTGTTATCAATTGGTTCTAGTTCACATGGGAGTTTTGTGAGACTTAGTTCACTAGACTCATATTGGGAAACACTTTTCAATGAAAATATCATGTATACAAAGAGTTGTGAATGGTTTTTTCTTACCATAATAGAGATATTAATTCTATGTACACTATTTATAAGGGAATTTATTTAGATTATTTTCATATAAAAAGGTTATATAAATTACCAAATATAATTATAACCTCAAAATACTATTAAAATAATATTAAATATATGTCATATGGTCTAGATTTGTCATACAAATGGGAAAATGATGATGTCATACTACCAAATATTTGGGATGTATAAGTATTATGACTTATTCTTATGAAATTAATACTTAGTGATATAAATTAATAGATATCATGAGTACTATCTTGCTAATAGGAACATCAAATTTTTTTGTATCATTTGATGTCCCTATCTATGAGCATGTGTATTGGCCTCTCGAATTGAGGTTATTTAATAATGTATATCACTCAACTATATAATTTTATGCTTGATAAAAACTATAATAGTTTATGATTGTAGATAGGCAACCTGAATCAACTATGTTATCAGTGGTTTGGTATTGATTTAATGATCATGATCATATTTTTTACATCTAAATATATGAAAAAGATATCATTGGCCACATGAATGGGATGATAGTACCTTAACTGATTCTGTGGTCATGGTATATTAAAGAGAATCCATACAATAAAGTCACTCAAATATAAATATTGAATTAATAATGATGAAAAAAATATGCATACTACTTTATAAGATATTATGGAATAAATAGATTGTATTCATATTATGTTTCCATAGGATGTTTTCATAGCTATAACTTATTCTTATCTCATTATGGGTCATGATGTGTCACTAGATATTGTTATTGGTATATAAGTATAACACGATAATATCAAGATAATGTCCTAGAGGGTAACACACAATGTTCATTTAGAAGTTCCATCAATTCAAATGAATTATAGTTTAGAATGAAATCAAAAGTAAAAAATGGTCTTTAACATCGGTGTTTTAACTTCAGTTCATCATGAACCAATGTTAAAATCCCACTTTTAATGTCTATTTTTAAAATAACTGATGTAAAAAATTTGAAACCCTAAATAAAAGGTTTTATTTCATTAAAAAGGATTATATTTTACTATTCATGGAGATAAAATGGACTTACATATCAAAATTTAGGACTATTGGAAGTTGGACTTCTCTAAGAGAAGTTCTAAAAAAGTACAACTTTTGACGACCATGACTTTTGATCCATAAATCCATTTGAGCTCCACGACCAGTCAAATCAAATACTAGAAAATAAATTATGCTCTAATATTTATTGTTCCTATTTTTTAATTTCTTTTTTTACTAAAAACATATGCTTAAATTATTTTTTTATATTTTATGTCATTTTTTTGTAAAACCGACATGAAAAAATTTAAAAAAATTCAACATCATTTTTTACTAAAATCTATGTTCATATATATATATATATATATATATATATTAACTTTTGAAATTAGTTTTTATTAAAAACTAACGTTAAAATTCAAGGTTAATCTTTTTAAAATAATTGAATACTGATTTTTCAATTTTTCAAATCGCAAGCTTGTAACTTTTGTCTTATCACTTACAAATTAATTGTGTGATTGCAAAATTTTCATTCTCTCCTATAAATACTTCAACCAGATCACTATTAACAATTTTGATTAAACTATTTATTTCTATCTCTTTTTAATTCTTGGTCTACTCCAAGTTCATCTTTCAATTGATTTTATGTGGTAATCTATCAATATTGTTTTTATTTTTTCATTTTGTTTTCATGATATACAATTTTTACAATATTAATTTGTTTTTTTAATAAGATAATACATCCAATGATCATTAAGAATCCATATGAGATCTAAAAACTAGTGTTGAAGATTCCTCATGATTTTTTCATCATCATTCAAACTAATATGAATAAAAGGTTTATAAATTTGAAGAAAATGAGTGCAAGTATAGAGAAGAATGACAAATTTTAACTCTTGTTTTTTTATTTTGTTTCTGCAATGTTCTGATTGTATTTTTATTTTTTGATCGATGTTATTTTATTTGTATCAATATTTTAATTTCAATTTTTCTTTAAATTTTTAGGTTAGTTATCTATATAATCGATGTGAAAAGTATGTTTCCATGTTATTTATAAATATAAGCAATGTGAAAAGTTACTTTCGACATTGGTTATATAGATAATTGAAGTGGAAAGTCCTCTTAAATGTCATTTTGGTGTTTTTGTGAGACCTTTTCATGTTGATTTTATATAACTGGTGTTAAAAGGTATTTTTTATGTTAGGGGAAATAATTTCAGTGAAAAATGATGTTAAAATACCATTTTCTACTAGTGAATGGAACCCATGTGCATGGGTTTGTAAACATCCGAGTGTAAAAAATCACATGTAAATTAATTAATAAATTAAATTATATATTATTCAAGTTTATAATAATTTATATTTAATCTATTAATCAAGGTATTTCCAAATTATTTAAGTATAAATGGTGAATATGAGAAAAATATTTTTTCGATTGGATATTATTTATTCAAAGTTTGTTAAAATAATTTGGAAGAAATTATCCATCTTAATGGTTCATATTTTATCATGTGACATGTAATGATGTTACAATAAAGTAATTGAAGTGTTTGTTACACATAAAGTATTTCAATTAAGTCATTTATGGAATTTTGGGTTAGTTGAGGGTTTATGTTTCTTTATGTCATTAGGTACAATTTAAATAAACATTAAACTTGGTATAAAAAACTATTTTACACATAAAATGTGTCTTGGAAGCCTCTTTAATGAATTTAGAGTTATCTAGTCCTCTATATCAAGTTATAGATATAGAAACTAAAGGTAATATCAATAATAGATCAATCCTAGTTCACATATCAATTATGTAATCTTTTGGAAATCATATATTCATCATAATGCTCTTGATTCACTCATTCTATAACAAAAAAACTATAAAAACAATGTACATGGGGTTTTGTTTCCTGTGTAAATGATTTAATGGGGTTCCCAGTTCGATCCATTTTGCAATGATGACCAGGAGATGATTTGAACATGTTAGGGGAACATCCTAATAATAAGGTATTTTCTTTATCATTTTTATTGTGTTATGAATGATTAAAGTAAATGGATTATGTGTGTAACCAAACCAAATAATAATTTGAATTAGAATATTACATCATTCCAATTTATTTTTTTATTGGTTACATGTTATGATTTGTATATGTTATGTGCTTTGTTATGAATATGTTATATTATTTTCATTGATATAACATGCTAATTTGTATTATAAACAAAAAAGGAATATGATACTCTGCTAATTAATAATGGGATATGGTAAGAAAGTTAGGTGATATTCCTTTCCTCCTTGGACTTGGATGTGGAATGGGATGTTATGCCCAATCATTCCTTTTCAGGGTCATGGGATTGGACATTATGTCAATCCATTATAGACCTAGAAAAGGGGTGTATTTTTATGCCCATTGATTCCATATTATCAATATAGAATATATGGGAAGATGCCATCCTATCCCTTTCATGTTATGGGGTGCATGTTTAGACTAGCATCAACATTGGCTGAAGTAGTAATGTTCACATCACCAGGTGAATTATTTAGAAATTGATTATATAGAAGGTATTTATTATTATTATTATTATTATTATTAATGGTGTACATATCACTTTTTTCTTGAATTTATATATTCTAGATTTATTTATATGTACCATTAGTGGTGTACAATTTTAGTTGTACTCACACCATGAAAATGCACCTTAGTGGATGTGAATAAATTTTGATCAAGGATACAGATAAGGGAAAAGACTCTATAGTTGACAGGGGAGCTGGATGGATGGATAGAGTGGGATACAAGATTGAGCATAGACTAAAACCTAGTTTTATAGTCATCTTTATTCTTTTTTTATTTTTGGAAATTATTTTATATGATCATTCCATGAGGTGATATTTTTAATTTATATATATCTTGTATGGTAATTTAGTTTTTTATCATTTTGTTATAGCATGGGATTTATTTAGTTATGGTTAGATTGTAGCTTTAATGTTCATATTATTCTATCTAATGTGGATGATGAATTATTATTACTTCTGTTCTTATTTACAATTATCTGATATAGAGGGTATAGTCTTCCCATGTTATAGATAGACCCTTACCACTAGTTGGTAACCTATAGAATAAAGGGATGTGTTTATGAGGTCATCTGGGACACCCGATTCAAATATGGTCAGATCAACCAAACTGAGGATGTTATAGATTGGCTCACTGATTGCTATTGTTACATTAATATCTTACTATATTTCATGACTAATGTGTTTTATTTCAAATAGTAATTTATTTTGTTTCTTATAATATTTCTCAAAGGTCATAAGCCTATTCTATAACTCTTGGTATTCCTAATCAGTATACTTATGTGATTTTCCTTTCTTAAATTAATCTCTTGGTGAGACTCCAAAACCCACCCCTATAACCCATTCACGATACTCTAGAAAATGTAAAAATACAATGTGTATATATATATATAGACATTCACATAATAAAAACAAAATATACATACATATTGTAAGATCCCGGGTTTTTCTTTTAGGTATGGATCTTTTTAATTTCGATTTAACTCTTTTATTTTGACATAATGATAGTGCCTAATGAAATCACATGAGTTTTGGGAGTGTATAGGGATTGTTCGGATCATGGAGGCCTGGTTTTTGGAAATATAATTTGGGCTACATGGTTAATATAAATTGTGTGGCCCAAGCCACACAGTTTGAGTAAACTGTGTTGGGTTGGATAGAAAGAATCAGAGGGTGCATGGTTCTCCCTAACCGTGTTCCCGGGGCTGCATTCCTGTGTGAGAGAACCTGTAATTTTTACCAGAGGATAAACGCACAGTCAGTGCATGGTTTATCTAACCATGCACCATGACCGTGTGAGGGGTGATAGGGGACAGAGGCATACAACATGGTTTTCACATAGTTTTTCAAACCATGTGCATGAACTGTGTGGGTTCCCTGTAGAGGTAGTGAGGGGCGCACAGTTTGTCCAACTATGCACCCAAACCATGTGACCCAGTTAAAATATGGGAAATGACCATTTTTTCACTGTGAATTTAAATGTTTAAACCCATATTTCTATTTTCTTTCTCTAGTGGATTTCTTCTCCACCTATGGAAATTCTTCAAGATGTAGGTTTCGGGCACAACGGAAGTGCATTGGTGGGTATACCCAACTTTAATTTTAGCGTTAACGACGATCAATCTGAGATCCGTCATGATAATAAAACGCCAGATCTTTGGAATAGAATGAAGAATGAAAAAATAAAGAGGGAGTCCCGAAACTATAAAGACAGGATCATCATATATTGGTTATAATTAATTTAATTAATTGACAAGAATTACCTTGATGGAATTCTTTCTTCGTTGATGTCTCTAGTCACGATCCGATGTGATTCGTCGTTGCATCATAGAAGCCAAGTGTAGACTTCCTCTAGTAGTGATCCACATGTGCACCACGTATCTCCGGACATCACCAAAGGAATCTTCGGGTGCTAGCATGGAGAAGCCTTTTCTTGCATTGTCTGCCTTAGATCACCTTGATCTGATGGAGGAGAATCTCTCTTGGTCTTGAGAGCGTTCTTGGAGGAAGGAGTTCTTTCGGCCTTGAGAGAATTCTCCAGAATTATTGTGCACAACAATTCTCTCTAGATAAGTGTTGGGGTTGTGAGGATATTTATAATCGGGTTTGAGGTTATAGAGTTATAATAATAAATAAATGCATTATGCATTTTATTTATTTCATTAACTCTTATTGAAAACCCCCATGTCGAATGATTAATTCCTTGACAAGCGCCCATGCTGATTATAATAAATATCATTTAATAAAATGATATTATTTCCTCAAAATCCCGACTGGAAAAACTATAAGGCGTGTAATCATTAATACATAGTTAGCATCTAGCAACATGCCAAGGCACCCATAGAGAAATAAGTTAGTGCCGCAATGACGTTTCACCTCATACGAACGTTTACCGTGTAATATAATCCCTTTTTCACGATATCTCGAATCAAGCGAGTTGCGTGATAATTCCATTAACCCATGTGCTCGATTATTATTTCTTTGAATTTACAGAATTGAACTCACCCATTCCTTACCATGGACATGGATGTATTTAGGCTATATCAATTCCATCAAAGGGCCTGAGATATCTAATTCCATTATGGAACAGAAAGGACAAATCCTTTCTCGCATTATCTATTAATGTAGTATTACTCGTGACGCACCCAATGTATCCTACCTCACTGCGAGCAGTGTGTCATCATAGTTTTCTTCAATACTTCTAAGTTTGCAAGTTGTAATACCCATTAATAATAATCTTAAAGTCCAAGGACTAATACACACGTCCGCAAATAGGAACATCTAATGACACTATGAAATGTGGATTTCCTACTAGCAGGTCTTGTTTTCAGAATATCCTCCTTGATATTACCAAGAGCACACAGCATGAGAAGGTGCCTCGAATTTTTATGAGTCCTCACCCCTAATGGCCTGTATTATTTGTGTCCCTCAAATACCATCATCCGGCCATAGAACTTATATTCAAGAACAATGTTATGGAACTTCCGGGTTCTCATCATAGCAGGGATCCGCTATGACCCTTTAATGAAATAGCTATCCTTGGGAAATTATCACATGCATTGTCATGCAGAAGAACAATCAAGATGTGATAAGGTGTTTATTTAATGAATAAAGCACAAAGTAGTTGGTTCTAGGACACCAACTCCAACACAAGCGAAATCCAGTCTTGGATCCTGATTTTCCATCTGAATTCATATTCAAACACCGTTCATCCCGTTGGATCCATTTCAATGAGTTATTATTTAATCTTTCTCTATTATTCATTTTTCTTCATATTGATAGAGTTATTTTTGTGTAAGATAATATGCCCTATTTCTAGGGAGTTCATCCATTTCTTCATTTTCTTCCAATCTAGCACAAGTTAGGAGTTGATATTCGATGATTATTCTACCACAAGTATGCGCTAGGTGGTGTATACCTTTTCCACAAGGTTTGGTTTTATATATTCCTTGTTTTCATTGTTCCACACACCAATATTTACGAAGTTACCTCTAAAATTAATTGAACGTTGTGAATAAATTTTTGGAACCTGATTATGTTACCCACTTAGTGATTTTTATCATTAGAGTTTGTTAACCCCAACCTAGGCCACCCATGGGGTGTGTCATTATATCTTCACTATGTTAAACCACCCTATTGGGTGAGTGCGATATTGCCAATTATTTTGAGAGGCTTATTGAATTGAATGATAATTAAATGAATGATTAAAAGAGGGATTATGCATCATTTGAAATGTGATTACATGATGTTTGAATGGTTCAATTATTTAAATGGAAAATGTTGAAATGGGTTGGATGAACTCATATACTATGAATGATTATGAAAATGGGTTATTAAATAAGATGTAAATTGTTGAATGACTCGATAATGGTTGTAGATTCCTTGGACATTTCTACTCCTCATATACTGATTCCATTGGATGCCATAGTCATTACCACTTCATTGATCCCAACTATAGTAGTGTATTCCTTTGATATTTATACTACTTAGATATTGATTCTATAGGATTCCAAGAACATTTATACTCTATTGATCTATATTGATTATGGTAATGGATTCCTTATAAATTTTACTCCCAAGATTCTAATTCCATAGGATTCCAAGGACTTTGCTACTCCTTGGATCTGGATTGCTTGGAATTCATTAGACGAGCCCCTTAGATTCCACCAAAGTCTTTATCGAGTTTCCATCGAGATTCTCCATGGACTCGATGTGGATTCCATGGTCATTTATACCTTGGATCCGACCCTTTCAGGCATGAAAATTGATTACGTGGAATATAACATTGAAGATGCTTATCATGTTTACATATAGCCCTGATATGGGTATATGATTTTAGTTGTTAGACTAAAAAATATCAAACCTATTTGTTTATGCTTTATAATTATCCCATGATTATGGTTAATTAATTATTTTTCACAGGGATCCATGTTTGGATAGATAGGATCTCATCTACATTTGACACTTTACTTTTATTACTATTATACCTATGATATACTGCACACTACTTAATTGTTTATACATAGACCAAAATTGTTATAGGCACCATTGGTGGTGGCCTATTGAGTATTATCTCACACCTTTTTTAGGTCATTATTGGGTACCCGGACAAACTTCATGGATGTGGGTAGGGACTAGGGAAAGTATCCACAATATGATGCTTGATTTGATCATTTGTTAGGAGTGGGGGAGCATAGGACTGAGCTATGCTCATGATGCTAGATGGAGATAGTTCAATTTTGTTCTTTTTTTACTTTTGATACATGTATTTAATAGGATTCCTATTTCCATGTATTACCTATGACTTTGTATAGAGACATGACATGGTCATAATATTATATATGACACTGCTTTTGGATTTATTATTACAGGCTTATGTATGTTTATCTTTTTTCTTTGATTATATTATGCTCCCACTGATTTATTTACTTGAGATACCGATATGATACTCAGATTATGAGGGTATAGTATCACCATTATACCAACTTAGACCCTCACTGCTAGTCAACAACCTCTGGAAAATGGGGAGTCACATTTGAGTCCATGTGACCCACTATCTTGGGGCACCATTTAGTGGCTCCTGGGTCAGTACATTACAAAGTGGTTTCTGATGTGTTTCGTTTATTTTCTTTTCTGCCTTACTGTTTTGGGAAAATAGATAGGATATTGGAAATATATTGGACTTTGGTAGTGAGATGTTCCTAGGAGTAGATAACCCTCAAACAGGAAAAATCCAAATTACCTATACTGAGAAAATGTTGTTATATATTTTTTTAATACAGTTGATTTGATTCCACCATTGGGTGACACACTTGATGTTTTATTTTCCTTATGATTATGGATTTCTCTATTTCTCGATGATATAAGGGTATTACATCTCATGCATCATTTTAGGCACTTTTAAAGGATTCACATGTCATGCATATTCTATACCATATAGGATGCATCACTTAACTACATGACATTTATTATGTGTGCCTTATGCTATAGTATTGTTATTGGCTAAATATTCTTATAGAATATTGAGAAACATGATTGGTAATTAGAGTGATTTTCATAAACTAAATATAATTTTACTTTATAGGATATACCAGACATCCTAAGAAGTCAATTATGGTAGATTGAGTCATAGAACATTGGTTATATATATTGAAATATGTTATGGTTGGGTTTGAGTGGACACCACACTTTGATTTATAAGGTGTATGGGCCCCTATAAGTTGGAAGTGGTGATTCATTTGGTTCAACCATATCAATATAATTTTATGATAAATTAATTTAAATGAAATTGAATTTTTGAAATAGAGAAATTGACTTTGACCCAACATTAGAGTGGGCAATAGGAAGTGTCTCCAGTGTTTTTTATGGTTGTTTCTTTTACCATACCTATATTTAGGAGAAGACATGGGGGTGTGACTTATTAATAGTAAGGCTTCTACCTATCCTATTATTTTTTATTTTTGACTTGGTCACTACTTGATTATTTTTATAAGGCATGTGTTTGGCATTGTAGAGACATGCCACCATGAAGAGCTCTAGTCGTACACCAGGAGGGTGGCTACGACCATGATCTAAAGGTGGTGGGACTTAAGTTACTAATAGAACCTCCAGTAGTGCCACTTGTGACACCACCCTTCATTCCTAATATGGGTGTTGATTCCAAGTGCTGAGAGGGTTTCCTGCATTTCATGCAGACCATTCAGGAAGCCCCACAATCTGTCTTGTCTATGGAATAGCTGATTTAAGTGTTACAGCAGCAATATACACCCATGTTTTCAAGGGATGGAGGTCCACAGTCTACTAATCTATGGCTTGAGATTATCTTTTCTATTTTTGAGCATATGGAGACACCTCTTGAGAGGAGAGTGAATCTCATGATATATATGATTCGGGGAGAAGCTAATAACTGGTGGGATGTTTTGAACCAGACTCAGGAACTTTGAAACATGGTTTGGAGGGATTTCAAATCCAGGTTTTATGAATACTTATTTCCTAAGATCCAAAGAGATGAAAGGGCTAATGATTTTATGCATTTTTTGCAGGGATAGATGACCATTATGGAGTATTTGAAACGCTTTACAGATCTTCAGCATTTTTCACCAATTTATCTTATTGATGAGCCATCAAGGTAGAGATGCTTTGAGGAAGGTCTCAAACACACTATTTGATCATAGTTCAATATGTTTTGGTTAACTACTATTATAGAGATAGTGAATCGAGAACTTATTACTAAATGGAACCTGATGGAAGCTAGGGGTGAAGAGTAGGTCAGTGCAGCCTTTCAACCCAGTGGTTCAATGTATAGTGGTAGAAACTGTCATTTTGAGGATTATAATAAGGGGAATGATAGCTAGAGTGCGATTGATAGTAGTTATATCTTCTATCATGTGGGAGACATGGATATATGAGGAGTCAGTGTGATAGAGACCCAATTGAGTACCGAGTATGTGGAAGGATGGGCCATGTATAGTGATTCTATAGGACCTTCCCTCAAGTAGTCATTAGAAGGGGATCAAATCTAACTCTAGGTTCAAGAGTGGGATTCATAGCTCTACATCAGGTTTGGAGCTAGAGTAGTTTTATCCATTTTGGTCAAGGTGTTGGTCATGTATGAGGTAGCTAGGAACTAGTTGTATCGTGAAAGCAGAGTGGGCTTTCTCTAGGTGGTAAGGTTGTTTCATAAGGTCATGGTTTAGGATAGATATATTCTATACAACATACACTGAAGGAATAGGGAACCAGACCATTTATGATGAGAGGTATGATCGTAGTATCCTATACTATGGTATCTTATCTTTTCAATATATATGAATTTCATTCTTTTATATCTATACCTATTGTAGAGATCCTTGGTCTTGATGATTAGTTTTCTAATGGAGTTGTGAATTTAGATACTCCATTATGGATTATAATGAAGGGTGTCCACCATTGAATGGATTTCCCCCTTGATATTGGTGGGTGTCACTTCATATGGGACCTCTTTTCTCTCGATATGAATGAGTTTGATGTCATTATCGAGATAGACTGGTTGGTTCCCTTTAATGTTTTTTTATTACTATTGTTATAGGGTGAATTTAACATCACCATAGGGAGGGGTTTTTATTAAAATGGGTTAATAGGGTGTACAGATAGGTAGAGATATACTAGAGAATAATGGCATGTGTAGGATGACATACCATATTGTTAGTTTATATCTAGATGAACAGGGAAAATGTTAGGCATATTTTCCTCTAGTGGTTGATTATTTCAGGGACGTTTTCCCAAATGAATTTTCTAGACTACCTCCTAAGAGGGAAGTGGATTTTTTCATCAAGCTAGTGACATGAGCTACACCAATATCCATTATTCCTTATAGGATAGATACTATGAAGTTGCAAGACCTCAAGAGACAGCTAGAGGATTTGGAAGAAAATGGGTTTATAAGACCCCATAATTCTCTATGGGGTTCACCATTCCTTTTTATAAAAAAGGATGATGAAAACCTTAGGCTATGTGTGGATTATCAGAAATTGAACCAAGTGATGGTTAAGAACGGGTATCCATTTTCATGGATATATGATCTATTTTACCATCTCCAAGGAGATCAGGTTTTCTAAAAGATGGATTTAAGGTCAAGTTATCACTAGGTATATGTTTGACCTACAGACATACCTCATACAAATTTCTGTAGCATGTATGGTCTATATGAGTCTCTGGTTATTTCATTTGGGCTCTCGAACATGCCAATAGTTTTCATGGCATAGATGAACTAAGTTTTCCATAAATATCTAGATTCGTTTTTTATGGTATTTTTGGATGATATCTTGGTGTATCCTTATAATCTACACGACCATTCCAAATATCTTGAGATCATTTTGGATATAATGAGAGAGAATTAGTTATATCCTAATCTCACAAAGTGCCACTTCTGGATAGATAAGATTCACTTCCTGGATCATATTATCTCATAGACAGAAGTATCAGTTGACCTAGATAATGTGAGAGTTATAGTTTCATGGTAGTATCCCAAGAACGTCTTTGACATATGGAGTTTCTTAGGGATAACTGAATATTATAGGAATTTCATATAGGACTTATCACAATTAGAATCACCTCTTAAAATCTTGAATAAGAAGGTTGTAAAGTTTTTATGGTCAGATGCCTATGATATATCCTTTCAAGAGTGGAAAGGGAGACTGGATTTGGAATCTATTAGATTCTTCCAGAGCTGGGTTGGAGATACACTATGTATTGTTATGCATCAAGTATCAATCTAGGATAAATTATGATGCATGGGGAATATAGTTATAGTGTACGAGTCTCATTAGTTGAGGCCACATGAGAGGAAATACATGACGCATGATCTTGAGTTAGCCACTATTGTGCATGCCTTGTGTTTTTAGAGGAATTATTTATTGGGTGAGTGTTTTTTTTGGTGTAAACGAACCAAAAAAACAATCAAGTATATATTTAAAAAGTGTGACTTGAAACTTAGGAAAAAAAGGTGGATTGAATACCTACATTATTTTGACTTTTATCTTTCCTACACACTTAGGAAGGGAAATGAAGTTGTTGATGCCCTAAGCAGAAGGACTTAGATACAGGTGGTTCAAGAGGCTAGTGGAGAGTGGAAGCTTATGAACTTATTATCAGATATGAAATTGGAAGTGTTGGATGGTCAAGGATAGACTTTTCTATCATCCTTAGAAGTGACCTCTACTCTTCTGGATAAATTGAGGATGTGACAGTTATCTGATGCCAAGGACCTAGTCCTATGGGAGAGTGTGGGGGGTGAGGACCCACCTCCTAGTTGGGCTATTGGTGAGGATGAAATTATATGCATAAATGGTCATGTTTGGGTTTCAGCATACATACACGACGATCTGATGGAAGAGTTTCATGCCTCATCTTGGGAAGTACATCCCGATGTTACCAAGATGTACTAAGACTTGCATCGCCAATATTGGTGGTTGGGGATGAAACGTGATGTGGCTAGTTTTTTCATGAGGTGTTCCAACTGTCATCAGGTGAAGACAGAACACCATCGACCAACTAGGATTTTACAATAGTTACCAATTCCTGAGTGGAAATGGGAAGATGTTGTGATGGATTTTGTGACTGGGTTTCCAAGGTTGCCTCAAGGTAGTGGTGTTGTATGGGTTGTTATGGATAGGCTCATGAAGGTTTCCCATTTCCTACCAATCAGAGAGACCTTCTCAGTAAATAATCTTGGGGGAATTTATATCCATGAGATTGTGCATCGTCACAGGGTTCCTCAGACCTTGGTATCAGATAGGGATGCTCAGTTTACATCTTTATTATGTAAATGATTGTCTAGGGTGTTGGGTACATAGGTGCTTATGAGCACACCATACTACCCTCAGACTAATGGACAGACAGAGTGCACTATAAAGGTTCTAGAGAACATATTTAGAGAGTGCATCCTTGATTTTAGGGGCTTCTGTGAGAGGCATATACCCATGGTTGAGTTCACCTACAAAAATATTTATCATGCGATGATGAAGATGGAACCTTATGAGGATTTTTACAATAGTCCATGTTAATCACCTTTGTTCTGGATAGAGGAAGGATAGGAAACAAAACTCAAACTACATATCATGAAAGAGACTACAGATCAGATTCATTTGATCAGGAAGTGGATGGTTACTGCACAGTCTAGAAAAAAAATACTATATTGATCATTGTTAAAGAACTATAGAGTTTGAGGTTGGGGATCAAGTTTTTTTAAATATCTCACTCAGACTGGGACACAAATGTATTAAGAGAGAGGGTAATATTTTATCTGTGATATGTCGGTATGTTCAAGATTCTAGAGATAGTTGAGCTGGTAGCCTATTAGTTATAGTTACCTCAGAGGTACCGAGACATGTATGATGTATTAAATGTATCTTATCTATGATGTTATCACTCAGATTCATCACATACTCTACATCCAGATGAGGTTGATCTACGGGTAGATGCGTTATTTGAAGAGAATCCTATAAATATTGTTGATAGGATCATGAAGGGTCTCTAATTCCAATCAGTTCCTCTAGTACAGGTTCTATAGAAGCACAATCACATACAAGATGATACTTTGAAGTGAGAGGTAGACATATGTGCTCAGTGGTTGGAGTTATTCTAGGGAAATGATTGAGAATCCTTTGAAGGGAAATTCAAGAATGAATTTCTTTATCAGGAGAAGATTATAAGATCCTAGGTTTTTCTTTGAGGTATAGATCTTTTTAATTTCATTTTAACTCTTTTTTTACCTAATGAAAGTTCCTAATGAAATCATAGGAGTTTTAGGGGTGTCTATGGATTTTTATGATCCTAGAGGCCTAGTTTTTCAAAAAGGTAGCTAGGACATATGGTTAGTAGAAACCGCGTGACCCAGGATACATGGTTTGAGTAAACTATGTAGGATTGGACAGAGAGCAACAAAGGGTGCACGGTTCCCCCTAACAGTGTTCCCAGGGCCGCACAACCATGCAAGAGAATCTGCAATTTTTAGTAGAGGCTAAATATAGGGTCAGCGCACGGTTTTTCTAACCGTTCACTATGACCATGTGAGGGATGATAGGGGAAAGAGGCATACAACATAGTTTTCACACCATTTTTTCAAACCATGTGTATGAACAATGTGAGTTCCCTATATAGGTAGTGAGGGGTTCAGGATTAGGGCATAGTTTTTCTAATCATATGCTCAAACTGTGTGAACCTGTTAAATGTGGTAAAGGACCATTTTCCCCTATGGATTTAAATTTTGAAACCCCTATTTCTATTTTATTTCTCTAATGGATTTATTATACTCCCATAGAATTTATTCAATACAAAACTAGGCTAGGCTACCAATTCTTCATATGGACTCAGATTCAAACACCATTCATCCTATCGGATTTGTATCGATGACTTCTTCTTTCATCTTACTCCAATCTTCATTTGTCTTAATATTGACAAAGTTATTTTAGTGCAAGATAATTTCCCTATTTCCAGTACATTCTACCATTTCTCTATTTTCTTCCAATCTAGATCAAGTTAGGAGTTGATACTAGATGATTGTTCTACCACAGGTATACAGTAGATGTTTTATACCTTTACCTCAAGGTTTGGTGTTATATATTCCTTGTTTTTATAGTGTCTCATATTGAGATTTCCATAGTTTCCCCTAAAATTAATCAAATGTCTTGAATAAAAAATTAGAACCAGATTATGTTTCTCACTTAGTGCATTTTTATCTTTGGATTTTGTTATCCCCAAATTAGTCTACCCATGGGGTGTGTATTTGTATCTTTCATATGTTAAACTGCCCCATTGGGTGAGTGTGATCTCACCACTTGTTTTGTGAGCCTTATTGAATTGAATGAGGATTAAATGAATTATTATGAGAGGGATTATGCCTCCTTTAAAATGTGATTACATGGTGTTTAAATGGTTTAATTATTTAAATGGAAAAATGTTGAAATTGGTTGGATAAACCCATGGATTATGAATGATTATGAAAATGGGTTATTAAATGAGATGTAAATTGATGAATAACTCAATAATAGTAGTAGATGCCTTGTAATTTTATACTGCTTGAATCCTGATTCCATTGGATTCTATTGACATTTCTACTCCATGCATACTAACTATAGTAGTGGATTCCTTGGACATTTATACTCTCTGATCCTGATTTCATAGTATTCCATGTACATTTATACTCCATTGATTCATATTGATTATGGTAGTGGATTCCTCAGAAATTTTTACTCCTAGGATCCTAATTCAATAGGATTCCAAACTTTTCTACTCCTTGGATCCGGATTTCTTGGAATGCCTTGGATGAGCTCCTTGGATTCTAACCAAGTATTTACTAAGTTTCCATCGAGATGCTCCATGAACTTGATGGGGATTCCTTGGTCATTTAAACCTTGTATCTGGCCCTTTAAGGACTTACAATTGATTACATGGTATAGAACATTGTGGATGATTATCATGTTTATAGATATCCTTGAAATGGTTATCTAATTATAGTTGTTTGACTGATCATTATCACACCTTTTTATTTAGGCTTTATAGTTAGCCCATGATTACGGTTACTTGATTATTGTTAATGGGGATCCATGTTTGGTTGGAGAGGACCTCATCCATATTTGACACTTTACTTTTATTACTAATATAATTGTGATATATTATGAACTTATTCATTATTTATACGTAGATTAGACTTGTTATAGACATCGTTGGTGATGATCTATAGAGTTTTATCTCACACCCTTTTCGGGCTGCTTTTGGGTCACTAGAAAAACTTCATAGATGTAGGTATGGACCAGGAAAAACAACCATTGTATGATGCTTGATTTGATCATTTATTAGGAGTAGGGGAGCATAGGACCGAGTTATTCCTGCGATGCTAGTTGTAGATAGTTTCTTTTAGGTATTTTAATACTTTTGATACATGTATTGTATTGGATTCCTATTTCCATGTATTACCTTCCATTTTGTATAGAGTCATGAAATGATCATCATATTATATGTGACACTACTTTTGGATTTATTATTATCATTATAGTCTTTTGGATTTTTATATTTTTTCTTTGATTATATTATGATTCCACTGATATATTTACTTGAGATACCATTGTGTTACTCCAATTATGAGGGTATAGCCTCCCCATTGCACCACCATAGACCCTCACTGCTAGTCAAAATCCTCCAATGTAAGGGGAGACAAACTTTATTCCACGTGACCCACCAGATCAAGGCATCATTTAGTGGATCCCGGGTCAGGACATTAAACATACATACAAATACAGACACAAACACAGAAATATATTTAGTTGTGTGTGTGTGCATAACCAAATAATTGTGAATCATATATTCTGAACTTAATATTGATTTGAATAAGTTAATCATTTATTGATGAAACAACTATAGTTTTTTGAAGAAATTACATGGGTGAAGGAAGAAGAAGAGAAAAAAATAAAGGTTTTTGTGGTGAAATTGAAGGATTCATTCTTAGAGATTTTAGAAATCTATGATAAAGGAAAATGCTCATTTTTCTAGTTTTTGGAATATTTATTTTTCAAGTGGTGCATTGAGTTTTGGAAAAGTTTTGTGATGAGTGGGTATAATATTATATACCCCCCATTACATGATTAATCATTATAGATTCTATATATAGGGTATTGGAAATTAGTCTTACCCCGCATGATCTATATTTTGGGTAGTTAACTTTAACCATATGATATCTCAATGATAAGACTTGTTAACATGTTTATTATGATCACATTCATGCATTATATGAGTATCACATTTATTTTTTGATCATTATCATGTTTTTTTATTATATCATGATCTTTTTTATATTACATGAAGGGTTCCTTCACAACACATTATTCATACTTTATCCTAACCTTATTAGAATTTTAATCTCACACTTTTTTTATTTGATGCAAATCCACAGAAAACCAAATATGATACAAGATGTGGATGATTAATGTGTTAATCATGGATCAAGACATAAAATAATATTTAAATAAATATTGTTTTATTAAATGTAATATTTACTTAGTCTATAATGACATTGGACAAGATTTAGAAAATCTAATAATTATATTATTTCTTAGTATTTATAGTGAAAAATATGTTATATTTTAAAGTTTTAGTGTAGTATATTTTAGGATTTCTGCTTGTCTTAGACTAGACCACACATTGTAGATGAATTAAGTAAATGATTGTATCTCATATATCATTTCATATTCAATTTGTGTGTGAGTTAAATAATGTGAAAATAAATTAAGTAGAGAAAAATGAATAGTATTGAGGCAATCATATTAAGTTAAATAAATAGATAAAATGTGACCCTAATAATAATAATGAGGTTGATATTCATTTGTGAGAGTAAATCAGTTAAAATAGATTAAAATTGGATTGAGTGATATTTTCATTATTCCTAAAATTATTAAACAATATAATATTTTTTATTATATAAATAAGTTTTATTAATTTTAAAAAATAAAGGTAAATTTATTTTTCATGGAAGCCACAAAGTGTCGGCCCACAAAGTTATTTATGAGTTTTTTGAAGAAAAAAATAGAAATAGTTTTTGGTTAAAAATATTTTTAAAAATGGATTGCAAATGTATTTAAGACATGAATTCATTTGAATTCAAAGATATGCACATAGGAATTTCATGCATTCCTTTAAAATTTTGTAATTAATGTGTAAAAAACTCATGCATTATTTAAAAATTAAACACAAATTTTCAATTTCTTTTTTTAGTTATAAATTTATTTGTGTATATATATACCCAATAACAAAATAATAACATATTAAAAATATTGATAACAATTAATAATAAGTAATGAAGATTAATACATTATTAATTTTAATTATTTATTAGTTAGTAATAATAATGAATAATTAGTAATATTTAACAATAATTAGTAGTAATTAATAATAATAATGGCCACTTAACAAAAATTAAGAATAATTGAAATTAAATATTAACATTAAATTAATGTTATATTTACATTGTATTTCTATTTAAATTATAATGAAAATAAAAATTATAAATGTAAATATAATAGTTTTTAACATAAATATAATGTTATATAATATAAATATGACCTAAATATAAGCTATATATTATGTTATTAACATAAATTTTACATAAATATTAGTTATTAACAATAGAAATGTAACAAAAATAATAGTTTTTAACATAGATATAATGTAAATATAATGGTAAAAAATGATATGACATAAATATAATGTAAATATAATGTAAATACTTCATAAATTATTTATAAATATTATTTATTAATAAAGTAAAAAATAGTTATTAATGATATAAATATAACAAAAATAATAGTTATTCAGGTATATATAATGAATATTACATGAATATAATGTTATCAAAGTTTATATAACATAAATAAATTATAAATATAACACAAATATAATGTAAATAAAATATTATTATTATAAATATGAATGTGGGAGGAAATAAAGTAATTGATAAAATTTGTTAAGATAATCAAAGAATCTAAAATGATAAATAAGGAGGAATGAAGAAAATGTTCTTCATCTATATGTTTGGTCAAAAAAATATGAAATTGAATGCTTTCCCTTTGATTTTATATATTAGCATTCAATTTTTTATGCATTCCCATTGATTTCATATTCATATGGTTAAACATAGGGATAAAAAATATTCTCCCCATTACTCTATCTTTCTTATCACGTTCAACTATGATGATTTCCACACATGAAATAATTATTATTATATGTTTCCCAATGAATCAAGTTGAAAGTATGCTCCCTTCATTTTCTATCACCCACACATCAGTTGCCCTCATGGTTGCCTCTTCTCTTAAGGGTCTTATCCCAGGGGTGCTGAAGTAAATAATATTTACATCATAGTGGATACCCATAAAGAATTTTTTAACAAGTTTTACCATCAATAGATTTTGTGTCACCCTTCCAAACCCAAAATCACATCAGAAGAGGTTTTGAAGGTATTTTTCTCAGCTACACTATGATATACAATCACTATCATTATCCACATAGTATTCCCCTCACATTGTCTCTTATCACAAGATTTTTTAATAATTTTATGAATGTTTTCATGAACCAACCCAAGTCACCCCTAAACCAAGAAGTCTATACGGACTATGATAAGGTATTAAGGGTGTTCTTAATCCCCATGGGTATGAGAAAAGCACCTAGGAATCAATAAGAAAGAATTGAGAATGGTTTCAACCTATAAAATAGATGAATTAATTAATAAGTAGAATAAGTAAAACAATAAAAGGGGAATAAACTAGGAACTCCCATATAATAAATAAACCAACATGATATGAGATCTTAGAATACAAGTAATATGGTTGATACAACTAAAAAAATGAAACAAAATAAAAAAAATCCACTGGAAACAAGTCTCCATGTGCAAGAAGGGAAACAACACTTGAAACTCCATCAATCCTGAACTAGTATACAAAATAGGTTTCACCAATTTTCTAATTTAAAATAAGAATAAATTAGTGTCCTTTGAAAAACAACCCACTTTCATGATTTATAGATTTATTATGAATAAAACCACAATTTATTTTCCTTTAGAAAAATAATTTATAAATTAAAGTTAAAACAGTTTTAAGGAAAACCTTGAAAGAAATCAGAATACATTTTCAAAAACTGCAAGTAACAAAACTTTTAAAAAATATTTCATCACCATGGAATCCTAGGTGAACAAGGGGAAAAATATAGAAAATTGATAACATGGTCATTGTTGGACTCATCATGTTTTAATTCTCACAAATCATGTTTAGATATTGTTGGAATACTTATGTTTTAATGCTTACAAATCATGTTTTACACTCTCATAACTCATGTTTTAAACTCTCAAAAGATCATGATTCATATTCTCAAAAAAATTACTTTAAATATTATTAACTATGTTTAATATTGTTCTATTATGTTTCATTATGATTATGTTTAATCTTAATCCATTCTGTTAAGATTGCCTCTTAAAACAGCTTACAGATATTTGGCTAAGTCTGTGAAACCGTAGGCTTGCTACTAGTTCTATATTTTCACAAAGGACCAGACACCGTATCCCTGACACCGTAACCAAGCCACCATTTCCAAGACACTGAAACAATACACCATACAGAATTATGACCAAGTACTAGACACTGTAATCATGCTACTTGTTAAATAATTCACAAAGGACCAGACACCGTAACTGTGCTACCGATTCTAAATCTCAACACAACTATGGCACAATGACTATATCATCGTGACTGTCTCACCATGAATATCTCACCGTGAATATCTCATTGTGACTGTCTCACCATGAATGTCTCACATAAATAGTGACATTGTTCCATACTTAACCATTTTTATGTATTTTTCAATTAAATTTAAAAGTTGTTTCTAATAGTCATATTTGAGTCATTTAATAATAATGATATAATTAATGATATTTTGTAGTCCTGTTAGGAGACAATATGAGGTATGAGGTGTGGAGATCGTGCATTTTGTTGGCTCCAACTTAAGCACCTGAACTAAAAATAAAAGTGTGGAACTAGAGAAAATATATGTAGTAGTGGATTTCATGAAAAAAGATAAGAACACCCATACATGAAAGAATACACAGAAGGAATAACTTTAAATTCTTACTGGATATAAATATAATGTCTTGGATTTTATGTGTATTATTTTTAAATATTATATGGAATTATTATGAGACCAGGAGAAGAGATGACACATCATTCTGAGGCTCAGTGATCCCGAAATGGTGGTTCGAACCTTTTTTAAGATAAGTGAGTCGGCACTTGTGCGTGGTTGTGGTAGTTTCCAAACGGTTCTGAGGGCACCGTTGCATCCAGGACGATGACTTTACCTAAGAATGGGTCTAACCTCGACCAATGTGGATCAAGGGAAAAAGTTAATTTTCAGACGTTTTTGGTAAAATAAAATAAAATAAATGGCAAAGATTATTTTATTTTTTTTATTTGGAAACATTCACTACTGTACAACGATGGGGCAATTTTTAATAATTAATTTCATATCATAATGACTTAGAAATGGAAACTTGACTCATTAATGCCACAGCGTGATGGAATTACAAACGTTCTTTCCATTTTTAATGGGATAATCGAATGATGGTCATTGACAAAAAATTGAGTGAAAACTCTAGAGAATCTGTAGAGCCTTGGAGAAAAAATCTTAGTGATGAATGATGATGAATCAAAGCTGAGAATCGTTGTGCCAACAAGTTGAAGGATCTTGACGATGAAGGTAGCACGACCTCTTCGTCAGCGATCGATCCCTTTTGAGGTAGGGGTTTTTTATTTAAATTCTTTCTTCCCGTTTTTGATTTAAATGATGAACACGGATCAACCACGAACAAGTTGATATGTAGATTCATACATTCTTGTGGGAGGGTTTCTGTTGGGATGTTTTTGGGGATTAATCCATGTTATATTTTTATCCTGTTCCATTTGATCCTACTAATGGGAGCGGATCAACGCCGTGACGAACGATAGCAGAGGTTCGTTCCTCAATTTTTTTTCTTTTTGTATTTCCTCCCCCTTTCTATTTGTGTGTTCTTCGCATTCTTCGTGGGGCGATGAACAACAGATCTTTACGCACCCGTCTTGCAATGCAACTATCCCAAATTGGAGATCCGACATCGTGACGACCTAGCAGAGGTGCGACGACGACGACGGCAAACGAATCGGACCGGATCGAGAGAGATCATTCTTTGACCATTCTTTATGTGGGTGGATTAAAATGTGTTTTTAGAGCCAATCGGAGGCCCAAAAACAACATAGATGACCTTGGGACATCGGGGTGACCTGGATTCCAGAGTTTTGTGGTGAATGAACGGCCGGATCGATGAACGGGGTAGCACAGAAGGTGCGGCGGTGGAAGTCCATGATTCTGGAAATTTCCTGAATACACAGCGTGTACTTCCTAAGAACATGTCGTGTAGTACCAGAGGTGGCGTCTAGGGTTTTAGGGGTCAGAGAGGAATCACATGGTGGGTGACCCTGGTCACACGGCGTGTTGGACTTTCCCCAAAGCTCAGTGTGTATTTTGGAAAGTACATGGACACGAGATGGACTACACGGCCTCGGAACACAACGTGTACACTCTACGCAGTATGGAAGAGGAACTACATGGGACTCAGTGTGTATCCAGGGGATACATAGACACGGGATGGAGTACATGACCATGTACTCCATTACACGGCCAGGCAAGGCCAGTAATGTGGGTCACCCCGTGTACCAATTACATGGGTTGGAGTACACTGGTTGAGGCTGTGTACGGGCACATGGACAGCGTACACGGAGCCAACCACAGTCACTCGGACATGGAGTGTACACTGTAATACATGTCGTGTGCTAACTTTTCTACATGACCGGCCTTCCGATACGGGTCGTTGTACGTGGGCAGTACCCGGGGTCAGACGACACGGCGTGTAACTTTTCTACACGCCGTGTACTTTTTGAAAAATGGCATGGTCCTCTTGTCCACCGTATCTTGGACATGTTTCATTTGGGTTAGTGCCCCTTCTTCTCGTTCCCCTGAAGTTCATGCATCATTTACTTCTACAGGAGTATGATCCCTTCGGTAGGACTTTCTGTGATAGAGTCGGCATCCCTCCGAGATGCCCAGAGCAAGATCCTCTATCCATTCCTGACCCTAGGTAGATTCGGGCATCGACGTGACCAAATCTATCGGGTGTTGATCCTCTACCTAGCTGGTGAATCCAGATGAGTCGTGGTATCCGCCATGGCCCTGGCAGTGATCCTCATATGTGTATCATGATCTTTCCCACTCAGTAGTGTGTCTCCCATAATGAGTGCATCTATCTATCGTGATCTTCCTGACTCAAAAATGTGTTCTCCCGTAATGAGTGTATCTACCTCTCGTGATGTTTCCCGATGAACAGTAATTCTCGGACGGATGTCATCAGAGCTACCAGACTCATGGAGTGTGTTCTCCCCGAACGAGTGCTTCGTGGAATCTTTGAACTGAATCCCTAGCGGGGGTATGCATTTGTGTGACTTGTTTCTAGACCATGGGTCTGAGTTTTGGGTATATCTAAATTGTGTTCTCCTATTATCAGTAAACATATACTATGTAGAGCAAACTATTACTTTCCTTTGTGTATTTCTTTGTGTTTTTCAAGGTCCTCTACTGAGTATTGTTATACTCACCCATGTACGGGCTCTGCCCGCACGTGTCGTGTCTTGTGCAGACAAGCAGCCTTTTGACAGAGTTCAGGGCCGACTGGGATATGACTGAGCTTTCTGCGTTCCCTATAGGCCGAGGTGTTCCTTCGGCTATGAGCATCAGTTCTAATACCTCTTGTGTTTACAGGTTGGACTTTTTAGTTTTCATACTCTTGTTTTTGGTGGGATTGTATTCTGGCCCAGTTTACTTTCAGTACTTTACTTTCTGTCATACTTTGTTGGTTGGGTTTAGTTGTATGCATGAATTTTTATTCCTTAGTGGTTTTTACATTTCAGCATTTGTTGGCTTGGAGATATGTGTGTGTGTGTAGGTTCTTAGGCAATGCCTCCCATGTTAGCAATATTCCTACTCAGTGCTAGTCACCAGCCCCTGACCTATTGGAGGCGGGCTTAGGGAGTCGCGGTGCGGGCCCCACTAGGAAGATTCGTGACAGAGTTGGATCGGTAGAAGAGGATTATTCATGGGTGATCGATTCCCTTGGTGTGTGTTCGTTGGAAGCACAGGAATCTTCAGGAGAGCATGTGGGAGAGGGAGGCTCGAATCCGTGCCCAGTACCCTCATCTTTTTGAGTAGTCTTGTTTTGGCTTTTTAGGGACACAAATCCCAAGGTGGGGAGAATGTAAAGTCTCAGATTTTTTGTGTATTATTTTTAAATATTATATGGAATTATTAAGAGACCAGGAGAAGAGACGAAACATCATTCTGAGGCCCCGTGATCCCAGAATGGTGGTTCGAACCTTTTTTAAGATAAGTGATTTGGCACTTGTGTGCAGTTGTGGTAGTTTCCAAACAAGTGCCTAGATTAAAAATATGAGGGCACAGTTGCGTCCAGGACAAAGACTTTACCTAAGAATGGGTCTAACCTCGACTGGCGCAGGTCAAGGGAAAAGTTAATTTTAGGACATTTTCAGTAAAATAAAATAAAATAAATGGCAAAGTTTATTTTTTTATTTGGAAAAATTCGCTACAGCGCAACGACTGGGCAGTTTTTAACAATTAATGCCATGTCATAATGACTCGGAAACGGAAAATTGACTCATTAATGTCGCAGCGTGATGGAATTCCAAATGCACTTTCCCTTTTTAATGGGATAATCGAATGATGGTCATTGACGAAAAATTGAGTAAAAACTCTGGAGAATCCGTGGAGCCTTGTAGAAAAACTCTCAGTGACGAATGACGATGAATCAAAGCTAAGAATCGCTGCGCCAACAAGTTGAAGGATCTCAATGAAAAAGGTAGCATGACCTCTTCATCATAGATCAATCCCTTTTGAGGTATGGGTTTGTTATTTAAATTCTTTCTTCCTGTTTTTCATTTAAACGACGAACGAGGATCAACCACGAACAATTTGATCTGCGGATTCATGCGTTCTTGCGAGAGGGTTTCTATTGGTATGTTTTTAGGGATTTATCCATGTTAGATTTTTATCATGCTCCATTTTATCCTACTAATGGGAGCAGATCAACGTCGTGACGAACGACGGCGGAGGTTCGTTCCTCAATTTTTTTTCTTTTCGGATTTCCTCCCCCTTTCTCTTCGTGTGTTCTTCGCGTTCTTCATGGATTGATGAACAACAGATCATTGCGCACCCATATTGCAATGTAAAGATCCCAAATTAGAGATCTGACATCGCGACGACCTAGCGGAGGTTCGAAGGTGATGGCGGCAGACGAATCGGACCGGATCAAGAGAGATCATTCTTCGACCGTTCTTCGTGCGGGTGGCTCAAAACGTGTTTTTAGAGATGATCGGAAGCCCGAAAACAATGGAGATGACCTCAGGACGTTGAGCGACCTAGATTCCAGATTTTCGTGGAAAATGGATGGCCGAATCGATGAACGGGGTAGCACGGAAGGCACGGTGGTAAAAATCCGTGATTCTGGAAATTTCCAGAATACATGACGTGAACTTCCTAAGAACACGCCGTGTAGTACTGGTGGAAGCGGCTAGGGTTTTGGGGTTTAGAGAGGAATCACAGGTGTGTGACCCTAGTCACACAACATGTTAGACTTTCTCCAAAGCTCGGCATGTATTTTGGAAAGTACTCAGACACGGGATGGACTACACGGCTTCGGAACATGACGTATACTCTCTACGCAGTATGGCGGAGGAACTACGCGGGAATCGGTATGTATCCAGGGGATACACGGACACGGGATGGAGTACACGACCATGTACTCTATCACACGGCTAGGAGAGGCTAGTAACACGGGTCACCCCGTGTACCAATTACACGGGTTAGAGTAAACGGGTTGAGGCTATGTACATGCACATGGCCAGCGTACACGAAGCCGACCCCAGTCACTCAGGCACGACATGTACATCGTACTACATGTTGTGTGCTAACTTTTCTACATGAACAACCTTCCAACATGGGCTGTTGAACACGGGTAGTACCCGAGGTCAGACGACATGGCGTGTAACTTTTCTACACGCCGTGTACTTTTTGAAAAAATGGCATGGTCCTCTTGTCCTCCGTATCTTGGACATGTTTCGTTTGGGTTAGTGTCCCTTCTTCTCGTTCCCCTAAAGGTCAGGCATCGTTTCCTTCTAGAGTATTATGATCCCTTCAGCATGAATTTCTATGATAGAGTCGGCATCCCTCCAAAAGGCCCGGAGTGAGATCCTCTATCCATTCCTGACCCTAGGTAGAGTCAGGCATCGACGTGACCAACTCTACCAGGCGTTGATCCTCTACCTAGCTACCGAATCCAGATGACTCGTGGTATCCACCATGGCCCTGGAAGAGATCCTCATCTGTGTATCGTGATCTTTCCCACTCAAGATTGTGTCTCCCATAATGAGTGCATCTATCTATCGTGATCTTCCACACTCAGGAGTGTATTCTCCCATAATGAGTGTATATACCTCTCATGAAATTTCATGACGAACAGTACTTCTCGGACGGATGTCATCAGATATACCAGACTCATGGAGTGTGTTCTCCTGAAAGGAGTGCTTCGTGGAATCTTCGAACTGAATCCCTAGCGGGGGTATGTGGTTGTGTGACTTTTTTCTAGACCACGGGTCTGTGTTTTGGGTATATCTGGATCGTGTTAAACTTTTATCAGTAAACATATACTGTGTAGAGCTGACTTTTCCTTTCCTTTGTGTATTGCATTGTTTTTTTCAGGGTCCTCTATTGAGTATTGTTATACTCACCCCTGCACAGGCTCTGCCCGCACGTGTCGTGTCTTGTGCAGACGAGAAGCCTTTTGACAGAGTCCAGGGTGGACTGAGATAGGACCAAGATTTCTGAGTTCCCTATAGGCTGAGGTGTTCCTTTGGCTATGAACAGCAGTCCCAGTACCTCTTTTGTTTGCAGGTTGGACTTTTCAGTTTTCAGACTCTTGTTTTTGGCGGGCTTGTATTCTGGTCTAGTTTACTTTCAGTACTTTACTTTCCATCGTACTCTATTGGTTGGGTTTAGTTGTATGCATACATTTTTGTTCTTTAGTGGTTTTTACATTTCAGCATTTGTGGGCTTGGAGATGTGTGTGTGTGTACAAGTTCTTAGGCAATGCCTCCCATGTTAGCAATATGCCTTCTCGGTGCTAGTCACCAGCCCCTGGCCTATTGGAGGCGGGCTTGGGGAGTCACGGCACGAGCCCCACTAGGACGAGTCATGACAATAAACAAATAAGAACCTATTGTGAACCATATTTAAAGCATCCTTGTAGAAACTTGAAGAAGAAGAAGAGGAACATCTCACTGCACTAAAAACCAGAACACTCAAATCACGACACTCTGTTTTTAGAAGAGGACTGAAACATTACATCTGCATCATCCAAAGAGTCCAGAGGTTTACTTCATGACACACAAAACCTTATAAACTCTATCTCATTACATTTTGATCTATTGTGTCATATTTCATTACTTTTCGAGTAGTGTGTGTATCTTTATTAAAAACACACATTGTCTCCTACACTGAACTGGTGGATACAAGATATTCTCACTAAAATATCTTTCTACACCTTGTTTCACCCACGTATAACTGTAAAAGAGGTCATGTGTGACCTTTATGTTAGTTTTCCCATGCATAATAGTGGAAGAGGTCTTGTAACCTGGATATTCTCATGTACTATTGTTAACCCTGGTCCAGGGTGTAGATCAAAGCTTTTTATATATATTTCTTTGTGGCAGGTGATCACCAAGTGGAGTGTATTAGGTCTCGTTTTGAGACTGAACCACTTGTTTTATCCATTATGTATTTCAATTTATTCTTTCTCTATTTTTAACCCATATTTAATAACACTAAATTTTACTTTGATAGTTAGTCATGGATAGTATTTATAATAGTCTTTCCTTATTAGAGTAGTTTCAAAAGTTGTATCAATATCTCATATTGTTATAACTAAGAATTAATCAATATTTTAAGAAACTATTTGAATATTCAAACTATTATAATTTTACTACCTTGGTTAACTAGCTTGTTTTATTTTTATTGGGGGAATCTTTTAAATAAATTGTTAACAAATTTTTTTATAAGAAATAAATTCATCCACCTCTTGAGTGTCCTACTCCGACCAACATTTGGTATCAAAGTTTGTTTTCAAGTTGTTGTTTTCAAAATTTTAAATTTGTTTTAACATCTTTTTCAAATGTGATTTTAGTTGTGTTTTAAATATCTTTAAATTTATGTTAGTTCTAAATTTCTAGTTCTTTAAAAGAATATTTCTTTATCATGGATAATAGATTAGAAGGTGTGGCTACCAATTGACCTCCATTATTTAATGGAACAAGTTATGCATAATGGAGAATTAAAATTAAAATACACATAGAAAGTATGGGTTTTGAGATTTGGTCTTCAATTATAGATGAATATAAGATTCTTTCTACTGATAGTAATACTTGGTATGACCCAACTAAGGTTGCTTATAATAATATTTTCAAAGCCATGAATTCCCTATAATATTCTTTAGGAGATGAATAGTTTTAACAGAATTTATGCATGTAAAACAACTCATGAAATTTGGGAAACTTTATTTTTTTCACATAAAGAAACCACTAGTGTTCCGAAAATGAGACTTAACACATATACTATTAAATATGATAACTTTAAAATGAATCTTGATGAGCCTATTTCTGACATGTATCTCAAGTTTAATGAAATTGTGAATACTATGATCTCTCTAGGAAGAGATGTTATGACTAAGGAGAAAATCATGAGAATATTCAAATTCTTACCAGATAGGTAGAGAGGGACTTCTGTATCAATTAGATAATCCTATGACATTAGCAAGTTTCCAGTAAAGGAACTGATAGGTAAGCTGATGATATATAAGGAAGAATTAAAAGTCAACAAGGAAGAAGAGGATGAAATAAAGAGAAAGTTAGTGGCTTTAAAAATTAATAATTCCAAAACTAAGGAAAAGGAAGAGATACAACCTCATTCTGACAGTACAAGTAATAAAGATTCACCATCTAATAGTGATGAGGAAATAGATCAATTAGATAGAAGATTTAAGAAGTTTTATAGAAGAAATAAATTCCTCAGGAAGCCTAACTATAAAGGTAAATATGATAACAAGGGAAACTGGAAAAAGGATTGTAAGAAAGGTGACACTTCTAGTGAAATAATCTGTTATGAATGTAAGAGAAAAGGACATGTAAAGTCTGATTATCCCAAGCTAAAATAAGAGAAGATGTATGAGGAAAAAGGAAAAAATTATAAAAAGGTAATGAAAGAAACATAGAGTTATTCTGAGGATAGCTCAAGTGAATCATATTTTTCACATGATGTAAATTCTAACAAAGCCAATATGTGTTTTATGAAAAACACATCAGAGGTAACTCTTGAGTCTCCTAACCAAAATCCTTATTATTCTGGAGATGAAAGTGATTCTGAAAATATGACCAATAATGAAATTTTTTAATACTTCTAAATTCTTGAGGACACCTTTAATGAACTAAAAGATAAATAAAAATATTTAAAGAAATATAAATCCTTGACTACCACTGTTAAATCTGAACTTTTTGTAGAAAAAGAGAAAAATTATTAACTACTTAAAGAAAACAATGAACTCAAATTGTATAATGAACAATTGAAAAATGACTTGGAAAAATTTACTGATGGAAAGAATAATCTAACACAAATTCATGGTAAATAAGTAGATCCTAGGTATACTACTAGTATAGGATATCAACCTAGAAAAAGGAACTTTGCTAAAAAATATAGAAAAACTGTTTTTGTGCCTAAAACTGATAAATATTCTGCAAGTTCCAGTACTGAGAACTATTTTACTGCTTCCAGTTTCTCAAGACCAAATAGAGTTTACTTTTCAAATGATTTATAATTTACTTATAGGAAACCCATGAATCAAATATGAGTTCCCAAAGCATTTATTACTAATGTTTCTGGACCTAATAAAATATGGGTAACAAAATCCTCTCTTATTTTAATCTTATATAGGAAAACTGCTTGAAGAGCTCTTGTAAAATTATATGGTACTTGGACAGTGGAAGTTCAAGACACATGACAGAAGATTACTCATGCTTAAAGAACCTAATAAAGATTGATGGTGGGAATGTCACCTTTGGTGATGATGATAAAGAAAAAATAATTAGCCTCAGCTAGATTGGTAACTCTAACTCAATTTTAATTTCTAAAGTACTTTTTATTAATGGATTAAAATATATTCTTATTAGCATTTCACAATTATGTGATGATGGTTTTCATGTTAAATTTGAAAATAATTCTTTAATTTTTTTTAATTCTAATAATGAAATAGTATTTTCTTCTTTTAGAAATGAAAATGTTTATGCTGTTAACTTAGATTCTTTAGTTTCTCAAAAAATTTCATGCTTAAGTGTATTTCAAAAAGAGTCCTGGATTTGGAAAATAATACTAGGACACTACAATGTACACTCACTTAGAAAGATTACTAAAAAAATTTTAGTCAAGGATCTACCCAAACTTGAGTTTCTAAATGAAAAATTCTGTAATCCTTATCAAAAGAGTAAACAACACAAAATATTTTTCAAACCAAAGAAAGAAGTTTTAACTTCTCAACCTCTCAAATTGGTCTACATGGATTTTTTTGACATTCTAGAGTCTCAAGTATTAATGGTATGAACTATGTATATTTTCTTGTAGATGACTACTCTAGATATACTTGGAACTTCATCTTGGCTCACAAAAGTAAAGCTTGATCTCATTTTACCAAGTATGCTAGGACTATAGAAAATCTTAGTGGTCTTAGAATTAAAAACCTAAGAAGTAACCATGGTTGTGAGTTTGAAAATCAAGAGTTTTAATATTTTTGCTCAAAAAAATGGATATAGTCATAACTTCTCTTCCCTTAAGATACCTCAACAAAATGGTGTTGTAGAAAGAAGAAATAGAACCGTATAAGAAATAGCTAAAAAATGATTAATGAATATGACCTGCCTATATACTTTTGGGAAAAATCTATTGATATAGAATGATATATAATCAATAGAGTCTTAATTAGACATATCCTTAAAATAAATCCCTATGAGCTATGGAACAATAGAAAAACCAAGGTTAATTACTTCAAAGTGTTTTTTTGTAATTTCTATATCGTTAACACTAAGGATAATCTGGACAAATTTTCCTCCAAGAGTGATGAAATAATTTTCCTGGGATATTTAATTTCTAGTAAAGCCTATAGGGTCTTTAATGAAAGAACCAAATGTGTGTAAGAATTTGTACATGTCAAATTGGATGAAACAGATCCACATGAACCTAAGACCTCTCTAGAAAATCTTGAGGATGATATGTCAAATCTGGAAATTAATGATAAATCTTCTGACCATCCTATGAAGGAATCTATTAAAACTTCTAGTTATGTAAATTCTATATATCTGATCCATAATTAACTTGAACCTGTTAAAGAATCTGAAATTACTAGTCCTTATTTTTTTAGATCTTTTAGAGCCCTTAAGAACCATCCTCTAGATGCTATTGTTGGAGATTTAGATAAAGGAACATAGACTAGAGATTATCTAAGAAATCAGGTTGAACATCAAGTTTTCTTGTCACATATTGAACATAAAAACATCAATGAGGTAATCAATGATGAATTTTGGGTGATGGATATGAAAGAGGAATTAAATCAGTTTGAAAGAAATAAAGTCTGGAAACTTGTGGATAGACCTAAGGACATATTTATCATAGGCACTAAATGGGTGTTTATAAATAAAGTAGATGAATATGGCACCATATTAAGAAATAAATCTAGATTGGTTTCTCAAGGTTATATTCAAGAAGAAGATATTAACTATAAGGAAAATTTTACACTAGTTTCTATACTTGAATCTATTAGAATCCTACTTCCATATTCAACACATCAAAATTTCAAACTATTTCAAATGGATGTCAATAGTGCATTCCTAAATGGGTATATAGTTGAGGATGTTTTTGTTGAACAACCCCATGGTTTTACAAACCATCATTTTCCAAATAATGTTTTTAAATTAACAAAAGAATTATATGGTTTAAAGAAAGCTCCAAGAGTTTGGTATGATAGATTAAGTAGTTTTCTTATTTCTAAAGGTTTTATAAAAGGTATAGATGAACCTACTCTATTTATGAAAATAATTTCTAAAGATGTTTTAGTTGTTAAAATATATATTGATGATATTATTTTTGGATCTTCAAAAAATTCTTTATGTATTGATTTTTCAAAGATGATGCAAAATTAATTTGAAATGAGTTTGATGGGTGAAATAAAATTATTTATTAGATTTAAAATATTTAAAAATAAGGAAGGTGTTATTTTAAATCAAAGTAAATATACTAAATATATTCTAAAACATTTTGGTTTAGATAATACTAAAAGTATTGATACTCCAATGAGTACTACCTGTAAGTTGGATCTTGATGAGAATGGTAAATCGGTTGATCAAACCACATACAGAGGAATGATTAGGAGTTTACTCTACTTGACTACTAATAGACCTGATATTATGTTTAGTGTATATATGTGTGCTCGTTTTCAAGAAAATCCTAAAGAGTCGCATCTTCTTGCTGTTAAAAGGATTTTTAAATACCTCAAACATAATACCAACTTAGGACTATTTTATCTTAGAGAGCAATCATTTGACTTGGTTAGCTATTCAGATGCTGATTTTGGTGGTTGTAAGTTAGATAGAAAAATCACCTCTAGAATATATTACTTTTTTGGCAAGTCACTAGTTTCATGGAGCAGTAAAAAAGAAAAAATTTTGTTCCATTATCTACTGTTGAAGCTGAATACATAGATAGTGGAGGTTGTTATTCTTAGATTTTGTGGATGAAACACGCCTTTCTAGACTATGGATATCAATTAAGATATGTCCCTATAAATTGTGATAACACAAGTGCTATTAACATATCAAATAATCCAGTTTATCATTCTAGAACAAAGCATATTGATGTAAGATTTCACTTTTTGAGAGATCTTTATAAAAAATGATATTACTTTAGAATTCATTGGCACATAACATTAGCTTTTTGACATTTTCACCAATCCATTAAATTTATAAAGGATGAATTGCATCATACATTAATTAGGAATGATTAACCTTGAGCGAAAATATTACTATCTCAGGATTACTATCTCACATATTTCTATCTTTGTTTGATGTCTCATTCATTACGTTCGCACCGTTTTGAGTCACATAGTAATACTGACACCGTGAATTACTATACTGGTCTCACTGTATTATTTATAATTTATTTTTAAACATTTATTTTTATCAAGTTTTTTATTTATTTTTACTTTGTTTTTGTTTTCACGATGTTTGAACTCCCTAAATGATAAAAATCTATTGCTTCAATTCTCTTGAGCTCACCTCTCCCAAAACCAAAACCCTCTATCTCTCTCAAAACTCTTTCCCTCCTTCTAATATTTTTTGATCCTACATTGAATTCCCAGGATGAATCATCCATTCTTGTGGAATCCTGAGAAGCATAAGTCTCAGAAGAAATAGAAGAAGACTCATGTTGTAATGCCTGAGAAACCACTAAACCCAGGTCTTGAGGATCGCAAATCATACCAGAAAAAGAAATATGTGTGAAGTGTCTCTTGTCTAGTAAGTCACTAGTTTTAAGAGTTATAAAAGAACAGGGGTGATTGGATTGGTTTACCAAGGAGAAAACACCCATCTACCCAAGTCTTTTTTTTAGTTTTATCAGTATGTTTAGTTTTCCTTCAACTCCAACGATGATTTTGTGGTTATGAGCTGGGTAAATGGTCAAAGATGAAATTTTTCTTCAAGGTTATGGGATTCCTGTCTAGGAATACCTCATGAAGGGATTTTTGAGGACTACCAAAAGAGGTCCTCCTCCACCTAGTGATGTGTTTATCCTAAATGAGGCTCTTGGAATGTTGACTAAAAATAAGAAAAAGCGAAGGGATATTGCTGTTGATCTTGATGGTGAGTCCAGGTTATTGTTCAAGTTCATCCAACATCTCATCTTCCCAATGAAAGGATATTTTTCCACTCTTAAGTATCAGGGTGTATTTTTTATTCATCTTCTGAAAAATGGACACAAAATCAACTTGTGTAAGTATATTATACTTCATATATGTGATATTCTCAAAACTACATCAAAGTCCACCTCCCTTTTCTATTTGAGGTTCATTTCTTCTATTCTTCTAGCCAAATGTGTGGTTGGAAAGAATGAATAAGTGCTTGAGGATTGTGATTTCTGTATCTATAAGGCTATTTGTAGGAGAATGAAGATAAGTTAGAATCTATGAAAGAAATTATGGGTTGAGGATAATGATAGATTGTATGAGGATTTTAATCCTGTGGAAAATCCCTCCAGACCTAAAAATGTAGATGATCCTGGATTAGAAGCTGATGAGATTGTGGAATATCCAGATGAATACGCAGATAATGATGTTAGTGAAGGTTTTGTGAGACTATATCTTAATATATCACCTCCCCTTAAAGGTAATCCTGATGCAAGTGAAAAGGTTAAAGATGCTTATAAAGGAAGTGTTACTATAGATAAAGAGCCTGCTGTTGAGAAAGAGCCTACTATTGAGGAAGAGTTTGATATTGTGGAACAGTATGAAGAACAATTTGAACATGAAATAATCTTATCTACTAAGGAAAGAATGGAATGGGCCTTTCATCTAGCTAGAGAAGACATGGGTGAACCTAAAAAGGCTGAAAATTTGGGAATGGATCAAGAGAATGAATCTCTTAGTCCAATAAGAGATGCATCTATTTAGGGGGAGCATCACCCCATCTTAGAAATTGTTTAAATTCCAAATCCTATTGATCAAAGCTTTATAGATACATAGTATTGGTTTCCCAGTTATATTTATGTGGATAATACCCAATAGGCCTCAGTAAAAGGGATATATCTTTCCATTTTGTTTCAATTGAAACCAATTTCAGCCAAAGAAGTATCCCCTTCTAAGGAATATGAACCTGTTCAAGTTCCTATTTCTAAATCTACTCATGAATATTATTAGTTTGTGAGCCAAAGTGATATGAAAGTTTTTTTAGACAACTTTTTTTCTGGATTTGGGAAGCTGTTACAATCTCAACTTGCACCTATGAAAAATCTTAGTGAAAGGAATGCCTCACTACTATTAGAGAAAATTATTTGGCAGATTTAACTGAAGATTTTTTGTGAAATTAAGGAATTTCGGATTGAGAACAATATTTTGAGTGATGAGGTGAAATCTCTAGAAACTATGGTTGAATATATGCAGAAAATCTTGCCATCTTCTCATAATCATGTTTCTCATCTTAGTGAAGATGATGATAATAATATTCCATAGAAGGTTGTATCTCTGATTCAACCAAACCTAATTACTGTGTATTAAAAGGTGGTTTAAAACAACACCAAGATATCCAATGAGATGTGTGGGCTTGTTGTTGGACTCAATAAGATGATCGGTGAATATAAATGTTGTTTACAAAAGGTTCTAAATCAACTTAAGTCTCTCACATCATCTGTTAAAATTTCATCTTCCTCTAGATAGCCATCTCATCCTATGGGTAGTGACTTGATCAGATCAATTTTCATAGAAGAGCTTATGTCAATGTTGAGTGGTGTTGATAAGGAAATTTTCTCTATTTTCATCAAGAACAGTGACCATGTACTTGATTTGGTGAGGATCCATTCAAATATTTCCACTAATTCTCAAGAAGAAATATCTAAGAAAGTGGATTTCTACTTTAAGATAATTTATTCTAAGCATGAGTTGACAAATCACTTCAAGTATCTTGTATAGAATTTGAAAATACCTCGAGTCACTCAATCTTTTAAGGATTAAGTGCAGAATATCAAGGAATTCACACCCACTCTGGAGAAGTTACTAGAAAACAAGGATGACTTTGAGAAGGCCATGCAGTATGGTGGAGAGATCATCTCAAATTTTATCAAGATATTGAAGCCTTATCTCCATGTCCATAGTACTGTAATTGTGTCTCCTGCAGCTGATCCTTTGAGTCATGGACTCTCTTCTTCTTCCTATCCATCTTCATCCACCTATTTTTCACCCATGACCATGTTTTTTTCTTAGGCTCTGAGCCAGATCAGACTTATCATCATTGAGAAACCTTTTCCTAGGTCTTCCACCAAACCTACCCTTTCCCCTTCTATTATTGAAGGAATGAAACTACCTTCCCTAACTACTACTTATACCACCTATACTTCTTCAACTCTTGATTCTCCATCTGATGTCTCTAACAGAGGAAAATCCAAGTCTACTAACTCTACCGAGAAGTGATTTCTGGTTTTGATAGGGGTCTATTATTTTTTCATTTTTTCTTGTAATGGACTTTATCCTTTTATTTAATAGAATGTGCCATGCTGTTATTTATTCTCTTGTTATTTTATTTTTCTCTTTTCGATAATCCCAAAAGGGGGAGAAACAATATAAATGAATTTAAAGAGGGGAACATATTTTCACTGATACTCTAAGGGGGATAGATATTAAAGAGGATACATAAGGGAAAAGAATTACCCTTTATGCTATTTATTACATATATAATTTAATGTCTTGATTTGATAAGTAATCTTTTTATTTAATTATAAAATATTTAGCTTGTAAATTCCATGATTTGTGATCATCAAAAAGGGGGAGATTGTTGGCCTCCTCATGTTTTAATGCTCACAAATCATGTTTGGAGATTGTTGGACTCCTCATGTTTTAATGCTTATAAATCATGTTTTACACTCTTATAACTCATGTTTCAAACTCTCACAAGATCATGATTCAAAATATCACAAATTACACTTTCAATCTTGTGAACTATGTTTAACCTTATTCTTATTATGTTTCAGTATGATTATGTTTAATCTTAATCCATTCTGTGAAGATTTCCTCTTAAAATAGCTTACAGATATTTGGATAAGTCTGTGAAACTGTAAGCTTTCTATCGGTTACAAATTTTTGCAAAGGACTAGACATTGTTTCCTTAACATCGTAACCGAGCCACCATTTCCAAGACACTGAAACAAGACATCATCCAGAATTTTGACAAAGGACTAGACACCATAATCGTGCTACTGGTTAAATAATTCAAAAAGGACTAGACACTGTAATTGTGATACCAGTTTCAGATCTTAATGAAACTATGTCATCATGAATGTCTCACCATGATTGTCTCATCATGATTGTCTCACTGTGATTGTCTCACCGTTATTGTCTCACCGTGATTGTCTCACCACAATTATGACACTATTCCATACTTAACCATTTTTCTGTCTTTTTCAATTAAATTTAAATTTTTTTTCTAAAAATCATATTTGAGTCATTTAATGACATTAATATAATTAATGGTATTTTTTAGTCATTCTAGCAGATATTACGAGGTATGAGGTGTGGAGATCATGCATTTTGTCAGTTCCAACTCAAGCACCTGAACTAAAAATAAAAGCATGGAACTGGATAAAATATATGTAGAAGTGGATTGCATGAAAAATGAGAAGAACACCCATACATGAAAGAATACACCGAAGGAAGAACTTTCAATTCCTATTGGCTATAAGCAAAGAAGAACCTGTTGTAAACCATATTGAAAGCATCCTTACAGAAACTCAAAGGAGAAGCGGAACATCTCACTGCACTGAAAACCAGAACACTCGACTCACGAAACTATGTTTTCATAAGAGGAATGAAACATTGAATTTTCTTCATCCAAAGAGTCCAGAGCTGCATTTCATGACACACATAGCCTTCTAAACTCTATCTCATTACATTTTTCACTCTTGTGTACTATTTCATTACTTTTAGAACAGTGTGTGTATCTGTATTAAAAAAACACACTCTCTACTTCAATGAACTACAGGATACAAGATATTCTCACCCAAATATATTTCTACACCTTATTTCACCAACGTATAACTGTGGAAGTGGTCCTGTATGACCTGGCTATTAGTTTTCCCATGTAGAACAGTGGAAGAGGTCTTGTGACCTAAACAGTCTCATGTACTACTGTTAACCCTGATCCAGGGTATGGATCAAATATTTTTATATATAATTCTTGGTGTAAGGTGATCACTAAGTGGAGTGGATTAGGTATTGTCTTGATATTGAACCACTTGTTTTATTTGTTGTGCCTTTCAATTTAGTCTTTCTCTGTTTTTAACCCATATTTCATAACACTAAATTTTACTTTGATAGTTAGTCTTGGATAGTATTTATAATTTTCCTTAATTATTAGAGTAGTTTTAAAAGTTCTATCAATATCCCATATTGTTATAACTAATAATTAATCAATCTTTTGAGAAACTATTTGAAGAGTCAAACTATTATAATTTTACTACCTTGGTTAACTGGCCTATTTTATTTTTATTGGGGGAATCTTTTAAATAAACTTTTTAACATAAATTTTTATAGGAACTGAATTCACCTCCCTCTTGAGTGTCCTACTCTGACCAACAGTCCTCAAGGAAGAAAATTCCTCACACCATATAAAAATTAACACATCAATAGACCCAGTTGAACACTTAGTCTTACCCTATCTGACCTAACAAAGGGGAAACATCCTATAGAAAGACCTAAGTCCCTACATATGGACATTAGCAAGAGAATAATTCTAAACTATTGTGCATGTGTTCCTAGACTTCCCACCTATCCAAACAGGTTTTCCCATGACATATAAAATGTGGTGATAATTTCAATTTAGAAATCATAACATAAAATCATATCACAAAATAAACATTTATCCCACTCACACCTCTGAACACCCATATAATAATATCACCTTTATCCAATCATAACAAAACATTTTATCTTCCCATATATTACAAGAATTCAAACATCCATAATTTCTATCACATATAAAGGGTCATGTCCTATGGGGTTTTCATTTCTAAGAAATAATTAAAAGTGCCAATCAGGCCTTGGAATCATTCTTTAAGGATAAAATCAATGAACATCCATTTGGAAAACCAAACACATAATTCATCATTTTATTTTTTCAATAAATATAAGTTTTTAAAGAATTTCTAAAAAAGATCCAAACACACCCGACCATAGAAAACAACAATTTTCCCATTATTTTAGAAAACAACATTTCATATAATTCAAATATACAACTATCAAAGAGATAAATAGGAATTTAAATTTACATTATAAGGATTGATCCTTTAAAATAGATTTAAAGATCAATTCATATAAAAAAATTAATTTATGGAAAACTCAAGAAAATAAGAATCCTTTGATATAACTTCCCAAATATAAGCAGTAACATTAAAGAGGAATTTAAATACCATAATAAAAAGTACAATAAATCATAGTTATAATTTTAAGTGAAATACATGGGACACCAACCTCAAATCTCATCTCTTTCAATGACCATGGACGTAATCCACCCGGACATAGCCCAAGTAGCCTTACGAAACCAAGATTAAACCAAATGAACCCTAAAACATCAAAATTAACCAATTAGGAATAACACTAGATATAAGATTCATCCTATATAACTTATAGGGTTGTGGAGGATAAAATTACAAGAGAGAAGACAAAAGTAGATCTTACCTTGAATAACCAACCTCAAGACTTAAAAAAACTATAAGGATCCACCATAGAGGAAGAGAGAAACCAATGACACACTTTTTGGAGTTGTGGGAGTTGAATGAGAGGGATATGGACCCTTAAAAGTGTTAAACTTGATTAGTGTAAAAGTACTAAAGACCCGCTATTAAAACTAGGTTGACCGCATTCACAACTTGAATCACCATTCACAGTGTCAACGGACTTTCTCCCAGAATAATAACACTTTAAAACTCTCCATCATGGTATGAACGGATTCCACCCAAAATAGTGAATAATTCAATATAGTATTGACAAGAGGAACATAAAATTATTTCATATTTTGAATCCATCATTCATGAAGTGAACTACTGCAGTATGTAGTTTCGAACACTGTAGCCTCTCTCGGGTCCTCCAAAACTCTCAAAAACCAAAGAAGAAGAACATACCAAAGTAAAAATAAATAAATAAAATAAATAGAGGTCATGATGTGAAAATTATTCCAACTAAAGCACTTTTTTTCAAGAAAGACTCAAGGCCAATGGTTAATCAAGTGAAAGAAGAAACTTACAACTCAAGAGAAAAAAAATTCATCCAAGGCCACACTTCTGAATCTGAATAACCAAAAAAAACCTAGAAAACTCCAAACACACCATAAGGAAAAATAGATCGGATATATTACACAAATAATTCTTTCTTCATGATCTAGATAATGGTTTTTCAATTACACTATCAAAGACAATCACAATAGATGAAGGTTCGATGATAGGTCAAAACATTACACCTGATTATATTAGACATTACATTGGAATGAAATACCTATAAGAAACATAACTCTTGAAAAAAAATTATAGATATGTAAATATAGAGAATAAAAGATCAATTGGAAATGTGTCAATAAGAACTATATATTATATCCTTAAGTCAATTGAGAGTAACCCGGGAACATGGTTCTGGAACACCGGCTCCTGGTGAATCCAAAAAACATCAGAGCATAACCAACATAGGATCTTAGTCACCCCAATATCTACCAAATCATTCTAATGTATGGCCATTAAAAATCAACATCCCTTCAAAATCCCACATCATAGAAAATGAGATACATAAATAAATATTGAGGCTTGAGCATTTACAATACAACCAATACCCTATAGAGGATATCCAAAAGAACACACAATAAAATGAATCACATATGGATCATATCCAATGTTTCAAAATCCTAAGGACTCTCTTCCCTAATTCCAAAATTTAATATCCAAACCCCACATCGATTCAAATCCCAAGAAAAATTCTAAGCAGTCAACTCTCACATATGGAAATAGAAAAATGTTCTATAATACACCAAGTGAGAAACCAAGGATAGCATATAAAAATCATAGGGGAAAAAGGAAGAAGAATTAATTCATAAAATAAGGCTCCATAAATTAGAGGATGCCTCAAATCATGGTGAAACCAATAGAGACTCACTTACCCTCTCAATATTTTAGGTTCATTTAGAAACTAAAGAGTAACCACCATATCACAAGAGAGTAGGGTTAGGGAAAACCAATGATTTTATTCGAACAAGAACATACTTACTTGAATAATAAATAATAAGGAATTTTCAAGGTCAATGGAACCATAATAATATTCAGGGTCTATAAGGAAATACTCATAGATCCTCAATAAAGTGAAATAGGCCCTCTTTCGACATGGAAAACTCACCAATGGTGGTATCCCCACCATATTAGAATTTCCCTCATATTCAAACTCTTACAAATCAACTCATAAAAATATAATAAGTAAAAACCAAATAAGGATCATGTAAAAATCCATATAAACCAAATTCTTACATCACCAAGATAGAATCCATCAATGACACTTGCAATTTCTAAATGACCAAATAAAAAATCCCACCATCACATGAATGATGAGAGGAAAAAAATTATATCAAAAGAAAACTCAAGTAGTATTCACATCGATATCAGGTTTAATAGGTTAAATCATATGATATTCATAAGGTATAGATTAATCTCAAACTTTCTTGTGATAAACTCCTTTGAAGAAACTTTTCAGATGACCCAAATGACCACAAGCACAATAGATTTTAGGAGTCCCCTGATAATAAGACTTCTTATGTCCCTATTTCCAAAATGATATCATACCAAGTGATTACTTATAGAAGAATTCAATGAGAAGAAACAAGTTGGAATTTTAATATAGGTACCCACTAGTTCTGAATTTTCATACTTCCTAATTCCCTTCTAGGAGATTCTTCCACCACACTCAAGAATAAGAGAAACCACTAACTCCTCTGATGTTGCTTCCAAAGTCACTTCAACGCCAAGATATTTATTCACCACTACTCCATAGGAGGTGAGGAAAAAGGAATACACTAATGACAATAGATCTGGTCAAAGACCTTTCACAAAACACTAATCCATTTTAGAACATCTAAATCTATAATAGGAAGGTATGACACCAACTTAATAAAATGAATTGAATACTCCAACATCATTTTATCTTCTTGTTGGAGGCTATAAAATTCGATCACCTTTGGTACATTCACCACATAATAGAAAAATTGAATGAACCATAACTTGAAACCTTCCCAAGAATGGTCCTTCCCTATATTATAATGAATAATTGACTTCTACAACTTCTAACTAGGACCCTCTAGCATGAAGGTTGAAAAATTATACATAAAAGATTCAGGAAGATAAAGCTAGAATAAAATATCCTAAACTTTCTATAGTCATACCACTACATATTGAGAATCCTATTTTCCAAATAAATGAGGAGGATTTAGGATTTTAAATTCTTGAATAAAATCCTTAGACTAAGTAATAAGAGGCAGAACACTAAGCTCTGAGGCTGGAGTAGATGGAATAACCATCCTAAGAAAACTTTGATCAAGAAATGAAAGATTCTGGAAGGATACTCTCATAGATTCCTCATAAGAGTCCATTAAATCTAAACTAGGGCATACTATGAAAATATGAAACATAAAGTCCATAAAAAAAACACCAAAACTCAAACCCTATAATATAAATCAATAAGTGACCTCTAAACTCTATATAAATAAACCTCAAATCTAACATTACTAAATTTTTTTCTGCAAAAATAATTTAAAAAAAGAAGTTTCATTCATTAAGAAACCATTTTAAACTTGTTTTTACATTTTTTTAAAACACTCTTAACAACCAAATATTTCAAAAACCATCCATTTTAAAAATATTTCCCACATAAACCCTTTAAAATACTACAGTTAAATTTCCTTAACATCACATGAAAACCTTAAAAATATTTAACATTATCACTTTTCTTAAGGTATTGACAAAATTTACAAAAACCAATCATCATTTTAAATCAAAAATATTCTTGAAAAAAATTAAAAAATATCATCTTAAAAAGTATTTCTAATTTTTCTATTAAATAAACACATTTTTCAAAAAAAAAATTCAAACATTACCATTTAAAATTTACATTTCAATTTAACCCCAAACAACATAAAAACTCATAAAACACCATAATTCACCATAATTATAACTTAAAGAAAATGGAAATAGCTCAAAATCTATAAATTTTGAAACATTATAAGATCATAGAAACTAACAAAAAGATAAGGATTAATCACATAGGTTGGCCAAACATATGATAACCATATAAATCCTAATAGAATCCACAGAGGCCATATGCTCTACACATGATTTTCCAAACCCTGTACAAGAATCGTATGACCCTGAGTTACTACCTATTTTCATTAAAACTCATAAATTAGTAAAAAATAAAACTAAAATTCTCAAACAACCAAAAATCAGGCTCGATCATAAGACAGACTCTTCTTGGAAAACACCGGAAACTCAAGACTTATCATGAAAGGTGGTGATCAAGCAATTATTCATGATCTACCTCCCAAGTTTCAAAAATCTTAGATATTTTCTACCAAACCTCCCCAAGTAACAAAACAAACATTCCCTTTGATACTAATTTGTCACAAACCAACCTGGTTCACCCCTAAACCAGGCACCTGATCCAACCCACAATAAGGCTTGGAGGGTGTTCCCAATCCCTATAGGTTGGTGAAATATTCCTAGTAATCAATAAGAATGTAGCAGGAATGGTTTTCACTGATAAAAGAGATGAATAAATAAATTAGCTGTAGAAGGACATAAATAAAAGTAGAATAAACTAGGAACTTCTATATAAAAAATAAACTATCACAATATGAGATATCAAAATATAAGGAAGATGAATGATACAACTGAAAACAGGGAAATAAAATACAACAAATCCATTAGAAAAAGGTCCCCATGTTCAAGAAGGGAATCACCACTCAAACCTCCATCGAACCCAAACCAAGAGATCCATGAACATGCACTAAATTTTAGTGGCCTACTAATTTTTAATGTATAGGAGTGAGATGGACATCCTAGTAGTTCACCACCAACCAACCCAAAATATATCCTTTAAAAGTAAATCCATTTCATACTAGTTTAAAAATAGAGATACATAATAGGTTTTACTGATTTTCTCGCTTAAAACAAGTATAAAGTAGTTTCCTTTTAAAAATACCCCACTTTAACAATTCTATGATTATTTATAAATAAAACCAAAATTCATTTTCCTTTAATAACATCATTCATAAATTACAGTTAAAATAGTTTTAAAGAAAACCTTGAAAGAAACTGGAATACATTTTCACAAAATTAAAGTAACCATAATTTGAAAAATATATCATCGTTATGGAATACTAGGTGGTAAAGGGTAATAATCTTTAACAAATCTAACATAGTCACAAATGAAGCAAAGTTAAAATTCCATATAAGAATCAACACATCAATCGAACCACCCAAATACTCGATCTTACCCTATCTGGCCTAATTGGGGGAAAACATCCCATAGGCTAACCTAAGTCCCCACCTAAGGCCACTGGTTAAAGAATAATTCTAAACTAGTGTACTTGTGTATCTAAACCTTCCACCTAGCCAACCAGGTCTCCCCATAACATATAAAATGAGTTGAGAATTTCATGGTCATAATCATATCATATAATTATATAAAAAATATCCATTTATCTTGATCACACCTCCAAACACCCATATGTGAGCATCCCCTTTATCCAAACATAAAAAACCATTACAATATTCATCAATAGGGATATTTATTACAAGCATTCAAACATCAATAATTTCCATTACATATAAAGGGGAATTTCTTATGGGTTTTCATTTTTAAGAAATATTTAAAAATTACAAACAGTCCTTGGAATCATTATTTAAGGATAAATATAATGAACACCCATTTGGAAAACCAAACGCATAATTCAACATTTGATTACTTCAATAAATACAGGTCTCCAAATCATTTCTCAAAAATGGCCAAACACACCCAAGCTTAGAAGACAACACTTTTACCATCATTTTGGAAACCAACATTTCATATAATTAAATGATAAAATGATCAAAGGGAAAATTAGGAATTTAATTTTCCAAAATAAATCATGGACCTTTAAAACATATTTAATGATCAATTCATATGTAAAACTCAATTTTCCTTTTTTTTAACTCAAGAAAACAAGAATCCTTTGATATAGATTCCCAAATATAAGAAATAATATTAAAGAGGAATTTATAAGTCATAATAAAATCACAAGAAATCAGTGTTCTAATTTTAAAGAGACATTCATGGGACACCTACCTCAAATCTCTTCACTTCTAATGACTATGGAGGTAATCCACCATGACGTATCCCAAGAATCCTTACAAAACCATAACAGATCCAAAAAAACCTTAAAATATCAAAATCTCCCAATTAAGAAAAACCTTAAATCTCACATTTAGCCTCCATAGATTCTATTTTTATGGAGGATATAAGTAAAATAGAGAATACAAGAGGAGATATTACCTTGGAGAACCAACCTCAAGACTTAAAGAAAGTTTAAAGATCCACCATAGAGGAAGATAGAAACCAAGGATAAGCTTATGGGATTCATGGGTATATAATGAGAGGGAGAATGACCCCCAAAAGGTTTAAACTTGAGTAGGAGAAAATAGGTAAAGACCCACTATTAAAACAGGGTATATTGCATTTATAACATGAATCATCATTCAAATCATGAATAGACCTTCACCCCAAATAATCACATTGTGAAATTCTTTTTCACATAATGAATGGGTTCTACCCAGTGCGGTTAATAATTCAAAATGGTATTGATAATAGAAACATAAAAGTAATTAAAGGAATGAAACCATAATTCATGGTGTGAACTATTGTTGTCTACAGTTTCCAATACTACAACCTCTCCCAATCCCCCCAGAACTCCCAAAAATCAAATAATAATAATTTCCTAAGGTAAAAATCCAAAAATAATAATAAATAAATAAATTGAGGTTAGAATATGAATAATATAAAAGTATTTTATTATATGTCACTTCTATTTTTAATAATCCACTTCAATGAATTAGATTTATACACCAACATTTTGAATACATATGTGTTATTATTCTATGATGTGGTTGTATGCCATTATTTAGTGGAGGACATTTTTTTGATGGATTTTGGGGTTAAACCAAGATTTTCTCTTTTTTCTAGTCAAACTATTTGTGTCTCTGTACTAGAGGAACACATGGTTATATTCCTTCATGTATCTAATTGGTTTAAGATGAAATTAATGGGAAAGTATAAGAAATAGAATGATGATATTTGAAATAATTGGGGTAAGGGTAATGGATGAAAGCAATGATGAATGGAAAGTACTATGACACCCTTGAGTTTAAACCCTTTAGATGAATGGAAACCATATGGGTAATTGATGTGAGAGTGATGGAAAATATAGGTAGTAGACAAACAAATAGATTCTTTGAGAAAATATAATAATAAAAAATGCACTTTTTAATGGAATGGATCACATTTTACAAAGGATTTATGGTTCTTTTTTTCTTTTTATTTTATGATTCATATCTAATCATGGGAAAATAATGATATATTATAGAAATATACAGTACTTGCAGACAAATTTATAGATAAATTCAAACTTTTACATGATTATATTATCATAAGTTTATATTTTTATGTTATTATATCATCATTTTAAATTTTTTATTTTTCCATAAATCTAATGTGATAGAAAAAAAATTCACTACTAGAAAGCCTCTCTATACCAACGCCCCTATACAAATAGTTTTAAAAAACCATTGGTATAGTGGGTCATATCCCAATGGTTCATCATAACTGTTAGGATAGGCCATTTTATATATGGTTATCCCAATGGTTTATTAAAACCATTGGGGATAGATTTTACCCAAATACAGTATGAGAGCATTTTATATAAGGGTATCCCAATGGTTATTTAAAACCATTGGGAAAGAGTTTTCCCAAATATAGTATGTGACCAACCGTCCTCATTCCCAAATTGATTCGAATTTTTTCCTACCTAAGTGCCCTATTCTTCCCAGTTGGCAAGCGCTCCTTTTCTTCCTAGCTGGCGATCCATCCTTGGTTTAAGTCATTCGGTTTCTTACACTTCAAACTAGTGAGTTTGAAATGAGTTATATCTTATGCCTAGATTTATTTTTACTTTTTATCTATAATTTTTAGTTTCATTCCCCATTTGATGCAATATCTCATCCATTAAGGTTTTCATTTGATTATTCTTGAATATGAAATTAAAATGTTCCAAATACTTCGTATCTTCTAAAGGTGGGGTATATTTATAGATTTTTTGGAAATAGATGGAACTGTACTACTGAATCCATCTGGGTTTTTCCTGGTAAGTTAGTTCAGAGAGTTTATATGTGTCACTATCACATATAATTTAGTATGTGATGTATTAGTATTTTTATTGATTTAACATTGATCATTTTGTTGTTGAAGTATATGATTTTAAAATTTATGTTATTTAATTTTGAAATTGTTATAATTTGATTTGTTATGTGATTATAATTATGATTTGCATTGGACTTCAAAATATTTGATAGATTTTGTTTTTTATAAATCTTTAAAATGGGTTTTCATATGTGAAATTTTTAAGAGATTGAATATGTGAATCTAAAGAGGGAGATAATGTTTATTTTAACTCTAAAAATGGGTCACATGACATAACATGAAAGATAATGAATTTTTATAATATTAATGATTTGTGGGGTTAGATGGAGTTTATTTTATTATTAATTATAAAAGGATTATATTTATATTTTAATGTAAAATGATGGTATATTAATTATCATAAAGTGGTGAAGGATGAAGTTGACTAGAAAAATAAAGCTGATAATTATGCATTGTTAATGATTATATGTGATATATTAAATCACATTTGTTATAAAATTGTGATTCACTATGAATGAAAAAGATTTAATTCTATGATATCCATCGATTTTGTGATGTGGTTATATTAGTAAGAAGTTTAAATTGTAATCATATTCCCAGGATATGAGAAAATAATATATTTTTTTAATAATACTATGAGTTGAAAGTGGAATGAGGAATGGGACAAGGTAATTATCTAAAGAGGAAAATGATTGAATTGGGGTATACTGTTGGGATTTTTATAATATTTTGAATATGGTGGTTGATGTGAATAAGTGTTGTTTATAAGTGAAGTTTTTTATTATATTAGTGTAACTATATTTCTTTTGTTATTGTAACAATATATATGTCATATAAAGTTATTTTTGTTGTAATCATGGTGATATATGGTTATTTCCATTCTACCCACCATTTCATAGAGATATAGAATACACTTATATTTTATTCCCTAATGGCATTGTGGAATAAAGGGAAGTAATGCTCCTTGATGATTGTATGATGTGGTGATGTATAATGTGGTGGTTGTTGACTGATGAGGGTTAAACATTGTTCTTTGTGTATGAGAAAAGGAATCCATTCTATTTTTTATTTTTGGGAAATACATCCTTGATGTTAAATGTGTAAAGAAGTTGTTTATGACTTTTTATTTTAATTTTTTATTTTATTTATTAATCCAAAGATGCATTAACATTAACTTCTCACATAGATAATTGAGGATTGTGAAAAGAGTTTATTCTTGTTATATAAAATTAAAAAATCAAATTTTTAAATTTTATACTATTTTTATATGAATATTTTAATATTATACATCAGGATTGGAAAAGGATAGGGTTTTTTTTATCAATATAGAAAAATATGAGGTAGCAATGGGAGCCCTAGAGAGTATGATTAACAATTAGTAAAAATGATATGGTGATGATGATAAGAAAATGAGAAAATGTGAATGATATTGCACTTGTGTTTGGTTCTTAAAAATACCTTATCTCCCAAACAATTATGAAGGAATGATAATGAAGGTTAATTATTCTCTCTAGTGTAAGTTGTGTAGGATTTTTCCTATGATATAAAATTCCTAATGGAGAAAAAAATTAAATAAAATTTTATAAATGAGGATATATACATTTAAATGGCTAGATGAATTAATTTACCTATCAAATGTCATTCAATTAAAAGTCAGTGTTAATATCCATTAATGTTTATAACCAAAACATTAATATATTAATATGAAACTAATCCATTAATGTATTTAATTAATATATTAAAAAAATATAACTAAATAATTAGTTAATCCAAATCACTATATTTTAAAATCTCCCACTTAGATTGAATTAGTTAATTAAAGGAAACATTAAATCCTAAACAAGTGTATCAATTAAAAAAAGAGCATATTATAATCTAAAATATGGAACATTAACATTTTTTAGATCATTGATCACCAATGCTATAATTTTTTATTCCATACACTAAAAAAATATATTTACTTGAGGGTCATCATTAATTATAAATATCATTAATTATGCAATACAATGATCTCTATAAATTTAGACTTAATCCCAACTATTGGATCATAATTATCCTTGAGAGATCTTTCTTTATACAATGATTTTCCATCACATCCACTGTGTTTTACATAATCTCCCAATTTATTCCTTGTTATAATGACCCACAAAATAAATTAAATTAAAATGAATTGATTAGGCCCTAATAAAACTAAATTGTACCAAACTGACCTAACTAGGATTGAAAACAAATGACCTAAACCTATCGACCCTTTACACATTTAATCCTAACCAAACCAACAACTCCTGTCTATATCATAACAAAACAAACTTGACTAAACCAACTAAATTTAATTGAAATGACTCGATTTAACCCAAGTAGACGTGATTAGACCTAAACTACACTAAACTGCAACAAAATGAAGTAAAATAAAAAGAAGTGAACTAAATTTAAACTAACTAAAAGAAATTCTATAGCAATGATCAAAAAATGAACTAACTTGAATAATATTTAATAAAAAACTAATAGGCATGTACCGACCCAATCCAAATAAAAAAACCAAACCCAACCAAACTAAATTGACCAGAACTAAACTAATTATAAATATACATAACTGACCAAAACTGATCCGAATCAAATAGAATATGGTTACCTAGAAGTAGTAATCTTTTATACATGAATTTATTGAATAAGTATAACATTATTTAAAAAGTGAATAGAATAAAAGAAAAAAGAAAATCATTAATTATAAACACAATTTTGTGTAGTATTATATATAGTTATTACTCATTTATATAATTGAAGTCAAATATCAAGGTTTCATATTTATAGTATTCTGTTATATATATAGTATTTTATTGTCTTTTATATTATTATTCTCATATAGACTAGTGTTACATTTATGGTTTCATATAAAGTTTCAAGTTATCATTTCCTTAAATATATTTTTGATTATACTTCAATCTTATTTAATTTATTTTATGAAATTACATATAACATTTTTTTATAGAATGGATAGAAGTTGGATGTATGAAACCAATCAGATCTCAATATATTTTCAAAACAAGTTGGATAGTTTTTTAGATTTTTCATTTTACAATGCTTTAGATAGTGGTCATATAAACATCCCATGTTATAATTGTTTTAGAAAACCTTGGTTGATCCATGAATAAGTTATCTAACATATGACCAAATATGGTTTTCAAACAAAATACTATGTGTGGTATCACAATGGGTAGAAAATGAAATCTCAAAATTCACATGATCCAAATGAGGGGGCTCGATTGGAGAATTTGTTAGATGATCAGTTTCTGTTTATTCATTATAATGAAAAGGAAAGGATTTCAATGCAATAAGACTTCGACACAAGAACACATGATGCATCTAATGAAAATGATGATGTTGAAAGGGTGAAAAAATTGAATGATGTTGCCACGACTCCATTATATGTACAATGTGATAAAATTAAGAAGATTAGATTTTCAATCTAACTTTTTCATGGGAAAACAATGTATGGAATTTATAATACCATCATCAATTAAATTCTTACCTTCTTAAAGTAATTGCTTCTAGATGATGTAGATATTCCCTCAAACCATTATATGGCATGGAAGTCAGTTGAGGAACTTGGATTTTCAGAAGAAAAAAAATTCATGCTTGCCCGAAAGATTACATCTTATTCTGGGAGGAAACTGCTAAACAGAATGATTGTATAAAATTTGGAACATCCTTATGGAATCTAAAAGATAATGGAACACCGTCCCATGTTCCACAGAAATTAATGTGGAACATTCCATTGATCCCCAGACTCCAGAATATTTTCATGTCTGATGAAATATCAATAAAAATGTGATGTTATAATACTGAGAGAAATAAAAATAATGATAATTTGGTTCACCCTGGAAATGTATTTTCATGGAATACATTTGATGCTCGATATCCTAATTTCACATCTAACGTGCGTAATGTGAGGTTTAGTATTTCATGTGATGGTTTTAACCTGTATGGGCAGATGCTTACTTCACATAGCACATGGCCAATTTTACTACACATTTATAACCTTCCTCCATGGATGTGTTTGAAAAAACCTTTCACTTTCATGAGTATATTCATATCTGGACCTTCTGATTCCAACAATTATATAGATGTATACATGAAACCTTTAATGAAAGAGTTGATACATATTTGGAATATGGGTGTGTACACATACAATTCATGTTTAAAATACATATTTCAAATTCATGTTGCGCTTATGTGGACGATCAATCATTTTACTACTTATGAAATGATGTATGGATGGAGCATGAAATTCAAACTATCATGTCCTATTTTTTATGAAGAATACATGATCCAAAAGACTAAAATATCCTTGTAGTTTCTGTTTTATGGGACATAGACGATTCTTGCCAATGGACCATCCATATAGGAATAATTGTCGAAGATTTTACAATACCATAGAGACTGAGAATCCACATTAGTGTATATCTGGAACTAATGTGCTTAATGAATTGTAAGATTTCAGTTTTTCATTTGGGAAGGGTTAGATAAAATCTTTAAAGAGGAAGAATGTTTCCACTAAAACTTGTTACAATTGGAAGAAGAGAAGAATCTTCTTTGAGTTTCCTTATTGGTCAACCAATTTGTTACGCCATTTCTTAGACACAATGCACATTAAAAAGAATATATGTGAAACATTTCTTTCAATTCTTCTAAATGTTAAGGTAAAGAAAAAAAGATGATTTACAATCTCAGTGTGTCTTGGTGTATTGGGAAATTAGATTAGAATTGCATCCTATGTGTATCAATAAAAATAAATGGAAAGTTCTGTGTGCTTATTATGAGGTTAAAACCTACAAAAAAATATAATTTCTAAAAGCAATAGAGACTATTAAATTTCAGTACTTTACTTTCTGTCATACTCTGTTGGTTGGGTTTAGTTGTATGCATGAATTTTTGTTCCTTAGTGGTTTTTACATTTCAGCATTTGTTGGCTTGGAGATATGTGTGTGTGTATAGTTTCTTAGTCAATGCCTCCCATGTTAGCAATATTCCTACTCAGTGCTAGTCACCAGCCCCTAACCTATTGGAGGCGGGCTTAGGGAGTCGCGGCGCGGGCCCCACTAGGACGGGTCGTGACAGAGTTGGATCGGTAGAAGAGGATTCTTCATGGGTGATCGATTCCCTTGGTGTGTGTTCATTGGAAGCACAGGAATCTTCAGGAGAGCATGTGGGAGTGGGAGGCTCGAATCCTTTCCCAGTACCCTCATCTTTTTGAGTAGTCTTGTTTTGGATTTTTGGGGACACAAAGCCCAAGGTGGGGAGAATGTAAAGTCTGAGATTTTTTGTGTATTATTTTTAAATATTATATGGAATTATTAAGAGACCAGGAGAAGAGAAGAAACATTATTCTGAGGCCCCGTGATCCCAGAATGGTGGTTCGAACCTTTTTTAAGATAAGTGAGTCAGCACTTGTGTGCAGTTGTGGTAGTTTCCAAACAAGTGCCTGGATTAAAAATCTGAGGGCACAGTTGCGTCCAGGACAAAGACTTTACCTAAGAATGGGTCTAACCTCGACTGGCGCAGGTCAAGGGAAAAAGTTAATTTTAGGACATTTTCAGTAAAATAAAATAAAATAAATGGCAAAGTTTATTTTTTTATTTGGAAACATTCGCTACAGCGCAACGACTGGGCAGTTTTTAACAATTAATGCCATGTCATAATGAATCGGAAACGGAAAATTGACTCATTAATGTCGCAGCGTGATGGAATTCCAAATGCACTTTCCCTTTTTAATGGGATAATCGAATGATGGTCATTGACGAAAAATTGAGTAAAAACTCTGGAGAATCCGTGGATCCTTGTAGAAAAACTCTCGGCGACGAATGACGATGAATCAAAGCTAAGAATCATTGCACCAACAAGTTGAAGGATCTCAACGACAAAGGTAGCATGACCTCTTCATCATAGATCAATCCCTTTTGAGGTATGGGTTTGTTATTTAAATTCTTTCTTCCTGTTTTTCATTTAAACGACGAACGAGGATCAACCACGAACAATTTGATCTGCGGATTCATGCGTTCTTGCGAGAGGGTTTCTATTGGTATGTTTTTAGGGATTAATCCATGTTAGATTTTTATCATGCTCCATTTGATCCTACTAATGGGAGCAGATCAACGCCGTGACGAATGACGGCGGAGGTTCGTTCCTCAATTTTTTTTCTTTTTGGATTTCCTCCCCCTTTCTCTTCATGCGTTCTTCGCGTTCTTCATGGGTTGATGAACAACAGATCATTGTGCACCCATCTTGCAATGTAAAGATCCCAAATTAGAGATATGACATCGTGACAACCTAGTGGAGGTGCGAAGGTGATGGCGGCAGACGAATCGGACCAGATCAAGAGAGATCATTCTTCGACCGTTCTTCGTGCGGGTGGCTCAAAACGTGTTTTTAGAGATGATCGGAAGCCCGAAAACAATGGAGATGACCTCAGGACGTTGAGCGACCTGGATTCCAGATTTTCTTGGAAAATGGATGGCCGAATCGATGAACGGGGTAGCATGGAAGGCACGGTGGTGAAAATCCGTGATTCTGGAAATTTCCAGAATACATGACGTGTACTTCCTAAGAACACGCCGTGTAGTACTGGTGGAAGCGGCTAGGGTTTTGGGGTTTAGAGAGGAATCACAGGTGTGTGACCCTAGTCACACAACATGTTGGACTTTCCCCAAATCTCGGCATGTATTTTGGAAAGTACACGGACACGGGATGGACTACACGGCTTCAGAACATGACTTATACTCTCTACGCAGTATGGCGGAGGAACTACGTGGGACTCGGCATGTATCCAGGGGATAAACGGACACGGGATGGAGTACACGACCATGTACTCTATCACACGGCTAGGAGAGGCTAGTAACGCGGGTCAACCCGTGTACCAATTACACGGGTTAGAGTAAACGGGTTGAGGCTGTGTACAGGCACATGGCCAGCGTACACGAAGCTGACCCCAGTCACTCAGGCACGACATGTACATCGTACTACATGTTGTGTGCTAACTTTTCTACATGAACAGCCTTCCAACATGGGCTGTTGAACATGGGCAGTACCCGAGGTCAGACGACATGGCGTGTAACTTTTCTACACGCCGTGTACTTTTTGAAAAAATGGCATGGTCCTCTTGTCCTCTGTATCTTGGACATGTTTCTTTTGGGTTAGTGTCCCTTCTTCTCGTTCCCCTAAAGGTCAGACATCGTTTCCTTCTACAGTATTATGATCCCTTCAGCATGACTTTCTATGATAGAGTCGGCATCCCTCCAAAAGGCCCGGAGTGAGATCCTCTATCCATTCCTGACCCTAGGTAGATTCAGGCATCGACGTGACCAACTCTACCAGGCGTTGATCCTCTACCTAGCTACCGAATCCAGATGAGTCGTGGTATCCACCATGGCTCTGGAAGATATCCTCATCTGTGTATCGTAATCTTTCCCACTCAAGATTGTGTCTCCCATAATGAGTGCATCTATCTATCGTGATCTTCCACACTCAGGAGTGTATTCTCCCATAATGAGTGTATATACCTCTCATGAAATTTCCTGACGAACAGTACTTCTCGGACGGATGTCATAAGAGATACCAGACTCATGGAGTGTGTTCTCCTGAAAGGAGTGCTTCGTGGAATCTTCGAACTGAATCCCTAGCGGGGGTATGTGGTTGTGTGACTTGTTTCTAGACCACGGGTCTGTGTTTTGGGTATATCTGGATCGTGTTCAACTTTTATCAGAAAACATATACTGTGTAGAGCTGACTTTTCCTTTCCTTTGTGTATTGCATTGTGTTTTTCAGGGTCCTCTATTGAGTATTGTTATACTCACCCCTGCACAGGCTCTGCCCGCACGTGTCGTGTCTTGTGCAGACGAGCAGCCTTTTGACAGAGTCCAGGGTGGACCGAGATAGGACCAAGCTTTCTGAGTTCCCTATAGGCTGAGGTGTTCCTTTGGCTATGAGCAGCAGTCCCAGTACCTCTTGTGTTTGCAGGTTGGACTTTTCAGTTTTTAGACTCTTGTTTTTGGCGGGCTTGTATTCTGGTCTAGTTTACTTTCAGTACTTTACTTTCCATCGTACTCTATTGGTTGGGTTTAGTTGTATGCATACATTTTTGTTCTTTTGTGGTTTTTACATTTCAGTATTTGTGGGCTTGGAGATGTGTGTGTGTGTACAAGTTCTTAGGCAATGCCTCCCATGTTAGCAATATGCCTTCTCGGTGCTAGTCACCAGCCCCTGGCCTATTGGAGGCGGGCTTGGGGAGTCACAGCGCGAGCCCCACTAGGACGAGTCTTGACAATAAACAAATAAGAACCTATTGTGAACCATATTTAAAGCATCCTTGTAGAAACTTGAAGAAGAAGAAGAGGAAAATCTCACTACACAAAAAACTAGAACACTCAAATCACGACACTCTGTTTTTAGAAGAGGATTGGAACATTACATCTACAGCATCCAAAGAGTCCAGAGGTTTACTTCATGACACACAAAACCTTATAAACTCTATCTCATTACATTTTGATCTATTGTGTCATATTTCATTACTTTTCGAGTAGTGTGTGTATCTTTATTAAAAACACACATTGTCTCCTACACTGAACTGGTGGATACAAGATATTCTCACTCAAATATCTTTCTACACCTTTTTTCACCCACGTATAACTATAAAAGAGGTCATGTGTGACCTTTATGTTAGTTTTCCCGTGAATAATAGTGGAAGAGGTCTTGTAACCTGGATAGTCTCATGTACTATTGTTAACCCTGGTCCAGGGTGTAGATCAAAGCTTTTTATATATATTTCTTTGTGGCAGGTGATCACCAAGTGGAGTGGATTAGGTCTCGTTTTGAGACTGAACCACTTGTTTTATCCATTATGTATTTCAATTTATTCTTTCTCTATTTTTAACCCATATTTAATAACACTAAATTTTACTTTGATAGTTATTCATGGATAGTATTTATAATAGTCTTTCCTTATTAGAGTAGTTTCAAAAGTTGTATCAATATCTCATATTGTTATAACTAATAATTAATCAATATTTTAAGAAACTATTTGAATATTCAAACTATTATAATTTTACTACCTTGGTTAACTAGCTTGTTTTATTTTTATTAGGGGAATCTTTTAAATAAATTGTTAACAAATTTTTTTATAAGAAATCAATTCATCCACCTCTTGAGTGTCCTACTCCGACCAACATTTGGTATCAAAGTTTGTTTTCAAGTTGTTGTTTTCAAAATTTTCAATTTGTTTTAACATCTTTTTCAAATGTGATTTTAGTTGTGTTTTAAATATCTTTAAATTTCTGTTAGTTCTAAATTTCTAGTTCTTTAAAAGAATATTTTTTTATCATGGATAATAGATTAGAAGGTGTGGCTACCAATTGACCTCCATTATTTAATGGAACAAGTTATGCATAATGGAGAATTAAAATTAAAATACACATAGAAAGTATGGGTTCTGAGATTTGGTCTTCAATTATAGATGAATATAAGATTCTTTCTACTGATAGTAATACTTGGTATGACCCAACTAAGGTTTCTTATAATAATATTTTCAAATCCATGAATTCCCTATACTATTCTTTAGGAGATGAAGAGTTTTAACAGAATTTATGCATGTAAAAAAACTCATGAAATTTGGGAAACTTTATTTTTTTCACATAAAGAAACCACTAGTGTTCCGGAAATGAGACTTAACACATATACTATTAAATATGATAACTTTAAAATGAATCTTGATGAGCCTATTTCTGACATTTATCTCAAGTTTAATGAAATTTTGAATACTATGATCTCTCTAGGAAGAGATGTTATGACTAAGGAGAAAATCATGAGAATATTCAAATTCTTACCAGATAGGTAGAGAGGGACTTCTGTATCAATTAGAGAATCCTATGACATTAGAAAGTTTCCAATAAAGGAACTGATAGGTAAGTTGATGATATATAAGGAAGAATTAAAAGTCAACAAGGAAGAAGAGGATGAAATAAAGAGAAAGTTAGTGGCTTTAAAAATTAATAATTCCAAAACTAAGGAAAAGGAAGAGATATAACCTCATTCTGATAGTACAAGTAATAAAGATTCACCATCTAATAGTGATGAGGAAATCGATCAATTAGATAGAAGATTTAAGAAGTTTTATAGAAGAAACAAATTCCTCAGGAAGCCTAACTATAAAGGTAAATATGATAACAAGGGAAACTGGAAAAAGGATTGTAAGAAAGGTGACACTTCTAATGAAATAATCTGTTATGAATGTAAGAGAAAAGGACATGTAAAGTCTGATTATCCCAAGCTAAAATATAAGAAGATGTATGAGGAAAAAGGAAAAAATTATAAAAAGGTAATGAAAGAAACATAGATTTATTCTGATGATAGCTCAAGTGAATCAGAGTTTTCACATGATGAAAATTCTAACAAAGCCAATATGTGTTTTATGAAAAACACATCAGAGGTAACTCTTGAGTCTCCTAACCAAAATCCTTATTATTCTGGAGATGAAAGTGATTCTGAAAATATGATCAATAATGAAATTTTTTAATACTTCTAATTGCTTGAGGACACCTTTAATGAACTAAAAGATAAATACAAATCTTTAAAGAAATATAAATCCTTGACTACCACTGTTAAATCTGAACTTTTTGTAGAAAAAGAGAAAAATTATTAACTACTTAAAGAAAAAAATGAACTCAAATTGTATAATGAACAATTGAAAAATGACTTGGAAAAATTTACTAATGGAAAGAATAATCTAACACAAATTCTTAGTAAATAAGTAGATCCTAGGTATACTACTATTATAGGATATCAACCTAGAAAAAGGAACTTTTCTAAAAAATATAGAAAAACTGTTTTTGTGCCTAAAACTGATAAATATTCTGCAAGTTCCAGTACTGAGAACTATTTTACTGCTTCCAGTTTCTCAAGACCAAATAGAGTTTACTTTTCAAATGATTTACAATTTACTTATAGGAAACCCATGAATCAAATATGAGTTCCCAAAGCATTTATTACTAATGTTTCTGGACCTAATAAAATAGGGGTAACAAAATCCTCTCTTATTTTAATCTTATATTGGAAAACTGCTTGAAGAGCTCTTGTAAAATTATATGGTACTTGGACAGTGGATGTTCAAGACACATGACAGAAGATTACTCATGCTTAAAGAACCTAATAAAGATTGATGGTGGGAATGTCACCTTTGGTGATGATGATAAAGAAAAAATAATTAGCCTCAGCTAGATGGGTAACTCTAACTCAATTTTAATTTCTAAAGTACTTTTTATTAATGGATTAAAATATATTCTTATTAGCATTTCACAATTATGTGATGATGGTTTTCATGTTAAATTTGAAAATAATTCTTTAATTTTTTTAATTCTAATAATGAAATAGTATTTTCTTCTTTTAGAAATGAAAATGTTTATGCTGTTAACTTAGATTCTTTAGTTTCTCAAAAAAATTCATGCTTAAGTGTATTTCAAAAAGAGTATTGGATTTGGAAAATAATACTAGGACACTACAATGTACACTCACTTAGAAATATTACTAAAAAAAATTTAGTCAAGGATCTACCCAAACTTGAGTTTCTAAATGAAAAATTCTGTAATCCTTATCAAAAGAGTAAACAACACAAAATATTTTTCAAACCAAAGAAAGAAGTTTTAACTTCTCAACCTCTCAAATTGGTTTACATGGATTTTTTTGACATTCTAGAGTCTCAAGTATTAATGGTATGAACTATGTATATTTTCTTGTAGATGACTACTCTAGATATACTTGGACCTTCATCTTGGCTCACAAAAGTAAAGCTTGATCTCATTTTACCAAGTATGCTAGGACTATAAAAAATCTTAGTGGTCTTAGAATTAAAAACCTAAGAAGTAACCATGGCTGTGAGTTTGAAAATCAAGAGTTTTAATATGTTTGATCAAAAAATGGATATAGTCATAACTTCTCTTCCCTTAAGATACCTCAACAAAATGGTGTTGTAGAAAGAAGAAATAGAACCATATAAGAAATAGCTAAAAAATGCTTAATGAATATGACCTGCCTATATACTTTTGGGAAAAATCTATTGATATAGAATGATACATAATCAATAGAGTCTTAATTAGACATATCCTTAAAATAAATCCCTATGAGCTATGGAACAATATAAAAACCAAGGTTAATTACTTCAAAGTGTTTTTTTGTAAAGTCTATATCGTTAAAACTAAGGATAATCTGGACAAATTTTCCTCCAAGAGTGATGAAATAATTTTCCTGGGATATTTAATTTCTAGTAAAGCCTATAGGGTATTTAATGAAAGAACCAAATGTGTGTAAGAATTTGTACATGTCAAATTGGATGAAACAGATCCACATGAACCTAAGACCTCTCTAGAAAATCTTGAGGATGATATGTCAAATCTGGAAATTAATGCTAAATATTCTGACCATCCTATGAAGGAATCTATTAAAACTTCTAGTTATGTAAATTCTATATATCTGATCCATAATGAACCTGAACCTGTTAAAGAATCTGAAATTACTAGTCCTTATTTTTTTAGATCTTTTAGAGCCCTTAAGAACCATCCTCTAGATGCTATTGTTGGAGATTTAGATAAAGGAACATAGACTATAGATTATCTAAGAAATCAGGTTGAACATCAAGTTTTCTTGTCACAAATTGAACATAAAAACATCAATGAGGTAATCAATGATGAATTTTGGGTGATGGATATGAAAGAGGAATTAAATCAGTTTGAAAGAAATAAAGTCTGGAAACTTGTGGATAGACCTAAGGACATCTTTATCATAGGCACTAAATGGGTGTTTAGAAATAAAGTAGATGAATATGGCACCATATTAAAAAATAAATCTAGATTGGTTTCTCAAGGTTATAGTCAAGAAGAAGATATTAACTATAAGGAAAATTTTACACCAGTTTCTATACTTGAATCTATTAGAATCCTACTTGCATATTCAACACATCAAAATTTCAAACTATATCAAATGGATGTCAATAGTGCATTCCTAAATGGGTATATAGTTGAGGATGTTTTTGTTGAACAACCCCATGGTTTTACAAACCATCATTTTCCAAATAATGTTTTTAAATTAACAAAAGCATTATATGGTTTAAAGAAAGCTCCAAGAGTTTGGTATGATAGATTAAGTAGTTTTCTTATTTCTAAAGGTTTTACAAAAGGTATAGATGAACCTACTCTATTTATGAAAATAATTTCTAAAGATGTTTTAGTTGTTAAAATATATGTTGATGATATTATTTTTGGATCTTCAAAAAATTCTTTATGTATTGATTTTTCAAAGATGATGCAAAATTAATTTGAAATGAGTTTGATGGGTGAAATAAAATTATTTATTAGATTTAAAATATTTAAAAATAAGGAAGGTATTATTTTAAATCAAAGTAAATATACTAAATATATTCTAAAACATTTTGGTTTAGATAATACTAAAAGTAGTTATACTCCAATGAGTACTACCTGTAAGTTAGATCTTGATGAGAATGGTAAATCGGTTGATCAAACCACATACAGAGGAATGATTAGGAGTTTACTCTACTTGACTACTAGTAGACCTGATATTATGTTTAGTGTATATATGTGTGCTCGTTTTCAAGAAAATCCTAAAGAGTCGCATCTTCTTGTTGTTAAAAGGATTTTTAAATACCTCAAACATAAAACCAACTTAGGACTGTTTTATCTTAGAGAACAATCATTTGACTTGGTTAGCTATTCAGATGCTGATTTTGGTGGTTGTAAGTTAGATAGAAAAATCACCTCTAGAATATATTACTTTTTTGGAAAGTCACTAGTTTCATGGTCCAGTAAAAAAGAAAAAATTTTGTTCCATTATCTACTGTTGAAGCTGAATACATAGATAGTGGAGGTTGTTGTTCTTAGATTTTGTGGATGAAACATGCCTTTCTAGAATATGGATATCAATTCAGATATGTACCTATAAATTGTGATAACACAAGTTCTATTAACATATCAAATAATCCAGTTTCTCATTCTAGAACAAAGCATATTGATGTAAGATTTCACTTTTTGAGAGATCTTTATAAAAAATGATATTACTTTAGAATTCATTGGCACATAACATTAGCTTTTTGACATTTTCACCAATCCATTAAATTTATAAAGGATAAATTTCATCATACATTAATTAGGAATGATTAACCTTGAGTGAAAAGATTACTATCTCATATATTTCTATCTTTGTTTGATGTCTCATTCATTACGTTCGCACCGTTTTGAGTCACATAGTAATACTGACACCGTGAATTACTATACCGGTCTCACTGTATTATTTATAATTTATTTTTAAACATTTTTTTATAAAGTTTTTTATTTATTTATACTTTGTTTTTGTTTTCACGATGTTTGAACTCCCTAAATGATAAAAATCTATTGCTTAAATTCTCTTGAGCTCACCTCTCTCAAAACCAAAACCCTCTATCTCTCTCAAAACTCTTTCCCTCCTTCTCATCTTTTTTGATCCTACATTGAATGCCCAGGATGAATCATCCATCCTTTTGGAATCCTGAGAAGCATAAGTCTCAGAAGAAATAAAAGAAGACTCATGTTGTAATGCCTGAGAAACCACTAAACCCAGGTCTTGAGGATCGCAAATCATACCAGAAAAAGAAATATGTGTGAAGTGTCTCTTGTCTAGTAAGTCTCTAGTTTTAAGAGTTATAAAAGAACAGGGGTGATTGGATTGGTTTACCAAGGAGAAAACACCCATCTACCCAAGTCTTTTTTTGAGTTTTATCAGTATGTTTAGTTTTCCTTCAACTCCAACGATGATTTTGTGGTTATGAGCTGGGTAAATGGTCAAAGATGCAATTTTTATTCAAGGTTATGGGATGCCTGTCTAGGAATACCTCATGAAGGGATTTTTGAGGACTACCAAAAGAGTTCCTCCTCCACCTAGTGATGTGTTTATCCTAAATGAGGCTCTTGGAATGTTGACTGGAAATAAGAAAAAGAGAAGGGATATTGTTGTTGATCTTGATGGTGAGTCCAGGTTATTGTTCAAGTTCATCCAACATCTCATCTTCCCAATGAAAGGATATTTTTCCACTCTTAAGTATCAGGGTGTATTTTTTATTCATCTTCTGAAAAATGGACACAAAATCAACTTGTGTAAGTATATTATACTTCATGTATGTGATATTCCCAAAACTACATCAAAGTCTACCTCCCTTTTCTATTTGAGGTTCATTTCTTCTATTCTTCTAGCCAAATGTGTGGTTGGAAAGAATGAATAAGTGCTTGAGGATTGTGATTTCTGTATCTATAAGGCTATTTGTAGGAGAATGAAGATAAGTTAGAATCTATGAAAGAAATTATGGGTTGAGGATAATGATAGATTGTATGAGGATTTTAATCCTATGGAAAATCCCTCCAGACCTAAAAATGTAGATGATCCTGGATTAGAAGCTGATGAGATTGTGGAATATCCAGATGAATACGTAGATAATGATGTTAGTGAAGGTTTTGTGAGACTATATCCTAATATATCACCTCCCCTTAAAGGTAATCCTGATGCAAGTGAAAAGGTTAAAGATGCTTATAAAGGAAGTGTTACTATAGATAAAGAGCCTGCTGTTGAGAAAGAGCCTACTATTGAGGAAGAGTTTGCTATTGTGGAACAGTATGAAGAACAAGTTGAACATGAAATAATCTTATCTACTAAGGAAATAATGGAATGGGCCTTTCATCTAGCTAGAGAAGACATGGGTGAACCTGAAAAGGATGAAAATTTGGGAATGGATCAAGAGAATGAATCTCTTAGTCCAATAAGAGATGCATCTATTTAGGGGGAGCATCACCCCATCTTAGAAATTGTTTAAATTCCAAATCCTATTGATCAAAGCTTTATAGATACATAGTATTGGTTTCCCAGTTATATTTATGTGGATAATACCCAACAGGCCTTAGTAAAAGGGATATATCTTTCCATTTTGTTTCAATTGAAACCAATTTCAGCCAAAGAAGTATCCCCTTCTAAGGAATCTGAACCTGTTCCAGTTCCTATTTCTAAATCTACTCATGAATCTTATGATTTTTTGATCCAAAGTGATATGAAAGTTTTTTTAGACAACTTTTTTTCTGGATTTGGGAAGCTGTTACAATCTCAACTTGCACCTATGAAAAATCTTAGTGAAAGTAATGCCTCACTACTATTAGAGAAAATTATTTGGCAGATTTAACTGAAGATGCTTTGTGAAATTAAGGAATTTCAGATTGAGAACAATAATTTGAGTGATGAGGTGAAATCTCTAGAAACTATGGTTGAATATATGCAGAAAATCTTGCCAACTTCTCATAATCATGTTTCTCATCTTAGTGAAGATGATGATAATAATATTCCATAGAAGGTTGTATCTCTGATTCAACCAAACCTAATTACTGTGTATGAAAAGGTGGTTTAAAACAACACCAAGATATCCAATGAGATGTGTGGGCTTGTTGTTGGACTCAATAATATGACCGGTGAATATAAATGTTGTTTACAAAAGGTTCTAAATCAACTTAAGTCTCTCACATCAGCTGTTAAAATTTCATCTTCCTCTAGATAGCCATCTCATCCTATGGGTAGTGACTTGATCAGATCAATTTTCATAGAAGAGCTTATGTCAATGTTGAGTGGTGTTGATAAGGAAATTTTCTCTATTTTCATCAAGAACAGTGACCATGTACTTGATTTGGTGAGGATCCATTCAAATATTTCCACTGATTCTCAAGAAGAAATCTCTAAGAAAGTGGATTTCTACTTTAAGATAATTTATTCTAAGCATGAGTTGACAAATCACTTCAAGTATATTGTATAGAATTTGAAAATACCTCCAGTCACTCAATATTTTAAGGATTAAGTGCAGAAGATCAAGGAATTCACACCCACTCTAGAGAAGTTACTAGAAAACAAGGATGACTTTTAGAAGGCCAAGCAGTATGGTGGAGAGATCATATCAAATTTTATCAAGATATTGAAGCCTTATCTCCATGTCCATAGTACTGTAATTGTGTCTCCTGCAGCTGCTCCTTTGAGGCATGGACTCTCTTCTGCTTCCTATCCATCTTCATCCACCTATTTTGCACCCATGACCATGTTTTTTTCTTAGGCTCTAAGCCAGATCAGACTTATCATCATTGAGAAACCTTTTCCTAGGTCTTCCAGCAAACCTACCCTTTCCCCTTCTATTATTGAAAGAATGACACTGCCTTCCCTAACTACTACTTATGCCACCTATACTTCTTCAACTCTTGATTCTCCATCTGATGTCTCTAACAGAGGAAAATCCAAGTCTACTAACTCTACAGAGAAGTGATTTCTGGTTTTGATAGGGGTCTATTATTTTCTCATTTTTTCTTGTAATGGACTTTATCCTTTTATTTAATAGAATGTGCCATGCTGTTATTTATTCTCTTGTTATTTTATTTTTCTCTTTTCGATAATCCCAAAAGGGGGAGAAACAATACAAAGGAATTTAAAGAGGGGAACATATTTGCACTGATACTCTAAGGGGGATAAATATTAAAGAGGATACATAAGGGAAAAGAATTACCCTTTATGCTATTTATTACATATATAATTTAATGTCTTGATTTGATAAGTAATCTTTTTATTTAATTATAAAATATTTGGCTTGTAAATTCCATGATTTGTGATCATCAAAAAGGGGGAGATTGTTGGACTCCTCATGTTTTAATACTCACAAATCATGTTTGGAGATTGTTGGACTCCTCATGTTTTAATGCTTATAAATCATGTTTTACACTCTTATAACTCATGTTTCAAACTCTCACAAGATCATGATTCAAAATATCACAAATTACACTTTCAATCTTGTGAACTATGTTTAACCTTATTCTTATTATGTTTCAGTATGATTATGTTTAATCTTAAACCATTCTGTGAAGATTTCCTCTTAAAATAGCTTACAGATATTTGGATAAGTCTGTGAAACTGTAAGCTTTCTATCGGTTCCAAATTTTTGCAAAGGACCAGACATTGTTTCCTTAACATCGTAATCGAGCCACCATTTCCAAGACACTGAAACAAGACATCATCCAGAATTTTGACAAAGGACTAGACACCATAATCGTGCTACTGGTTAAAGAATTCAAAAAGGACTAGACACTGTAATTGTGATACCAGTTTCAGATCTTAATGAAACTATGGCATCATGAATGTCTCACCATGATTGTCTTATCAAGATTGTCTCACTGTGATTGTCTCACCGTGATTGTCTCACCGAGATTGTCTCACCACAATTATGACACTATTCCATACTTAACCATTTTTCTGTCTTTTTCAATTAAATTTAATTTTTTTTTCTAAAAATCATATTTGAGTCATTTAATGACATTAATATAATTAATGGTCTTTTTTAGTCATTCCAGCAGATATTACGAGGTATGAGGTGTGGAGATCATGCATTTTGTCAGTTCCAACTCAAGCACCTGAACTAAAAATAAAAGTGTGGAACTGGATAAAATATATGTAGTAGTGGATTGCATGAAAAATGAGAAGAACACCCATACATGAAAGAATACACCGAAGGAAGAACTTTCAATTCCTACTGGCTATAAGCAAAGAAGAACCTGTTGTAAACCATATTGAAAGCATCCTTATAGAAACTCAAAGGAGAAGTGGAACATCTCACTGCACTGAAAACCAGAACACTCGACTCACGACACTATGTTTTCATAAGAGGAATGAAACATTGCATTTTCTTCATCCAAATAGTCCAGAGCTGCATTTCATGACACACATAGCCTTCTAAACTCTATATCATTACATTTTTCACTCTTGTGTACTATTTCATTACTTTTAGAACAGTGTGTGTATCTGTATTAAAAAAACACACTCTCTACTTCAATGAACTATAGGATACAAGATATTCTCAGCCAAATATCTTTCTACACCTTATTTCACCAACGTATAACTGTGGAAGTGGTCCTGTATGACCTGGCTATTAGTTTTCCCATGTAGAACAGTGGAAGAGGTCTTGTGACCTAAACAGTCTCATGTACTACTGTTAACCCTGATCCAGGGTATGGATCAAATATTTTTATATATAATTCTTGGTGTAAGGTGATCACTAAGTGGAGTGGATTAGGTATTGTCTTGATATTGAACCACTTGTTTTATTTGTTGTGCCTTTCAATTTAGTCTTTCTCTGTTTTTAACCCATATTTCATAACACTAAATTTTACTTTGATAGTTAGTCTTGGAGAGTATTTATAATTGTCCTTAATTATTAGAGTAGTTTTAAAAGTTCTATCAATATCCCATATTGTTATAACTAATAATTAATCAATCTTTTGATAAACTATTTGAAGAGTCAAACTATTATAATTTTACTACCTTGGTTAACTGGCCTATTTTATTTTTATTGGGGGAATCTTTTAAATAAACTTTTTAACATAAATTTTTATAGGAACTGAATTCACCTCCCTCTTGAGTGTCCTACTCCGACCAATAGTCCTCAAGGAAGAAAATTCCTCACACCATATAAAAATTAACACATCAATAGACCCATTTGAACACTTAGTCTTACCCTATCTGACCTAACCAAGGGGAAACATCCTATAGAAAGACCTAAGTCCCTACATATGGACATTAAAAAGAGAATAATTCTAAACTATTGTGCATGTGTTCCTAGACTTCCAACCTATCCAAATAGGTTTTCCTATGACATATAAAATGTGGTGATAATTTCAATTTAGAAATCATAACATAAAATCATATCACAAAATAAACATTTATCCCACTCACACCTCTGAACACCCATATAAGAATATCACCTTTATCCAATCATAAAAAAACATTTTATCTTCCCATATATTACAAGAATTCAAACATCCATAATTTCTATCACATATAAAGGGTCATGTCCTATGGGGTTTTCATTTCCAAGAAATAATTAAAAGTGCCAATCAGGCCTTGGAATCATTCTTTAAGGATAAAATCAATGAACATCCCTTTGGAAAACCAAACACATAATTCATCATTTTATTTTTTCAATAAATATAAGTTTTTAAAGAATTTCTAAAAAAGATCCAAACACACCCGACCATAGAAAACAACAATTTTCCCATTATTTTAGAAAAAAACATTTCATATAATTCAAATATACAACTATCAAAGAGATAAATAGGAATTTAAATTTACATTATAAGGATTGATCCTTTAAAATAGATTTAAAGATCAATTCATATAAAAAAAATTCATTTATGGAAAACTCAAGAAAATAAGAATCCTTTGATATAACTTCCCAAATATAAGCAGTAACATTAAAGAGGAATTTAAATACCATAATAAAAGTACAATAAATCATAGTTATAATTTTAAGTGAAATACATGGGACACCAACCTCAAATCTCATCTCTTTCAATGACCATGGACGTAATCCACCCGGACATAGCCCAAGTAGCCTTACGAAACCAAGATTGAACCAAATGAACCCTAAAACATCAAAATTAACCAATTAGGAATAACACTAGATATAAGATTCATCCTATATAACTTATAGGGTTATGGAGGATAAAATTACAATAGAGAAGACAAAAGTAGATCTTACCTTTAATAACCAACCTCAAGACTTAAAGAAACTATAAGGATCCACCATAGAGGAAGAGAGAAACCAATGACACACTTTTTGGAGTTGTGGGAGTTGAATGAGAGGGATATGGACCCTTAAAAGGGTTAAACTTGATTAGTGGAAAAGTACTAAAGACCCGCTATTAAAACTAGGTTGACCGCATTCACAGCTTGAATCACCATTCACAGTGTCAACAGACTTTCTCCTAGAATAATAACACTTTAAAACTCTCCATCATGGTATGAACGGATTCCACCCAATATAGTGAATAATTCAATACAGTATTGACAAGAGGAACATAAAATTATTTCATATTTTGAATCCATCATTCATGAAGTGAACTACTGCAGTATGTAGTTTCGAACACTGTAGCCTCTCTCGGGTCCTCCAAAACTCTCAAAAACCAAAGAAGAAGAACATACCAAAGTAAAAATAAATAAATAAAATAAATAGAGGTCATGATGTGAAAATTATTCTAACTAAAGAACTTTTTTTCAAGAAAGACTAAAGGACAATGGTTAATCAAGTGAAAGAAGAAACTTACAACTCAAGAGAAAAAAATTCATCCAAGGCCACACTTCTGAATCTGAACCAATAAAAACCTAGAAAACTCCAAACACACCATAAGAACAAATAGATCGGATATATTACACTAATAATTCTTTCTTCATGATCTAGATAATGGTTTTTCAATTACACTATCAAAGACAATCACAATAGATGAAGGTTCGATGATAGGTCAAAACATTACACCTGATTATATTAGACATTACATTGGAATGAAATACCTATAAGAAACATCACTCTTGAAAAAAAATTATAGATATGTAAATATAGAGAATAAAAGATCAATTGTAAATGTGTTAATAAGAACTATATATTATATCCTTAGGTCAATTGAGAGTAACCCGGGAACATGGTTCTGGAACACCGGCTCCTGGTGAATCCAAAAAACATCAGAGCATAACCAACATAGGATCTTAGTCACCCCAATATCTACCAAATCATTCTAATGTATGGCCATTAAAAATCAACATTCCTTCACAATCCCACATCATAGAAAATGAGATACATAAATAAATATTGAGTCTTGAGCATTTACAATACAACCAATACCCTATAGAGGATATCCAAAAGAACACACAATAAAATGAATCACATATGGATCATATCCAATGTTTCAACATCATAAGGACTCTCTTCCCTAATTCCCAAATTTAATATCCAAACCCCACATCGATTCAAATCCCAAGAAAAAGTCTAAGCAGTCAACTCTCACATATGGAAATAGAAAAATGTTCTATACTACACCAAGTGAGAAACCAAGGATAGCATATAAAAATCATAGGGGAAAAAGGAAGAATAATTAATTCATAAAATAAGGCTCCATAAATTAGAGGATGCCTCAAATCATGGTGAAACCAACAGAGACTCACTTACCCTCTCAATATTTTAGGTTCATTTAGAAACTAAAGAGTAACCACCATATCACAAGAGAGTAGGGTTAGGGAAAACCAATGATTTTATTCAAACAAGAACATACTTACTTGAATAATAAATAATAAGTAATTTTCAAGGTCAATGGAACCATAATAATATTCAGGGTCTATAAGGAAATACTCATAGATCCTCAATAAAGTGAAAGAGGCCCTCTTTCGACATGGAAAACTCACCAATGGTGGTATCCCCACCATATTAGAATTTCCCTCATATTCAAACTCTTACAAATCAACTCATAAAAATATAATAAGTAAAAACCAAATAAGGATCATGTAAAAATCCATATAAACCAAATTATTACATCACCAAGATAGAATCCATCAATGACACTTGCAATTTCTAAATGTCCAAATAAAAAATCCCACTATCACATGAATGATGAGAGGAAACAAATTATATCAAAAGAAAACTCAAGTAGTATTCACATCGATATCAGGTTTAAAAGGTTAAATCATATGATATTCATAAGGTATAGATTAATCTCAACCTTTCTTGTGATAAACTCCTCTGAAGAACCTTTTCAAATGACCCAAATGACCACAAGCACAATAGATTTTAGGAGTCCCCTGATAATAAGACTTCTTATGTCCTTATTTCCAAAATGATATCATACCAAGTGATTACTTATAGAAGAATTCAATGAGAAAAAACAAGTTGGAATTTTAATATAGGTACCCACTAGTTCTGAATTTTCATACTTCCTAATTCCCTTCTAGGAGATTCTTCCACCACACTCAATAATAATAGAAACCACTAACTCCTATGATGTTGCTTCCAAAGTCACTTCAACGCCAAGATATTTATTCACCACTACTCCATAGGAGGTGAGGAAAAAGGAATACACTAATGACAACAGATCTGGTCAAAGACCTTTCCCAAAACACTAATCCATTTTAGAACATCTAAATCTATAATAGGAAGGTATGACACCAACTTAATAAAATGACTTGAATACTCCAACATCGTTTTATCTTCTTGTTGGAGGCTATAAAATTCGATCACCTTTGGTACATTTACCACATCATAGAAACATTGAATGAACCATAACTTGAAACCTTCCCAAGAATGGTCCTTCCCTATATTATAATGAATAATTGACTTCTACCACTTCTAACTAGGACCCTCTAGCATGAAGGTTGAAAACTTATCCATAAAAGATTCAGGAAGCTAAAGATAGAATAAAATATCCTAAACTTTCTATAGTCATACCACTACATATTGAGAATCCTATTTTCCAAATAAATGAGGAGGATTTAGGTTTTTAAATTCTTGAATAAAATCCTTAGACTAAGTAATAAGAGGAAGAACACTAAGCTCTGAGGCTGGAGTAGATGGAATAACCATCCTAAGAAAACTTTGATCAAGAAATGAAAGATTCTGGAAGGATACTCTCATAGATTCCTCATAAGAGTCCATTAAATCTAAACCAGGGCATACTATGAAAATATGAAACATAAAGTCCATAAAAAAAACACCAAAACTCAAACCCTATAATATAAATCAATAAGTGACCTCTAAACGCTATATAAATAAACCTCAAATCTAACATTACTAATTTTTTTTCTGCAAAAATAATTTAAAAAAAGAAGTTTCATTCATTAAGAAACCATTTTAAACTTGTTTTTACATTTTTTTAAAACACTCTTAACAACCAAATATTTCAAAAACCATCCATTTTAAAAATATTTCCCACATAAACCCTTTAAAATACTACAGTTAAATTTCCTTAACATCACATGAAAACCTTAAAAATATTTAACATTATCACTTTTCTTAAGGTATTAACAAAATTTACAAAAACAAATCATCATTTTAAATCAAAAATATTCTTGAAAAAAATTAAAAAATATCATCTTAAAAAGTATTTCTAATTTTTCTATTAAATAAACACATTTTTCAAAAAAAAATCAAACATTACCATTTAAAATTTACATTTCAATTTAACCCCAAACAACATAAAAACTCATAAAACACCATAATTCACCATAATTATAACTTAAAGAAAATGGAAATAGCTCAAAATCTATAAATTTTGAAACATTATAAGATCATAGAAACTCACAAAAAGGTAAGGATTAATCACATAGGTTGGCCAAACATATGATAACCATATAAATCCTAATAGAATCCACAGAGGCCATATGCTCTACACATGATTTTCCAAACCCTGTACAAGAATCGTATGACCCTGAGTTCCTACCTATTTTCATTACAACTCATAAATTAGTAAAAAATAAAACTAAAATTCTCAAACAACCAAAAATCAGGCTCGATCACAAGACAGACTCTTCTTGGAAAACATCGGAAACTCAAGACTTATCATGAAAGGTGGTGATCAAGAAATTAATCATGATCTACCTCCCAAGTTTCAAAAATCTTAGATATTTTCTACCAAACCTCCCCAAGTAACAAAACAAACATTCCCTTTGATACTAATTTGTCACAAACCAACCTGGTTCACCCCTAAATCGGGCACCTGATCCAACCCACAATAAGGCTTGAAGGGTGTTCCCAATCCCTATAGGTTGGTGAAATATTCCTAGTAATCAATAAGAATGTAGCAGGAATGGTTTTCCATGATAAAAGAGATGAATAAATAAATTAGCAGTAGAAGGACATAAATAAAAGTAGAATAAACTAGGAACTTCTATATAATAAATAAACTATCATAATATGAGATATTAGAATATAAGGAAGATGACTGATACAACTGACAACAGGGAAATAAAATACAACAAATCCATTAGAAAAAGGTCCCCATGTTCAAGAAGGGAATCACCACTCGAACCTCCATCGAACCCAAACCAAGAGATCCATGAACATGTACTAAATTTTAGTGGCCTACTAATTTTTAATGTATAGGAGTGAGATGGACATCCTAGTAGTTCACCACCAACCGACCCAAAATATATCCTTTAAAAGTAAATCCATTTCATACTAGTTTAAAAATAGAGATACATAATAGGTTTCACTGATTTTCTCGCTTAAAACAAGTATAAAGTAGTTTCCTTTTAAAAATACCCCACTTTAACAATTCTATGATTATTTATAAATAAAACCAAAATTCATTTTCCTTTAATAACATCATTCATAAATTATAGTTAAAATAGTTTTAAAGAAAACCTTGAAAGAAACTGGAATACATTTTCACAAAATGAAAGTAACCATAATTTGAAAAATATATCATCGTTATGGAATACTAGGTGGTAAAGGGTAATAATCTTTAACAAATCTAACATAGTCACAAATGAAGCAAAGTTAAAATTCCATATAAGAATCAACACATCAATCAAACCGCCCAAATACTCGATCTTACCCTATCTGGCCTAATTGGGGGAAAACATCCCATAGGCTAACCTAAGTCCCCACCTAAGGCCACTGGTTAAAGAATAATTCTAAACTAGTGTACTTGTGTATCTAAACCTTCCACCTAGCCAACCAGGTATCCCCATAACATATAAAATGAGTTGAGAATTTCATGGTCATAATCATATCATATAATTATATAAAAAATATCCATTTATCTTGATTACACCTCCAAACACCCATATGTGAGCATCCCCTTTATCCAAACATAAATAACCATTACAATATTCATCAATAGGGATATTTATTACAAGCATTCAAACATAAATAATTTCCATCACATATAAATGGGAATTTATTATGGGTTTTCATTTTTAAGAAATATTTAAAAATTCCAAACAGTCCTTGGAATCATTATTTAAGGATAAATATAATGAACATCCATTTGGAAAACCAAACGCATAATTCAACATTTGATTACTTCAATAAATACAGGTCTCCAAATCATTTCTCAAAAATGTACAAACACACCCAAGCTTAGAAGACAACACTTTTACCATCATTTTGGAAACCAACATTTCATATAATTAAATGATAAAATAATCAAAGGGAAAATTAGGAATTTCATTTTCCAAAATAAATCATGGACCTTTAAAACATATTTAATGATCAATTCATATGTAAAACTCAATTTTCATTTTTTTTAACTCAAGAAAACAAGAATCCTTTGATATAGATTCCCAAATATAAGAAATAATATTAAAGAGGAATTTATAAGTCATAATAAAATCACAAGAAATCAGTATTCTAATTTTAAAGAGACATTCATGGGACACCTACCTCAAATATCTTCACTTCTAATGACTATGGAGGTAATCCACCACGACGTATCTCAAGAATCCTTACAAAACCATGACAGATCCAAAAAACCCTAAAATATCAAAATCTCCCAATTAAGAACAACCTTAAATCTCACATTTAGCCTCCATAGATTCTATTTTTATGGAGGATATAAGTAAAATAGAGAATACAAGAGGAGATATTACCTTGGCGAACCAACCTCAAGACTTAAAGAAAGTTTAAAGATCCACCATAGAGGAAGATAGAAACCAAGGATAAGCTTATGGGATTCATGGGTATATAATGAGAGGGAGAATGACCCCCAAAAGGTTTAAACTTGAGTAGGAGAAAAGAGGTAAAAACCCACTATTAAAACAGGGTAGATTTCATTTATAACATGAATCATCATTCAAATCATGAATAGACCTTCACCCCAAATAATCACATTGTGAAATTATTTTTCACATAATGAATGGGTTCTACCCAGTGCGGTTAATAATTCAAAATGGTATTGATAATAGAAACATAAAAGTGGTTAAAGGAATGAAACCATAATTCATGGTGTGAACTATTGTTGTCTACAGTTTCCAATACTACAACCTCTCCCAATCCCCCCAGAACTCCCAAAAATAAAATAATAATAATTTCCTAAGGTAAAAATCCAAAAATAATAATAAATAAATAAATTGAGGTTAGAATATGAATAATATAAAAGTATTTTATTATATGTCACTTCTATTTTTAATAATCCACTTCAATGACTTAGATTTATACACCAACATTTTGAATACATATGTGTTATTATTCTATGATGTGGTTGTATGCCATTATTTAGTGGAGGACATTTTTTTGATGGATTTTGGGGTTGAACCAATATTTTCTCTTTTTTCTAGTCAAACTATTTGTGTCTCTGTACTAGAGGCACACATGGTTATATTCCTTCATGTATCTAATTGGTTTAAGATGAAATTAATGGGAAAGTATAAGAAATAGAATGATGATATTTGAAATAATTGGGGTAAGGGTAATGGATGAAAGCAATGATGAATGGAAAGTACTATGACACCCTTGATTTTAAACCCTTTAGATGAATGGAAACCATATGGGTAATTGATGTGAGAGTGATGGAAAATATAGGTAGTAGACAAACAAATAGATTCTTTGAGAAAATATAATAATAAAAAATTTACTTTTTAATGGAATGGATCACATTTTACAAAGGATTTATGGTTCTTTTTTTCTTTTTATTTTATGATTCATATCTAATCATGGGAAAATAATGATATATTATAGAAATATACAGTACTTGTAGACAAATTTATAGATAAATTCAAACTTTTACATGACTATATTATCATAAGTTTAGATTTTTATGTGATTATATCATCATTTTAAATTTTTTATTTTTCCATAAATCTAATGTGATAGAAAAAAAAATTCACTACTAGAAATCCTCTCTATACCAACGCCCCTATACAAATAGTTTTAAAAAACCATTGGTATAGTGGGTCATATCCCAATGGTTCATCAAAACTGTTAGGATAGGCCATTTTATATATGGTTATCCCAATGGTTTATTAAAACCATTGGGGATAGATTTTACCCAAATACAGTATGCGAGCATTTTATATAAGGGTATCCCAATGGTTATTTAAAACCATTGGGAAAGAGTTTTCCCAAATATAGTATGTGACCAACCATCCTCATTCCCAAATTGATTCGAATTTTTTCCTACCTAAGTGCCCTATTCTTCCCAGTTGGCAAGCGCTCCTTTTCTTCCTAGCTGGTGATCCATCCTTGGTTTAAGTCATTCGGTTTCTTCCACTTCAAACTAGTGAGTTTGAAATGAGTTATATCTTATGCCTAGATTTATTTTTACTTTTTATCTATAATGTTTAGTTTCATTCCCCATTTGATGAAATATCTCATCCATTAAGGTTTTCATTTGATTATTCTTGAATATGAAATTAGAATGTTCCAAATACTTCGTATCTTCTAAAGGTGGGGTATATTTATAGATTTTTTGGAAATAGATGGAATTGTACTACTAAATCCATTTGGGTTTTTCCAGGTAAGTTAGTTCAGAGAGTTTATATGTGTCACTATCACATATAATTTAGTATGTGATGTATTAGTATTTTTATTGATTTAACATTGATCATGTTTTTTTTGAAGTATATGATTTTAAAATTTATGTTATTTAATTTGGAAATTGTTATAATTTGATTTTTTATGTGATTATTATTATGATTTGCATTGGACTTCAAAATATTTAATAGATTTTTGTTTTTATAAATCTTTAAAATGGGTTTTCATATGTGAAATTTTTAAGAGATTGAATATGTGAATCTAAAGAGGGAGTTAATGTTTATTTTAATTCTAAAAATGGGTCACATGACATAACATGAAAGATAATGAATTTTTATAATATTAATGATTTGTGGGGTTAGAAGGAGTTTATTTTATTATTAATTATAAAAGGATTATATTTATATTTTAATGTAAAATGATGTTATATTAATTATCATAAAGTGGTGAAGGATGAAGTTGACTAGAAAAATAAAGGTGATAATTATGCATTGTTAATGATTATATGTGATATATTAAATCACATTTGTTATAAAATTGTGATTCACTATGAATGAAAAAGATTTAATTCTATGATATCCATCGATTTTGTGATGTGGTTATATTAGTAAGAAGTTTAAATTGTAATCATATTCCCGGGATATGAGAAAATAATATATTTTTTTAATAATACTATGAGTTGAAAGTGGAATGAGGAATGGGACAAGGTAATTATCTAAAGAGGAAAATGATTGAATTGGGGTATACTGTTGGTATTTTTATAATATTTTGAATATGGTGGTTGATGTGAATAAGTGTTGTTTATAAGTGAAGTTTTTTATTATATTAGTGTAACTATATTTCTTTTGTTATTGTAACAATATATATGTCATATAAAGTTATTTTTGTTGTAATCATGGTGATATATGGTTATTTCCATTCTACCCACCATTTCATAGAGATATAGAATACACTTATATTTTATTCCCTAATGGCATTGTGGAATAAAGGGAAGTAATGCTCCTTGATGATTGTATGATGTGGTGATGTATAATGTGGTGGTTGTTGACTGATGAGGGTTAAACATTGTTCTTTGTGTATTAGAAAAGGAATCCATTCTATTTTTTATTTTTGGGAAATACATCCTTGATGTTAAATATGTGTAAAGAAGTTGTTTATGACTTTTTATTTTAATTTTTTATTTGATTTATTAATCCAAAGATGCATTAACATTAACTTCTCACATATATAATTGAGGATTGTGAAAAGAGGTTATTCTTGTTATATAAAATTAAAAAATCAAATTTTTAAATTTTATACTATTTTTCTATGAATATTTTAATATTATACATCAGGATTGGAAAAGGATAGGGGTTTTTTTATCAATATAGAAAAATATGAGGTAGCAATGGGAGCCCTAGAGATTGTGATTAACAATTAGTAAAAATGATATGGTGATGATGATAAGAAAATGAGAAAATGTGAATGATATTTCACTTGTGTTTGGTTCTTAAAAATACCTTATCTCCCAAACAATTATGAAGGAATGATAATGAAGGTTAATTATTCTCTCTAGTGTAAGTTGTGTAGGATTTTTCCTATGATATAAAATTCCTAATAGAGAAAAAAATTAAATAAAATTTTATAAATGAGGATATATACATTTAAATGGCTAGATGAATTAATTTACCTATCAAATGTCATTCGATTAAAAGTCAGTGTTAATATCCATTAATGTTTATAACCAAAACATTAATATATTAATATGAAACTAATCCATTAATTTATTTAATTAATATATTAAAAAAAATATAACTAAATAATTAGTTAATCCAAATCACTATATTTTAAAATCTCCCACTTGGATTGTATTAGTTAATTAAAGGAAACATTAAATCCTAAACAAGTGTATCAATTAAAAAAAGAGCATATTATAATCTAAAATATGGAACATTAACATTTTTTAGATCATTGATCACCAATGCTATAATTTTTTATTCCATACACTAAAAAAATATATTTACTTGAGGGTCATCATTAATTATAAATATCATTAATTATGCAATACAATGATCTCTATAAATTTAGACTTAATCCCAACTATTGGATCATAATTATCCTTGAGAGATCTTTCTTTATACAATGATTTTCCATCACATCCACTGTGTTTTACATAATCTCCCAATTTATTCCTTGTTATAATGACCCACAAAATAAATTAAATTAAAATGAATTGATTAGGCCCTAAGAAAACTAAATTGTACCAAACTGACCTAACTAGGATTGAAAACAAATGACCTGAACCTATCGACCCTTTACACATTTAATCCTAACCAAACTAACAACTCCTGTCTATATCATAACAAAACCAACTTGACTAAACCAACTAAATTTAATTGAAATGACTCGATTTAACCCAAGTAGACGTGATTAGACCTAAACTACACTAAACTGCAACAAAATGAAGTAAAATAAAAAGAAGTGAACTAAATTTAAACTAACTAAAAGAAATTCTATAGCAATGATCAAAAAATGAACTAACTTGAATAATATTTAATAAAACACTAATAGGCATGTACCGACCCAATCCAAATAAAAAAACCAAACCCAACCAAACTAAATTGACCAGAACTAAACTAATTATAAATATACAGAACTGACCAAAACTGATCCGAATCAAATAGAATATGGTTACCTAGAAGTAGTAATCTTTTATACATGAATTTATTGAATAAGTATAACATTATTTAAAAAGTGAATAGAATAAAAGAAAAAAGAAAATCATTAATTATAAACACAATTTTGTGTAGTATTATATATAGTTATTACTCATTTATATAATTGAAGTCAAATATCAAGGTTTCATATTTATAGTATTCTGTTATATATATAGTATTTTATTGTCTTTTATATTATTATTCTCATATAGACTAGTGTTTCATTTATGGTTTCATATAAAGTTTCAAGTTATCATTTCCTTAAATATATTTTTTATTATACTTCAATCTTATTTAATTTATTTTATGAAATTACATATAACATTTTTTTATAGAATTGATAGAAGTTGGATGTATGAAACCAATCAGATCTCAATATATTTTCAAAACAAGTTGGATAGTTTTTTATATTTTTCATTTTACAATTCTTTAGATAGTGGTCATATAAACATCCCATGTTATAATTGTGTTAGAAAACCTTGGTTGATCCATGAAGAAGTTATCTAACATATGACCAAATATGGTTTTCAAACAAAATACTATGTGTGGTATCACAATGGGTAGAAAATGAAATCTCAAAATTCACATGATCCAAATGAGGGGGCTCGATTGGAGAATTTGTTAGATGATCAGTTTCTGTTTATTCATTATAATGAAAAGGAAAGGATTTCAATGCAATAAGACTTCGATACAAGCACACATGATGCATCTAATGAAAATGATGATGTTGAAAGGGTGAAAAAATTGAATGATGTTGCCACGACTCCAGTATATGTACAATGTGATAAAATGAAGAAGATGATATTTTCAATATAACTTTTTCATGGGAAAACAATGTATGGAATTTATAATAACATCATCAATTAAATTCTTACCTTCTTAAAGTAATTGCTTCTAGATGATGTAGATATTCCCTCAAACCATTATATGGCATGGAAATCAGTTGAGGAACTTGGATTTTCAGAAAAAAAAATCATGCTTGCCCGAAAGATTACATCTTATTCTGGGAGGAAACTGCTAAACAGAATGATTGTATAAAATTCGGAACATCCTTATGGAATCTAAAAGATAATGGAACACTGTCCCATGTTCCACAGAAATTAATGTGGAACATTCCATTGATCCCAAAACTCCAGAATATTTTCATGTCTGATGAAATATCAATAAAAATGTGATGTTATAATACTGAGAGAAATAAAAATAATGATAATTTGGTTCACCCTGGAAATGTATTTTCATGGAATACATTTGATGCTCGATATCCTAATTTCACATCTAACGTGCATAATGTGAGGTTTAGTATTTCATGTGATGGTTTTAACCTGTATGGGCAGATGCTTACTTCACATAGCACATGGCCAATTTTACTACACATTTATAACCTTCCTCCATGGATGTGTTTGAAAAAACCTTTCACTTTCATGAGTATACTCATATCTGGACCTTCTGATTCCAACAATTATATAGATGTATACATGAAACCTTTAATGAAAGAGTTGATACATATTTGGAATATGGGTGTGCACACATACAATTCATGTTTAAAATACATATTTCAAATTCATGTTGTGCTTATGTGGACGATCAATCATTTTACTACTTATGAAATGATGTATGGATGGAGCATGAAATTCAAACTATCATGTCCTATTTTTATGAAGAATACATGATCCAAAAGACTAAAATATCCTTGTAGTTTCTGTTTTATGGGACATCGACGATTCTTTCCAATGGACCATCCATATAGGAATAATTGTCGAATATTTTACAATACCATAGAGACTGAAAATCCACATTAGTGTATATCTGGAACTAATGTGCTTAATGAATTGTAAGATTTTAGTTTTTCATTTGGGAAGGGTTAGATAAAATCTATAAAGAGGAAGAATGTTTCCACTAAAACTTGTTACAATTGGAAGAAGAGAAGAATCTTCTTTGAGTTTCCTTATTGGTCAACCAATTTGTTACACCATTTCTTAGACACAATGCACATTAAAAAGAATATATGTGAAACATTTCTTTCAATTCTTCTAAATGTTAAGGTAAAGAAAAAAAGATGATTTACAATCTCAGTGTGTCTTGGTGTATTGGGGAATTAGATTAGAATTGCATCCTATGTGTATCAATAAAAATAAATGGAAAGTTCTGTGTGCTTATTATGAGGTTAAAACCTACAAAAAAATATAATTTCTAAAAGTAATAGAGACTATTAAATTTCCTAATGGCTATTCAAGAAACATATCAAAATAGGTCAATAGAAGAGAGTTAAAGCTGAAATATTTGAAGACTCGTGATTATCACATCCTTCTGCATGAGTTGATTATAATATAAATCCTCTATATTCTATCTAATAATGTAAGGGTTTCAGTTATTCGGTTGTTCCATTTATTTAGAGATCTTTTTTCTAATAATTTTTTGAAGTATTTATTCTAAAAAAATTGGTAGAGGCACCATTAATTTTGTGTGAGTTTGAGAAAATATTTCCTCCTTCATTTTTAACATGTATGATTCATCTAACTATCCATATTCCAACCAAAATACTTTTCATAGGACCTATTGTTTTTAATTAGATGTATCCAACTAAACGAAATAAGTTCACTTCACTTCAATATTATTATTTTTATTCCATAAAAGAAATAAAATCCCTACAGGGACTTTAGGACTAAGGAGGTCTGTAATAATATAGGCTAAGGGTATCCCCCTAAATAAAATTCACCCCCTTGGGTTTAAATAAAGTGATGTTTGGGAGACAGGTAACTTTGAGAGTTTGATCAGCCTGGGAGGAAAAGTTATCCATGACTCTGTTCCCCTCCCTCCAGGTATGGGTGACCTCAGTGGTGTTGGTGATGAGAGATTTTCACTTCCTGATGGTGTAGGAGATTAACCACGGGGTGGGTACTTTCCCGTTAAATGAATATTGAATGATCATAGAATATTTTTTCACCTGAGATAGCCTTATATTTTTTTTCATGTTGAGGGTGGTCCCGGATAGAACCACCTTGGCCTCTGCCTGAAGGGAATTGACACTACCCTGAGCCATGAATGCCAGAACTACACTTCATATGTGGTCTCTCACCATTTCTCCACTGTGTATAACACTCTAAATTCATGAAACATACATGTTTAACTTGAACCCATTCATTGGAGAAATCCAGTGCACCTAGTTACCTTGTGTCCTTTCGTGGGGGTGGATTATCCTGGAGGGAACATGAAGCAGCCGGAGCGAGGGAACGTCATTCCAATTGTTGATGAGGGTCACCCAATCAACCAGAAGGTTCCACATTCTCGTGATTATGGATCTTACTATAAAAGGAATCCCCTCATACCTTTCCCAATTCCTTGATTTCCAAATCACCAATCACCTTGCATTGAAGATTAACGATCTTGTCATTATGTTCCTGCATTTTCAGTCCCCTCAAACCATCGCTCTAGGAAAGAAACATTGTGAGGGTACTAGGAAAGGTACAAAGTGATCTCACCAAAGAAGTTCCATACTTCTTGGGACCATTCTCCTTCAAAGAATATATGGTACGTTCTCTCCTCGCTTTTTTTCTTACAGCAGTGACAACAAGAAGGCATGCTGATGCCCAGCCTTTTGATATTACCATCTGAACGGATTGCATTGTTTCTGATTATCCAGGATATGAAGTTGTATTTAGTTTGTATTCTATTGCACCACACCACAACAGCCCATCTCTCACCTTGATCCTGGGGATTATAAATCCAACAAAAGTCCCTCGTGTTGAAGCTCCCCGATGTTGATGGAGTGAAAACACATATGTATGCCTCTGAGTTGGTGATAATGAGGTCAAAAAGATCTTTCTATTTTTTATCCAATACTAACCTGATGAAGTGAGGGTAAAGACTTTCCTCCTTAAAGGAGATAGTGGGAACAGGGCAGTCTGGGTAGCCGATCACATCGCCCTCCCAGTTATGTTTCCAGAACAGGATGTTCCCCTCTCCTATAATCCATATCGAGTTTTGCCGAAGAGTAGGGAGAAGGTTGCATATTAAGGACCATAAGGGAGAGCCATGCAAGGAATCTTGTTACGAATACCCACCCAGATAGTGTGCCATGATATTACCCTATAAAGAAAGTTCTTTAATCAACTCTCACCCAAATTTTTCATGCATGCATTGAATAGTGACCTCTAGATTTCTCACGTTGATCCCTCCGACCTGAATCGATCTTGACATCCTCTCCCAAGACACTCATCATCTTCTCCCCTCTGATAACGCATCCCAGATAAATCCAGAAATCATTTTATTGATGGATTTAATAACCCGTTTTGGGATGTTAGTGGAAGCCAAATCATGAATTGGGATCACTGAAAGGACGCTATTGACCAGAGTTATTCGTCCCTTGAATGATATAAAGTGGTTTTTCAAGAATGTATGGATTTTTATTCAGTGTATTTTTCTGATATGACTTTGAGATGGAACAGACTAATGAGAAATGAAGAAGAACAGTATGAGAAAATTGGTCCTAGTTTTCCATCACTTCCCCAAACAGGGGGAATTCTCAGATCATATACATTGACCACATTAAGCCTTGAAGAGCAGGAGATAACACATCACACAGTTTTGTTTAACTATGATTTGTTTGATGACTACATAAAGTAATTAAATTGAACATGTTTACCTTATTTCATCTCATGTAAATCTACATATCTGTTAAACTATTTCTATTTTTTCAATAAGGAACATGAAAAATGATAAATAGAAAGCATCGTTCTTTATATTTGAGAAGGTGAGAGACTTTTCATAGAAACGATTTTTATACTTGGTTGAAATTGAAGGTAGAAATATTACTATAAAAATTAATAAAATCAATATTTAATTAAGTTTAATATTAATTTATATTTTAGGTATTGATTTTTCCTGTTGACTCTATCTCTAAGGAAATGATAGATTTTTCTTTTGGTTCTAATATTGTGGTTCATGAATGAAAATCAATTTTCATAAATGGGTACATATTTATTATCACTAAACGAGAAAAGAAGATGAGAAAACAACATGATGGTGTTATGGTAACTACCACAATAGACTGTTATGCCAGTGAATCGGATAATAGACCCCAATTTTAAAATGTATCTTATTATGGATTCATTGAGAAAATGCTAATATTGGATTATTAATCTCATGGTCGAGTCACTATGATGAAATGTCAGTGGTTTGATTTGATGATGAGGCATGAAACATTTATTTATGATTGTGGATTTCAAGTTATTTACATGACTCACACTCTTTCTATTGATGAACTATATTTACTGGAATCAATGGTGAAAAAAAGTTTTTTATGTCAAAGATCATATTCGACCTAAATTTGGTGTCATTATTGAAGTAATACCAAGACATATTTTTTATGATGGTGATGATGAAATTGACACCATCTCCTCTCTCATTAGCCATGATCCATTTATTACTTATGATGACTCTAATATTTCAATTTTCAGAGTTGATTGTGAACCTGATGTTGTGGTGGGAAATATATTGAATCGTCCTTCTGTGTTATAAGTTATTTTGGTTTAGCTCAAATTGGGTTGTTGAGGTTGGTGATATACAAATTGAGTTACTAATGATCACTAATATTTTGTATCTTACTTGACCTTCATGTGCATTTTCAATATTTACTGGTTGCGTTTTTCTTTGAGATTCATTTTCTAATATTAACTTAAACTTTATTCAAACCTATGAAACCAAAAAAATGAAACAATTAAATTATAACATAAACAAGATGAATTGAATTGTAAATATTAAACTAATTGATATGAAAATTAAAACCAATGAAAATAATGACATAATAAAAAAAATAGAAAAATGACCTAACCCAAAATATGAACCAAATGAACTAAGACAAATAAAAATGGAAAAATGACCTAATCGATTGAAAAAAATGAAACAAATGACCTAAGACAAATAAAAATAGAGAAATAACCTAATCAATTTAAAAAAATGAACCAAATGACCTAAGACAAATAAAAATGGACAAATGACCTAATCAATTGTCTAGAATTAACCAAATGATCTAACCAAAATTGAATTGGATCGAATTGAAAATAGACAAAACCATATCATACCAAAGCTAAACATGTTCATTTGAACGTATTGTTTTTTATATGAAGTGTCTTATGTTTTTTATATTATTCCCAATAGATATAATTCTTTTTGTTATATCACTACTTATCTTTTATTTGGTTTGAAAAGTGGTATTCCTTAATTAATTCATGTATCATCTTATTTCTTATTTTTGTTACACATTAGTTATATATTTCTAATTAATTTCATATTTGTTTTCAAATGTAATAAATGAAAAACATTGAGGGGATATGATGAAAAATGATGACATACAACAATTTTTGAATGAGTGAGATGGGAATCCCTCCTTTAGTGCTCATTGTGAGTATTTTATTTCAAAAATATATATCAATAACATATAATGTCATGTGATTAATTTTGTTTTTAACATTTAATCAGGATCCAACACTAATGTGACAGTTATTTACTAACCAACCTAGTGGTTTTTATGCTCGGGTTGGCAATACGAGGGGGTGGTACTACAGTTAGGCGCTCCAGTCAGTATACCAGATCACACCCCGTCCCTCCCCCTAATGTAACATCTACCACACCTTTTGATCCCACAATGTAGTTATAGACACCCGAGATATTTAGACCGCCCATGTTTTCAAAACCATTTTTATATGAGCCTCCTCACCTATCTTTCCTGTATATGATTATGATTCTTACTCCTCATCCATATTATTCATTTTCACAGCCATATATGTCATCTTATTTTCCTTCTACTTCCTTCTCCCCAAGATTCTACATTCCTTCTTCTTCGACTCTTGATTCGACACATTTTGAGCCTATGGAGCATACACTGGGACCCACTCCATCTGTGCCTTTTTATATTCCTTCAGTGCCTAGGGATCCAACAACACCCACTGATCAAGCTACCTAAAATATATTTATAGAATCCTGGTAATTTTTTTACCATAATTTATTTTTATTATAAGATTTATTGATATAATATTTGTTTTTTTTTCTTTAACATATAGATCAACCAACAATAGGTGTAGGTGTACATTCATGTGTGTGGTGTGGAACGACCGCACATAGCTTATGGTGGAGTACAACAAAGACAACCAAATGATAGGAAAAACTGGGTGGGAATGTAGGATTTTTTTTGTGACACTTTCCAAATAATCTAACATCATTCCCGTTAGGCCACTCTCCTAGAGACACCTAAAAAATGAAGTAAAAGATAATGCTTGGGTACAAATATGGGTAAAAAAAATCTTTGTATTTAATGTTATATTGTTATTGTATTTATATGAATTGATATTTTAGTTCCAACTGCATTTTAATTTTCCCGATGGTGAGGCTGTGAGGCCAACACAATTCATGGAATTATGTGAGATATGGAGAGGATATAAGAATTAGTTGTATAGTGGATGGAATTATAGAGTTGTAATAATGGAATCAAAGGGAAAACACTGAATTTATGAAACTGATGTAATTTTTACGTCCATCACTTTCACCAGATACTATCACGACTTGTGATTCATATATGTCATTGATGCATACATTATATAATGTATTATGTAGTAGTCTTAGTGGTGGTTAGGATGATGACAAACCTGACAATAGAGATAGCAAGGATGATAGTGAGGAAGAGGGTGAGGATGATGGAAAGGAAGAGGGAGAGGACGAGGATGAGGCCAAGGATGAGGATGGAGTCGAGGATGAGGATGAGTATGAGGCTGAGGATAACAATGATGATAGTGATTTTGATAAGGGAAAAATTGATCCTTTAAATTCTTGAATGATATTTATGAAATTTGATGTTTGATAATTTGTTCTGAATGAATATATGTGATGTTTTTTATGTTTGTTATCACTGGTTAAATACATCAATTGATTTCTTGTGTTATCATTATTTGTGTATTGGTTTTTGGATCTTCGAGGATTATATCTTGGTTGCATTGAAGGTTCTATTTGTTTGGAGGTTCTATTTTAATTGTTTTCATATTCTATTTGTTTCATTGCAAGTTTTTTTTTCTGTTGGTTGTAGGTTATGCTTTCAGGTTATGTTTGTTACAGGTTCATTTTTTTTGTGGGTAGGGTGGGGTTTTTAGTTGTTGTGGAATTGGGGGGGTCTATACCAACGGTTTTATAACCATTGGTATAGACTTTAACCAATGGTTCATGGTGAAACATTGGTTAAACTAAATTACAGATCACCTTATACCAATGGTTCACTAAGAACCATTGGCATAGCCCTTTCCCAATGACACTATAGACAACAGTTTGGAGAATCGTTGGTATAGAATATACCAATGGTTCTCCATCCTATACCAATGGTTTTGAACCATTGTTATAGAATCCCATTCTAGTATTTTTTTTAAATATCCACATTAATTTTATCAAATTTCCCATTGATTACAAATATCATCATTTGATTTCATTTACTACCACTCCAATTTCCCATTAATTGATGATTTTCTGTCACACACGGTTTTTTTTGTCTTTGTATTGATCCGGCCCATTGGAAATCCTGATCATTATCATGGGTATTTGGTGAGATTAATACTGATTTTTTAAGCTTCATATATTTATAACCACCCTAATTTGGGATATCCATTGCTTGTTTAGGATTTTTTGAAGAAAGGGTGGTTACTTCATGATTTGGGCCAACCGTGAGCCCATTTCCAGTTTTAAAAACCGAATTTGTTTCTTTTATAACTCTTTTGTTTTTTATCCTTTTTTACCCATTAAAATTCCCACTTGTCCTATAATGATATATTAAAATTTATTTATCATTTTGGACCCATTAAAAATCCATAAGCCGGGTGAAGTTGGGTTACTTATTTAGGTATTGGGCCAGCCCATGGGCCCATTTCCTGTTTTTAAAAAAATAAATCGTTTCTTTTATATCTTTTTCATTTTTTAATCTTTTTCGGTGATTCCACCTCCCACCCGAATACAATATCCCTATCCTCACCACAAATATCTTTTTGTACACTTTGGAGCTCATATGTGTCGCGTATGAGGGCGAACATTCTCAGGATACCTCAAATCTCCCAGAATTTGACAAGGTAACTTTTATCATTCATAAATCAATCAATTTGTACTCTTTTAGCCACCAATCTTCTTCCCCTGGTTCGTCCAGACCTTAGGAGTCTCTCCACGAATTTTCAAGCCATTCAATTATCTCTAGGGTTGCAGATCTAATGGAATACGAAGAGTTTTCTAGGGTGAAAGGTGAGATTCCTTCTCCTTTCTCCTTCCTCTTCCCCCTCCTTTCATTATTTATTTGATTTATATTATCCCATAGTACTGATCGACATAGGGTTTTGTTATACCATGTTTTTTGATGGGGTTTCTGTTTGTTTAGGTCTGGTCTTTATAGTTTTATGGTTTATAAACCCGCGGCGGGTGATTTCGGGTGTGCGTTTCAATTACGCCAAAGATTTGAGGTAGGATATCCCTTGCACATGCCTTTATCATTCAAGTTTCATCATTTTAATATTTTCCTAAACTGATATAAATGTTTATTATTGTTTTTATGCCTTTGTATAATTTTCTCGGTGTCCAAAGTGGTTGTTTAATCATTGTTTTGTGAAAGGTAGGGTTTTTTTGGCATTAAAGTGCTCAATAAGTGTTTGTTTAAATGTTCCATTATCTTTTACAAATATTTTGTGAGGGTTATAATCTGGTTTATGGTATTTTTAACATTTTACAGTATCTTGAATTAAAATATGGCATTCAATTGGTGTTTTATTCCTTTTCATGTACTTAAAATAAATTGTTTTGTTTAAAAAGGGCATGGCATGTGTTCGGTAAATTGCCCGGTTGGCTTTTATGTGTGATGTGTGATTTAAAAGTTATATGATTTTATTTATAAAGGAATTGGAAGAATTATAAATGGTATTTTTGGGTACTTATATTGATTTCCAATTTGGATTTGTTTTTACAAACAAGTGGGTTTTGATTTACAACATATTTTGGCCCGAGTTGCCCAAAAATGGACCATTTCACATCTTTATGAAAATGGTTGTGTTTTGAATATATAACAGGAGTATTATAAGAGATTTATGAATGATTTTTGCTGCTGTAAATGATGTTTATACAGATCCTTAATAAAATTAAAATGCACACCTTCATCAAAGGTTAGTTTTGAGAAAATGTTTAAAGGCCCGTTTGGCATTTCCTAGAAATGAAGGAGTGTTTTACTTGTATATAACTAGTTGTGCAATTGGGATTGTTTTATGGTCCATTAAATGTTTTTATTAAATGTTTATTGGGCTTCCAAATATGATTTGGTTTGGTTATGATGTGTTTTTATAATTTAAATATTGTTTTTGAAAGAGTTTTATGTGCAAAGCCTCAATACACTTCATGAAATTGTTTTACCAAAATATTTAGCGGTTTGTTGATTAGTGTAAGAAATGTGAAGAAAGATTATTGGATGTTTGTGTTTTTATGGTTTTGTAATGTAATTTGGATGTGAAATGTGTATTTTATAATATGTGTAACTTTATTGAGCACTAAAGGGAATCTCGGGTATCTAGGTGGGCGGACGTGTACTAGTATGCTAGTGATTCTGTGGGGGTTGGCCCCTATTTCGCGTAGCAAGTTTGACGATGACAACACTAACTAAACTATGATGATGATGATGATTGGGGACCACTAGGTTATGGGTATGTTCCCTACTAGTGGCTCGTGCATGGGAATGGATATTTATTATGGTTACTTTCACCGAGATACGAGGTACCTGGGGCTCACAACTAACTAGTGCCTAGGGGTATTCCCGTGACTAGTGCTCATTGGCTATTTTGTACTCACCGTCGGCATACGGTGTTTTTGGTTGGTAAATTTAGTAGTATGTGTTATTTATTTAAACATTAAAATTCTTTAAAGCAGCCCTCTTGAAAACTATGTTCATTTTGAAGTTTCACCTCTTTGAAAAAAATAGTTACTTGCATTTTTGTTTATTAAACATGCATGTTTTTGTCTGATAATTATTATAGCATGGAACCTCATTTGAAAACCATACTTTCATATCTTGAATTTAAAACTATAAATTGATGTTTCATTAATTTTAAAGGAATGTGCATTGGTAATAGAATATCGGGCTAACCTACTGAGTTTTAATACTCACGCCTATAGTCTTCTTCTTTTTTTTAGCCCTTGTGCAGGTTTCATCTTTAGTTCGATCACGTTGGGAGACTCTTGATCATTGTGTTGGAGAGTGACCAGAACTGTCACATGGAGTTAGTTGGTCATTGGGATTGTTCATTTGAGTTTTTGATTTTGTTCTACCTTTAGTTTCTTGTATAAATAATATTTTGTTCAATGTTTATATAAATTCATTTTGGGATGTCCGTTTATTTCCGCTGTTTATTGATTGTCTATATATGGGCGAAATCGTTCCCTTGTGTACTCTATTGATGCCCTTGGTGCTTGTCACCATCCCGGGAGGATCGGGAATGCCTCTCGGGACTTGTCGCAGGCTGGCCTGGGTGACCGGTTCAGGGTCGACTCAGGCTGGTTCGTGACATTTTCCTAATTTTTAAAGACTATAAAGGTAAGTATTTTAGGTGTATTCCAATCACAAGTTTCTAATTTGATGAGATAGAGTTCAATATGGGAATTCTTAATGTAGATAACACATTCCTTTAAAATCCCTACAATGGGAATTCAATTAAGATTCTCCTAATTCCTTTTTTCATTTTTCTCTTAAGATTTTTATTTACTGGTAATCCTATTCCCGTGAACACATTCTATTAGAATTTTATTTTTTCAACCTACCCATTAATTTCATCTTCATATGAGTTAATTCATGTGATACCAAAATTCTTTTTATTCCTCTATCTTTATCATTTTTATCTTCTTTGATTATTTGGTACCTTTTTGTGATATCAAAGACTTGAAGTTCAATACTGAAATGATTTCAACCATATAACCCTTTCTAGGATTCCAAAACTCAATCAAAGTTGAGTAAGTCTCTAGTATAAAAATACATTTTAATGTGGGTTATTATTGAGTTTTAATTTTAGTTTTTATATGATGTAAATGTTTCTAACATTGTAAGTGTTATTTTTAACATCAATTTATATAAACTGATGATAAAAATATCTTTAGATGATGGTTATTATTGTAACCGACATCAAAAGTGAAAAAAAATCACTTTCAACATCTATTATCATAATAATCGACATCTAAAGTGTTTAATTTTTTTAACACATTTCGAAGAACATTACTCCATTGGAAGAAAAATAAAAACTAGTGAACTAGAAAATTGTATAAATCAAATGAAAATAAGTAAACTAAACTTAAAGCTTAGGCTTAATTTTCTTTCCTATTTTGTTTCCCTTCAAATGTATATGTTTTTTTATGTTCACTTTCTTTTGAGGAAAGAACTCATTCATCATATTTAACTACAGTTGATAAAGCATTTTATCCTCTATTTGGAGAATCTCATATTATGGCTTCATCTTCTCAACTTGAAGAGAGGAAATCATATTTGACAAATAAAAAAATCATTAAAGTTATAATGATGGATAAAACCAATCAAAAAAAAACTAAATGATGAGATTATAATGATAAATACCATGTTTAAATCATTGAATAGATAACCAGGTGAACAATGATGGAAATCGAAGAGGAGTGGATCAGAAATGAAGAAAGAATGAGGCTGGAAAGTTATATATGGTATGTGAAAATATTTTCCCACACCATAATAAATTTTAGGCGGTATTTTAAAAATTAAAGGCGTTATTTAAAGAAATTAAAACCCCGCTTCTCAGTAATCTGTATTTTAATTTTTAAGGTTGGTTTTATTAAAACTGGTGTGAAAACATTTGTTTTGACGTTGATTTTTTTTAGAAAACCCCAAAATGATTTTCGTGTTTCTTTTGTAAAAAACAATTCTGAAAAAATTTCAGTGTCAATTATTAAATAATAGAGGTTAAAACCCTAATGTGAATGATGTTGTTCTACCAGTAAGTATCCACTAAAAAGTTACTTCACTTGAGTATCTCTTAGAGTTAAAGTTTTCTGGGTGTTGTTTAGTTTTTATTTATTTTCTTTTTTCGGTTGTATATATTGGGACCACAAATGTTGGATTTCCTTTTTTCTAAAAAATAATTATTCAATGTAAGAACAATAGCGGGAGTTTTTTGTGGGTTTTTAATTTTTTGTTATAAATGGGATAGGGTTCCCGACTTTTTTAAAAAAGGGTCCCAAGAAGCGTGAACCTATTTCATGGTTCTTCCCTCCCCAAGAAGTATGAACGGGGTTCACGCTTCCTCTAGAATTTTTAATTAAAAAATCATCAATATTTGTAAATAATAATTAAATATAAATACATATTAATTAAAAAATCATCAATATGTATAAAATATCTATAAATATAAATAAATATTAATACATATTAATTAAATAATCAAAAATATTAATAATAGTGTTTGTGGCCATTTTGATCAACTAGTCTGATTCTTGGTGCACTACTCAATCGCCAGTAGTGTTTGTTCATCAATTTTTGAAGTAGATCCATACATCCAAATTAATTTCCAACTAAATATGTCAATATGTTAATATATCCACTTTACATTACCAAACATTCATTCCACTTCCTCTCCTATATATTAACAGGAAGTAAAAAGTTCAATGGAAAAGGGTATCAGTTCATACTTATGAAATGTGCCATCAATTATTTCACTCTAAGACTACATGATCCATACTCAGTCTAGAAAACAATAGGATTTGATTTGGGAAACAATGTTATCCTCTACCAACTAATCATGATACCACATGAAATGATAACTCATGCACTTATCATTAAGGGTGATCCAATTTTATTTCAGGATGAAGATATTAAATGAGATATGAAACTTTTATTAGAACAATCAACCTAAAACTCATGCACCCACATTAACTAATAGATCAGTAACATTCAAGTGAAATAATAAGGATAAGTGGCCTTTGAGCGCATCCATACTTCAACTTTTCTTATGTCATTGATTAATTCAATTACAAACCCTTTATATTGTGTTTATTTTTTATTAACAAAGTAAGAGAGATTTAGAAAAATATACCTCTTTCAATAACAGGATCTTCCTTAACATTATACAGTAATTAGATTTGATTCTAATTGATATACTAATTATGGTAATAATTTCATATTTCTTCATTTACCTCCCCCTTAAATGAAACAATCATAAACATATTTATAATGGTGGATCTCTTTAATAATTGTTTTAAAGATGTTCCAATATAGAGAATACACTAGAATTCATCTTTGACTTATGAATATTCAGGTTTGAAAACTTATATAACTTTACCAAGGATGATCTTCTTTAATACTTATTCTTCTGGATACCAAAAATATGATCAAACCATGATGATATCTTATTTATACATATTTTCTTGGATATACTAACACATTCTTAAAATTCATCAATGATGACCCTCTTCCTTACATCATAAGAATAAATAAAATAAATAATGATTAAGGAAATATGGTGGATCTTTCTTACTTCTTAATGTGAATAGGAAGGTTGAGTTTTTTTCTCAATGAAGTTGGTCCAATTTCTATAGTATTCATGATTCCACATCTGAACATCTGTTCTAATTTATATTGTATATCAGGGATCTCTTCACATTACATTCTTATTTTTGTGGAGATTATTTTTCCTTATTAGCCTTCATGGATGATGAAATCTTAACCCTCTTAAGAATTGTTTCTTATTCTGGAAGAATATAAAATCAATATTTTTTCATAATTTCCATAATTTTATCACTTTATGGAGGTATTTTAACCTTAAAATCCTCCAGTAAAAATTGTGTACCAGTAGAAACTATGTCCTTATTTTATAAAGTATGAATATGTATCTCCTCAAAATTGGCCAAATGAACTTCTAATTCCATACATCTCATATTGTGGTTTTTATGATCTTCAATCATAATCATCTACTCTTCAAAAATATCCATTATTAATTCAAATTCTTATTTATGAAACTTAATTTTTTTAACAAAGATTCATGTTCCATGATCTTCTAGGATTTTACATCCAATTTCAAATCATTAAGATCAATAATATTTTTCAAGATTTCTTCAAGTTCACAAATATTTTCATCCAAAGTCTTTTTTAATTCAAAATAATTAATATTATTAATATTTATTAATGAATTTAGTAATATTATTTATTAAACATATATAAATAATAATACTAAGTATTAATATGAATAGAAAATAATAATTATTGATTTTGGTAGATAATTTGATAACAGTAAGACACTTATTTAAAAAATAAAAAAAACTATAAATTATAATAGTAAGGCACATACAAAATGTATCATAAATTTAATATCATCCTAATATATGCCTATATAGTGGATGCTCCTCTGTCCCATAGTCAGGCATATATTGGATGCATCTACGTCGTATCTGTCTATATCTCTGTTTTGGCGTATGTTGCTCCTGTATATCATCATCGGCAGGCACCTCCATATCCTTCTATGTGACAGGCGGTGGATGTACAATCTCACTTCCTGTACCCTATCATGCCTCTAAGGATAGTGGATGCTGGCTGGAACTCTCAAAAACATATGAAGAATATGGCTTCTGTGTTGTGGATGTCTGCATAGAAGAGAGTAATAAAGCATCCATATCAGTCCAGTAAATGTCTATATATGCCTCTGGCTATGACTGAAAAACTGGAGTAGCATCTGACTGATCATGATGAACACCCTCCTCCTGCAGAACATCATCATCCATAATAGGGTTGCCACCCCGATACATCTATATCAGGATCAGTAGGCTTAGCATACTCAGCATCATGTGGTGGATCAAAGAAAATGCCCTGATAAATATCATCCATCAAAGGAAGAAACTCTTCCACAGTGCTGTGAAAATATATCTGGTCAAATGTTCCTCCCTTTACTGGGTCAGACATGTGAGGTAGACAAGAGATATGAGCATCTTGTAAAAACAAATTCCGTTGTTAAGTATTTTTAATAAAAAAATATATTCAATAGTGGAAGGAAGAATGAATACCAACTGATGAAAGAACCATCTGTGTCATATAAGAAATCTGACTGGGTAACTACAGTACCAGGACGCATAATCCAGATGATCTAATAAATGGAAACATATTTTCCCCACACCTCGTAACCGGGACTCCTATCGTTTGTCTCATAGATCAATATATGTGTCATGGTATCTCCTCCAATCAAATTCTATCTTCCCTGAAATTTTCAGGAAATGAAGTGAAGGTAACTGACTGGGTGGGTCAGGAATGGGAAGAAGGAATTTGAACTTTGTCATAAATCTGTCAGTCTGATGTCCCTCGACAATATGAAAATGAATCAATGGAACTATGTAGGAGCCGATAGTAAGTATCATCATATAATACTATGGAAGTATTAGGATGATATCATCAGTATATGGAATCCATGTAATCTAAAATAAAAAATCAATAATCAATTAATAAATGAAGATATGTATAGTGAAGAATAAATATTTAAAAATATGAATAATAATCACTTACATCGTCTGGATGAAGGTTGTCTAGGATAAGTCTGTAGGCGTGGACATCATGTCTAGCGGTATCTGAATGCCGATGTGTCTAAATCCACCTGTAGATAACAATGTTATAGTTAAATTTCATATTAGAAAGTTATACAATTAAGTTAGACATTAAAAATAAAGGAATAACATATCGTCGTCCACGTGGAGCCTCTGCTACAATATCTGCAGGCAATGACGCACGTGAATGTGGAGCTAAGCAAGGGATGTTCTCCCATACCAACATCTATAGAAGAATAACACATCTTGTGATCTGGATCTTATCAATGATACATGTGCTGCATAGTGCCTTGTATATATATGAAAAACAAGTAGACCCCAATCTATATCGGTTTGCCTAGTCCAAATCCTCTAGAAAAGGTAAATACATCATATGTACAAATGTAGTATAGTGATCAATGAAAATTGTGTCACCGATTAGCCTCAAAATATAATCACGTGCAAATCATAGCACAATGATCTCATCAGCATCCTCTGTTAGATGTGTGAAGTGATGGTCTAACCAGGGCATGCATAATCCACCACCGATGATGGACCTTTCATCATTGTGAACCTATATGCCCAATAATCTATGAACAATCTCGAACCAATTTGCTCCAACTCGGCCTGTCATAGTCGCACTGTCGATGGGTAGGTCTAACATAATGGACACATCCTACAGTGTATTAGTAATATCCCCCTCTGTAAAATGGAACTTATGTGACTCTAGCCTCAATCTCTCTAAAATAATTGTAATGAGATAATGGTCAAGAAAGGTGAAGCCTCACATCACTATGCCATAGAACCCAGTGCGACGAAGATGGGGGATGATAATGGGAGGTGGTGTGGTATGATGGAAATGATGAGATATAGGTACACTCAAAGGAGGCACATGAAGTCCCTCTAAAACCAGCCATGAAATATGATTATCCTGGGATGTGAACAATTGAGGAACTACCATCTAAAAAAATTATATCATCATTAATTTTTTTATAGTGAATTCAATAAAAATTGTAATTTAAAAAAACTACAGCAAGAAAAATGAGGTATAAAAATATATGTGGGTGGTGTTGTTGGTTTAGTTTATGAATTTCTTGTTTTATTAATCTCCAATGAAGTTTAATTTATTCTGATTTTTTTATATAAATCAGCAGTGATGAGAAACCTACATTGAACATGTGGATGCATGATGTATTCATTTTCTTTGTATGTTTATTTTTTTAATAGTTATAGTTTCATAAAATTATTTCTGGTAGAATCCAGAAATGAAAAAAACCAAAATTGAAACATGTCAGAAATGGAGCAATTCATAAATAAAAGGACTCATTACTAAAACATCCACATATAAAACCAAATATAAACATTCATGATAAAATAAAAACACTCGATCATGGATGACGGGGTGTGGAGTTCTGTCCTGCTACTTGGGGGCATCTCTTATGATTATATCCTTCTGCGTGACAAATACAACATCGTAGCCCCCCTCCTCAATGCTGAGGCCAATCCATATCATTTTTTATTTTAGTAGACTTTAGTTTTCCTCATGGGCGCAACCTGGTAGTATGAAGCCAATAATTTAAAAAACAAAAGAAATTGAAAAAAAACATAAATGAAAACAAGACCAACTTACAAAACCTGAAAATATTAGGGACGATAGTCGGTTGATCAGCAGGCAATGAGATAGAATGAAAGTCACCAACATGCATCCAAGATACACTATGATAGTTAACCAAAGTTTTCATGTGATACACCGAGTCAACATAGAGCTCCCATGATATATTTACTAAAGCACAAGCCGCAACAACATGTGCACAGGGATATCTCAATGCCTGAAAGTTGTCACAATAACAATACCTATTATCCAACACGACCACAAGCACTCGACCACTGGTGCATGTAACCCGGTCATAGCACTCTCTTACCTGAAATCTTATCTTTTCCCTATCAAAGGTTATAACACTCCATCTTGAAGCCTCATTCAGTATCTTATCAATGTCACTTTGGAAATGTTGAGTAAAACGCATTCCATTTTTCATCCTCTAATAGACCTTTTGGGACCGATCAACAAATTAGTGCACACATCTATAAAATTTATCTTGCTCTAACCCTATGATTGGGAGTTTTTTCACACACTGGAGGACCCCATTTATGGACTCCACTATATTAGTGGTCATATGGCCATATCTCCTACCACCATCATATTCTAATGACCATTTTTCCTTTGAAATTTTCATCATATATTCATACACATGTTCATTAGCCCTTCGAATCTCTTCAATACATCGATCAAACCTTTCTTATTGGGGCTCATATACTGAAATCATGAGAGAATGGTGTATTAAAAAGGATATTAATTTTTTTAAAGTAATTTTAGAAAGACATACCCAACTTGAGGGTCATCTTCTTTATTACCCCATATTTGAAATACATATTCACATTACTTGCAATATGTCTAATGCAATATCAATGATAAGTATTTAGCTCAGTCCATGAAACCTCATCACTATTTATAGCCTCTATAATCACTCGATGATGATTATATATCAGACACACTCCCTAGTTTTGTGTGAAATGAATGTGTACACATGCCAAAAACCATCTCCAAGATTCAAAATTCTCATTTTGAACAATAGTGAATGCAAGTGGTAGAGAAGCAAGATTATTATCCTGTGTGGAAGCAATGAGTAGAGAACTTGTATACTTGCCATAAAGGAAAGTTCCATCGACCTGAATGAATTCCAAGCTTTGTTGTAGGATATCTTATAGTTAAAAAATTCCAGTTCGATGGATCTTTCCTTTATGGTAAGTATACTTACAATTGTCTTCTGTTTTGCATTCCAAGCTTTGTTGTAGGATATCTTATAGTTAAAAAACTGTTGAATTCTTTCCTGAAAAAGGAAAATGGGAACATCCTAACATGTTTGTATCATCTCAACAATAACAGTTGATATAAACTCTGTATCAAGTGAAGAGTGGTCCTGTGACAAGCTTGGATGCACACAAGTATGTGGGCCTTCTAATTTGGTTATCTTCCAACATGAAAAAATTTATCATATATTTCCCTTAATCAGAATTTACATTCTGGCCCATATTTTTCACATTAAATGAGATATTTCTTCTTCTTTGACTCATCAACCACAAATGTGAAATGTCTATTTATGTGGTATTGTTTTATCACATTTTTCACAGCAGGTTTACTTTCAAACTCCTGCCCGACATAGATGGCATTATCATTTGATGCAGATTTATTCCCTATAATGCTAGGGAATTCAGAAGCTGGTGTAATGACATCCCAATCAAAATTGTGTTCATGTGACATTCCTTCAACTAGGGAACTCAATACTAAATGATTAGTAACACTAATTGGTGGATATCGTGGATGCCTATCTCTCATATGAACCTCAGAAGGTTCATTCCCCACATCACACTATCGTGGATGTTTGTCTCTCATAGGAACCTCAAAAGGTTCATTCCCCACATCACCCTCGCCCACATCATCTCCTGATGCCTCAGTAGACACTTCTTCCTTAGATAAACTTACATTATGGCCCATATTTTTCACATTGAATGAGATATTTCTTCTTCTTTGACTCATCAACCACAAATGTGAAATGTCTATTTATGTGTTATTGTTTTATCACATTTTTCAAAGCAGGTTTACTTTCAAACTCCTGCCCGACATAGATGACATTATCATTTGATGCAGATCTATTCCCTATAATGCTAGGGAATTCAGAAGCTGGTGTAATGACATCCCAATAAAAATTTTGTTTATGTGACATTCCTTAAACTAGGGAACTCAATACTAAAGGATTATTAACACTAATTGGTGGATATCGTGGATTCTTATCTCTCATAGGAACCCCAGAAGGTCCATTCCCCACATCGCATTATCGTGGATGTTTGTCTCTCATGGGAACCTCAAAAGGTTTATTCCCCACATCACCCTCACCCACATCATCTCTTGATGCCTCAGTAGACACTTCTTCCTTAGATAAACTTTTATTCACTATATCAGCAGTACACAAAGAAATATCCCCTACATTTTCTTCCAAATTTTGATAATCTTATTCATAATTTGGTTTTATCACAGGATTCATATGAGGAGGAGGCAATGAATAATAGTGTTGTGAAGGACTAACTTCTATAGAGCTCACAAAACATGGTTCTGTAGTAATCGGTTGCACCACATCAATATCACAAATCACTACATACAATTCTATCAGACCATTACTACATTGTTTCTTGAATAACAAAGATGCATCCGTCCAATCCTTATCATCGATCAGAGGGTACTCAATGTGCCATAAACGTTCAGGATATTGAAGATATCAATATGTTATTGAAGTAATTGATTGATCAACCCTCGGTTTTAACTGACTATGAATCTTATTATGAACTTCATCCAATGTAAGATAACCAAGAAGAATTTTCACTCTTACAGGTGGAAAACTATAGCTAAAACCGTGCTCGTTATAAATTACCTCACTGTTGCAATATATTTGCGCAGACATGATTACCTAGAAAAAATAATTAATAAACTATTATATACTACATGAAAATTTTAAATTATTTAAATTGGTTATGACTGAATAATTGACTTGATCTTGAGACTTTTTCTATGGATTGGTTTATCACTATTTAATTATAATGATGGTTATATTATTACCAATTCAAATTTAATATAACGTTATATATTTTTATACCACATCATCAAATGTTTCATAAATTTTAATTACTTATGAATAAATAACCATGACTTTATCTTGAGACTTATTATGGATTAATTTATCATTATCTGATAAACTAACAAAAACTTATGGGTGGACTCCTAGAGTTTCTATTATCAAATATTTCAACAACCACTGGTCTCCTTTCAAACAACAATGCCTCTTGTCGAACGCCTCTTGTCGAACGTCTGTTCTCAAACGCCTCTTTGGGGATGTCACGAACCAGCCCGGGTCGACCCTGAACCGGTCACCCGAGCCGGTCCGCGGCAAGTCCCGAGGAGCGTTCCTGATCCCCCCGGGATGGCAACAAGTGCCGGGCATTAAAATTTGAATCGTTGGGAACGATTTCAGCCCAAACTAAAAACAGGATCAAAAGAACGAATACAACTTAAACAAACAAACAAACACTAAATACATAAACAAACTATACCACGACATACCTCCATGTGACCTCGCGGGTCACCACCCAACTACAACCAACGTCGCTCCCACACTGAGTGACTCAATCAGGAGAACCTGAACAAAAGGAACCTGCAACTGAAAAGGTAAAAGATAGGCGTGAGCACAAAAGTACTCAGTAGGTGAGCCCCACAACAAATCCCAATGCACTGCCAGTAAATAAAGAATCCACATAAATCCAGGTTTGAACTTTAATATATAAAAGTAAGTTTTCATAATGCTTTACTTGAAAATCAAACACGAGACATTTACCTTATTCCTTCTCGAAAGTTAGTTCCATTTCATTAGTTTTAAACTCATTCTGAAAAGCAAAGTATTACATTTTCAAAGCTAACCCAAAGAGAATAAAGCATTTTCATTTGAAAACCATTTTTCCCAAAGTCTAACAGTATAGGCTGTGAAATATGACTGAAAGCAACAAGCAGGGAAAACAAGTGCAAGAAAAAAAAATAAACCAGAAGTTATCAGCAATAACCATGGGCACACACACACACTCACACACTCACACACACACACACATACTCACACACGCACACACTCACACCCAAGTGGTCCCCCGTATGCCGACGGAAGGCACCACGCCAGAGATGGTAGAGCACTATGGGTAAATCCCCTAAGGTTCATCTAGCTCGCGTGGGACCCTAGAACCTCGTGTCTCGGTGAAACGTGGCTTAGAAGGCCACGACCCTCAGAAAACGTGGCTTAGAAGGCCACGACCCTCAGAACACGTGGCTTAGAAGGCCACGACCCTCAGATATCATATGTTTAGTTAGTGTTGCAATCGTCAATCCAGCTAAGTGAAACAGGGACGACACCCATCCGGCTCACTAGCACACTAGTTCTAGTCCGCCCACCTAGATACCCAGGGTTTCCCCGTGTGCTCAAACAAGTTTCACATTCACATAGTATGTTTCTTCCTCATATCGCAGGCCAAACAAGATATTGCACACAAAAGTCACCATTCCCACACCCAAACAATATTTCAAAACTCACGCACGCCAAAAATACCTTTCTAGAAATATAAATGTCATTACCCAATCATTTCGCAAAAACCCCTTTTCGGAAACACTCAAACAAGAACATAACCAACTTTCACAACCTAGAAAACATTATTTTTAATAACAAAACAAGGGGAAAACATCTTTCTTCAACCAAGGACCACACCTAAAGTTTCCAAGAACAATTTCAAAGGGTCACACGACGTTTTCACTAATCAAGGTTACAAGAAAACACCATTTTCCATAAACAGTACATTTACTAATTTACACATGCCAAAAACATTTCAAAACCCAATTCAACATGTCTTTCGTTACTCAGGAAGAACCATTTAGGGACATTACTATGAAATCCCACAATTGAAACCAAGAAAACACTTTTAAAGAAATGCTAGAATTAAACAGTTTTCCTTATCAGCAAATCACCACACTATAAAAACTACTTAATATTATTTTTCTTAAATTTACTGAAATTCAATAAAAGGACAAGGAATAAATAAATTCTTAATTTAGAGGCAAGTGCATAGGGAGACCTACCTCAAGACGCAGCTCGGAACGAAAAAGGACACGGTGCAAAATTCCCGTTGCGTAATGGTCACACAGTATTGCGCCGTCAAACGGGTCCTAAAACAAAAGACCGTTGAACAGGTTCAACACTAATAATAATATTAATGATATAATAATAATGACAATTTAGCATAATTATAATATAATAATATAATAATAATAAAAATGATAAGATAATAGTAATAACATAATATAATAATAAAAATAACAACATAATATAATAATAATTAAAATAATAATAAGTATATTCATAATAATAATAATAATAATAATATAGTATTAATAATAATAACATAATAATAATTATAATAATGATAATAATAATAATATGATAATAAATATAATAATAATAGTAATAATAATATTAATAATAATAATAATATTAATAATAACAATAATAACATAATTCGCATAATAATAATATATCAATAATAACAATAATGATAATAATAATATAAATCATAAAAATAATAATGACATAAAAATAATAGAATAATAATAACATTATTAATATGATAATAATAAACATTTTATAGAAATAAGATTAACATAAGAATAATAAAATAAAATAAAATAAATAAATAAAAACTTACAGCGCGGAGGGCGGCGGATCGGGAAGCCGGGACGGCACGGCGGAGGGCACCGGAGCGGGAGACCGCAGTTGCCGGAGGTCGGCGCTGGAAGAGAGCGCAGGAGAGGCCGGAGGTCAGGGGGTCGCGCGGGCAACGCCGCCTGGGCGAGGGGGAACAGGGGAGATGTCGGATAGGGGGGGGTCGCCGCTGGAGGGGGAGCACGCCGGATCGGGGCGAGTCGGGTGCGGGCAGCGGTGAGGCGGAGCGCCGGACCGGTGGAGCAGCAGGGTGCGCCGAAGACGGAGGGAGGTTGGGTGCGGGTTGCAGGTGGGGGTGCCGGAGGGAGCCGGCGGTCGGCTGGCAGAGGAGGCCGGCGCGGCGAGGTTGCAGGCCGGAGGTAGGGGAGTCGGACAGCAGGGGGGGTGCGGCACGGGACAAGGTGGAAGAGAGGTCGGGCGAGGGGGCGCCGGCGGCGGGAAGCAGGGGGCGGCGGTGGTCGGTCGTGCGGCGCGACGAAGGGGGAAGCGAGGGACGCGGGGTGAGACGGGATGGGGACTGCCCGTGGGAAGAAAAAAAAAGGGGGGGAGGGGGAAAACCTAGGGTTTTACACATATATATATATATAAGATAAAACATAATAATAATAATAATAATAATAATAATAATAATATACCAGAATTTAATACAATAATTAAGATAGTAATAAAACACTAATAACTCATACTAATGTCATTAAAATCATCAACCTCTTTAATAAAAAAATAATAATAACCACAACTTTAATAATAATAAAATTTCAACATAAAAACATTAATTTTTTAAAAACGTAGGGCAAACGCACGGTCACCGCTAGCAATGCGGTGATCGCGCACCGGCGCGAAACCACCCACACGACTAAATGACAAGAATAATAATAATAATAATAATAACAACTTAATAAACATTAATAAAACCAATAATTATAATAATGAACATATATTTATGTATAAAAATATATATATATAAACATATGTAAACCAACTTATACAAACATTGATAAATATATATACATATATATATATATATAACTGTGTGTGTGTGTGTGTATACAAACATATATATAACATATATAAACACATATATATATATATATAAACATATATACACATAATCATACAACGTTAAAACATATTTATTTATAAACATATATGTATATATATATATATTCACATATGAACACATTTACACATGCATATATATATATACAACGCTACCACATAAAAACATAACGCTAAAACTGGATGACCGTACGGTATTCGCGCACCGTACGGTACCCAAGTGGACTGCAAGTGGGCTACGCATGCCCAAGTGGATTGCGCGTCGTAAACTTACGGTGTCCGCGCACCAACCCAAACCATAAACACATCCCAACATTAAAAATTTTAAACCGGGACTCACTCGCACTTACGCAAAAACACCCGACGCCAAGAGAAATAAAATAAATAAAAAGACTAAAAAAAACGGGTGTGACAATTCTCCCCACCACAGACACTTTCTGCCCCCAGAAAGTCACCAGGCCAAAAGTCGATCAAGATTTAAGTCCATGCCCCAACGGAACTAAAGGAACCCGAGAGAACTGAGAATCTCGGGGATGACCCTACTCTGCACAGGTCACACCCGACCGATTCAAGAGAAAACTGGGGTCCGAGATTGAGGGGAGAACACGAAGGGGTTCTCCCCACCACAAGAACTTAACTAGTGCAGAAAAGTTGACCATCTAAATAGAAAACCCTAGGAAAGGGGGGGTCGACGCGGGAACTCCCAACCAATTTCAAACCAACTCTTATAGCACGATTAAAACAACACCTCCGTCTAGACATTAAATCCTCGACCAGAGTCAACAACCTTCAACACCAGGGAAAAACCATAGAAAAACATTTAACCATTATAAAATTGAAGACATGATCCAACGAAGTCCACAAAGCATAACCACATCCACAGAAACCGGACTACTTGGATTATAATAGAACAAGTCCATGATAACCCCATGGTAAAACAATGAACAAACCATATCGACAAAACTTAACAGCAGAAAAACAAGTACTAAAAGATCTTGATTGTTCCACTGCTAACACGGAACACAAAACCTGGACCAAGGCTTCACACCCCTGGGGACTCCTGACCGTGCGCGAGCTTCACCCCAAGACCTGTGGTTGGGGCTCTGATGGTTGAAGCATCTTCTGCCTCACAGTCAGGTACTGACATTCTCCCATCACATCGTCCTCTTCATGCGACGCTTCCTGCAAAACTTCTCCAGATGACCCAGACAACCGCATCGATGACACGTCTTCGGAGGGTTGCGACAAGACGACTTTAAATGCCCAAAACAACCACACTGAAAGCATACCATCGAACGATCTGACGAACTGGAAGTTGAGACCAAAGGGGATAACTCCTTAGGAACAGGTATCTCTGGCGCCTTTTCCTCACCAGAGGGGGAACTCTTACGAACAACAACAGGGGACACTGAAGTATTAACCACCCGCACACCGGAAACCAACTCAGCCAAGAAAGCTTCCTCCACCAGTTTCTCGAAACAAAGGTCTTTATAAGGGAGGACTCGCTCCTTGATCTCTGGATGAAGACCCCCAGTGAAAAGAGAGGCCTTCATGAGCTCATATGACGCTACATCTGGAGAAAAGGAAATCAGTTCCTTGAAATGGTCAACATATGCCTTCACCGTCCGTTGGCCTTGTTGAATATGCACAAGCTCTCTCTTTTTCTCCAGCATCACTTCCTCAGGTACAAACCATTGGATGAAAATGGTTCTGAAGACATCCCACGTCATTTCACCTTGCATTGATGATGGGGCAACCCTCTTCCACTGGTCCAGAGCTGGACCCTCAAACAACTCCATAATTGCACGAACCTTAACATTATCGGGAGTTCCCAACATTCTAAAGACACGCTCCACTTCCTCGAGCCATTTCACTGCCTCTAATGGACCCTGATCACCATGGAGAATAGGCAGAGTCTGAGGAGGACCAACATCTGGGCATGACCTATCAGAATCCTTAGGGACCTTTCTGGGCGGCATTTCCTGAGCGACATATAAAACACCAGGCCAAAACCAACATCAAATCGAAGCAACATTAATAAAAGCGCCTTCATCAAAAATAGTCAGCACAAGGACCAATCAAATACAACACAACCCAAAATAAAATCTCCTCTTTAAAATTCCCTTTTCATTTTTTTTTTGATTTCAAAACCACCCTTTTTCAAGATCACTTTCCAAAACCAATCCACTTTCAAACCAAAAACTTTCCAAAACCATTTCCCCTTTAAAACCAATTTAGAAAACAAAGTCAAGCGTTAAATTTCAAGTACACACCCAGGTACTCCCATGACCCGTTGCACATGTCTTTATCCACTGTCCATTAATACTCGCACCAACACGCATTTTGAATGCATTCTCACACATGTGCAAACGTTCATGAAGAGGAACCAAGGTTTCACCCCAAATCATTCTTAACCAATTCCAAGCAAACAACAGATTTTCAAATCAAGAGATTCCAGTTTCAAAACCCATTTTATACATTTAAAGTCCTTTAAAGAAACCAGCCCAATCTTCAAAAACCCTTTTTCATTTCAAACAACGTACTCACACAAACCAAAACGAAAGCAGCCACCAAATTTGCATCAACCACTGAAATGAGGAACTAGTAGTCACACTCAACCTGGCGACATGGTAGTGGGCCATGTCCCAAGTCAGCGTCGACCACTAGGAGGAATTCAAACCACGTACTCGGACTCCACATGGGTCACTACTCCATGTGAAATTACGATGTAACGTCGGCTTTCCTCCATTATCATCTCTCAATCCGAGACAAACCAGAAAAGACAAGGAAACAATTCCCGAACTACCCCTGGTAACTCGAAGATCAGTGCGAGCAAGAGTTCGCAACGCTCTTCCCGTACCTACCCCTCGAGTTCCGACAGTCCTAATCTCCTTCTACCGGACAACCCAAATAACAAGAACCACCTCTGATACCATTTTGTCACGAACCAGCCCGGGTCGACCCTGAACCGGTCACCCGAGCCGGTCCGCGGCAAGTCCCGAGGAGCGTCCCGATCCCCCCGGGATGGCAACAAGTGCCGGGCATTAAAATTTGAATCGTTGGGAACGATTTCAGCCCAAACTAAAAACAGGATCAAAAGAACGAATACAACTTAAACCAACAAACAAACACTAAAGACATAAACAAACTATACCACGACATACCTCCATGTGACCTCGCGGGTCACCACCCAACTACAACCAACGTCGCTCCCACACTGAGCGATTCAAGCAGGAGAACCTGAACAAAAGGAACCTGCAACTGAAAAGGTAAAAGATAGGCGTGAGCACAAAAGTACTCAGTAGGTGAGCCCCACAACAAATCCCAATGCACTGCCAGTAAATAAAGAATCCACATAAATCCAGGTTTGAACTTTAATATATAAAAGTAAGTTTTCATAATGCTTTACTTGAAAATCAAACACGAGACATTTCCCTTATTCCTTCTCGAAAGTTAGTTCCATTTCATTAGTTTTAAACTCATTCTGAAAAGCAAAGTATTACATTTTCAAAGCTAACCCAAAGAGAATAAAGCATTTTCATTTGAAAACCATTTTTTCCAAAGTCTAACAGTATAGGCTGTGAAATATGACTGAAAGCAACAAGCAAGGAAAACAAGTGCAAGAAAAAAAAAATAAACCAGAAGTTATCAGCAATAACCATGGGCACACACACACACTCACACACTCACACACACACACATACTCACACACGCACACACTCACACCCAAGTGGTCCCCCGTATGCCGACGGAAGGCACCACGCCAGAGATGGTAGAGCACTATGGGTAAATCCCCTAAGGTTCATCTAGCTCGCGTGGGACCCTAGAACCTCGTGTCTCGGTGAAACGTGGCTTAGAAGGCCACGACCCTCAGAAAACGTGGCTTAGAAGGCCACGACCCTCAGAACACGTGGCTTAGAAGGCCACGCCCCTCAGATATCATATGTTTAGTTAGTGTTGCAATCATCAATCCAGCTAAGTGAAACAGGGACGACACCCATCCGGCTCACTAGCACACTAGTTCTAGTCCGCCCACCTAGATACCCAGGGTTTCCCCGTGTGCTCAAACAAGTTTCACATTCACATAGTATGTTTCTTCCTCATATCGCAGGCCAAACAAGATATTGCACACAAAAGTCACCATTCCCACACCCAAACAATATTTCAAAACTCACGCACGCCAAAAATACCTTTCTAGAAATATAAATGTCATTACCCAATCATTTCGCAAAAACCCCTTTTTGGAAACACTCAAACAAGAACATAACCAACTTTCACAACCTAGAAAACATTATTTTTAATAACAAAACAAGGGGAAAACATCTTTCGTCAACCAAGGACCACACCTAAAGTTTCCAAGAACAATTTCAAAGGGTCACACGACGTTTTCACTAATCAAGGTTACAAGAAAACACCATTTTCCATAAACAGTACATTTACTAATTTACACATGCCAAAAACATTTCAAAACCCAATTCAACATGTCTTTCGTTACTCAGGAAGAACCATTTAGCGACATTACTATGAAATCCCACAATTGAAACCAAGAAAACACTTTTAAAGAAATGCTAGAATTAAACAGTTTTCCTTATCAGCAAATCACCACACTATAAAAACTACTTAATATTATTTTTCTTAAATTTACTGAAATTCAATAAAAGGACAAGGAATAAATAAATTCTTAATTTAGAGGCAAGTGCATAGGGAGACCTACCTCAAAACGCAGCTCGGAACGAAAAAGGACACGGTGCAAAATTCTCGTTGCGTAATGGTCACATAGTATTGTGCCGTCAAACGGGTCCTAAAACAAAAGACCGTTGAACAGGTTCAACACTAATAATAATATTAATGATATAATAATAATGACAATTTAGCATAATTATAATATAATAATATAATAATAATAAAAATGATAAGATAATAGTAATAACATAATATAATAATAAAAATAACAACATAATATAATAATAATTAAAACAATAATAAGTATATTCATAATAATAATAATAATAATAATAATAATATAGTATTAATAATAATAACATAATAATAATTATAATAATGATAATAATAATAATATGATAATAAATATAATAATAATAGTAATAATAATATTAATATTAATAATAATATTAATAATAACAATAATAACATAATTCGCATAATAATAATATATCAATAATAACAATAATGATAATAATAATATAAATCATAAAAATAATAATGACATAAAAATAATAGAATAATAATAACATTATTAATATGATAATAATAAACATTTTATAGAAATAAGATTAACATAAGAATAATAAAATAAAATAAAATAAATAAATAAAAACTTACAGCGCGGAGGGCGGCGGATCGGGAAGCCGGGACGGCACGGCGGAGGGCACCGGAGCGGGAGACCGCAGTTGCCGGAGGTCGGCGCTGGAAGAGAGCGCAGGAGAGGCCGGAGGTCAGGGGGTCGCGCGGGCAACGCCGCCTGGGCGAGGGGGAACAGGGGAGATGTCGGATAGGGGGGGGGGGGTCGCCGCTGGAGGGGGAGCACGCCGGATCGGGGCGAGTCGGGTGCGGGCAGCGGTGAGGCGGAGCGCCGGACCGGTGGAGCAGCAGGGTGCGCCGAAGACGGAGGGAGGTTGGGTGCGGGTTGCAGGTGGGGGTGCCGGAGGGAGCCGGCGGTCGGCTGGCGGAGGAGGCCGGCGCGGCGAGGTTGCAGGCCGGAGGTAGGGGAGTCGGACAGCAGGGGGGGTGCGGCACGGGACAAGGTGGAAGAGAGGCCGGGCGAGGGGGCGCCGGCGGCGGGAAGCAGGGGGCGGCGGTGGTCGGTCGTGCGGCGCGACGAAGGGGGAAGCGAGGGACGCGGGGTGAGACGGGATGGGGACTGCCCGTGGGAAGAAAAAAAAGGGGGGGGAGGGGGAAAACCTAGGGTTTTACACACATATATATATATATATATATATATATATATATAAGATAAAACATAATAATAATAATAATAATAATATACCAGAATTTAATACAATAATTAAGATAGTAATAAAACACTAATAACTCATACTAATGTCATTAAAATCATCAACCTCTTTAATAAAAAAATAATAATAACCACAACTTTAATAATAATAAAATTTCAACATAAAAACATTTATTTTTTAAAAACGTAGGGCAAACGCACGGTCACCGCTAGCAATGCGGTGATCGCGCACCGGCGCGAAACCGCCCACACGACTAAATGACAAGAATAATAATAATAATAATAATAACAACTTAATAAACATTAATAAAACCAATAATTATAATAATGAACATATATTTATGTATAAAAATATATATATATAAACATATGTAAACCAACTTATACAAACATTGATAAATATATATACATATATATATATATATAACTGTGTGTGTGTGTGTGTGTATACAAACATATATATAACATATATAAACACACATATATATATATATAAACATATATACACATAATCATACAACGTTAAAACATATTTATTTATAAACATATATGTATATATATATATTCACATATGAACACATTTACACATGCATATATATGTATACAACGCTACCACATAAAAACATAACGCTAAAACTGGATGACCGTACGGTATTCGCGCACCGTACGATACCCAAGTGGACTGCAAGTGGGCTACGCATGCCCAAGTGGATTGCGCGTCGTAAACTTACGGTGTCCGCGCACCAACCCAAACCATAAACACATCCCAACATTAAAAATTTTAAACCGGGACTCACTCGCACTTACGCAAAAACACCCGACGCCAAGAGAAATAAAATAAATAAAAAGACTAAAAAAACGGGTGTGACAGGGGACGCCTCTTATCAATTGCCTTTTAATTACAAATTTACTCACATGCATGTGAGGGGGTCTAGGGGTATGAAATACATAACTTCTTTTAAGTGAACACGTAGGTCCTTACATACTTAGTGAGAGATGACTCACAAGTCATTAATGCAGAAAAGAAAATGCAATTATTGCAAATTATATAACCACATATACAAAAAAAGACATGCAATTTCAATAATGTATTGCTCGTTCATCTTAAGATCATTTATCACGCTATACTTTTAACATTTTTTTGGTATACTTATTATGTTCTACATATTATATAATTTTACCTATTACTAGATGAAATGTATATTAAATGTCTACACATGTTTTCCAAAAATTTAACTTTTCAATTTGTATGTATATATATCTACCTATATATATATATAATAAAATTTAATAAATTTAATTAAAACTAATATAATTTACACTTACATAACAACCATTACAATACTGAACACTTATGTTATTTTCAATTTTATAAAATTGCATATATATATATATAATATTTTTTTGTCATTCTAATACATTCCAAAATATAAGTAAATATATTTTATACTTTATTACTTGAAAGAATAATTATTTATACTTAATATAATTTAAATTTATTGATTACAATTATTATTAGTAGTAAATAAAAGTAGTATAATTTACACTTGCATAAAAACCATTGAAATAATATAAACTTATGCTATTTTCAATTTAATAAAATTACATATATATAAATTTTTTTCATTTTTCTACTTTCCAATATTTAATTAATTATATTTCATATTTTATTACTTCAAATAATAATTATTTACACTTAATATAATTTAAAATTATTATTTATAGAAAAAAATTTATACCATTAAGAAAAATATTTTTTTATATATTTGTTAATAAATTTAAATATGATAATTAATATAACTAATATATTTTTAATAAATTATATAGCTAGTGTATAGAATATTATAATTTATATTTATATTACTTTAAATATAACATATTTTATATAGATATAAATATATTCAACTCGCCATTTAAATTAAAAATATATACATTTTTAAAAACAATTTTATGGTAGTGTATGGAATATTATAATTTATATTTATATTACTTTAAAAATAACATATTTTATATACAAATAAATATATTCCACTCACCATTTAAATTAAAAATATATACATTTTTAAAAACAATTTTATTTCCCTAAATATAAATTGCATTTTAGACACACCCTATTTAAATTTCCTAAACATTCGATATGAATTATATCATACGACAAACAATAACTCATTTGAAAATTAATTCATATGAAAGACACTAATTTATACATTCATACATACACACAAATACTAATTTCTACACATCACATATTAAATAAATAAACCATACAAACAAAATAATTAAACACAATTAAACAATTAAAATTTTAAATAGAAATTTTACCTTCTTAAAATCAGCAAATATATGTTGAGAAAGATTTTCTATAGGGTTTGGCAACAAAAATCAAGGGAGAGCAATGAGATTTGGGGGCTCCTTTTATAGAATTTGGTCGGAAGATGCGTGAACCCCGTTCACGCATCCTTCATCACGTTTGTGAAGGAAGCGTGAACGGGGTTCATGCTTTTCTGACAGCAGAGAGAGAAGTGTGAACCCCGTTCACGCTTCTTTCTTGGATTGGGGAAGTGTGAATGAGGTTCATGCATCTCGGGTCGCCTTTAAAAAAAAAAAATCATGAATCCTATCCAGTTTTTTTAAAAAAAATCGAAAACCGATTAAAAAAATCCACAACACCAGCGTGTTATTAATTATTAATTAACAATATTAAATAAATTTAAATAACTTAATTACTAATTATTATTAGTTAGTGTAATCACTAATTATCATTAATTATTGATTATTATTTATTATTTACTCTTTATTATTAATTATAGACATTTATTATTAATTATTACTAACTATTTTAATTATAATATTAAATTTAAATGATGAGTATTTATTAATATTAATCACTAGTACGGTATAATTATTATCTATGTATTATTAATAATGTGTTATTAATCTTAATATATTAAAAAGAACAATTTTAAATATATTTTCATATATATTGAAAACTAAAAAAACAGTTTCCGTTTTGGGGTTAAACGCATTCTGTCAAAAGTTTTTTATAAATGAGTTTAAACCTCAAACGCATTTCTCGGAACCCAAATTTGCGGGTTAAATGGATTTGCAACCCATATTTAAAAATAATTTTAATCTAAACCCATTTCCCAAAAACCACATATTAAAAAACCGGCCCCACTAATCTTCTTTCCCTGCAAGCATTTTCGACCACGATTACCTCATCATCCTGTATCCCTGCAATCACCAGACACCAAACTCCGTCCATGGGCATCCCACAATATCCTGACAGTAATGGCGTCGGGCATCCCTCGGTTGTATGAAAAACACAATGAGTCCAACGATTCATCCGAAAAATAAATGGAGGAAAAAAGGGACAGGCGGCCACATTCCTAGTTTTAGTTTCATTTTTTCCATACAAAAAATCGTAGCATGAAAGCACAACTTGAATGGGAAGAACGAAGGGAAGGAAGAAGAAGCAGCAACGGCGAGTCACTTTTATTAGCAGGGCAACACGCAGAGACAACTAAACACGAAAGAGTGGGCGGGCGAGGTCCTCAGCCGGTCCCTCCGAGAAGACCCTTCAGCCTCTTGATATCGGCGCCGTCGAGGAATGTGGTCTTGGCGATGAGCTCTGAAGGGAAGCTGCTCTTAAACAAGGCATAATCCAGGATCTGGAGGCCAGGGTTGGCGCTGCTGAAGGTGGCGAAAGCCACGGCCACCGTCCCGCCGGCGCTCACCTGAAAATGCAGCAGCCCCCGGGGGAACACCATGGTGTCCCCCGCCTTCAGCGACTTGAAATACACGACGTTGGCCGAGGACACGAACCCGGCGCAGATCGCCCCCTGCACCACCACCAGCAGCTCCGTCGCCCCGGGGTGCGTGTGCAGCGGCACCACCCCGCCAGGGGCGATGTCCAGCCGGGCCGCCGAGATCCCGAGCCCATTGACGCCCGGCAGCTGCTGGTCGAACGCCGGGGTCACCGCCGCTTTTATAAGATTTCTGGTGTTCCCGGCGATGCCGAGGCCGGAGAACACGAAGTCGTTGACGGTTACTTTCGCCGGGCTCTTGCAGGAGTACCCTGCGGGGCCGACCGGACCCGCGAGGTCCGCCACACAGAAGTCCTGGACGGAGGCATGGGAGGAAGAGAGGATGAGAAGGAGCAGGGCGTGGAGGAGGAATATGGGGAGTGCCATATCTTATCTTCTGGTTCCTCTTCCTGGTTCTTTTTTTATAGATGGGCATGGATCAATGCAATTGGCTCAGTGCGTCAGATACTTCCATGCAAGGCTTCACGAGCATGGTGGTGGGGGGACGACATGGGGAAGAAGAGACCCACGGTGAGCTGTATGGTGTTTGGCATCTATCTTTTGCCCGAGAAGACAACAAAAAGGATCTTTTGGCTGGTAAGATTAATGGCGACGACTCACTTTATTTACTGCGTGACATTGAAGGAACCTTCTTTTAAGTGGGGAAGTGGGAGTTTTCTTGGGCCGCCTTGCATCTAACAAACAGTCCGTCGTGGATTAAATATACGGAGAATGAATGGCGTAATGAAGTTGTTTGAAGAGAACGAACCAGAAAATTAACCCACCTTTCATTGAAGAAGAGCTGTATCAGTGCATGGTGACAGATAGTGCAACGGAGACAGTTAAAAAACAAGTGTTATTACAGTCTCGGAGGAGCTTCTGCAACGGTCCTCTCGAGGTGGAGTGGAATGTGTGGCTCAACGAAATTCCCTGTCGATCGGGGAACATATTTATTTTAGTTTTTTATTTTATTTTGGGACCATGCGGTGTCGTTGAAAGAAGTCAACAATATAATATCTAAAGATAATATTAATTTAAATTGAGTAATAAACATACACACCAATTATTGAAAGAGATGTTAAAATTCGTCAACCCCCCCCCCCCCCCCGTAAATTTCACATCATTAACAAAAATGAAATTTATCTCATATACATATGAGATTAACGCAATGTACAGCTTTATATCTTTTAAAAAAAATAAAAAGTTGAAATTTATCTTATATATGAGATGAAATAAATTTAATTTACAATTATAATTCTTTTAAAAAACAAAATTATCTCATGTTTGTGATGAAACAACTTTCAGATGTTATGTTATATATTTTAAAATATGATATATATCTCACATATGAGGAGATAAATAAATTCAACCTAAAATGTTACATATTTAGGTGTGGGTGACTCAATGCAACTTTTTACCGAATTCTTACCCATTTCAATTTCCCCTTTAACTATTCGAATATGTGTCTTTATTAAGATATATGGATTTGATTATGAGTTTGCAACACACCACACCACATGCAAAACAATAAATAAACAAACGCACAACACACGTTATTCTTACAAGGTTCATCCCCAATATAGTAATCTACTCCTTGTGTGTTCGAGTTCAGTCCGAGAAACAAATATCACTAAAATTGCCCCAAAGGATCGGGTGCAGACACTTGAGGGGGGAGGGGGTGAATCAAGTGTCGTTAAATTTCTTCCAAATCTTCTTTTAATCTTTTATCCTTTGGTCTTTGAATTTGTAACGCTGCCAAGATTTTAATATATAATCTTCCTTTAAATAAACATTGTGTTAATAGCTTGTTGCACACGTAATATCGAACTAAAACGAGTCGCAACATATTAGATGAACTAGTACCCAACCCGTGCGTTTTCACAACATGATGATTTAATTAAAAATTTTCGTACACATGCTCAAAAAATCATGGTAATGATCTATGAAATTTTTGTCACTCGTTGGGAGAGAGGGAGGAAATTGGAAGAATAAATGAAGTGAGTGGGCCTCGTGACACGTGGAAATAAAGTGAAGACCGATGGTGACAAATGTAGGTGGAAGCATTCCATATAACTATAAATGTGAATTTATGTGCACAAGTGCATATAAATTAAATCATTGCATGAATAATGTATGCATACAAGTGTATGTGATTTCAAAGAATGTAGCTCGAAGCATTCAATAAAACTATAGATTTGATTTTATGTGTACGAGTGTATATAAATTAATTCAATGAATTCATAAAGCGTGGAGGACTAACACCTTATCTCATGGAGGATTATCGATTTCTATAGATGAAGGTCTTGCGTCCAATCATGTGGGGGAGTACCGACTCTGAATGTAGTATGGGGGACCCGCACATCATCAGGATCAAGGGAGTGCTAACCCCATACCTGAACTGGTAAGGACTCATGGCCCAAAATAGTAGATTATTAACTATATGATTAATGTTTACCCTGACATCAGAATTTCACTATAGGAGTACCTAAACCCAATGTTTTCTTCAAATGTCTTGACCAAACTCTATCACCTCCTTTGTAGAGATAAGATCCTAAAACATCACAATATTCTTGTAAATGATGTCTAATAACTATGAAAACCATTCAATCCTGATATATATGAAAAATAAATTGGAACAGACTATTTACATGCCAGATTCTGACACCCAATCAATAAGATAAAAAAACCACCAAAGAAAACATTGTACATGAGAAACCTCAATCTTTTTTATATTGGGTAAAATAATCAATTCAGGAATAAAAACATCAAAAACCATTAAAATGGTAAGTTGAGGATTGGTTTTGATGTGAAATCATCATGGTATGCGATGTTTTACACAACTTAAATCAAGACACATGTTTAGCAGAGTTTCACAAATAAAGATATAATGAAATATTTACTAAAAAAACCATTGAGATCTCTCACAATGGTAGCCAAAATAACTCTTTTGAAGATAAAAAAATAAGAATCATTTTTTGACCTTAATAATCCTATGACGAGGTATTAATAAAGTAGACATTAACATGACATTTTCAAGGACAAAGTAGTGATCCAAAAGGAATTGATATTCTAGAAATAAATCATAGTGTTGTTCCATTGAAGTGTTGCATTTTTTTTAGTTTTTTTGTGTGGGATTCAATACTTCATGAAATGATTTCTCTAAAACATATGATGATGGATCAAGATATAAATTTAGTGAAACCAATCAATATAGAATTGGACTCATTTTAGAATAAAGTGAAAATCATGTTGAAGCAATATACATAAAAGAAAAATATTAAACATATATATATATATGAAACATATGATGGATCAAGATATAAAATTAGCGAAACCAATAAATATAGAATTGGACTCATTTTAGAATAGAGTGAAAATCATGTTGAAGCAATATACATAAAAGAAATATATTAAACATATATATATATATATATATTCAGAATATATACAATCCAAATACATATACATGTATCATAAAATATATACATGTATCTGGAAAATATTCAAAATATATGCTATCCAAATATGTGTGTGTGTGTAGGTACATATATATGTGTATGTAGGAATATATATATGTATTGGAATATAGATTCATAATATATATTAAGAATATATATATATATATATTGAGAATATATAATGACATAGAACATAAATGTATATAAAAAATAAGTATAATCAATACATTAATGTTTAAAATAAATTTCAGTCAAGCATATGATTATTAAAGAACTAAAACAGGGTCTGAAAATAAGTGAAAAAATGCAATGCTAGAAATGGATTGAAATGATGAATTCAATGCTAGAAATGGATTGAAATGATGACATTTTATACCTCATAAATACAACTTCTTTGAAGTCGATTTATTCAAATTCATCAATCAATTGAAGACATTATGTGAATTGAATTTGTCTTTAATCTCAAGTATGCTAGATAAATATTATAAACAATCAAGCATAAAAGACCAAAATTATAATGACAAAACACATTAAAATATAATCCATTGAATAATGTAAGTGGACCAAAAAAAACATATCTTCATTTATTAGAATAAAAATGATAAATTATTGTCAAGGATACTCATGGGTTCATTATCATACATAGTTTGTTCAACATTATATATAAAAAATACATCGGCTTTAAAATAATACTATGAACATCAATGATTATTTACTTTCCAAAAAATCATGTTGTAGAATTTGTACATAATGTTTAAAAATAAGTTAACATGAATAAACATAGTTTTATCAACATTAAAAAGGTACTAAGTTTCCTAACGCGATTCATAGGCATTGTGTTCATATAGATTTATTCATAAGTATTGGGAAAAAAATTACTTACACATTTTAAAAATCCATTCATTTTGTTAATGGAGATGCATTTGTTTACAATAGTGTTTTTTCATTCTAAAAATAGAACAATTGAAGTAATAAATAGAAATAGTCAAAACTTATCAACTGCTTATGGTTAAGAGTTATCAATTGGTTGATCAAAGCTAATAGCCCTATTTATTTCATTATTAGAACAGATTCCATAGAAAAAAAAGAGAAAGCATAATCCAGAAAAAAACATCTAAAATAATTGAGGGTGAAAGGCCCATTGTAGAAATATAAATTATAGGAAAACATTAAATAATTGACTTTAGGAATGCATCAGTTAAGGATGCAGTGGTAGCCATGAAATTTGAATATTCCCAATCCCTCTAATTCTGATATATGAAAGCGCAAAGGTAATTTTTGAAAAATTAAAATGCATAGATGAATATTTATCTTTAAATTTCCTATTTATTTTAGTCATAATGATGGAAACCTAATTCATCATAGTTTTCCATTCATGATCATAAATTTCAAAATGAAACTGAACACTCTATGTATGAAAACCTGCACCGATCCTTCCATGCAGCTCACACAAAGTGAAGCACGATGTTGGCCTCGTGCGGTTCTCATCCCAAAATAGATTTCTACCGCTGTTGTAGAATCTTCCTGGTTGGCTTCCTCACAGACATCATACACAACGGTTGCAGCAAATGTAATATGTTACATTAATGTAAGATTTGAAAGCCAAAACTAAACCAAACCAGACCTTAGATTTAAGAAGAAACGAAAAATAAAAACTTAATATCAATAGTGTACCAAAACTTGTTGTCAATGAAAATCCATACAATATTTTTATGGATGTGTTTATAAATCTCTGGGTACTTCATTGGAATTAACAATTTGGAACCATAGTTGTCATTTTCCCAAACTTTAATATAGAAATTTGAAAAGGAATTAACAAACATTAATATTAATATCCATGTGTGACATGTCTTGATTTTGGTATGATAAATAGTAAAACATAGACATAGTAGTAAAAATTTTATATGTAGTGTGGTTATATTACAAACGGTCAGTGTATATGGAATATGTATATGTAGTGTTTATATGTAGTGTGCATATATAGAAAATAAAATCATTAATTGGAATTTTCAGTGTGGATATACAATGTTTACAGAAACCAATGGATTTAAAAATTGCAATATGATTTTTTGGTATAAAGGAGAAAATAGAATGCACCTATTAGCGGTAGATCATTGGGGTGCAGAATTTCATGTGGAAAAGATGGAATAAGGCTTATAGATTTACAGTAGGAGAAGTTAATACCCGAGAAGATGAGAAATGTGTGCAATGATAGAAAAGGACTACTTGTAGTATGTAAAAGAGTACAACATAATCAAGATATTTAAAATTAGTAACATGGATATTAAGAAAAATAAAACAGTCCTAACTTAAAAAGTGCAATAAATGGACTAAAAATCCTGGTAACCTGATACATACAATAAGAAAGTTATTCAGGCTTTATTTCTACAGTTCATATGAATCAGGGTCATGTGGAGATTCAAGTAACTCTGGTAGATATCACAAGGCTATTTGAAGATGTTGTAATCCATTTTTCAGAGGGAGAGGCGACCTAAGATAATGCTGGTAGTCAGAGAGAACCTCTAAAAGGCACAAAAAACTGGTTATATAGTGTATATGGAATATGTATATGTAGTGTTCATAAGCAATGAACATATATAGAAAATATAATGATTAAATAGTAATTTCCAGTGTGCATATACAATGTTTACAACATCCAGAGGATTTTAAAATTACAATATGATTTTTTGGTATAAAGGAGAAAATGGAACGTACATATTAGTAACAGATCACTGTGCTTCATAATTTCATAAGGCTTATAGATTCACATATTTAAAATTGCTAACGTATGAGCTAATAGGAAAAATAAAGTAGAAAGTAAAAAGGTGTAATAAATAGAGAAAGTAGGTACAACAGTAATTGTATGGTTTTCTCAGAACTATAAGAGATCGATACTGGAAATTCAAATGCAAGTACTGGAAACACACGTAATATGTAGGTAATATAAAACTATTGGAAATGCACTACAGAGTATATAGTAGACATTTGGAATGTCAATTTAATAGCATTATGAAAATAAAAATTAAATACTGGTAGAGAAGATAAAAATGGAACAAACCTGAAAACGTGAGTAGCAAAAAAGAGATGTTACCGAAAACCACCAATGATTGAGAGGAAATTAAACCAGGGAACGAAATAAGGGGTTCAAACTCAGGATTCATGTGAATATAAAAAAGAAACCCAAAACAGTGGACTAAAAATCATGGTAACCTGATACATACAATGAGGAAGTAATTCAAGCCCTATTGCTACCGTTCATAGGAATTAGGGTCGTGTAGAGTCTGTATATATAGAAAATATAATCAATAAATCATAATTTTCATTGTGCATATACAATGTTTACACAATCCAATGGATTTACAAATTTCAATATCATTTGTTTTTATAAAGGAGAAAATAGAACACACCTATTAGCATCAAATTACTATGTTGCAGATTTTCATATAGAAATGATGTAATAAGGCATATCTTTACAGTAGGAGAATTTTAATCCTGGGAATATGAGAAATGCATGAAATAACAGAAAAGGGACTACTTGTAGTATGTAAAAGAGTATAATAAAATCAATATATTTAAAATTGTTAATGTATAAGCTATTAGAAAAAAGAAAGCATCCTAAGTAAAAAAGTGTAATAAATAGTGAAAGAAGGTACGACAATAATTGTATGTTTTTCTCTGAATTATAAGAGATCTATAATGGAAATACAAATTAAATTACTTGAAACACACGTAATATGAAGGTAATATGAAACTATTGGAAATTAACTACTGAGTATATAATATTCATTTGGAATTTCCATTTAACGGTGTTCTGAAAAGAAAAATAATATACTTGTAGAGAAGATAAAAATGGAAAAAACCTAAAAACATGTGCACCAAGAAGAGATATTTTAGAAACCCACCAATGATTGAGGAAATTAAACCAGGTAATGAAATGAGGGATCTAAACTCGGGTATCATATACCGTGGAATACAAAAAAGAAACACAAAACAATAGACTAAAATCTCGGTAAGCTGTTACATACAATAAGATAGTTATTCAGGCTATGTGGCTACCATTTGAAGGAATCCGACTCATACTGAGTTTTAGGGAACTTTAGTAGAGATCACAAGGCTATTTGATGTTTTTGTAATCCATTTTTCTGCTGGAGGCAACTTAAGATGATGCTGGTAGTCGGAGAGAACCTCCAAAAGGCAAAAAAAATTGGTTATACATTGTACAAGGAATATATAGATAAATTTATCATATTCAGTGTGCATATATAGAAAATATAATCATTAAATGGGAATTTTTAGTGTGCAAATAAAATGTTTACAACATCCAATGTATTTTAAAACTGCAATATTATTTTTTTATAAAGGAAGGAGAAAATGAAATGCACCTATTAGATCACTATGTTGTATAATTTCATGTGGAAAAGATATAGTGAGGTTTATAGCTTCATAGTAAGAGAAGTTGATACCCATGAAGATGAGAAATGTGATGCACAAATGTCATTGTTTTGTGTTCTACAATTTAAAATATGGAATCATTTTAAAATCATCACATATAAATAATTGTATAGAAACCAAACATTTAAAATCATCACATATAAATCATTGTATGAATAAAACTAGAGCGAAGACATGGCCTGAGGGTTATAGGGAAAAACCTCCTATGCAAATAGTTCGTATTTTTATTTTGATAATTAAATATGAAGACATGACCAAAGAAAAATATGGACTATGAATTCCCAAATTAGATAATTCATACCTTTGACGCATCGGTGTCGGCGTTGGCGGGGGCGGAGGCCGAGGCGAAGGCGATGTCAGAGGCGGTGGAGGATATGGGGAGTCGGGGAGCTGGAGGCAGAGAGGGGAGTCAGGGAGGAATATTGGGAATTAGAAAATGGAACACACCTATTAGCATCAAATCACTATGTTGCCGATTTTCAAGTGGAAATGATGTAATAAGGCTTATCTTCACTGTAAGAGAAGTTGAATCCTGGGAATATGAGAAATGCATGAAGCAACAAAAAAGGGACTACTTGTAGTTTGTAAAAGAGTATAATACAACCAATATATTTAAAATTTTTAATGTATAAGCTATTAGAAAAAAGAAAGCAACCTAAGTAAAAAAGTGTAATAAATAGTGAAAGAAGGTAAGGCAATAATTGTATGTTTTTCTCTGAATTATAAGAGATCGATAATGTAAATGAAAATGAAAGTACTGGAAACACGCGTAATATGAAGGTAATATGAAACTATTTGAAATTCACTACTAAGTATGTAGTAGACATTTGGAATGTACATTTAACAGTGTTCTGAAAAGAAAAATAATATACTTGTAGAGAAGATAAAAATGGAACAAACCTGAAAACATGTGCACCAAGAAGAGATATTTTAGAAACCCACTAATGATTGAGGAAATTAAACCAGGTAATGAAATGAGGGCTCCAAACTCGGGTTTCATGTACCGTGGAATACAAAAAAGAAACTCAAAACAATAGACTAAAATCTCGGTAAGCTATTACATACAATAAGAAAGTTATTCAGGCTATGTTGCTACCGTTTGTAGGAATTTGGGTCATGCAGAGTTTTAGGGAACTTTAGTAGAGATCACAAGGATATTTGATATTGTTGTAATCCATTTTTCAGCTGGAGAGGCAACCTAAGATGATGATGGTAGTCAGAGAGAACCTCCAAAAGGCACAAAAAAATTGTTTATACAATGTACATGGAATATGTAAATAAAGTTATCATATGTAGTGTGCATATATAGAAAATATAATCATTAAATGGGAGTTTTTGGTGTGCATATAAAATGTTTACAGCATCAAATGGATTTCAAAATTTCAATATGATTTTTTGTATAAAGGATAAAATTAAATGCACCTATTAGATCATTATGTTGTAGAATTTCATGTGGAAAAGATGTAGCAAGGCTTATAGCTTCACAATATGAGAAGTTGATACCCATGAAGATGATAAATGTGATTCACAAATGTTGTTGTTTTGTGTTCTGCAGTTTAAAATATGGAATCATTTTAAAATCATCACATATAAATCATTATATGGAAACCAAAAATTTAAAATCATCACATATAAATCATTGTATGAATAAAACTCGAGAGGAGACATGGCTAGAGGGTTATAGGGAAAACCCTCCTGTGTAGATAGTCCGTATTTTTATTTTGATAATTCAATGTGAAGACATAACCAAAGAAAAATATGGACTATGAAATCCCAAATTAGATAATTCATACCTTTGACGTTGAGGAATAATCACTTTTTAGAGACAAGTATGATGTTGTTTGTGGTACTTCGATAGGCAGTAAAAAATGGTAGCAGGTAGATTAAACCATCATCAGGGGTTCTCGATACAGAAGAAACTTGCACGAAAAATACCACTATTGTCATCGCAAGGTACAATTCCACCAGAAGGGAAGCTCATTTAAGGAATAATATGTTGGGGAAATAATTCTCATACTTAATATTGAATCTAGAAGGAGAAATTGACCTAGGGTTTTACAGTTATGAATTGAACACATTAGCAGAGAGGGGAGTCATGGGAGGAATCAGATATCGATGCAGAGGCAGTGTTGGCGTCGACATCGGTGGGGGTGGAGGCCGAGGCAGAGGTGACGTCAGAGGTGGAGGAGAAGAAGGGGAGTCAGGGAGATGAATGTGGAGAGGGGAGTAGGGGAGGGAGATTGGGAATCAAGAGAGTAGGGAGATAATTTTTTGGGGGGCTGTTCGTAAGGGGTTACGGGAGGCTGAGCGGAAGTGAAGGAGAGGGTGACACATAGGGGTGAAATGTTATGGAGTTGACATGTGGAAAGAAATTTACATGATTTAGTATAGTTAATGTATATTATTTAAAAAATTATGAATACTAAAATCCATAGTAAATAAAAATATTGCAATCAATTAGAAATGTATACAAAAATAGGATTAAGAATAGTTAAAGGTTTAGAAAGTCACTTTTTAATAAAAATAGTTTTTCTTTATGTACTTAATTTAATAGATAAAATTATAAATTGTAGAAATTAAATTTGACTAAGTTAAATTTATTTTTTGATTTAAAATAACAATATTAACCTATAATGATTTTTTGGGATTTTAATGAAATTGTTATTTTTTTGGAAAAATATCGATTTTACTAAAACTGTCACATTTACGACATTATCATAATACAAAAATGACTTAAATAATTTTGACACCTTTTTTCTATAAATAATATATATTTATAATGTAAAATAAATAATTCAGAAATGTTGTATATTGTATTTATAAAACTCATGTATATTGTTTCAAAAACTTAAGTGATATCTTACTCTAAATACTAGTTTATTCACCTATGTTAAAAATAGGTTTTCATCACTTGTAGAAATTAATTCTAAAAAAATGGATTTCATATTTTAGATCAAAATTTTCATATTATGTGATAAGTTCAATTTCATTTTTAGGCATAAACGTGTTATTAATAAGATTAAAGTTACCATGAAAATAGTGAAAAATTTTATATTTATAGAATTGTTTTATTAATGTTGTGTAATTTTTATCTAATAAATAAATTTATACATTTTATATAATGACAATGATATGATGTTTACATATATATGAACATGTTGGATCGAAATGTATATATAGGTGGCTTAACACAAGAAGGAGAGGGGTGAATTGTAAGTTTTAAAAACTTTTGTTTTTAATCTTAAGAGAAACATTGTTTAATGGAATTAAACAAATTGTATTCACAAAACCTCTTATATATTAAAACAGTAATCGGAATAACCCTAAGGTTTTGATAATTAGAATATCATAATCAAGATGATTATGATATAAAATCCACATGTTTGATTCTATTGAATAGAATAATATTCAGTTAATGATGGTATATGTGTATTCATAGAAGGAAACGATATATCAGAGTATAAAAGCATCATAATCTAAATGTTACAATTAATTAGAGTAATACAAAATAACGATTCTATGTTAAAGTTCATAGAATCATATTTAAAGAAAAATTGTATTCTCAACGTGATACAGAGTAAACCAAATGAATCTTAATTAAAGCTATTACGATAATTTAAATACAAATAGAAAGGTGAATATAAATGAATTCACTTTCTAATACAATTACAGTGAAAATAAAATACTTCTAAGAAAAAAGAAAACAAATGAATATAAATATTTTATCCAAAAGAGAATGGTATCCAATAAACTAGGATAAAGGTCCCTTGATGTATACTTTCAAGAAAGTCTATCTTACCCACACTAGGGTAATCCCTCAATATGATAGTCGATTTATGTCTACCTATCTGAAGCAGCCCTCAATATGATGATCATCTCTGTCTCGCTATCCCCACAAGACCTCGATCAAGAAGGTGATTAGCTCCTCTGTCTTCCTAGCCTTGGAAGCCCTCAATCCGATGGATCAGATTCTATCATCTTATCCTCGGAAATCCTCGATCGTAATCACAACAATCAGAGTCGCGCAAAGCAAAACAAACTCTAAGAAGTTACAATTAAAAGGAACAAGCATTTCACAACTTGTAAACTTCAGAGCTCTCATACACAATAGTAAAATCAACAGAGCTCTCGCGCAACTTTTTCTATCTAATGTTCTATTTTGAACTCTTAAAATGTCTTGGTATTTATAGGCATGCATCCCAATGGTCACTAATAGAAAACTACTCTATACCAATGGTTTGGAGGACCGTTGGCTGGTTTAGCATTGGGATAGGTCTATACCAATGGTTTTGGGAAAACCATTGGTATAAGTCATATGAAAAACCTATACCAACGGTTTCATAAAACTATTGGTATAGGCAATTCAAAAAAAAAAAAACCCATCTTGGTTTTGATCCTAGCACCTCCCGTTTATAATCCAATGACCCAACCACTAACCTAACATGAATTTTGTGAACATAATTTCATATATATATATATATATGTATATTCATAAGTATTTTAACTTTTGATTTATTTAATGTTATTTGAAAAAAGATTCCATAAAAAATATGTATACCTATACCAATGATTTTTGTGAAACCATTGGTATAGGGTGGACCTATACCAACAGTTTTTTCAAAACTGTTGGTATAGGGTCACTATAATGGACTTATACCAACAGTTTTGGTTAAATCAGTTGGTATAGGTCAAAATTAGTGACCTATACCAATGGTTTTGGCCGAACCATTGGTATAAGTCCTATTTCTAATAGTGGGTTATCTTGATCTCCAATGGTCATATTTTCTCTGAGATTTTAGGGAGGACCTGGACACCTATAACTTAAACGTTCATATTGTAACTGAAAGTATGACATATTTTTGTATAAAAAATTTATAACAGAATGCACAACACCATTTTATCATTATAGTTTTAAGAGTAAAAATATCAAATACAATAAAACAGTTTTATGTATTCAAGATTAAAATAGGAGTCAATCCTATGGATATGATAAAATAGTTTTCTGTATTCAGAATTTAAATAAAAGTTAATCTGATGGATGTCATTATGATAAAATATTTTTATATGAATCAGATTGTTATTGTTTCTTGTCAATCTGATTATTCTTGGTTCCAGGTTTATTATGTTTTTCATTTTTTTAGAATGACGAGCACAAAGTCTCTTTATTTGAGGCAAAGAAAAATTACATCAGTCTGAAGGAAGGAATTTTACATTTTTCATGAAGAAAGATTGAAAACATGTCACATGGAAGAATGCTAGAGCATATGTTCACCTCATCAGAAACTCCTTTATTTTCAAGACCATTGATGAGGTAGTTGGCTCCCTGAAAAATATGAGTGATGATGTATCTCATGGAAGAAAGCTTGTCCAAATAGTTCACCCATTTTACTGTCAGCTTCCGTGAGAGATGAATGATTCCCATTCTAATGGCTTTCACAATTATAGTGGAGTCGCATTCAAACCATATGTTATGAAAACATTTTTTACATGAAAAATAAACTTCTTTAATAAATCCCATCATTTTTTCTTCAAGGGTAGTGACATGACCACATAACCCATATAGGAATTCCATAATATTAATGTTTTGGTCTCTGAAGATAGCCCCCTATCCTGATGGACCCAGGTTTCCCCTTGAAGCACCATCGGTGTTACATTTCTGCAAGCTATCAAAGGGGGAAACCAAAAGATTTCAAGGGTTCCAGAGGGTTTAGTAAAATTATCTAGAAGCTTCAATCATCTTAGAATAGTGAAATCACTGATCGAATTGCTGTAATTTTCATTATGCAGTGAGTTAGTGTTCTAAGTTGTAGTGATAAAAGTAGCAAACACATGTTTTTGGTTGAATCGAGACTTAGAATGAATGGAATTGTTTATCCCTTTCCATATCGCATGAAGCAGTTCTATAGAATCCACTTTGAAGAGAGCAATAATCTACTTGGAAAATTGGAAATTCAAAATATCCTGCAAGAAGATCTGCAACGAGTCTGTTCGTGGAGGGTGAATTTCAAAAATATCAAGTATTGACCTAAAAAATATCAAGTATTGACATTGTTTATCCCTTTCCATATCGCATGAAGCAGTTCTACACAAGACACTTTGAAGAGAGCAACAATCTTCTTGGAAAATTGGAAATTCAAAATAGCCTGCAAGAAGATCTGCAACGAGTCTATTTGTGGAGGGTGAATTTCAAAAATATCAAGTATTGACCTCCATAGAGATTCAGTGGATTTTCAACATAATAAGAGATGATTCATATCTTTCTGATGCTAATGTAAGAGAACACATTTGGAGAATAGGGATATAACAGCTCACTGTAGATTTTCATCAACTGAAACTTTGTTGAGCAAGATCCTCCGTAGCAGTGTGAATCGTGACAGATTCATCCAATTTTTGTTAAATCTAACAATACATTTATGTTATCCTTGTATCCGATGTTTGTAGATAGTCTTGGAGTCTATATTTCCATTTTGAGACTCATCCCATATAATCATATTATACTAGTTAATAAAATCATGACTTTCAACAGTTACAATGATGTCATTAGGCAGCAGGTCCAGGTTATCCAACAGATCCCTTATCGAGAAATTCAAGTTAATTAAAGAATATGAGGAGCTTACCCAATCAATGAGAGGATACCCAGTCCAATTTTCCTTCTAGAATTTAAGGGAGGATTTTGCGTTGAAAATCCAATGATATTGCATGTGTTTTTTTGGAAGATAGTGTTAAGACCAGTCCAAATAGAGGACTCGGTGTACTTCATTTTTCATTAAACTATCTTTGCAATAAATATTGATCGAAGTAAGTATAATGAAGTCGATCTCTTATTGACAAGGTTCCACAAAAACTGAGCATGAAGATATTGATTAAAAAAAGTAAGATTTTTGATTTTGAGACCACCTAAGGCTTACGACATACAACATTATTTCCACGGGGTTGTAATGAACTTTCTTTCTAGAACACTCCCACTCTAAATAAAATTACTCATCATAGAGTTGATGAATTTAATGACAGTAGAGGGCCATAGATAAACCCCGAATGAGTAGGCCATATTTGAAATCACCACATGATTAACAAGGAAAATACATCTTTCTATTGAAAGTGACTTTCCTTTCCAAGATACAAGAGTCCTTCTAATTTGGCTCACTTCATTAGTAAAATGTGAATCACGAGGATTACCCCAAAACATGGGAACTAAAAGGTAAGTAGAAGTTATGGAGCCTTATCTTATTCCTAGATCATTAATGATGTATCTCTTCCTTGCAGCTAATAAATTTTTTCCAAAGTAGGTGAATGACTTGCTCCAGTTAGTCTCCTGGTCTGAGACACTTTCATAGTGAAAGTGATTTTTTGAAATTGTTTACATTTCTCCTATCTTCCTGGGTAAAAATGATAATTTCATCAGCAAAAAATAGATGATAAGGGGAAGGTAGACCTATAGTTTCTCTGATAGTTTCCATTTCTCCCATACCCACCATGTGAAGGAGCATTTGACTAAGATAATCCTCTGCAATTGCAAAGATAATAACTGAAAGAGGATCCCCATGCCTGAACCCCCTTTATAATTTGAAGTAACCCTTTTGGGATCCATTAATAAGAATGAAAATGTGGGCATATCCTAGAAGATCTGTGATCTAGTGAGTAAACTGTATGCTGAAGCCAAAACTATGAAACACATTCCTTATGAAGTTCCAATCCATTGTGTAAAAAACCTTCCTTATGTCAAGTTTAAGATAAATGTTACTATCTTGGGTTTACTTCCATAGTAGATTAACACACTATAAGGTGGTGAGAAAATAATCTTGTATACTCCTTCCTTTCATAAATGCAAATTGATTCCAAGAAATAATTTTTTCTGAGACACAGGAAAGTCTGTTGGAAAGGATCTTTGTGATAATTTTTTGGATTATTTTGACAAGAGTCACTGGCCTAAACTGACTGATATCACTAGAATTCCCCACTTTGGGTATTAATGTAATAAATTGAGTATTTAATCCATGAGTAAATGATCTAACTTTGAAAAAAATGATTTATAATCTTGCACACATCATTCCAGATAATATCCCAAAAAGATTGGAAGAATAGGTTGGTGAATACATTCGGTCCAGGTGAGCATTCTTTTTTGAGGCCAAAGATAGATTCCTTGATTTCCATTTCAAGAGGAATAGATGTGAGAAAGGAGTTATCCTCCTTAGATATCAACCTAATAATTATGTTTTCCCTAAGCATCCCATTTTTTGGTGGCCTGTTGAAGAGGTTTGTGTAGAAGGAGACAATATGGATGGAAAGCTCTTGCCTTTCCTCAAGAAGTCGATCTCCATCATTAAGTAATGAGAGAGGTATATTTTCCCTTTGAGTTCAATGTAAATCATTTAAGAATTTTTTATTTCTATCTCCCTCCATAAGCCATTTGATTTTGAATATGTCCTTATTGATGTTGTCTCTGAGTTTGATGAGATTTTGAAGTTTGGATGACATCTCAAGTTCATGTTCTGAATCCCTAGAGAAATAGCTCTTTGTAATGGATTCTTGCATCTCATGTAAAGAGAACTAAAGGGAATCAATTTCAACATCAAGCAAGATGAACTTGGATTTTATCTATTCCTTTATCTTAATCTTGAGTGTTTTGAGCTTTGATATAAATGCCAAGGGGTTTCCAGCACAATCATTCAAGGCCCAATACTCTTGAATTTTTTTTGATCAGTTCAGGAGAGAGGCCCATGCATTATTGAACCTGAATGGGAGAGGTTGCCTCATCTCATTGTCAAAAAGACTAATTAGAATAGGATAATGGTAAGAATTGTTCTTTGAAGAAGTGACACATGTAACTGATTTTGAATTTCCAGGAAAGGAAGTGTTGGGAAAGGCCCTGTTGATTCTTCTAGCTCTCATTCCATTGAGATGTCCCCTGTACCATGTATACTTGTCCCCAATGAGATTGATTCCAATTATGATTGATTCCTCAATATAGGCCCTAATTTTTATGGGTTTTTAATATTTTTGAGAAATCTTCAAAAAAATTATTCAAAGAAATGATATCACTAAGAAAAATCTTTAAAGTATTTTGAAAGTTTGAAAGTTATTTACTCTGATTCTCAGAGCCTCTTTTGAAAGTTTCAAGAAACTTTAATTTTTAGACTACATCCCTGGAAGGACTATTGAAGGAAACCTCAGTTTCATCCAAATATTTCTTAAAAATTTCATGCTTTTCATCACGAATCTTTATTTCGTCATCAACACTTCAAAACCACTTCAGAATTTTATTGCAACTTTTTCTATGGATTTCAGCCTTTTCTTTGTGCACATTGAATTCTAATTAAAAATTAATTATCCTCTCTTTCAATGATTTTACTGAATTCAAGTACTTGTATTGGTTTTCCATAACCATATCAACTTTTGTTTTCATCCTTGGAAAAATGGAATTGTCTTCATCAAAATGCTTAACTAGTGATAGATGTAATCAATTCCTTAATCTGAGATTGTATTCTAAGTGTCTGAATCTAATTGATTTCTTTTACTTTTTCCTATTTCTTCTTTTACTAACTTCCTTTTCTGTCTCCTTGAATCTATCTTCTTAACTCTTTGATCACCATTATTTCCAACAGAAATTTGAATTGCCTCAAATTCATTCTTCTTCCTTTCTTCAACCACTCTAACCTGATTTTGATTATCCTTCTTGGATGAAGAAATAACTTCCTGAATCAATGGTGATTTTTTTTCAATGATTACTAACTTATCAATACAATTTTCTAGAGGATAATATTTTTGATGAAGCTATATAAGTTCTTATATAAAGTTTATTAGAACCATTCTTCTCTTCATTTTCTTCAGAGTTTTGTTTTTTCTTGATTGTCAACACTTACTTCTTCTTCTTAAATTTTTCTTTATTATTCTTCTCCTTCTCCTTTTTCTCCTTCTCATTATTCTTATTCTCCTTATTATTCTTATTCTTCTTCTTGATCACCTTTCCATTCTTATCCTTATTTACCCTGATGATCCTGTTTTCCTTCATATTCTTCAATTTGTCTAAAGACACTTTATTCCTCAATTAATTTCTCTATTACTTCATGAATTTGAGAATATGATCTAAAATCAGCTTTTACCACTGGAATTGATTTTTGAACACCAAAAATTTCTTTTCCTTTGTCTTTCATAGAGGAGGGATCAACATGAACTAAAGATGTTTATTTCAAAATAGTACCAGTATCAGTATTGGGTAAAACAATTTTAGATGCAACTGATTCTACACCCTTCAATAGTTTTTCACATAACTGAGCTTCTAAATGATTCTTCTTTTGCTTCTTTTATTTGACTTATTTTTGAAGAATTACTCACCATGAAGTCTGAGTGCAAAATCTTCAGTTGGGTTGAGTCCAATTTTAGGTTATCCTTATTTTATTTCATATTTTATTTTTCTCCTTTCCTCAACAACTTCCTTTGAGTATTTATTTTCTTTATTTTCTTTCTTTGTTGGAATAGAATCATATTTTATCTTTTACTTCTCATATTTTTTATCTTTCTTGTTCAAGGAAGGTCATACCTCTGATGAAGATACCTTGGTATTCTTCACAAACATTTTTTATTCTGGTTCAAAGACAAACTTCATCCTTCTAATTGTATCTTCACAAATAAATGAAATATTTTCTCTGACATGATCTGATCTGATTGATATGTTGAAATATATGAGACGATTTTCAATTATCTTGCTAATCATACCTAAGAACATAATAATATGGGACTTGATGGATTTTTACTCGATGTTTTTCATAGTCAAAAGAATGAATCTGACAAGGTTGATCTTTCTCATGTTCACAAGATAATATAAAATAAAAACATAAAAAACCTTAAGGGTATCTCTATAATCTATACTTGGAATAATAAAACCATGCATCCAGGTAGATAATAATCTATGATCAGGAATTAAATGGGTTACTTTCCTTGTATCTTCAAAGGTTTTGAACAAACACTTTTCTGTTGTATTCTTCACAAAGATACCCTTGGACTCTGGTAATTTTTGAGATGGGAAATATATATCTCCTTTATAAAAAAAACTAAGAAAATCAACAGTATATTTCAAAGTCATCTGATAGTTTTTTTCATAAATTTAAAATGAAAACATATATTTTCCATCTTTATTGAAAAAATTAACAGAGTCATATAAATCATGAACTATATTCAGATAAAACAAATCGTAGTTTGGATATGATTTTTATACACATAAAGATTCCCATACTTGAAATTGAATCATTATCTCCTGTGAAGAATCATGCTTTTCATATAAAGATTTCGATACTAACCTTTCACAAAAGACAAACCACCTTTTGTGATATTTGGTTGGGGCCATTGTATTTGGGATGGAAACAGAGGAAGTAGACATGAAGGAATCAAAGTATGATATTTAAACTTGGTAGCGCTTAGTGATGAATTTTTGAGGATAACCGATGTGGGACAAGGGGTGGTCCACTATTTATAGGAAAAATTCTTGTGACGGTTCAGATTCCAATCAAATTTAATGGTTGAAATTCAATTTTTCTAATCTGATGGTTGAGATTGTATCTGAAGAAAGATTTTATTAAAAAATGAAAAATCTTGAAGATTTATAAAAATATTTATCGTATTTGGTGAATACGATTGAGAAATTATGTTTTTTGAAAAACAATCATTTATAATAACAACAATCAAGAGTGAAACTAATAAAACAGTTTTAAGGAATAAAATAAAGAAGAATACCTTTTGGAGTGGAAGTATTGATACAATAATTTGTTCTTCTTTTTTTATAAAAAAATTTGAATACGATGTTTTTAGAGAACATACAAAAACTTTAAAAAATAAAATTTTGAATATGAAAACTTTTCAATTCTGATTGAAAAACTCAAATCCAATTTATATTCCAAATCTGATTATTTTTTTGAATCTAATTGATTTTTTAAATCCAATTGAATTTTTGAATCCAATTGAATTTTCAAATACAATTGAATTTTCAAATTCGATTTAATTTTCAAATATTATTGAATTTTCTAATTCCAGTTCAAATCCGATTATTTTTTTGAATCAAAATGAAAAAAATGAACATGATAAATTTAAAATCTGAAATTTTTTTAAATCCAATTTTGAAATATACTAAAGTTAGGAAGACTAAAAGTTTTGTAAAAGGAGAACATATATAATTCCCCTATGAAAATAAGTATCTTAATGTAAGGAGATGGTTTAAACATTAAGTATATATGAATGATTACTTTACAATGATTATTCCTAGTTTCTATTTAATGTATTCAAATCTATCAGAAGGTAAAGGTTTTGTAAAGATATCAATAAGTTGTTCTTGTGTTCTGATGAATTATAAAATGATATCACCTTTTTGTGTGCGATCCCTAAGAAAGTGATGACTAATATATATGTATTTTTCATGAGAGTTATGTGGAGGGTTTTTACTAAGGGTAATGGAACTTGTGTTATCACAGAGTATTTTAGGTTTTGTAAAACTCATGTCATAGTCAGTGAGTGTGTGTTGCATCCAAAAAACCTGATCACAACAACTTCCATCTACCAAATATTCATATTTATCAGTGGAAAATGCTACCGAGTGTTGTTTATTACAAGACCAAGAAACTAATGAATCTCTTAAGAAATGATAGGTTCCAAATGTAATTTTTATATCCATTCTACAACCACCAAAGTCAGTATCTGAAAAACTTTTCAATTCAAAATCATTTACAGAAGAATAGAAAAGTCATAAATCCATGGTTCCCTTTAAATAAGGAAAATTTATTTTATCATATTTTAAAGGGTATTCCTTTGGATTAACTTGATATCTTGCACATAAGAAAACAAAAAACATTAATTCTAGATGACGAGATGTTAAGGATAGTAGAATTTCTATCATACCTCTAAAAATTGTTTGATTAACTGGTTGCCCAACTTCATCACTATCAAGTGTATTTGAGGTATGGATTGGAGTAATAATACTTTTACTATTTTCATATCCATACTTTTTAAGAAGATCTTTGATGTAATTATGTTGAGATTTATAAGTTCCTTCTGGTTTTTGAGAAATTTGAAAACCAAGAAAAAATGTTAACTCACCCATCATACTCATTTCAAACTTAGATTTATTACGATCCACAAAGGAATATATTAAAGATTTTTGAGTTGATATGAATATAATGCCATCATTATAGATTTGAATAATAAAACCATTTTTATTATCTTTATTTATAAAAAGAGTTGGATCTACAATTCCCTTAACATAATTGTTTTGTTACAAAAATCATGTTAATCTATTATATCAAGATCTAGGGGATTATTTAAGTCCATCTAAATCTTTGGTAAGTTTATAAATATATTCAGGATTTTTTGTATCTTCATAACCAGGAGTTTTTTCAATAAAAACTTCCTATTGAACATATCTATTAAGGAAATCACACTTCACAACCATTTGAAAAAGTTTGAAATTAAAGAATATTGAAAAGTGAAGGTTCTGGGCGCAACATAAGCGTGGTTGGGATGAAACCCAATTTTGATTTTTACCATGATTAATGATTATTTCGGGATCAATACGATGATGAATTCCAATCTCTATGGAATATAATCAAAGATTTATATAAAGAAAAAAGAGAGGTTTGAAACCTTTAGAGAGGATCTTGCACATCATGTTTATAATTAATTTAATTAATTTCATAAAGAAAAATAATACCCGTGTTTGGTATTTTTATTCATTGATGATGTTTATTGTACAGATTGACCCTTCCAGATTATCTCATTTCGGTTGTAAGGATCCAAACTAGAATCCCTCTAACGGTGATCCATATGTACTCCGATGGCCTCTGATCAATACCGCTTGTTCTTCGGGTGCTAGCGCGGCGAAGCGAGTGTCTTGTGTCGGTTTTTCTTGATTGCTTGTTCTTCGGCCTTGAAGAACGTCTCTCGTTCTTGAGAGGGGAGAGAAGAGGATTCGAGAGAGAAATTGTTTGACTCAACAATTCTCAATTCACCAGGCGTGTGGTGTGGTGTATGACACAATAGGGGTACTTGCTTATTTATATACATGAAATTTTAGTTACAATATTTAATTAAATAGAAAAAATTAAATACATTAATGAACTTAGATAAAACCCATGAATTTAATATTAATACCACGTCATTATTTATAGTGCACTATCTTGCGCAAAACAGAATTATAAATAAAATTCTGCGTCACAAAATAATAGCAGCGTTATTTTAATTTATGTCAACTAGTTAAATAATTATTTACCATCTTGAAAATAATTATTTTACTACCGGACCAAACTTGGTCTGCTCGAACTCCAATTACATTTATTGAACACCCAAATAAATAAATAAATAATTTATTCTCTTAAATAAATATTTTATTTACAAACTAGTAAATAAATATTTATTAAATGTTCAATAAAATAAATAAATATATTTTATTTAATTTATGCGATCATCTTAACTTGAATAAAATTATTCCACAGTCTTGAGAATAATATTTATTTCATTAATTAAATTCCAATAGAATTTAACCGAGACCACCAAAAACACTTAGTGTGTAACCCTCTAGGATTATTTCTCGTTGGCATTAGGCGGACTTACCTAAAGTCCAAGAGTACTGTCTAGAAATGGGTAAAGGCACCCAAGAGAAAGAATGTAAATTCGCAACAAAAACATCCACATACGAACGCTCACTATGTAATATAATCCCTCTATTGTAATATCTCATCAAGCAAGTTTCATGATTGTTTCATCAACTTTTATGCTTGATACGTCGTTCTTTGACTACCTGAAATAAACTCATCGTTACACCATGGACATGGAATTTCGTGCGACGATTCTATTTCAATAAAAGGGCTGAGATACTAACTTCCATAAATGGAAGGGAAAAATCCTTCATAGACTTATCCATTAATAACATGCCACTCGTGATGCACCCAACATACCCTACTTCCCACCAACTGTCTGCGTGACGGTTTTCATCAGTAAATCAAAGTGCATAAGTCGTGACATGTATTAATGATAATATTAAAATATAAGGATTATTACACATGCTTGTAGATATAAATATATGATGACACAAAAAATGCGGAATTTCTACTAGCAGGTCTGTTCTCATAATCTCCTATCTTGGAGATTACCAAGTGAGAACTTCATGAGAAGAAGTCTCATCTGCTTACGAGTACTCACACCTTACAATCTATATGCTATGTATCCCATCATAGCATGTCATCCAACCGCAAAACTGTATTTAAGAATATTGTTACAACATTTCAAGGTTCTCATCATAGCGGGGAACTTCCATGACCTTATCAATGCAACAAATACTCTAGGACATTATTACATTATAGTCATGCAGAACAATGAACAATATGTAATAATACATTAAATATCCATGTAATCAAAGTAAAACCACTTGGTTTTAGGACACAAAATCTTAAAAACTCCCACTTGGACTAGATCCCACTGCCTATGACTTTCAGTCCACTAGACCTCACATGATGATCATGTTTCGGCTGAGTCAAGGCTTTAGTAAGGGGTCCGCCACATTTTCTTCTATGGAAATACTTCTCACTGTAACTTCACCTCTCTGAGATAAACCCCTCAAGAGATGATACTTTTGAAGTATGTGATTCATCCACTGATGTGACCATGGATCTTTTGTGGGAGCCACCACTGCAGTATTATCATAGTACAATGTGATGGGATCTTTAGTGCTAGGTATCACATCTAGCTCTGGGATGAAGATTCACATCCATACTGCTTCTTTAGCTACCTCGGAAGCTGTGATATACTCAGACTCTACTGTAGAATCTGCCACCACACTCTGCTTTGAGCTCTTCCAGCTCACTGCACCTCCATTCAAAGTGAAGATGTATCCTGTTTGTGACTTCATGTCATCTTGATCACTCTGGAAACTAGCATCTGCTTACCCTCTAATGAATAGTTCCTCATCTGCTCTATAAACCATGATCATATCCTCAGTACGCCTCAGATACTTTAGGATAGTCTTGAATGCCATCCAATGGAAGTCACTTGGGTCAGCTTGATATCTGCCTACCGCACTCAATGCGTAGGTGACATCCAACCTAGAATATAGCATGACATACATGACTGACCCAATCACTGATGCGTATGGAGTCCTTTCCATTATCTTTCTTTACTTATGTGTCTGAGGACACATTTTCATGGAAAGATGAATGCCATGTGACACTGGCAACAATCCCCTCTTGGATTGTTCCATACTGAATCTCTTCAGTATCTTATCAATGTATGAACTTTGACTTTGGCCCAACAATCTCTTGGATCTATCAAGACGTATCTTGATCCCAAGAATATATGCTGCCCCACCAAAGTATTTCATGGAGAAGCATTGATTCAACCATGCCTTAATAGACTGCAATACTGGTATCTCGTTTCCAATGAGTAATATGTCATCAATATATACTATTAGGAAAATGACTGCACTCCCACTAAATTGTTTGTAGACACAAGTCTCACATTCATTTTTGATAAAACCAAATTATTTTATGGCTTCATCAAAATGAATGTTCCACGACCTAGATGCTTACTTTAATCCATAAATAGATTACTGCAACTTGTATACATTATTGGCATCCTGTAGAGTCACAAACCCTTTCAAGTTGTGTCATGTAGACATCTTCCTGAAGGTTCCTGTTAAAGAATGATGTTTTGACATCCATTTTCCAAATCTCATAGTCATGGTAAGCCACAATAGCAAGTATAATTCTGATGGATTTCAGAATTTCAACTGGTGAGAAGGTTTAATCATAGTTAATTCCTTGACACTGTTTAAATCCTTTTGCAACTAGTCGTGCCTTATAGGTACTGACTTGTCCTTCCATATCCATCTTCATCTTTAATACCCATTTGCAACCAACATGCTTTACATCAACTGGAGGATCTACCAAAATCCAAACTTGGTTTTGGTACATGGAATCCATTTCAGAATTCATGGCTTCTTGCCACTTGGCAATGTCTGTGTCACTTACTGCTTCCTTGTAGGTTAGAGGATTATTATTATCAACTAATAAGGAGTCACTATCCTCGGTAACTAGAAAACTATACCATTCTGGATCTCTAACCTCTCTTTTACTCCTACACAGTACTTGTGTATCTCGAATAGATTCTTATTCCATGGGGCTTTATGGAATCTGTTCCTGTACCAACTCTTGTGCACCTTGAGCCTCGACTTCATTGAAGTCTATTTCCCTCCCACTTTCCCTTCTGGATATGTTCTCCCTCTCAAGGAATATGGAATGTATTGCTACTAAATGTAGCACCCCAAACACTTCATGATATGTTTCTCTTAAATACATTCTAGTTATAGCCTATATTTCATATATCACTGAGCCTATATGGAACAAAACATGGTTACTTATAGGAGATATCCATAACCTAACCAAGTAAACCTAATTTTTTCACTTCTATGATGTGAATTATGAAAATCTGTCATACATGGCTGCAATTAGTAAGTTATTAGGAGTCCGATAAGGAAAAAAAATTCAGTGAATAGTAACCAACGCTTATGAATAGTAACCTACCCTTATGAATAGTAACTTACCCTTATGAATATTAATATGACTCTTATGAACAGTATCCATACCATTGAGTGTATAAATGAATTTAGGCACCTTAAAAATGAAGATGAAAATTTTAAGTGTTTGTATTTTTCGATTAGATATTGATTTTAATTAAATATTTAATTAATCATATTTAGAAAATTATTTTTGAAAAATGGAATTCATTTTTGGATTCTACAACTTGAAAAATGGTTAGGGTTAATTTTTAAGATTTTTCTGAAATACTTGAATTTTTGATGAATAGTAAAATCTGATAATTCACAATAAATGCTAAATAATGGTTTAATTGAGTCATTGATGATGATATACTGATGTAAGACCAATTGATTCATATTCACATGATAAAATTACTATTCTTGGTCATGGAAAACTCACTATTCATTGTCTAGTGAAGAAATAATAAATTAAGGAATTTTATATTGAGAAATCCCCTCTCTCCACTATAAAACCCCCCTTAACTCTCTCTTATAATCACTCCTCTAAAGCCTTGTTACTTGCCAATATTATGCCCGAATCTCTCCCCAAGATCCCCCCCACGTCCAAAAGCTCCTAGACTCTTCAAAATACCAAAACCTCTCCCCTTAAGAGGTTCTCAAAGGAGGAAGTTTCAAGAGGTAAATTCCTCTTTTCAATTCCTTCATTTCTTTTTAAGTTCTTTTCTTTTTGTTTCTTTCCTAACCTCCCTTCACCCAAATAGTATGATAACTATAGTAACATACATGTAATGGATTTTTTTTATCATAATGGGATATTTCATTATCTTCTCTCCTTTCCCCACCCTTTATTTGGATGAAATGAAAGTACCGTTTGAGATGTGCTAATTTAGCACATTCAACGACAACGATTTATCAATTTATATTATAATCATTAATTATAGTCATGAAACCATTTGTGTTATTGTTGAACCATATTATTATATATGTAATACATCCTATTTTAGTTCTGTAATCCTTTTTTACAAATGGTATTATGTTATAAAGAAAAACATGTTCATTGTAATCAAACCCACCGATTAACCAAAACGGTTGTCACAAAGGTTTTATATATAATAATCCGACCTCAATCTAAGTAACCAAATTAAATTTAAAACCATGTAATCTAATATATGTTCACTAATATAATATAACTTAATTTCTAGACAACCACTTCCATCTTTCATATTTATCTGAACTTGAATATAAGTGAACCGATATTTTAAAACCAAGTGATCAAACGAGTCTGAACAATGAAATTGAACCTTATAACTAATAAAAAAGGATTTTACTGAGCTAAAAAGTGTTATAATAAATCATTTTAATATATAATAGGTTCTTTAATTATGAATTAATAAGACTAATTTTTTTTATTCAGGTCTTTAATAACAAGTCAAGAACACCTTTTATTATAAGGTAAGGGATTGCTTAACTCAATTTTCATTCTTTGAGTTAAACATCTATTTCATTGGTTAAATTGTTCCAAGAATATGTGTTAATGACCTATTATTGTTTTATAATTTATATACACTTATATTTTGTGGATTTTTATTTGTCACACATAAATATTTCATTGATTCATCGTCACTCTAATGACACAATCCATGTAAGGGATCTTCTCTCTCACTTTTGTTCAAGAATCTCCCCTATGTTGTGCCCTTTTATTTTTAATTCCTAATGATGGGGTATGTTTTTTAACCTCCCCCATACTTAAATTGTGACATATAAATAATTTAATACCCCTTTACCTCTCATTAATCCCTCGCAATAACACTCGTTACCATGCTGAAATGTTTGTAAGGGGTTCCTCATCTCACTTTCATTTCTGTGAGATTTTCATTGTTTGCCACTTATTTCTTGTATGTGTTATATGTGTACTGAAATTTGATATATAATAACATGATTATATTCATATTAATTTTTTTCAAAGATTAATTTGAGGGTTATTAAGTTCTGTTCATATGATTCGATCGATTACATTGTGGTAAGAGACTTTGTCTCAACTACTATTTCATTGTGACTAACTTTGTAATTGTGCACCTAATAATCCTTTTGTGGTGTACCTACTGCCCATTTGAGATCACTTTTACTTTGAAATTATATTTATATTAAATATCTATAATCTCATATCATGGATATGTTTTTTGTCAAAACCGTATACCATTTTACATACAGTGTTTATTTGGAAAGTTATTTAATTATGGAAATATTGATGAATCCGTATACTCTACTCTATACAGATATTGAAAAGGCATATTGTGCTTGTATTGAATCAATGTATAAATAATTATTTGGACATGCAGTGGTGGGTGGGGTCCGCTATATCCCCTCAGTTCATCGGTAGGTCTCATGATACAAATCAGTTGGCAAAAAACCCTTTGAGTTTGTTTCCAAAAATCAGACGGGTTTCTACCCATAGAACTAAACCATTTTTATGATATTATGGTTTCATGTGCCAGATAAATGATGTCAAATTAATAATAATTATGTTTATTCATTATCAGTTTTTACTATCATTGAGGTTTTATCTATGAAAAAATCTATGGATGCAGTTTCATTCTCAGTTTATTAATGGCATGAGTTTTTCATTTATTCACCATGCCATATTGATTATGTCAGATTGATTATGATTAACTTATTATTATATTCATGATTCTGCTATTTTTAACCCTTACTGATCATTTGAGCTCCCCCCTTTCATTGTTTACCTTCAATAGGTGATGAAGAGAAGGTCATTTACTGAGTTCATGTGGTTGCAGTTTTTAGTTTTGTTATGTATTGTATCTTGTAAACTTTTCTAATGTAATTTGAGTGACATATATGTATATAGTTTCTTCAAGAATACTAAAATGATCATTCTTCTGGGATTTTTCATTCCTTATAACCATTCTAATATCACAAGTAATGCACTGGATCCATCCTAGAGAGGTCGGGGTGTTACAGTTGGTATCAGAGGAAGTTTAGTAGAAAACTTGGAAACTAGAGTAGGAAATGTATAGTAGGGAATAAAGCCTTAAGGTAGTATTTGAGGATAAAAATACAAGAACGTCCTGGTATTTTGGTAAGGAATAGATTATGTGGATCTTTTAAGCAATACGTCCCTGTCTGGATACGAGCAGGTAGAGGCGGATCTGGCACAGATGTATCTAGGGGTAAAACCCGAAAACACCGCTTTGAGTTAGACTTGAACGGGAACTGGTGCACGACAACGGGCCTTTCTGCACTCTTGTTTATGACACTCCCATGGGATATGCTTAGGATAATTCACATTTTCCTTACAATCCATTATAAAGAAGTTTAATGTAAATTTTTCCTTAGAGAAACCATGTTTATAATATTATCTAAGCATAGAATTTAAATCTATGTTGAGTGATTTTCTATTTAAGATTCATAAAATAATTTAGTGTATCCCATTATTTAGAAATGTAATCTAATAGAAGAAGGGGAATCAATACTCGTGGGCAAGGTAAGGATCTACTTACTGAGCAAGTCAACATAGTCAATGTTGGAGCATATTAGATCATGACCATATTGGGACAACTTACTCAGGTTGTAACGAATAACCATTCCACACCTATGTTGGATCGTTTCATGAGGCAGAAGCCCCCATATTTCAGCGGTATTACTAACCCATTGGTTGCTGAGAAATGAATCAAGTCCCTTGAAAAGATATTCATGGCATTAAGATTCAATGAAAATTAAAAGGTAGTACTGGCAGTATATTGTCTTAAGGGAGATGCTAATCAATGGTGGTCCTTGATTCAGATTACCACAAAGGAAGAATAAATAGAAGATATGTAATGGAGGAATTTTAAGGAAATATTATTCGAAAAATATTTCCCTCGTGAGAAACGAATTGAAATGAAGAGGAAATTCTTTAGCTTAAAATAAAGGGAAGAAGATAGTGTTGCAGAGTATGAGGCTACTTTCACAAGGCTGGCCAGGTATGCCTTAGATTACGTACGTGACTTGGCAGACAAGATTGATCATTTATTTGAAGGTCTTAAGCCAATTCTTCAAAGGGAACTAGCTTCTCAATCATTTTCATCATATGATGAAATTGTATCAAGTGCCATCAAAATAGAGCGGGAGTTTTCTAGATCAAATCTTTTCAAAGGAAACCAAGATAAGAAGCAGTACTCTGATAACAAAGGAAAATGAGAAGCACCAAAGAAGAGAAAGGGAACAAAACTATTCCAATTATGTGAGAACTATGGAAAGAATCATCTCGAGAAATGCTTGAAAGGCATGTGAGTCTACTACAAATGTGGAGAAAAGTGTCATCTATATGATGAATGCAAGGGGAAGAAACAATTCAATGATATTCAACGATAAAATTGTAGAGAGATGGAACACTATGCAAATGAGTTCCTAAACGCCAAGGAAACATGCCTCAGAAAAATCCAAGAGAACAAGGGAGAGCCTATGTGATTACAACCGCGGAGGTTGAAATTTCTAATGACATGGTGGCAGGTACTTTAATTGTTTCCTCAAACATATCCAACACTTTATTTGATTATGAATCATTACATTCATTTATATCTTCTTAGTTTTCCAAGAAAATTAGATATGTCCAATTTGATTTAATAAAGGAGTTATCAGTCAAAACTCCCAAGGGATATATCATTGCAACAAAGGCATGTCGACTAGTCCCCCTCCATACACCAAAAATGTGCTTTAGTTTCTAACCTTTTCATCATACCGATGAAATTTTTTGATATAATTCTCGGTGTGGATTGGTTTTCAAATTATGATGCGAAAATTTATTGTAAGAAGAAGGAAGTTACAATTTTTGAAAATGGTGTAGAATCCCTAGTCTTTAGGGTAGAAAATTTTCCACCTAATTCTTATCTAGAACCACCCCAATAGCTCTACTGAACTCAATAATTAGAGAGGAAGATAAACCAATATCTATGGGCAAGGAAATAAATCTTCAAATTGAAGATGTGCACATAGTGAAAGAATACATTGATGTATTTCCAGAGGATTTACCTAGACATCCTCCAAAGCGGGAAGTTTAGTTCTCTATTGATTTAATTCGTGATGCAAGACCTATATCAAAGACTCCCTATAGAATGGCTACTATGGAATTAGTAGATACAAAGAAACAACTAGAGGATTTGAGTGAAAAAGGATTTATTCGACCTAGTGTTTCTCCATGGGGAGCCCCTGTCCTCTTTGTCAAGAAGAAAGATGGATCTATGAGGCTTTTAATTGATTATAGGGAAATCAATGCTATTACAATAAAGAATAAGTATCCTCTTCCCCAGATTGATGATTTATTTGATCAAATTCATGGAGCTCAATACTTTTTGAATATTGACCTTCGATCCAGATATCATTAGTTGCATGTGAGGAAGGAAGATATTCCTAAGACAACATTTTAGACCAGGTATGGGCATTACGAGTTTACAGTGATGCCTTTTGGACTGACAAATGCACCCTCTATTTTCATGGATTTAATGAATAGAGTTTTCAAGGAATATCTTGATAACTTTGTTTTGGTATTCATCGACGATACCCTCATATACTCAAAAATCTACGAAGACCATGAGAATCACTTACGGGTTATTCTGATAACTCTTAGAAGAAATAAATTATATGGGAAGTTTAGCAAGTGTGAATTATGGATTCAATCAGTTTCTTTTATAGGCCATATTGTCTCTAAGGATGGAATCCTAATTGATCCTGTGAAGAAAAAGTCAATCCAAGATTGGCCCACGCCAACAAACATAACTAAGGTATGTGGTTTTATTGGCTTAGCAAGTTACTATCGGCGTTTTGTTCAGAATTTTGCCCGACTGGATAACCCGCTAACCAAGATCACACATAAAGGTGTTAAGTTTGTGTGGACAAAAGAATGTACAAAATGCTTCTAAGAATTGAAAATAATATTGGCCAATGCTCCAATTTTGACTCTTCCATCGGGAAGTGATGGATTTGTAATATACAGCGATGCATCAAAGAATTGACTGGGTTGCATCCTTATGAAAAATGATAAAGTTATTGCTTATGCATCAAGACAGTTGAATACACAATAGAAAAATTATACAACTCATGATCTTGAGTTAACAACCATAATATTTTCTCTAAAAATATGGAGGAATTATCTCTATAGAGAAAGATGTGAGATTTATACAGACCACAAGTGTTTGAAATACATTTTCACACAAAAAGAACTCAACATGAGGCAAAGAAGATGGCTTGAGTTACTTAAAGATTATGATTTTTCAATACAATACCACCCAGGAAAGGCGAATAAGGTGGCAGATTCATTAAGCATGAAAGATCATGGCCTTCTAACTCAAATGAGGATTGAAAGAGATCCTATATTCATGGATCTACTGAAGATGGATATGGGAATTGTTAAGGAAGGGGAAACATCGCTCCTTTTTCAAATGATTGATAAACCATCTTTATTAGATAAGATAAAAAGATCTCAATTTGATGATGAGAATCTGCACAAGAAAATTATTGAAGTTAAGGATGGGAGACTGGCTGACTTTGTGTATGAAGAAGGAGTTCTGAAATTTGGGAAGAGGTTATGCGTTCCATCAGTACCTGAGCTAAAAAGGGAACTATTAGACGATTCTCATAGCTCAAATTTCTCTATACACCTAGGTATCACCAAGATGTATAGAGATCTGAAGGAATATTTCTGGTGGGATAATATGAAGCGGGAAATTGCTAACTACATGTTAAGATGTCTAGTTTTTCAACAAGTGAAGGCAGAGAGACAAAATCCCAAAGGAGTGATGCAACCTCACCTATTACTATGTGGAAGTGGGATAACATTATGATGGATTTTGTCACTGGACTACCAAGGAAACCTAGAAGTAACGACTCAATATGGGTAATTGTTTATTGGCTCACAAAATCAGTACATTTCCTTCCTATAAGAGAGGATTTTCCACTTGAGCGCTTGGAAAGACTTTATATTAATGAAGTTGTAAGACTTCATGGTGAACCTCTATTGATTGTGTCTGATCAAGATCCCCAGTTTACATCAAAATTCTAGAAAAGTATCCAGAAATCTTTGAATACTGAGCTTCGTATGAGTACTTCTTATCACCCCCAAACTGATGGACAGTCTGAAAGAACTATTCAAACTCTACAAGACATGCTGAGGTCATGCACTCTTGACTTTCAAGGTATGTGGGATCAATAATTGCCTTTGGTGGAATTTTACTACAAAAATAGTTTCCATTATAGTATTCAAATGGATTCATATGAAGCATTATATGGAAAGTGATGTCGAACTCCAACTTGTTGAGACGAAGTTGGTGAGAGGAAACTTATAGGCCCAGAACTTATTAAAGAGACCACGACAAAGGTGAAGACAATACAATCCCATATTAAGACATAACAAAGTAGGAAGAAGAGTTATGCTAACAACTGGAGAAAGGATTTGTAATTACAAGTGGGAGATCATGTATTTCTGAAAGTATCTCCATGGAAGGGTGTCTTAAGGTTCTGTAAGAAAGGGAAACTGAGCCCCAGGTATTTCAGACCATTTGAAATTCTGGAAAGAATCAGAGCAGTATCTTACCGTTTAGCAATGCCGACAAATCTCTTCAAAGTCCATGATGTGTTCCATGTGTCATTGTTGAAGAAATACATGCCAGACCCAATGCATGTACTCACCTATGAAGAAATTTAACTAGAACTTGATTTGTCATACTGTGAAATGCCTATTGGGATTCTTGACATAAGGGAGAAAGTATTGAGAAATCGGACAACTCGTCTTGTAAAGGTTATTTGGAGGAACCGAAATATGGAGGAAGCAACATGGGAATAATAGGATTTCATGAAAAAGAACCACCCACATCTTTTTGGTGGGCTTCATACCTAAAATTTCGAGGACAAAATTTCCGAAGGTGGGAATAATGTAGCACCCCAAACACTTCATAGTATGTTTCTCTTAAATATATTCTAGTTATAGCCTATATTTCATGAATCACTGAGCCTATATGGAATAAAACATGGTTACTTATAGAATATATCCATAACCTAGCCAAGTAAACCTAATTTTGTCACTTCTATGATGTGAATTTTGAAAATCTATCATACATGGTTGCGATCAGAAAGTTATTTGGAGTCCGGTAAGGAAATTTTTTTCGGTGAATAGTAACCTACCCTTATGAATAGTAACCTACCATTATGAAAATTAATTTACCCTTATGAACAATAATATGACTCTTATGAATGGTATACATACCATTGAGTGTATAAATGAATTTAGGCACCTTAAAAATGAAGATGAAAATTTTAAGTGTTTGTATTTTTCAATTAGATAACGATTTTAATTAAATATTTAATTAATCATATTTAGAAAATTATTTTTGAAAAATGGACTTAATTTTTGGATCCTACACGTTAAAAAATGGTTAGGGAGAATTTTTGGGATTTTTCTGAAATACTTGAATTTTTTATTAATAGTAACATCTGATAATTCACAATAAATGCTAAATAATGGATTAATTGAGTCATTGATGATGATCTGCTGATGTAAGCCTAATTAATTCAGATTAACATGATACAATTACTATTATTGGTCATGGAAGACTCACTATTCCTTGCCTTGTGAAGAAATAATAAATTAATTAATTTTATATTGAGAAATCCCCTCTCTCCTCCACTATAAACCCCCCTTCACTCCCTCTTCTACTCACTCCTCTCAAGCCTTGGGCCTTTCCAATATTATACCAAAATCTCTCCCCAAGATCCTCCCCCATTTCCAAAAGCTCCTAGACTCTTCAAAATACCAAAACCTCTCCCCTTAAGAGGTTCTTAAAGGAGAAAGTTTCAAGAGGTAAATTCCTCTTTTCAATTCCTTCATTTCTTTTTAAGTTCTTTTCTTTTTGTTTCTTTCCTAAAATACCTTCACCCAAATAGTATGATAACTCTAGTAACATACATGTACTAGAATTTTTTTATCCTAATGGGAAATTTTATTATCATCTCTCCTTTCCCCACCCTTTATTTGGATGAAATGAAAGTACCGTTTGAGATGTGCTAATTTAGCACATTCAAGGACAACAGTTTATAAATTTCTATTATAATATTTAATTATAGTCATGAAAAAATTTGTGTTATGGTTGAACCAGATTATTATATATGTAATAAATCCTATTTTATTTATGTAATCCTTTTGTACAAATCGTATTAGGTTATAAAGAAAAACATGTTCATTGTAATCAAACCCGCCGATTAACCAAAACGGTTGTCACTAAGGTTATATATATAATAATCCGAACTCACTCTAATATCTAAATTAAATTTAAAAACATGTAATTTCCTGGATTTTAACTAGTATAATATAACTTCATTTCTGGAAAACCACTTCCATATTTCATATTTATTCGAACTTGAATACAAGTGAACCGATCTTTTAAAACCGAGTGATCAAACGAGACCAAACAATGAAATTGAACCTTATAACTAATCAAAAAGGATTTGAATGAACTAAAAAGGGTTATAATAAATCATTTAAATATATAAGAGGTTCTGTAATTATGAATCAGTAAGCCTAATTTGTTTATTCAGGCCTTTAATAACAAGTCAAGAACACCTTCGAGCATAAGGTGATGGATTGCTTAACTCAATTTTCATTCTTTGAGTTAAAAATCTATTTGATTGGTTACATTGTTCCAAGAATATGTGTGAATGACCTATGATTGTTTTATAATATATATAAACTTATATTTTTTGGTTTTTTATTTTTCACACATTAATATTTCATTGATTCATCGTCACTCTAATGACACAATCCTTGTAAGGGATCCTCTTCCTCACTTTTGTTCAAGAATATCCCCTATGTTGTGCCCTTTTATTTTTAATTCCTAATGATAGGGTATGTTTTTTCACCTCCCCCATACTTCCCTTGTGACATATAAACAATGTAATACCCCTTTACCTCTCATTAAGCCCTCACAATAACACTCGTTACCATGTCGAAATGTTTGTAAGGGGTTTCTCATCTCACATTCATTTCTGTGAGATTTTCATTGTTCGCCACTTATTTATTTTATGTGGTATATGTGTACTTCCATTTGATATATAATAACGTGATTATCTTAATATTCATGTTATTCAAAGATTCATTTGAGGGTTATTAAGTTCTGGTCATATGATTCGACCGATTACATTGTGGTAAGAGACTTTGTCTCAATTACTATTTCGTTGTGACTAACTTTGTATTGTGCACCTAATAATCCTTATGTGGTGTACCTACTGCCCATTTGAGATCACTTTTCCTTTGAAATTATATTTATATTAAATATCAATAATATCATATCATGGATATGTTTTTTTCAAAACCGTATACCCTTTTACATACAGTGTTTATTTGGAAAGTTATTTAATTATGGAAATATTGATGAATCCGTATACTCTACTCTATATGTACATTGAAAAGTCATATTGAGCTTGTATTTAATCAATGTATAAAGAATTATTTGGACATGTAGTGGCAAGTGGGGCCTGCTATATCCCCTCGATGCATCGATAGGTCTCATGAGACAAATCAGTTGGCGACAAACCCTTCGAGTTTGTTTCTAAAAATCAGACGGGTTTCTACCCATAGAACTAAACTGTTTTTTACAGTATTATGGTTTCATGTGCCAAATACATGATGTAAAATTAATATGAATTCTCTTTATTAGTTATCAGTTTTTACTATCCATGAGGTTTTCACTATGAAAAAATCTATGGATGCAGTTTCATTCTGAGTTTATTAATGGCGTGAGTTTTTCATTTATTCACCATGAAATATTGATTATGTCAGATTGATTATGATTCACTTATTATTGTATCCATGCTTCCACTATTTGTAACCATTACTTAGCATTTGAGCTCACCCCTTTCATTGTTTACCTTCAACAGGTGATGAAGATAAGGACATTTATTGAGTTCATGTGGTTGTAGTTTTTAGTTTTGTTATGTATTGTATCTTGTAAACTTTTCCAATGTAATTTGAGTGACATATATGTATCTAGTTTCTTCAAGACTAATAAACTGATTATTCCTTCGGGATTTTTCATTCCTTATAACCATGCAAATATTACAAGTAATGCACCGGATCCAACATAGAGGGGTCGAGGTGTTACACTAAACCTTTTTTTTCTAAGGGCTTGTATGGGTAATATCTCCTTGTTTCCTTGGGGTATCCTATAAAGGTACACTTTGTGCCTCATTTTTCAAGTTTATTACCTAAAGAGGCCTTAATAAATGCTTCTCTACCCCACACATGTAAATTTGATAACATGGTTTTTCTTCCACTCCAAAACTCGTATAGAATGCCATTTATCGATTTAGTTGGTACTTGGTTTAGTATGTGTGCCACTATTTGTAATTCATATCCCCAAAAGGATAAAGTAAGAATTGCATGACTAATCATTGATCTCACCATGTCTAACAAGGTGTGGTTCGTACTTTCACTTACACCATTCCATTGAGGTGTGTAAGGAGGAGTGACTTGGGATAGGATCCCAAACTCTTGTAAGTAATCAATGAAGTCCTGATTAAGATATTCCCCACCTCATTCTGAGTGGAGTTTCTTAATATTCTTACCAAGCTGGTTTTAAACTTCATTATTTTATTCCTTGAACTTATCATAGGAATCCGACTTATACCTCATTAAGTAGATAAATCCATATCTACTAAAATCATCAGTAAAAGTTATGAATTATGAGTACCCACCTGTTTCTTCAACTAGAAATGGTCCACACACATTGTTATGAACCAATTAAAGAAGCTCTTTAGCCATTTCACCTTTCCCACCAAATGGGGATTTGGTCATTTTGCCTTGTAAACATGCATGAAATACGCCAAGTGGTTTTAGTTCAAAAGAATCTAAATATCCATCTTGATGTAACTTTGTCAAGCTTTTCTTATTTATGTGACCTAACCGATGATGCCAAAGTTGGGTGTGGTATGAGTCATGTGAATTATCTTTGTCATCGATTTCCATTACTTGGTTTTTGTAATCCCACACATAAAGACCGTTGTATAAATGTGCCCTACCAAAACAAATGCTATCTTTATAAAATAAGAAACATTCATTTCCAAACTTGAAAAAAAATCCATCTATATATAGTCTGGATACAAAAATTATGTTTTTGGTTACATAAGGCATATAAAAACAACCCTTTAACACCAAGATCATCCCAGTTGGCAACGTGAGGTGGTAGTCCCCAACAGTTACAACAGAAAGTCTGGCTCCGTTGGCTGCTCATAGATCTACTTCCCCTCGATCAATCTTCATGAATCTACTTGGTTCCTATATTTGGATTCACATGTGAGCACCACAAGCTATATCTGATACCCAATTTGTAGAAATAGATAGATTTAATTCGATAACAAATGCACCTAAAGGTTCCCCTTGCTTCTTAGGCTCGGTGCAGTTCTTCTTCTAGTGGCCCTTCTTTCCACATGAAAAACAAACAACCTCTTATTCCCTTGGCTCCCCTTTGATCTTCCTTTTCTTGGAAGGTCGTGAAGAAGATTTGGGATTAAAGCTCTTCACCTTCCCTTTCCTCTTATTCAACATAAGGACAGAAGGATTTTCGTGCTTCATATCTTTTTCCACTTGGTGAATACGGATAAGAAGACCAGATAGTGACTTATCAATGTTGTTCATATTGAAATTGACAACAAAGTTAGAGAATCTATGAGGGAGTGATGTGAGAATGAGATTGGTGCCCAGTTCTTCAGGGAGTTTAAACCCTAGAACCTCCAGGCGCTCAATGTAGCCAATGATTTTGACTACACGAGGCCCAACTGGGGCACCTTCTCCAAGATTACTCTAAAAGAGTTCCTTAGAGATCTCAAAACTTTCCTATATTGCTCTCTCCTAGCAAAGACTATGGAGGTTCTCAAGCATGCTATAAGCATCCATGTTTTCATGAGACTTCATAAGCTCACTAGACATCGATGATAACATCAAACATTTAACATTGACTGCATTGTTCATATGTTTCTCACAAACCAGAAAATCCTCATCACTTGCCTCCTTGGCAGGTGGATCAGGTAATGCTGACTCTAGAATATAAGACTTTTGTTCATGGTGTAGGATAAACCGAAGGCGTCTAAACCATTCTTGGAAGTTACTGCCAGTGAGGATGTTGTATTTATCTAAATTGATCGTAGGGATAGTGTGGTTTATGAGCTTGTCATTTTTATTCAATAATTAAAAGAGTAGATCATTAGTACTTTCTTGATTACATTTTATGAGAAATAATAAATTTTATTAAGTCTCCCACTATTTTATCAAGTCCCAATGGCCCTCACCAATGAACTAAGAATATCTAGTTGCCATGATATTCTAGTGGCTTGGATCCATATTCCCCTTCATATAACCCCAACAAGGGTTGGTAAAGCTATTAAAAGGTATTTATGTAGACAGGTCTTTGCCAACTATGGGATTACAGCTCTTTGATATGTTGAGTGGACTCCCCAATCCTGAAATCATGACTTTGGATTTCCTCAACTCTTGCCTCCAATATTACACCAAGTCTAGCAAGGGCTACTCCTCTTGATGTAATATGGTTAAGTCAACCCAAAACCTTTCTTAAGGGTTTCCTGTATAAAAGTAAGTGTCCCAACAAGGGTTGGTCAAACACATAGTTTTATTGAGTTTTTCCCTTTAATCAAGTAATAGAAGGCTTGTTCTGACTTACTATTTTATTTGAGGGATTTTTATCTCTTATGCGTGAATTGCTTATTATCATTATCACATGGTTTTTAATATTAAGTGGAACTTACTTAAGTGATTTACCATGTCTTGATAATATTTACGCATAATTCTAGTTTATTTTATTTCCATCTTGCATTCTTGTTTAATTAATTAATTATGTGATCATGATAACACATCCTTAATGATAAATCATGCAATTGACAGAAATAAAATAAAGTAAATGGAATGATCATGAGATTTTCTAATGGTTATTTTATTTAGGGGTTGATAAACTAACCTTGAATTAGGGAAGAAACAACTTGAAACTTTTGGGTTTATGTTTACAGCTTCCACCTATCCACCTCTGTATCTCCTAGGATTGGTTTCATCTCGGCTCCAGCTTGAACCGCCTCCACTAGCTTGGGAGTTACATCCATTACATAGGTCTTTTTTAACTCACATGTAGGTGACGGGTAAAAAGGGGTTTTACATAAAAGAAACCTTGGGCATGCAGACCCTATATATTAATGAGGAGAAGGCTCACAGGCTAACAAATTTAATTTAAATAAATTAATTAAAATAAACCATCCACATACAAAGGTCTTGGTCTAGCTCATGATCATCCATACATGCAACAATGTTTATGCATAAATAAAACTATCATTCAATTATTTAATCGTTCTCGTTTAAGATAAATCACGCTCGAATCAATTAATTATCATCTTTAATTAATCAATCCTTTTATCTTAAATCCTTTTCTGAATTTCCTTAAGATTCTCATCCATAATAATTTTAAACAAATAAATTCATTTAAAATTATCTCTGTACGTAACTTGTACCTTGGAGGAAAACCAGTGAATTTCTATTCATAACTACCCAATGAGTAGAAATGAATATTACACAAATGTTAAATTAAACACATATATATAAAACACCTATCATGTGTTGTGCCTCAGCTTTACGCCTGCATGATAGTACACATCTCAAGGGTTTTTATAATATAATAATAAATTTTAATAAATATACATAATTTGGATGAGTACACAACATGTAGTTCTAACTACATGACATGTACTATTTTTCACCGTCTATCTGAAGTACATGCCCAGGGAAACGACGTGTGAGTGTACTTCGAAAATCTTCAGAGTACACAACGTGTCCAGTGGGACACACACCGTATAGTTCCTCGTTACACGGTCTCCAGATGGGCAAGCCGTGTATGGGGTACACGGTCCAACCCTAACCCGAAGGGACTACATGACATGTCCATTGAGCCACATGACGTGTAATCTGAAAACCGTGTGCCACCTGTTCCTGGACAACACACAGAGTCATTTAATACTTATAAAGACTCAAAAACATGGCTTGGTTTGGTGGACTGGTCCGAAGAATTGAATCTTGACTACACAAAGTGTACTACCGAATACACACCGTGTGTTATGGTGTTGTACGGACATGAAGATTTGGAACCTCCAGATGAGATCCTCTATTTTATTTTAATCAAAATTAAAATAAAAGATCGTTTCTATAAGGTGAATGAGAAATGAAAAAGGAGGAATAGATCTCAAGATTGAGATTTGCAGAATGATTAACTTGAATTGAAACAACTAAATTATTAAATGCATAATTAATCAATGAAATATTTAAATAATTATAAACTATGATGTAACCCCTCTGATACCACTTGAAGGTTCCAGGAACAACGGAAGCGTGGTTGGGACAATACCCAATTTTTATTTTTACCATGATCAATGATTATTTTGGGATCAATACTATGATGAATGACATCATCCATGGAATATAATCAAAGATTTAGATAAAGAAAAAAGAGGCCTGAAACCTTTAGATAGGATCTCGAACATCATGTTTATAATTAATATAATTAATTTCATAAAGAAAAATAATAACTGTGACTTTGGTATTTTTCTTCGTTGATGATGTTGATTGTCTGGATTGACCCTTCTGGATTATCTCATTGTGGTTGTAAGGATCCAAACTAGAATCTCTCTAGCGGTGATCCACACGTGCTCCGATGGACTCTAATTGACACTGCTCGTTCTCTGGGTGCTAGCGCGGTGAAGCAAGTGTCTTGTGTTAGTCGTTCTTGATCGCATGTTCTTCGGCCTTGAAGAACATCTCTCATTCTTGAGAGGGGAGAGAAGTGGATTAGAGAGAGAAATTGTTTGACTCAACAATTCTCAATTCACTAGGTGTGTGGTGTGGTGTATGGCACAATAGGGTTACTTTCCTATTTATATACATGGAATTTCAGTTACAATATTTAATTTAATAGAAACAATTAAATACATTCATGAACTTAAAGAAAACCCATGCATTTAATAATAATATTGTGTCATTATTTATAGTGCACCAACTTGCACAAAATGGAATTATAAATAAAATTCCACGTCACAAAATAATAACATCGCTATTTTAATTTATGCCAACTAGTTAAATAGTTATTTACCATCTTTCAAATAATTATTTTACTACCGGACCGACCTTGGTCTACTCAAAGTCCACTTCCATTTATTGAACACCTGAATAAATAAATAAATAATTTATTCTAATAAATAAATATTTTATTTACAAACTAGTAAATAAATATTTATTAAATGATCAATAAAATAAATAAATAAATTTTATTTAATTTATGAAATCATCTTAACTTGAATAAAATTATTCCACGGTCTTGAGAATAATATTTATTTCATTAATTAAATTCAAATAGAATTTAACTGAGACCACCAAAAACACATAGTGTGTGACCCTTTAAGATTTTTCTTATTAGCATTAGGCGGGCTTACCTAAAGTCCAAGAGTACTATCTAGAAACGGGTCAGGGCACCCAAGAGAAAGAACATAAAGTCACAACAACAAAATCCACATACGAATGCTCACTGTGTTATATAATCCCTTTGTCATAATATCTCATCAAGCAGGTTTCATGATTGTTTCATCAACTTTTATACTTGATACGTCGTTCTTTGACTACCTGAAATAAACTCGTCATTACACCATGGACATGGAATTTTGTGTGACGGTTCTATTTCAATCAAAGGGCTAAGATATCAACTTCCATAAATGGAAGGGACAAATCCTTCCTCGATTTATCCATTAATAAAATGCCACTCGTGACGCACCCAACGTACCCTACTTCCCGCCCATTGTCTGTGTGACAATTTTCATCAGTAAATCAAAGTGCGTAAGTCGTGAAACATATTAATGATAATCTTAAAGTATAAGGATCATTAAACATGTTTGTAGATAGAAATATCCTATGACACAAAAACATGAGGAATTTCTACTAGCGGGTCTGTTCTTATAATCTCCTATATTGGAGATTACCAAGTGCGAACTTCATGAGAGGAAGTCTCATATATTTACGAGTACTTGCACCTGAAGGTTTGCATGCTATGTGTCCCATCATAGCATTTCATCCAACCACAAAACTATATTTAAGAATATTGTTATAGAATTTCAAGGTTCTCATGATAGTGGGGAACTTCCATGACCTTATCAATGCAACAAATACTCTAAGACATTATTACATTATAGTCATGTAGAACAATGAACAATATGTAGTAATACATTAAATATCCATGTAATCAAAGTAAAACCACTTGGTTCTCGGAAATCACACTTCACATATCCATTTGAAAAAGTTTGAAATTAAAGAATGTTTAAAAGTATAATAGAATATAAATAGATTCAAGTCTAGATATAAGAGTATATATTTCTTCATAATCTATTCCCTCTTTTTGATTATAATATTTATCAACAAGTATTTCTTTATTTCTAATTATTATTCCATTTTCATCACATTTATTTCTAAAAACCCATTTTACACCAATTATAAATGTATATTTAGGTATTTCAACCAAAGGCTAGAATTTTTTTCTTTTGAATTAATTTAGTTCATCTTTCATAGCCTTAATCCAATCATTATTACCTAAATCCTCATCAGTACTTTTAGGTTCAAAATTAGAAAGGAAAGAAATATGTTCTACTTTATTTATCAAAGAACTTTTGGTCCTCACTGGATGATTCACATCACCAATGATACCATCACTAGGATGATTCTTAAGAAACAAATGACTTGGGTTTTGTAAAACCTATTCATCAACATAAGATAGAATGTCTTCAGGAGTAAATACTTAAAAAATAATTTCTTGAGTATTTTTCTTATTATAAAAGTATTCAATCAAGGGTTGAGGATCAATTTTGGAAAACCCATATGAGGATATTTGTTGGGTTTGTTTAAAAACAAAAGGATATATTTCATAAAATTTAACATGTAATGTTTCTTCATCAGTACAAGAATTTTTGTTAAAAACTCTATATACCTTAGAAGTAGTGGAATATCCTAAGAATATTCCTTCATCGGATTTGGGTGTGTATTTTTGTAAATTATCTTTTGTATTCAAGATGAATAATTTGCATCTAAATACTCTGAAGTATGAAACTTTTGGTTTTCAAAATGTCCATAATTCACAAGGTGTTTTATTAATAAAGGGTCGAATTAAAACTTGATTTATAGTATAGCAATAAGTACTAATAGCTTCATCCCAAAAGTGTTTATCAATTGAGTATTCACTCAACATGGTTCTTATTATTTCTTGAAGAATATGATTTATTCTTTCAATAAAACCATTTTTCTGGGGAGTTCTAGGAGATAAAAAATTATGAGTAATTCCTTTTTTTACTACAAAAAGTTTCTAAATCAAAGTTTACAAATTCTACTCCATGATCACTATGAATAGTTATCAAGGGAATGTTTTTCTCATTTTTAACTTTAGAAAAAAAAGTTTTAAAAAGACAAAATGATTCATATTTCTTTGCTAGAAAATAGACCCATGTGTATCTAGTGTAATAATAAACTAAAATAAATACACAGTAATTGCATCCAATACATTTAGTTTTTGTAGGACCAAAAAGATCTGTGTGCACTAACTATAATGCATCAGTAGTTGATAATTCACCAATTGATTTATATATTGACTTATGTTTCTTTATATATTGACAAGGGTCACAAACTTTTGAAGAATCAAATCTAAGTTTTGGTGATCCTTAAAAAGTTTTTTCTTATTCAATTTACATAAGTTTCTAAGGTTACAATGCCCTAAAATTATATTCCACAACCAATATTTATCTTCCATTGCACTAAGACAAGGTAAGTCTTGGATCATAAGATCTTCTAAGCTTAGTGTATAAAAATTCTCATGTCGATGGATAAAAAGAATGAATTCATCCTTGGAATTGTGTACTACACATTTATCATTACTAAAATTCACAAGGTAAACTTCATCACATAATTGACTAATGATTATAATCTTGTTCTTAAGACCTTTTACAAATAAAACACTTGAAATTAAATCTTTTCCAAGAAGAACACTATTACCTATACCGACAATCTTTCCTTGAGAATTGTCTCCAAATCTAACTCTTCCAACTTTCATTTCAATAATATTTTCAAAGAAGTCTTTGTTACCAGTCATATGTCAGGAACAACCACTATCCATGTACCATGTATTCTTGTAGTTGGTACTTTATTTGTTTTCCTATAAACAAAATAATTAGATTTTTGGAACCCATACTTTCCTGGGTCCAGAAATGTTAGAAAACAAAATATTAGGAACCCAAATTTGTTTTGAAAAATGTAATTTTTGAAATCCTAAAGATTGGATTTTATTTAAAGAATAATCTTTATTCGAGTGACCTCCACTTTGAAATTTTGTGCAAAAGGGGGAATTCTCAGGAATAAAATAATTATTACTAAAAAATGGATTTGAATGAATATATCCCATTCCTGAACTATTCCCCCGTGGACAGAGTTATTTATACATTTTATCAAATCCATCCTTACCATTGATAAATTTTGATAATAGTTTATTTAAATAAAAAATTTCATACTTTAGTTTTATAAATAAATTCTTATCCACATTAGTATTAGTTTTAGAAGTGAGTTTTTTTCTAAAACATTTTTCTCAGAAATGAATTTTTCAAAATCTTTAGAAAACTTATCCTTTTAAAAATTAGATTTTCAATTTTTTTATAAATAGAATTAATTTCAAATGTTTTCTTATCAAGATATTTTGAAATAAATGTTACTTATTTTATCAAAAATAATTATTCTAGAATTTTATTTCTCAATTTTCTTACTAACTTTATAATTTTAATTTTAAATAATTTAGAAAATCTAGTTACTTATTCATATGAAGATAAATTATTATCTTCTACTAAAGAATTTTATTCATTAGAATAAATATAACCTTTCTCATCATGACAATGTTCATTTAAAGAAATATTTGTTAAAGAATCATAAATATGTACCCTAGCTATAAAACATTGATTTTCAAAAGTTATTGTGGTATAAAGACCAATATTCCTCTATCTAAAATATTCATTATCTGAAGAATCATCAGAAGAATATCCTCCACTAGAACACCATGAGTCATTATAATTCAATACTTTCTTTCATTTTTATTTGTAATATTTTTTTATATCTATTAGAATGTGTTTCCTTTCTATGTTTCCTTTTGATCTTTGTATAATCTGGTCGGATATGTCCATCTATTTTTTATTCATAGAAAGTGACTTTGGAATCTTTATTTTCATTTTTTACTTGTTAATTTTCTTGTAAAGATACCAAAATTTCTTTTTTCTAACAATATTGTTCATTATTTGAGAAATATTATCCAACTCATTCTCAGAATGTTCAGAATCACTTGAATCATATTGAACAACACACTTTTTCTTTGATGACTTAACAACCTTCTCAAGGGTCTGATATTTTATCATATTTGAAGTAGAAGTAAAAGAAACTCCACCATTATTCCTTTTTATCTTTCTCAAAATCTCTTTTTAGCCTACCCTCATACTATAAAAGAGTTCTGAATAAATCATTAAGTGTAAGATTTGTAATATTCCTTGATTCATCAATTTTCATTCTCTTTGATTCCCATTCATTGAGCATGATATCAATAATCTTTTCAATAATAATTTCATCCTCTAATCCATTTTCACCAAAATCTTGTAAACTATTAATAATTTTCATAAAACTTTGTTGTACTTTAATAACAGGATCACCATATAGAAATTCAAAATCTTGATAACTGGCTCTTATCATAGCTCTTCTAGTCTCAAAAACTTTAGAAGTTCCAAAATAAGTGATTTCTAACTTCTTCCAAATACTATTAGCTTCTTCACAAGAGTAAATATGGTGATATATGTTTCTTTTCATAGAACATAATAAAGTATTTCTTACCTTTTAATTTTGTTAATATTCTAGCTTTTCTTGATTCATAAAAGTTTTGATTTCTTTATAATTTTTTTTGTATTCACTAGTTAGCATAACAAAATTATCAACTCTTGTGTTGATCACAAAAGTCTTAATTCTATCCCTCTAATATTCATAATCATTACCATAAAAAATTAGTGGTCTAGTAGGATTGATACTATCTATAAAACTGAAATTAAGTCCCACCATATTAAAAAATTGATACAAATAAAATATTTTCTACAATACACGTTAGTGTAACAAATATTTATAAATAATAAGTTTATAATAAGAAATAAAACCGACTTGAAAAGGTAAAATAATCAGCAAGTATTTGAGTAGTGGAAACCTACTCTGATACCAAATGTGAGTATCAGTATTATAGATACTTTCCTTTGATACCAATTACTGGATCAAAATGTATATATATATGTATTAACACAAGAAGGGGGGTGAATTTTAATTTTAAAAACTTTTATTTTTAATCTTAATAGAAACTTTGTTTAATAGAATTAAACAAATTGTATTCACAAAACCTCTTATATATTAAAACTGTAATCAGACTGGGCCTAAGGTTCTGATAATTAGAATATCGTAATCAAGATGATTCCAATATGAAATCCATAGGTCCTATTCTATTGAATAGAATCGTATTTAGTTAATGATGGTATATTTGTATTCACAAAAGTAAACGATATATCAGAGTATTAAAGTGTCGTAATCTCAGTGGTTATGATTAATCAGAGTAATAAAAAATAATGATTTTATCTTAAAGTGTATAAAATAATATTCAGAGTAAAATTTTATTCTCAACATAATACGGAGTAAACCAAATTAATCGTAATTAAATCTATTACGAAAATTGAAATACAAATAGAAAGGTGAATAAAAATGAATTCACTTTATAATAAAATTACAGTGAAAATGAAAGACTTGTAAGAAACAAGTAAACAAAGGAATACAATTCTTTTATCCCAAAGAGAAGGGTATCCAACAACCTAGGATAACTATCCCTTGATTTATACTTTCAAGAAATTCTGTCTTAGCCACACCATGGTAATCCATCGATACGACAATCTGTTTCTATCTGCCTATCCTCGACAACCCTAAATACGATGATCAACTCTATATTGCTATCCCCACAATCCCTTAATCAAGAAGATGATCAGATCTTCTATCTTCCTAGCTTCAAAATCCCTTGATCCGATGTATCAGATTCTGTCTTCCTATCCTTAGAATCCCTCAATCACAATCACAATAATTAGAGTCACACGAAGAAAAACTAACTCTAAGAAGTTGAAAATAAAGGAATAAGAAGTTCACAACTTGTAAACTTTAAAGATCTCGTACACAAAAGTAAAATCAGGAGAGCTCTTGCACAAAATTTTCTGTCAAATTTTTTATTTTTAAATATTTAAATTCCATGGTATTTATAGCCATTCATCCCAATGTCCATATTTTCTCTATGATTTTAGGGAGGAACTGGACACCTATCACTTCAACATGCATATTGTAACTAAAAGTATGAAATCTTTTTGTATCACAAATTTTATAACAGAAATCATGACACCATTTTATAATTATATTTTTAAGATTAAAAATATCCAATATGATAATTTTTTTTCTGTATTCAGGATTAAAATAGAAGTCAATCTGATGGATATGATAAAATAGTTTTTCATATTCAGGATTAAAACAAAAGTTAATCTGATGGATGTAATTACGATAACCTGTTTGTATATGAATCCAATTTTTATTGGTTCTTGTAAATTCTATTATTCTTGGTTCTAGGTTGATTATTTTATTCATAATAAAAAAATTATTTTAAAAATTATGTTTTATACCAACATTGTATAAAATACTTTGAATATAAAAGTATTAGATATTGTGTATTTAAAAATGAGTTTGTGATTTCCAAAACAAAATGAATGGAAAATTCAAAAAGAAAATTTTGTCTAAAAAACACATATATTATCACTAATTTAATTATTGATTAATGATATATAATATTAAGAACACTTAATGATCAAAATATAATTTTTCTACAAAAACTATTTCAATATATATATATTATATGTTTTAATTTAAAAGCTATTTTTAATATATTTAGAAATTGAATTGGATTAAATAGAGGCTAGATTTAGGTTCAGAACACTCAAATTTAGTAAGAGGGGTTATCTTATATTTTTATTAAAACATAAATTACATAAATACAAATTAGTTACCAAGGTAAACACCAATATAGTAATGTGTAAAAATCTAACTGTAATAGATTCAAAACATGTTTAAAACATGCGTGAAAATGAATGATAGAGGCTTTATTGACCCACACTCCTGAATACACCGGGGTGTGCAGTGGAAGCCGGTGGGCCAGATATTTTAAAAATTTTCACCATCGGGATGATGTAACTTATCGTCACTGATGATATGATCCCCAATACGGTCTGAGGATCTCACATAAATTAAAAGAGCACAAAAATAAAATTGTAAACATACCTTTACATATCTGAATGTGTGGTCAATAGAAAATTTTCATTGGTGATAATTTCTTGAAGGATCCATAGCAGGATCCCTCTAGATCATCCACATGCGCTTCAAAAATTTGTGGGAGTGCTGATCATCGAATTCTGGGTTCTATCATGATAATCTGACGATATCTTCAATGTCCCGACAATCTCTTTGATCTACTCCCTTCAATACTTGAAGACGAACTTGGATCGTCACTTGGAGAGAGATAATCTCTCTCTAGAAAGTGGGAGGAGAGAGAGGATCTCATTCTAAATGAATGAATAGTTTGTTGGGAGAGAGCCTCTCTCTCTATTTATAGTGGAGTTTCTAAATACCTGGTAGGGTTCCCCAACCCCCGTTTGTTTAAAATCCACTAAGTAAATAATTACGATGAACTAAAATGTGTCGATATTATTTATTATTTTATCACATACCTTTAATATATATATATATATATAATATATTATGTTATAAACATGAGTCATTTAACTCAACTCATAATCCCGCTTAATATTAAATGAACCTAGAATATTAAAATAATATTTATTTGAGTAATATTTTCTCGTATTTACTTAACTTGTAAATAATTTAAATAAATTCAATATCAATTAGTCATAACTTGAATAATAATGAATTTATTTATTTCTTTGGTGATCGACATCTCAGACAACACTTGGACCCTATGTTGGGGACCACCATGTCCAATATACCTATTCAACTTAATAGGGAAGATTATTGAATACACTATTGTGTGTGACCCTCTAGGACCTAATCTCGATAGTAGTGAATAAAATTCATAGACCAATATTGGAGTCTAACAACCCATCAAGGCCCCTAAAGAGATAAGGATTGTCGTAATAATGGAAACAAACCTATAAACATTTACTGTGAAATATAATATATTTGTCTTTAGATATATCATAAATAAGAACTCATAATTGTGTCATCACCATTTTCTTGATTTATTATTTGTTGATCTATTTGGATGGATTTATCTTTCGACTGCTTTGGCCAAAGACTCATGGAGGTAACACCATCCTAATCAACCAGGCCTAAGATATATAACTTCATTAACTTGGAAGTGACAAATCCTTTCTTGACCATTCAACCAATGTAATACCACCAATGATGCACCCAACACAAGATACCTCACTAAGATTTAATTATCATGGTTTTTTTACTTACATCAAAGTATGCAATCAAATGGTACACGCTGATAATGATCTCAAGTTAGGAGACCAATACACATGTCCATAGATAAAAACAACCAATGAAATCCAAAACATGTGGTGTTCCTATTAGTGGGGCAGTCTTCATGATCTCATTTCTATAGATCACCAAGTGCAGATTTTATGAGAATAAGTCTCAATGATTATGATCCCCAAACATTTGATAGTCAAACATTTACTGTGTCCAATCAGTAAGATGTATCTTGACCATATGACCTTAGTTTAATATTAATGTCATTTTATCTCCAGGTTCTCATTATATCCTAGGATTTGATATAACCTATTGATATGATAATTAATCTATGGACATTACCATTAAATAGTGTAAGGATAAATATCTACACTATAATAGTAATTAAACATCATGTACAACTAACTGTATACATGATATGGTAATCAAAAGTACTGCATAGTTGTGTCTAGGGCACCCACTATTTCAACACTCCCACTTGCACTAGATCCAACTTGCTAACTATATTTGTTATCTACTCACATGATAAAGATCATGTTTCTGCTGAGTAACTACTATAGCTGCTGGGTCTTCCATGTTTTCGCCGCATGGACATTGTGCTATATGCGACCTCATCTCCTTGAGTAAAACTTCACAAGAGATGATATCCCTGAGTATATCACTTTTTTTACATAATCATAACTTAAAATATTAACTATTAATAATATTATAATTTATATTATCATAATAATTTACTTACTAGGTGTGATTCCAAGAACTAGAACAAATCATTGTGTTTCACTACTTCTTAGCTGCCTCAGAAGCTGCAATATACTTAGTATTTTTAGGTATGGATACCACTGGTTTATATGAGCATGTCTTTATCATTATGTTATCCTAACTATGATATTTGATCAAATTGATATAAAGTAATACTATTCTATATCCCACCAAAACTAGTACCCTTTATTCTCCACTTAGCAGGTACATATCATGTGTACTTGCTGAAGTAAAATGAGATAGTTATGATTACTTCACTTATAATGCTTCTAGATATAACTGATGTTTTTATACTTTTATAATCTAATAACTGATATTTTTATACTATAAAGTATATATTTTCAATATTAATTCTTGTACATATCATGGAATACATGATTGATCCATCACTTAAGCGCATAGAACTAAGCTCATCACTTAATCTTCTCCTATGCCACTATATATCAACTTGGAGAGATTTATTCCATGTGACACCAACAACAATTCTTCTCTTTAATTGTTCCAACTTGTATTTTCCAATACCATGTCACTATATGTACAATTGACTAGGTCTAAGAAAATGATAGATCTACCTCAATATACCATGTTCCCTAAAACTTAAGTTGCTACTTTAAGTCAATCATTGGAGAATTATTTTTATCCTAGTATTAAATAACTATAAGACCAATATCCGTTTTCCATATGTTGATGAACATATTTCTCTTGGAAAACTATGGAGATTCCACTATCCTTTGGTATACACATGGTAAAGATTCATTCCAAATTAATTTTCTTAGATCTTGTTGATTACTTTAATACTGAACTAGATTTCAGTAACTTACAACCCTTATTGGAAAGAAATGGTGTCATCATCCCTTTCTAGTTTCATCATATAGACACCTTCCACAAAAGTTGATCTTGAAATCTAATGACCAATAAAAAGATCTTAGAAATTAGAAATGACAAGTAAAATTATAATGGATTTAGGAATATTTACTTGGTATGACCAATCAATCCTTATTGGTACCATGATTGTAACACTCATGTATCATCTCTCTTGAATACCCATAATAATATTCAAAATAATAAGCCCCTTTTAAATTTGATACATGAAATCCATTATTGAATTTTAATTAATCTTTTCAATCTTAGCTAATTGTCATATACTGCTCACTTATAGGAATTATTATTCAAAATGAATAATTTATCACTGGCCATGGTGAATATAAAACTATCTATATGGTTTTAACCTTCCTACACAGTATGTGTCACTGGAACATTCCTCTTCCACATGTACTTGTGGATCTTGTTCCTATGCCAACCATTTGTGCATCTCGAGCATTGACTAAATCCAAGTGAATCTAGCTCCCACATTCTCTAATAGAGACGTGAACCCTTATATAGAACTGTATTCAATCACTTGACTCCCAATATTTCTATCTTAGGGATTTAAATAATATCTTAAGAAACTGTTAGGATAATTACTTAGATGCAAAATGTATTTAGCTTGATGCATGTTTGTTTATAACCTAACAAACTCTTTTCATCTAAACACATATCTTATGAAATAATGGATTTCCATCATACTATGACTTGTATGATATCCATTTTTCATTTTTAGTTGGCATATTAGTTATGGGATTTCACTTTTATTTTTCAAACCACGTCTTGAAATATGATGGAAGTTACTATAGGTTATAACATTGGTACTACTTATATCATGACTATGATGTATAAAATGTTCATTTAGGAATTTCTCCATGATATATTTTGTTGATAAATGTTAACATGTAAGAATATATCATCAATCCTCCTCATTAATATCCATTCCATGATGTAGATAAGGTAACATGCATTTAGGAATTACTCCATGCTACATTATCATGATCGATGAATGCTTGGTCAAGATATTTTTTCGTCATGCCGATCCGAAGCAGCTCATATATTTTAACCATGATTATAATTCATTTACACATTCCTTAATAACATAAACGAATCTTATGAAGTATCCTTACCACTAGATTGACCTTGGAAAAGTACACACTCACTTGTTAAGCTAATTCCAAAATCCTTGTGGCATACCTTTATTTCTAAAGGTTTCATTGTCCAAACTAAAGATGTCCATAATACCAAATGCGTTCAGCTGTGCCGAGCCTAAATACCATACTGTATATTCTTGACTTCCACTTTTAGTTTTACTTGACAAAGAATTATCTTTTCACAACTGGGTAAATTAGTCTTACATTTTATACTCATCATATATTTTCTATGATTCAAGTACCATTGGATTATTTGTTTAGTATGTTACACCACAAACAACATTCATTCCTGAATTTGGAATGATGTCTCCTTGTGTCTATAAGGCACATGTGATAAATGTTTTGGTTATACTCAACAAATTTTCTACTATAATCTATCACTCAGAAAATAGAAGTTATGTGTTTCTCACCGCTGAGTTAGGAATCACCCTTTCTTAGCTGCTTGGATAAGACACCTTATTTATTGTAATGTTTCTATACTTACATGGTAAATTTATTTCAATATATATATGTGAAATACATATTGTATTTAATACCTAATAGTTATGTTATAAACCATACTTTTATTTGATGAATATACACCGAAGAATAATCAGGTTCTTGCTTATTCAATTCAGGTCATTGTTTTTTAAACTTCTATAAATTTATTTCAAGTTATGTGATTAAAATAACCTCCTATTTAAATAACCGACCTCTATTATTTTTAGGAAATTACAAAGGTTCCTTTTATGTAACTTATCACCTGCCTTTTCACCTTGTCTTTCAATACATTCACCATAATAACTAAATATGGTACTTTAATATTCTTATTTCTTGGTGAACGTTACCTAAAAGGCAATGAAGCGCTTACTCCATCTTGTTTGTTTTTTAGCCTTAAATGATACTGGAGTATTTGGGTGAAAATGATATGAGAAAGGGATAATCAAAAGATCATTAACTATCTTTCACTATACACATAACTAGTGTAGTTATCACCCATTCATATCTTTCTTCACTTTCTCCTCAAAAACTTCATGGATATGAGACTACATGTTCTTATCATCCAATTCCTAATGTAGTGACCACAACTAACAACAGAAGTTGATATAATAATGAAGTAACCATCATATGCTTCATTCATGAGTCTTCTATAAGAAATTTTACACTCACGCTTATTGAGGTGGCTTAACAGGTATAGAGACACCAACACCTTAAATTTCCAATATAGTAGTATTATGCGTAGATGCTTGTACTATACTTATAAATTCATGCTAATTTGGTCATTAATTTTTTCCAATATTTATCACAGTTTTTATTGTGGTATTACTTGCAATTTTTCTACAAAAATAAACTTTTATTATATTAGTAATTTTATCTTGATTACCAATTTAGACATTTTTATTAAATCATAAAATATATCCCACTATTTTATCGAATTATAGGAACCCTCTATACTAGAATCAAAATACTATGTCTCTTGAGTATTCTAGTGGAAAATATCATTGAACCTCTTCTCATAGTCTACAATATTTGGCTACGACACTAATTGGAGGGTCCATGGTAGGCGTTTGGAAGGCCAACTACATTAACTCTTGGTTCTTTGATCTGTTGAGTGAAGTCCTAGATTCTAAAATCATAACTTGATTTACTCAATGATTGCCTCTAAAATTATAGCAAGTTAGCTTTGTCTAATCCTTACTAATACTTTATTTAAGTCAATTCACCACTCATATAATAACTCCTTGGTAGTAAGAGGTACCCTCAGCTTTGGCTTGATGAGCACCCCAAATACCTAATTTTATTCAAAATTGAATGATGGAAGGTAGTAATAACTTAATATCTCTTTGAGGAGTTTTTATGTTTTTCTCTCGAAAAATGTAATCCATTTATATTAATCTTATTTTTCTATGTTTTCATGCTTACAACTGAACATTAATAGAAAAACATACATCATTTTTTATACATTTTTTTATTTATTATTTTATACATCTTCCCATTATTATAAAATACATAAAATAATAAATAAATGCATAAAGGAAATATAACTATCTACTGGTCTTGAACATATAAAACAACTTCGGGACATCATAATTGAGTCATAGTTCGAATCTTGATGCAAGTCACCCTGCTGTGTATATTTTCTTCTCATCTGAAGTATCACCTCGTCTTGGAGGGGTTCACATAACATCTTGGAGTACCACCTCATGTTAGAGGGGTCCACATCACGTCTTACATTATCCTGGTCAACATACACCACCTCATCTTGATAGGGTCCACATCATACACCATCCCCGTCCAAAGTAAAAATATAATAGTGCATAGGCGAGGGGGACTAGGGGTTTAATGTACATCATATAAAATTGGGCATGCAGACCCATATATATTTTGAATAAAAATAAAAACGATGAAAAACCATCATTTAATGAATTAAAAACATCACACGCAGTTAAAATAATTAATTAAAAAAATAATTAAATTCAGACATACATGGGTCGGTGTTCAAGACTAGCAAGTGAGTAAATTAAACACATGATAAAAATTAAATTGCATTAAATAAATACATGGGTAAATTAATTAAATTAAATTAATTAAAAAATTCATATAATTTAATTATTCTTCTGTCCACTAATTAATTTAATTTTAATATAAAAAATTAAATTAATCAATTAATTTAATTTAATTCAAAAATTAAATTAAATTTTTATACCTGGGTATTAAAATCATTATATTTAAAACTTAATTAATTAAATTAATTTAATTAACCCAGGCCTCAAAAAAATTATGAAGGTCCAAAGCGGGTCGTCCCGTACCTGCACAAACCCATTTTGGGCTGAGTAAATCCCGTGCTTAGCTAAACTGGTCTAGAAAGGTTCGCCCAAACCCATTCCAGGTTGGGAAGATCCACCTGATCCATATTCCGGGCGAATCCGAGTCTAGTAGAAAATGAGCAGGGTACCAGTGGGCACCAGAATTGATCTGTTCAGTATAGTGGCCTGGTTCTAGCGATACCGCATTGACCAAGTAGTGAACATTACACCTGGAATTAGGGCGATGAAGATCGATTCGGTAAAGTTAGGGTCCTGAGGTGGTGAGGCAGTTGGAGTTGCAGACTGTGGTGTTGAGGCCAATAGAATTATACAGTGTCGTTGAAGGAGGTGTCGTGCTGGCTCGAGGAGGGTTTCCTGGTGGATCTGTGAAGAAGGGAGGGCTGCGACAGGAGGGTGACGACCAGGTGAGGTGGCGACCGCGGTCTAGAAGCAGATCTGGCTATGGGAAGGTTGGAGGTCATGGGTTGGCTGGCCGATGAGGGTTAGGGTGCCACGTTGGGTGGAGGTGGCTGGTCGGGACCCTGTGGTGGTAGGCGATGTGTGACCTCAAGCTGTAGATCGCTGATAGAGGTGGGTAAATCCTTGTGGAGAAATACTACGACTAAGGGAAGGTGAAGGCCATGGGGAGGGATCCCATTGCTGCGAGTTGGCTAGGATGACGGTCTAGCAAAGGCGCCGCTGCTAGATCTGGGTGGAAGTGAAAGAGGGGCGGCCAGGAGTGGCAACGGTCGGAGTAGGTCGGTACCCTTGGGGTGTCGGCGGTGTGTTGTTCCTGTTGTCGGCCTTCTAGTGGGCGAAGGAAGGGGGAATAGGGAGGGGGAACACCCTCTCCATTATTTTTTTTGACTTTTAATTTTTTTTTGCTCCACTAAGTCTCTCCAAGTTTTCCTCCTTTTAATTTTATTTTAATTTTATGTGTGGAATTCCACACATTTTTCCCCCACCCCTTTAAAAATTTACAAAGGATATAGTTTATCCTTTAATTATATTAATAATAAATGATTATTTTAATACAATAATTTTATTATCATTATAATTATATTATTATAATTATATTATTATAATTATAGTATTATAACAATAAATAATAATAATAATAATAATAATAATTTTTTAACAAAACCAATATTATTTTTGGTGAATGGAAAATGACCAAAACTTGGTCAGATCTGGATCAGAAATAATTGATTAAAAATTTTAATACCCAAGACCAAAACTCAAACATGATTCATATCTGAAATTTTGAATGGCCATAACTTGGCCATTTGAATTCGTATCGGTGCCTGATCAGATCTTTTGAGACTAATTTCAAAACCTATACTTAATTTTTAATGAAAATTATTTTTTTAATCTCATAAAATTTATGCGATCGCTTTGATACCAATTTAAGGTACTGAGGTGCACAACATAAGCTGCTGAGTTGGAGATTTTAAAGATTTTCATCGTCAGGATGACGTAACTTATCGTCGCTGACGATTCGAGTACCAGTACTGTATGAGGATCTTGCCTAAAATAAAAGAGCATAAAAATAAAACTATAAACATACCTTTAAAGATATGAAGGTGAATTCAATAATAACTCATCATCGGTGATCGTCTATTAACAGATCCATAGAAAGATCCCTCTAGATTGTACACATGTTCTTCAAAAATCTACGAGAGTGCTGATCATTGAATTCCTGGTGCTAGCAAGACAATTTGACAATGTCTTCAAATTACTGATGATCACCGCAATCCTCTACCTTTAATACTTGAAGGAAAACATGGATCGTCACTTAGAGAGATAGACTCTCACTCTAGAAAGTGGGAGGAGAGAGAGTCTCTCATTCTAAATGAATGAACAGTTCATTGGGAGAGAGCCTCTCACTCTATTTATAGTGGAGTTTCTAAATACCTGGCATGGTTCCACGGGCCCCATTTATTTAACATCCACTAAATAAATAATTATGATGAACTAAAACATGTCAATATTATTTATTATTTTATCACATACCTATAATATATATAAAATATATATTATGTGATAAACTCAAGCCATTTAACTCGGCTCATAATCCTGCTTAATATTAAATGAACCCCGAATATTAAAATAGTATTCCTTCGATTAATATTTTCTTATATTTACTTAACTTATAAATCCTTTAAATAAATTTAATCTCAATTATTCATAACTTGAATAATAATGAATTTATTTATTTCTTTGGTGATCACTACCTCGGACAACACTCAAACCCTGTGGTGGGGCCCACCATGTCCAATATACCTATTCAACTGAATAGAGAAGATTCTTGAATATGCTATTGTGTGTGACCCTCTAGATCATTATCTCGATAGCAGTGAATAAAATTCATAGACTAAGAGCGGAGTCTAGAAACCCATGAAGACCCCTAAAGAGATAAGGATTGCTATAGCAAAGAAAACTAACCTACAAACACTTACTATGTAATATAATCTCTTTGTATTTATATATATCAAAAATTAGGATGCACACTTGTGTCATCTCCCTTTTCTTGATTTATTATTTGTTGATATATCCCGATGGATTTACCTTTCGACTGCTTTGGCCAAAGACTTATGAAGGTAGCACCATCCTGATCAACTAGGCCTAAGATATATAACTTCCTTAACTTAGAAGTGACAAATCCTTTATTTACCATTCAACCAATATCATACCACCAATGACACACCCAACACAAGACACCTCACCATGATTAATTATCATGGTTTTCCTCTGCATCGAAGTACGTAATCAAATGGTACACACTAGTAATGATCTCAAGTCAGGAGACCAATGCACATATCCATTGATAGAAATAACCAATGACACCCAAAACATGTGGTGTTCTTATTGGTGGTTCAGTCCTCATGATATCATTACTAGAGATCACCAAGTGTGAACTTCATCAGAAGAAGTCTCAATGATTATGAGGCCCCAACACTTGATAGTCAAACATCTACAGTGTCCAATCAGTAAGATGTATATAGAACATAAGTCCTTAGTTTAAGATTAATGTCATAGTGTCTCTAAGTTATCATTATATCCTGGGATCTGATATAACATTTTGATACGATAATTAATTTACGGACATTACCATTAAATAGTAGATGCAGAAATATCTACACTATAATGGTAAGTAAATATCAAGTACAATTAACTGTATACATGATATAATCATCAAAAGAACTGTATAGTTGGGTCTAGGTAACCCACTATTTCAAAAACCCCTCTCCACTCAATCATGGACCACTTTTGGGCCATTGACCCTTGAATACTATCATGGAATCATGGATATGGAATGAGTATTTAAAAAATTCAATTTTCTTTCATTTATAAAAGGGGAATCTCACCATCCATTCATGAACACTCTATGTTTCAGTTTCTTCTTGAAACTATACCCAATTTACATTTATAAGAAGTATCTTGCACATCCACATGTCCCTGGTCTCTAGAAGTTAGAATAATCCCTTTGTTTCTAGGATGACTTTCAAGATAAAGTTCAGGCTCTCAACGTGAGTAAATCTTATTCCTTAAAATTTTATTCTTAATATTATTATACCCTCTAAAATATTTTATGTACATGAAATTAAAATAAAAAAATTATTATTAATATGATTAATTTTATTATACTAATGTAATATCACTTTTCTACCTCCCTAAAAACCATTTAAAAAATAAAGACGTCGTCATGTATTTTTGCAAACTACACTCTCTATGAATGACATGTTCTATTTTTTGTAAAATATTTATATGGTAGGTAAAAATAGTTATTTAATGAAAAAATATAATAATTATAGAATTATTAATATTCTTAAATTATAAATATTTTATTCTTACACCCCCTCTCATTCTATGAAAAATGAGAGCATTGTCTGTGTATGTGCAAACTATCACTTCCATGAAATGATGTATTTTTTTTACATTACCACGTAGCATGAATGATTTTAAAAATGAATATAATGTATAAAAAAATATATTTATGACACTATTAATATTCTATAAAGATAATTTTATAAATTATAAAAGTGATATTAATAAGAAATGGTGATTGTAAAATCAACCTAAAAAAATGAACATATCAAGATACCTTTCTTAATTTGAGTCCATTTTGGAAACCTATAGAACTATATATATTTTGTGCTAATGGAATAATAATTGAAATTCAAATAAATAATTCTATAGATAATGATGTTATTTTACCGCACCTTTGACAATGGTCGATATACCAAGAGAGTTACAAACAAATTGATCAGACAACCTCAAGTAACTGACATAAACAGAAACTATATAGTAAATTAATAACTTATGGTAATAGATATGCTATAGAATATGAAATATAGATGAAAAAGGATCTTAATAAAGTTTTCAATAAACTTAATTTTATTATTCATGATGTTAGGTGAACACATATAATGAATCAATACATAAGGTAAGAGTTTTTGCATCTCAATTTTTCTTCATTGAGATATGATGCTCATTTCAGCACTTATTTCTTTTTTGTGGTGTATATATTGGAAATATATTTATTTTATCATAATTTTAATTCAAACTAATGGATTTATAAATACATATCATGTTCTACATTTAATGGGTTATCAATTCGAAACATAACGATGATATAAGGGGTTTTCTAACTCAACTCCCTTTCTTTGAGTTATAATGTATTATATTGATCTTCATATTTCTATGGTTGGTTTCTTACATCAAAATATTATATATTTAAATTCATTATTCCCTATAGTAAAAATTAAACTTTATATTCAAATCCCCATCCTTGATGAATTTCTTCCCCATAAAAGTTTGACATTGTTAAGAATAATTAACATTCTCTTTAAATGATGATTTTTCTTTCGTGTCCATATTTTCCCTTCCCACCAATGTTATAATTTATATTTGGAAACCTAATTATGTTTTATCTCATGTTAAATTCATATTTCTATTATCCTATTTTTAGAAGGAAATTTTATTATTTCTTTTTATGATGTTGGATTTCAACAAAAGGAATTTAAAAATATTAAAAAGGGTTTCCATCCTTTAAAAATAAAATGTTTTATATTCCACTACACATTCATTTTTTATAGAACATATGTCTTTTAAATAATATATTATTGAAATTTATTTTCAAAAGTAAATGTTGGTCAGATTAGAGTACTCAAGAGGGGGTGAATTGAGTATATATAAAAATTTCTGTTTGAAAAGTATTCTTAGAAAGGTTCCCCAATAAATTTAAATACTGCCCTATTAATCAAAGTAATACAGTTATAAAAGTTTGAGTATTTAAATTACTTCTCAGAAGATTGATTAATTCTCAGTAATCTTAATATCAGTTATTAACATTACTTTTGAATTTATTTTAATAAGGAAAAACAATTATAACTTCTTTCCAAGATTAACTGTCAAATTAAATTTAATGATTTCTAAATTATACAGTAAAACAGAATAAACTAAATTAAATGATACATCGGATATAAAACAAGTGGTTCACTCTCAAGCTAAGACCTAATCCACTCCACTTGGTAATCACCTACCACAAAGCAGTTTATATAAATAAACTTGATCCACACCCTGGATCGGGGTTAACAGTAGTACACATGACTATCTAAGTCACACGACCTCTTCCACAGTTCTTCGTGAGTATGAACTTTTTCAGGTCACAAAGGGACCTCTTTCACACTTCTGTGGGAATACACAAGTATAAAAATATGTATGAGAAAAGATATATTGTATCCTTCAGTTTGATGTAGGAGACAATTTGTGTTTTTATACAGACACACAAACACTACTCAAAAGATAAAAATAATACACAACAGAGAAAAAATGATGAGATAAGTTTATAAATGCTCTGAGTGTTAGTCTATATAGCTCTGTACTTCTAGGTTGAAGTAGATGCAGAAATAGAGTCCTCTTACAGAAAATAGAGTATCACAAGTCATCTAGATCTGGCTCGTGTTCTTCATGGAGTTGATGGTGCAAAAATGTTCTCAACTCTAGGATTCGAGTATGATTCGTGTGTTCTTTAGAAGTGTCAAGTTTCATGTGTCAGTTATTCTTTCAAGAATGATCTTGATTCTTCATTATCGTGCACACACTTGTTTCTCTATCATCTCTTTTTGTTTCTGACCACGCTGTTATTTTATTCTTGGAATGCATGTGTTGGAGCCGACATGATGCATGTATTCTACACCTCGTACCTCATACTGTCAGGTGACATATCTACAAAGAAAAATTAATTATGTTATTGTATTTAAAATCTTCAAATATGACCGTTAGAGATTAAATTGAAAAAAGACAAAACAGATTAAGAAACAGTGTCACAGTCGGTCTGGAAATGATGTCTTGCTAAAATAGTGTCTCCTTGAAATGATGTCTCCATGAAATGGTGTCTGGTTCACAGTGACTGGGTCATGGTGTCTGGGTCACGGTGTATGGTTCATGGTGTCTAGTCATGATGTCTGAGTCACGGTGTCTGGTCACGGTGTCTGGGTCACGGTGTCTGGTCCTTTTCCAGAAAAACTTAACTGGTAGCAGACTCACGGTTTCTCAGACTTAGCCAAATATCTATACATAGACTTAAACAGTGATATTCATATAATTTATTAGACTTAATCATTTATCAAGTAAATCCATTATAACAAAAACTAAAAATAGTTTACAATCATTAGACATAGCACTTAAGATCTTGGATAGGTTTATTGAAAACATAAAGAAACTAATCATCTGTACACATGATTTTAGATAGATTAAATAGGATTAACAAGTTTTATAGAATGTATAGGATTTGTGATCATTAAAACATGATTAACACATGAGGAGTCCAACAATCTCCCCCATTTTGATGATCAAAAATCACGTGAGTGAGAGATCTATTCTTAGGTAATGTGTCTCTTCCCTAGTGTTCATTTAGAGTGCATATTTATCCCCCTTTTGGGATTATAAAAAATATTACAAAAGTAAATAAAATAATAGATAAGAAGATTTAAAAATGCATTAGATGGATAAAAAGTGTCATTATAAACAGTAAGAAAAAATTACAGAAATCATCCCTATAAAAAGAGAGTAGTCACTTTTCTTCAGCAATGGCTTATCTTCTCTTTGCCCTTGGCAGTAACAATAGAAGAGGAAACCATAATAGAAGAGGTGGAAGTGGAAGAGGGAAGTGAACCAGTTGACAGGGAAGGTAAAGGGAGTCCTTCAAAAATAGAAGGGGCCAAGATAAGTGTAGTGGAAGATCGATGCAACTATTGATCAAGGATAACAGGTCTAATATAACTCATAACCTAAGAGACACACATAGATGTTGAGGCAAGGGTAGAGGATGAGAAGGTAGGAAAACCAGATCTCAGGGGTGTAGCTGTAGGAGCCACAATGGCAGTACTCTAGACATGAAGATAAGGCCTCAAAATCTTTATGAAGTCAGTAATGATCTCTCCACCATACCACATGACTTTCTCAAATTCATCCTTGTTCTCCATAAACTTGTCCAACAAAGGAGTGAAATCTTTGAGCTTTTGGACTTGATTTTTGAAAGCTTGAGTGATAGGAGGGATTCTCAGATTCTCTGCTAGGTACTTGAAGTGGCTGGTCATGTCATGCTTTGAGAAGATCCTATTGAAATAGAAGTCCACCTTCTTAGTAATCTCTTCTTGAGCATAATTTTCTATTTTGTAATGAATTCTCACCAAATCAATAACTTTTTCACTGTTCTTGACAACTTTAGATATAGATTCTTTGTCAAATCCACTAAGCACGACCTGAAGTTATTCTTTGACAACTGTTCTAAATAGATCACCATCCAAAGACAATTGAGATGATTGTCCTAAAGTACGAGAAGAAGTAACAGCCGAAGTATAGGAATTCAGTTGATTTAAAAATTTCTGGATACAACCCTTATACTCATCATTCAACTTGTTAAGACCAATAAAAAGCTCACACATCTCTTGACCAATTTTCTTGTTTCTCTCAGATACCTTTTCAGCAAAAGAGGTTATATTAGGTTGTATTAGGGAGGAAAATTCATGTGGAATCTGACTATCGATATCCCCAACAAGATGAGAAACAAAAACTGGTCTTGATTTCATCACACTCTACATTTCTTCAACCATACCTATGAGAGTCTTTACTTCATCACTGAACTATTTGTTCTCAACTCTATCTTCTTAAATGTCATTAAGCATCTTGAGCTAAATCTTCTATATGATTTTTTATAACAATAGGGAAACATCTCTTTCACTTAAATTGGTTACATGATCCGGTTGAGTATTCATAAGTTTTTTAACTCCAGCCAATAGGGTAGCTTCAAAAGCTTTCAAATAATCTTTACTCACCAAGTTTGAAGGTTCTTGTGAAGGTTCAGAAATTGGAGCTAAGCCAAGATCAGGTTCCTTTTCATCTATAACATCAAGAGAAGATACTGGTTTTATTTGAAATACATTAGAGAGGTCTATAACTTTCACTGAGGCTTCCTGGAATTCATTTACATCAAAATAAAAAGGTAATTTATACCATGTATCCACTGAGCTTGGATCAACCAAATTAGGGACTTCAACACTTTCCAAGTTGGGGGTCTTCTCCCCTTCGAAAGGTGAATTTTTCTTAGGAATGAGAGATTTATATCCTTGATATATTTCCAAGATTTCATCCCTGATATCCTCTCTCATTTCCCTTCTAGCTAGCTGAAAATCTTGTTCCATTCTCTCTACAACATATGGGATAATTTCCGGAACAACTTGTTCCTCCACATGTTCCTCATAAACAACTTCTTGTACAAGAGAAAGATCTTCTTCTACATTCTCTTTTACAACAAACTTTTCATTTACCTTAACAACATATTCTTCTTTAGAAGTTGTTTGTTCTTCTATATTAGCAACTTCTTCAGGAACATGCATTTCCTTCTCATTGAAGAAACCATTAGATCTACATCAGTATATCTCATTCCCTATAATTTAGGTTTCTAATTTAAGTCAATCTCTATATATTTACATTCATTCTAGTTTTAACTAACTATAAGACCAATAGTTGTTTTCCACATGTTATAAAACATATTTGACTTGGAAAACAATGGTTCTACCACTAACCTATGGTATAAACATGGAAAAGATTCATTCCAAATGAATATTCTATGATCTAGTTACTTTAATCCTAAATTGGATTTCAGTAACTTACAACCTTATTAGAATTATATGTTTTCACCATACCTTTGTGGTTTTTTCATATAGAAATCTTACACAATCGGTGGTCTTGATATCCAATGCTCAATTTAATGATTTTAGAAAGTATCCATGACAAATAAAATTATAATGGATTTAGGCATAATGACTTGGTGTTACCAATCGAGCCTTATTGGTACCACACTTTTACCATCCATGTATATTCTCACTTGAATACCTACCATAGTATTCAAAATAATAACCCCCTTTACTTTGATACATGGAATCCATTATTGAATTTTAATTGATCTTGTCAATTTTAGCTAATTTCCATATACTGACTGCTTATAGGAATTATTATTCTCAATGAATAATGTATCACCATCCACAGTTAATATAAAATCATTAGAATGTTTTTATACTTCCTACATTGTATGTGTCTCTGGAACATTCCTTTTTCAGAAGGTCATGTGGAACTTGTTCCCATGTCAACTATTTGTGCATCTCTAGTATTGACTAAACCCAAGTCAATCTTACTCCCACTATCTCAATTAGATATGTGAACCCTTTTATAGAAATATAGTCTATAAATTTACTATATCTTTCCTATCATATGGATTTCTATAATATCATTAGAAATCTTTAGGATGATTACTATAGATGTATATTGTGTTTTTTCTTGATGCAAGTTTGTTTATATCCCCAAAAAACTATTTGTATCTAAACACATGTTCTTATGAAAATATATTTATATTATATTAAAACTCACGTGATATCCATTTTTAATTATATTTTTCATATAGTTATGGGATAATGTCTCTATTTGCAAAGAATGTCTTGAAACATGGATCTATCTTCAATGCATGAGTTTTAACATTGATGCCCCTTTTACTTGCATCATGACTCTAATTTTTAGAAGTAAATGTTCATTTAGGAATTTCTCTATACTAAATTTTATTGATCAATGTTATCATGTAAAACTCATGATCAATCCTCCTTATTAGAATCATATCTTTGATGTGGATAAGGTAATGCACATTTATGAATTACTTTACACTACATTATATTGATCAATGAATGCATGGTCAAGATATTCTTTGGCACACCATATAGAATAATCTCATATCTTTTGACCATTCATACACCATAATTCACTTTCAAATTACTTAAAAACTTAAAAGGAATATTATGAAGCATACTAACCACTAGCTTACACTTGGAATAGTTCATGCTCTCTAGCATAATTAATTTTGAAATCTTTGTGGATTAATATTATTTATAAAGGTTTCTTTTTAAAAAACTAAGTACATATGTGTGTCAATAGAACCTATGGAATTTAACACCAAAGAGTATAAAATCACACTAGGTATATCCTTGATAACTATTTAGTTTTCTTGAAAAAGTAATATTTTCCCACAACTTGATATATAAGCCATACATTTTATATTCATCATGTATTGGAAATGATTATACCATTATATAAATATTATTTGAGTATTAAAAACCACAAACAACATTAATTTCAGAACTAAAATAATATCTCCTTGTGTACAAAGTACACACAAGATATTTTTTTTGGAAATATTTAACAAAAGTTCAACTAGAACCTTTTACCTGGAAGTTAGAAGTTGTGTACCTCTCACCACTGACTTAGGAACCACCCTTTCTTAGACGCTTGGAGAACACACCTTAATTATAGTAAAATTTACTTACTTATTTGGTTGATATATTTAAATACACATATGTAATAGGAATATTGTATTTAATACCCAAAATGTATAACGAAAACATTACTTAAATTTTATGAATATACCTGAAGAAGAAACGACTACTTGTCTCTCCAATTTAGTTCATTTCGTTTAAACTTATATAGATTTATTTCATGATATGAGAATAAAATAACATCCTGTTTAATACCACTTTCTTTAAAGGATGTTGTGAAGGTTCCTTTGAGGTTATTATTTCCATTGGCCTTTTTACTTGTCTTTCAAATTATTCACCATAAGAACTAAATCTTTCGATAAGTTATTATTGAATTCGTAAAACTTACCCAAAAGGTAATGAAGAATTTTCTCTATACTGTTCATTTTGAAATCTTAAATGAAACTGGTGCTAGTGGGTGAAAATGATATGAGAAAGGGATGAATTGAAATAATAGGTTACATCTTTCAATTTAAACATATCTAGTGTAATCATAATACATTTATATCTTACATCACATTCTCCTTAAAAGATTCTCAAAGATGATACAACATGTGAAATCATCCATGTACTGATATTGTGTCCAGAACTCACATAGGATGTTGATGATCACATTATGACATCACAATCCTATGCATCATACATGAGTCTCCTGTAAGAATTTTTCTCAGCCTCACTTCATGAGGCGGCTTAACAATTATTGGGGACACCAACACCTTGAATTTATAATGTCGTAGTTCTTTTCACAAGCACTTGTATTAATATTTTGAAACTTGAGAAAATTAGGATATTTTTCTTTATACAATATTATTGTAGTGTGCTTGTGGTATTATTTGAAATTTTCTACCAAAATATAATACTGTAGATTAGTATATCTTGATTACTGATTAGAAATTACAATTAAGTCAAATCATTACATTTATCCCACTATTTTATCGAATTCTATAAACCTTATATACTAGAATTATAATACTATGTCACTTGAATATTCTAGTGGAAAAGATCCTTGAAATCTATCCTCATAGTCTAAAATCTTTGGTTATTCCACTACTTGAAGATATCAAGGTATTCACTAAAATGGACAACTTCATTAACTCATGGCTTCTTGATCTGTTGAGTGAAGTCCCAAATTCTAAAATAATAAAAATTATTTAATCAATGATTGCATTTAAAATTGAAATAAGCTCACTTTGGCTACTCCTTTGCAGCCAAATTTAGTTAATTCAACCCATCACTCTTATAATAACTCTCCAATAGTAGGAGGTACCCTCAACTTTGGATAATTAGAACCCTATACACCCGATTTTGTTCATATTCAAACAGTGGAAGAAATTTGTGACTTAATATTTCTTTGAGATTTTTAATATTTCTTAAAAAATTTAATCATTTTATATTACATATCTTCATATTATGTTGTCATGCTCACAATTGAACATTCATTAATAGAATACATTCATTGCTTCTTTATGATTTTTTTAATTTTATGTTTTTATTTCTATCAAGTAAATATATAAAATAATAAAAAACGCGTAAGGGAAATAAAATTATTTGACTGATCTTGAACCCCTAATATTGGTTGATCCATTTAAACTCAATGGATCAACCATGACCTATGGGTATTATACTTGAGTGGGGTCTTAAATCATGATGCAACTCATCCCCAGTCCAGTGTGTCCATATCTCATCTTGGTTTTCACCTTGAATTGGTGTGGTCTATGTTGTACATCATCTTAGTCATAACACTAATGTACTCGAACGCAAGCAAGGGGGTCTCGGGCAGCGTAATGTACATAAAGAAATATTGACAGATACGTAGGCCCTTATACATATTTAAATTAAGAAAACGATGTGCATACTATTATAAAATTAACTAATTATTACAAATAGAACACACATGTAACAAATAATTAAATAAAAATAACCATACATACATAGGTTCGATCAGTGCTCAAGACCAATCAATGGGTAAAATAGAACCATGATAAAATTAAATTGCATTAAATTTAAAGTACGAGGGAATTTAGATAAATTAAATGAATTATTTAAATTCAAATAATTGATTCTCATTCAGTCCCATCATTAATTTATTTTTTATTCCACAAATTAAATTAATTAATTAAATCAAATTAATAATTAAATTAAATTAATTTTTTTGGAATATTAAATTATTACTATTTTTAAACCCAAAAAAAATTAAATTAATATTTAATTATTTACAATTTTCCTAGGCTCTGAAACCATGATCAGACCCATTGTAGGTTGGGTTGTAACGAAACATGCCTATTTTGGGCTAGGAAGACCCCATGCAGGGCTGTTCTGGGCCAGCACAACCTGCATTGACCCATACCGGGTTGGGTCGACAGGCCTAGGCCCATTTTCAAGAATTTGGATATATCAAGAACCATGTAGCTTATGGGAACCCAAGGAAAAGATAGGTCATACTATATAGGGGGTCTGCATGGGCCACTCACCATTTGGGAGGGAGACAAGCTAAGGGAGGAGGCTTGGGGGGGCCACGATGGTCCATCACATTAAGGGAAGTAGCCGAATTGACTAGTGGGTGTCCATCGGTTCACATAGGTCTAAGGCAGAAACGTGGGGTCAACCTAAATGTAGTCTATGATGTAGGAATGAGGAGATGACAGTGGTCCCTGGTGGAAGTCGTCTAGGGGTGAGGCAGGATGACTGTCATCCAAGCATGAGGCAAGATAGCGGTTGGCCTTAACAGAGGTAGCATTAGTGCTCAACCGGGACTGGGGAGTGCGATGGCTGGGTGTTTGGACTCACCGGTGGAGGCACCAACATTGGTTGATGGGGTGGCGACCTAGCTGTGGCAACCCACACTGGTGGATTCCTCAAGAATTCACCACCATTTTTTTGTTTTATTTTTTTAAAGCCTATAGTAGGTTTTTTGAAAAATCAAAAATAGGTTTCTGACTTTGTTTTTATTTCCAAGTAGCATAGCTTATAGGTGCAACAAAATTTTGAAAATTTGTTTATTTCATTACTGGATTTTCTACAGAACATGTGGAATTTCAAGTCACCATCCTAAGGAGTTCTAGCAAATGAATTCTAGCTGGTTTTTGGCTGGAATAAATTGTATTTCCTGAATTAAATTTATGACAGTTCACCATCGTGCCAATATAAAATAATATATATATAAAATACTTGTTTTAAGTTTTAATATCCAAAAAACCACCACTTTTGATGCATACATCTTTTTCTAATGATTGTAACATGACCATCTAAGATTAGATCGAAGCGTTATCAGATCTGTTGGGACTAATTTAAAACCCACTACTTAAATTTAAAGCAACATAATTTTTCTTGGATCATAAAATCCACGTGATCCCTTTGATACCAATCTATTCTACCGAGGCATGTAATGGAGGCCCGTGGGATGGGGATTTAATTTTTTTATGACTAAAATGATGAAATTTCATCATCTCTAGTGATCTGACACCTAGTACAATATTAGGATCTCCTATGAATTAATTAGAGCACATAAATTAATACTGAATGAGTACCTTATTTAAATTGAAGTGCTTTAATCTGTCACACTTCACCGAAGACCATTACTTGAAGGATCTAAGGCTGAACCCATCTAGATCATCCACAAATGCTTTAAGAATATTCACATATTCCATTCATAAATTCTAGGTGCTAGCACAGAGCTCTGATGATTTCTTTTATGTCACATCGATCACCATGATTCCATGCCTTCAATTTGTGAAGACGTTCTTGGATCATTTTCTCGGTTAGAGCATTTCTATCTCTTGGATTCAGGAGGATAGAAAATATCTCAATTCAAATTGATGAATAGTACATGGAATAGGCTTCTTCTTTTCTTATGTAGTGGATGTCTAAAATAACTGGTTAGGGTTTCCCAACCCCCGTATATTTAACATCAACTAAATAAGTAATAAATAAATAATTATGATGAATTAAATACATAATAAATATTATTTATATTTTATCACATACTTGCAATATATAAATTAAATATATTACATGATAAAACTCGAGTCATTAACTCGACTCGTAATTCCCTCTAATATTAAACAAACCTTGAATATTAAAATAATATTTATTCTTAAAATATTATTCCTTGTATTTACTTAAACAATTATAAATAATTTTAGTAAATAAATTTAACCCAATTATTCTATATTATATTAATAATGAATTTATTTATTTATCGATGATCGATAATGCTTGGAAAACTCTCAGATCCCATAGTGGGGACCATAATTTCTTATATACCTATTCAACAGAATATGGTAGATTCTTGAATATACTATTGTGTGTGACCCTCTAGGACCTTATCTTAGTAGCAGTAAATAATATTCATAGACCAAGAGCAGAGTCTACCAACCCATCAAGGCCCCTAATGAAACAAATAATAATCATAGCAATAACAACCACCCCACAAACAAACACTATGTAATATTATCTATTTTTCATATGATTTCTCATAAATAAGGACAATCACATATGTTATCATCCTTTCTTACTTTATTATTTTTGGATAGAACTAGAAGAAATTACCTTTGACTACCATGGACATGAGTTTATGAAGGTACTACCATCTTGATCAACTAGGCCCGAGACATAACTTCTTCAAATTAGAATCGACAAGTTTTATCTTGATCATTCAATCAATGTCATACCACGAATGACACACCCAACACAAGATACCTCTCCATGACTTAAATGTAATGTTTTTTTCCTTGAATCAGAGTATGAGATGAAATGGAACACATCGATAATGATATCAATTCAGGAGACCAATACACATGTCCATATATAGGAACTACCAATGACACCTGAAACATACAATGTTCCTATTGGTGGGTCTATCATCACAACCTCATCAACTTGTGATCACCATGTGAGAACTTCATGAGAATAAGTCTCAATGATTATAATCCCCCAAAACTTGATAGTCACGCATCATCTATGTCCTATCAGTATGATGAATCTGGACCATTTTTCATAGCATTAAGATTACTATCATAGTATCTCCAGCTTCTCATTATAGTCTAGGAACTACTATAACACATTGATACAAAAAACAATCTAAGGAAATTACCATTTAAATAGTGGATGAATAAATATCTACACTATAATGGTAAGTGTACATCATGCATAACTCAATGTACACATGGTATGGTAATCAAAAGTACTGATAAATTTGGGTCTATAGAACACACTTTTATAATAATGTTTTCTCATATTCTTATGATCAAAACCTTTTGGACATGTTGAAAAGTTTTCCCTTACTGATCATTTGAGCACACCCCTTTCTTATGTTTACTTTCCCCAGGTTATGAAGAAAATTATAACTTATGGGAAGTCTAAAAGGGAATCTAGAGGAGTTAGATTATGGATAAATTTTCATATGTGTTGTAAAATAAATTGATCATGTAACTAGTTATAAAATAAACTAAACCAAAAAGTTCTCCAAGTTGTATGAGATTGTTTTGATATGTAATACTAATGTGAAATTTATGAAGTATTATCTTGGATCATCTCACATTGTATCAAAATTATTTTATAAAAGTTTATGTTTTTAGCACCATACCAGGGAGTTCAGGTCCAGGTAGCATTAATTTGTATCAAAAGAGTGTTTATTTTTTTTATTTTGAGGATTTGTTTTAGTTATTTTTGGAGATTATGATGAGAGAAAATTAGCGAAAACCCTAGGGATGAGTATATAGGATAAGTCTAAGTATAATATAACATCCTAAAATTTTTATAAAGTAGATATTGTATGTTATTCTTGGTAATGACATCCCTATCTAGATACTATAAGTGGATGCCGACACTAATACATATTTAACCAGGGGTAGTAACCTTGAAATGGGAGTATTGAGTATTAACTCAATTGTCACCTGGTGTATGATAGAGGCCAAAATACACATATTGTTTGACAATCTTGGGGTATATAATTTGAAAATTCACTCACTCTTTATGAACCAATTTGAAGGATTTCAACACATTTTTATTTTATGATTAGAGAACCTAATGGGTGATAGAGAATGAATAACCTAGATTGAATCCTTGAAATTCATAAGTTAAGTTACACATGTCATTTATGGTTTATCATTTTTTATTTAATTTTCTTCTATTTTAAAATATTATAAAATTATTATCTTTACCTTTTTATTTATTTCAGAAATTATTGGAGCAAGGAGAAACCAGGTTAACAATGGGTTTGATGGGAAATGTGATGATTGTCCCAATGAGAAACCAAATGAGATGGGATATAGAGTAAAAAACCTTGTGATAATGCTCACTCAACCATCAAAAAATATTAATAACAATGTGAATTGTGTTTATCTCCCAAATTCACCAATGAGTAACTTAAAATCAAGTATTTAATGTGGAAATGTATACCCTCCTTTAGTGGCTCTTATAATCCACTTATTGCTGATTAATGGGTCAATTTTATGGAAATGATATTTTTCTTCCTCAGGTTATCATTACATGAGAATGTTGTCCTAGCTGTTTATCATCTAGAAAGAGATAAAAAAAATGATGTACTCTCATAAATAATATAGTACAAAAGGAGTTAGTATATGCTATATAATGGGTGAAATTCAAGAAAGTATTATTCACCAAGTATTTTCCTCAAAATCTTCACATTAAGATGGAGAGAGAATTCTTGGATTTAAAACAAAAAGAGGATTAATCCATTGGAACATATGAAGGAAAATTTATGAGGATCATATGGTATGCCATTGGTTTTATCTATGACCCTGGGAGTTAAATCGACCATTTCATTAATGTATTAAAGACAAGCCTTCAAATGGAATTAGCTATAAGGGATGTTAGAAGCTATGAAGAGATTGTTCGATGTGTTCCAAAAGTAGAGATGGAGATTGAATACTCTCAATATTTTGGAGAGAGAAAAAGGAAATTAGAGTATCATGGAATCTATAATGAAAATTATAATGGGGTAAAGAAAGTTAAATTGAATAAATGTCAAAAATATTGTAAGAAACACTTGATTAATTATCTCTAATAAATAAGGAAGTGTTTCAATTGTGGGAGGAATGGACATAGAGATAATTATTATCACAAGGGGATAAAGACGTAAATAAATTTGATAGAGGAAAGTAATGTCCCAACTAATGCACCACTTGCACTTCAATTCTTCACGTTAAAAGTGTTTGGGCATTATGTAAATCAATACCCTGACCTTAGAGCTAATGAAGAGAATATATCCCAATAACCTCATAATCCAAGGGAATAAGGAAGCGAATATGAAATCACAACCACTAAAGTGGGTCATGATAATTAAGTCACAATTATCCTATACTCTAGAGTTGTGGATGTCTTGTTGGATTTTGAGTCTAAGAACCATAGTATATCTAGGATATTTTATATGAAGATTAAGTTTCCAAACTGATGATTTGATTATTGAATAAAAAATTTGAGGTGTATGATTATTGTATTCCAAGTTTATGTATATGGGAATGTTCCTTATGAAAATCTTATTATCCTTCCTTTAGATGAATATAATGTGATTTTGAAAATTTATTTGTTATCTCTACTTAGAGGAGGGTTTATTTAATCATATTTCATATTAACCAATGAAATTCTATCAATGAAAGTAAGATTATGAAAACCCTTTTGAAGGAAATTATATAATGAGGGTCATGATACTAAATAATAGAAAACACTCAGATTAAATGGTTAGAAAAAAATAAATATTGAGATAATCCCATTCTGGGGAAAAATATATGTTTTCCATGTTTTTAATGTTGATATCTATTTATAAATTATATCATGAGTCTTTCCTATCATTTAGATTCCATAAGAAATTTCCATTTGTATGAGATTATTAAAACTATGCGGAAACAATTTATTTAATGTGGGGAGAATGTAATTCTGTGAGATTTAAATAAATAATTTTCCATTAAATAAATTCTATGTCAATATATTTCTCCACACATAATACCAAACTAAAAAAACCATTATAGTAACCCTGATCCCAGTATCCCGAAGTTAGTGCCTACTTTATTATATTGTTATAGATATAAGGTGTTAAATCATGAAGTACCAATCAATTTTTGAGTTTTAGAGAACAAAATACATACATAATTCCCATTTCACATAGGGATATAAAATAAAAAGCATAGAAATGGGAAAAATTTGGCATCCTTGAACTCATTCCAAGAATTTTTCTTCATATCTCGGGGAAAGGTAACAAAATAAGGGTGAGATCAAATTCTCAGAAAGGGTTGAGTATATCCGAATCTATCATGAATCAATAAGAATAATCAACATGTAAAAGTAAATAACTGAACACACATGAAATTTAAATATCTTTACAATCATAATAAGATAAGGAATAATCAATATAACAAAGGAAATAACTAAAAACACATGCCATTTAATCAATAAATTTAGAATTAAATGCATCCAAAGATAATATCATTGTGAAAATATCATGGATAATAATAACTGAACTCTTAATGAAGAAAATGGTTAACCATTGTACTCCATGTTCTCAAGAACATGATACCTCTACTATGAAGACCTTTCATAAGATGGTCTAAAACTACATGTAGACACCCATTTAAGTTGGCCAACCACTTTTTTCTCATGAGACCAGTCGATGCATTGAGGGGCTATAAAATTTTAGACCCCAACCATCACTGTATTTCAAAATCATTCCCAATATACATTGACTAAAAAACAAAAATTTATCAATATTTCCTTAGTTAATCAAATAAATTTCAAATTATACACCGTATATAAGAATGGTGAATGATTTAGGAAATATTAATATCCATTGTGATGTCTTGAACCTAGATTACACTAAAGGTTTCCTGATCCTTGTTGGCCACATGGACTCAAGCACATAACCCCAAATGATAGAGTCTTTTGACTAGAAGTGAGGGACTAGGGTGTGTCCTTGGGGAGATTGTGACCTCATTACCAGGGTTTAGCACAATAGATAAAACTAGAAATAGATAAGTAGAGAAATACGTATAAGTTAACAGAATCCACAATAGAAGCAAACTGAAGTAATAAACAACTAAATAACTGGTAATAATATAAAAAAACTGATGATGATATGTCATGTATCTATAAAACTGGAAAACATGGATACAAGTATAAGAAAATAAATTCTATAAAAAAGTAGAAAAAAGGAATCCAAAAGCTATCCCCAGCATCCTAAGATCCATCTCGGTCATCGGCTATCAGCTCCATTTTAAGTAAGCAAGTAATTAACTGTCTGGAGCGGTACACTTCCCATTTACAACACCTGCATTCATGTAGTCTGCTCAGGTACCAATGGATCCTGGATAGGGTGTGAGATAAATCTTATTAGGCCACCCCCAATGGCATATAGAACACCCATTCTGTGTAATATAATATGAAACAGTGTGCAGGCATACATATATAAAAGTAAAGTAGTATAGTAATGTAAATACCTAAGTACCTTCTTCAACCCTCGACTGGTGTCTGAACATGTAACCATTTAATTAAGTAATTAGTTTCATTTTATATAAATAAGTCACATGAGGTAATACAAACATTGACCTGATAGTATAATATAATGAAGGATCCAATATATAACAAAGTATTATGATGATATTAATAATGAAGAGGTTTAAAGGTGATAACCAAGGAAACCTTGACCTCTGGGGTTGATCCAACTTATTTAATATCCATAGCCTTTATATAGGGGTAAGAGTGTAATCCAAGTATCATTTTCTAAGTAATTCCATAATAACTATTTTAACTAATTCCAAGGAAAACATCCAAGGTGAAACGGGGTAAGAAATAGCTAGGATTAAGGATGTAACCTGGGCACCTCATGTCTATAGAATCCATACAGGATCCAAGGAGTGTATTCAAGGAATCTTGTAATAGTAAAGGAGGGATCCTACAATGTCATACCAGGCATCCAATGGTAGAATAAAAATCAGGTTCTAAGGTGGGTCTCACCCTTAGCAACCAGAATCCTTGAATTGGAATAGCATCCATGAGTTCTCAAGGAATTCCCCCAGGAATCCAAAATTTAACTCGCATATGAAAAATCCTATAATAATTTCAAGGTTCATATACAAGTTACCTTACAATTCATTCATTTAATAAATTAAGACACATAAGGGTCATGTCATTTAATAAGTTCATTTGGCTTAATCCTTGCCTTTCATTAGTGTGACAAGGATATATTGGAATGAAACCCTTTATGAATTTGTTTAAGTAATAATAAATTAATAAGGTTCAATATGATACCTTCCATTATACATGGAAAGGGGTTCTATGAACATGAAACCAATCCATTCAATTATATTCAATTAGGAAAAGTCATATATATACAATATAATTTCTATTTCTATTTATGATTGATTTATTAAATTGAGGAACTTACCTTAGAATGGTATAGTGGAAAGAAAAGATGGTACTATACATTTAACAATTTAAAATTTATAATTAATCTAATTCATGGTTCTTATAATTAGTAGCTTCAAGCCACACACTTTAACGGTGGAGAAAAAGTCACAACAAATCATCTAAAAACCAAAATATGGAAAACACCTTACATGGGGTGGTCGTCGTTGAGGTCACAAACTCCAACGAATGATACCATGAATAGAATGAGTCTTAGAATATGGTTCTAAGGAATATAAGAAAGACACAATAATTAAAATGATGGAACCCGATGAATTGGTATGTACACATGGAAAATTATAAAATGACAAAACTTGAGGGATGAGTTATAGACCACCTACCACATACTCACATGACTCTCCTCATCCAGTATTAACCTCTAGTTTTGACTAGATTGGAAGAAATTTTAATAAAATATCAATGCCCTGAAAATATGTCATATGAGCCTACATATAAATATCATTTTAGATAGAAATAAAAATGAATAATGACTAAAAAGTAATTAAGAATGGACCAACATAGATCCAACGAGACGAAGGATGCTTCAATCATACTTTGAATAAATGAATGGTATCAATTACTATAATAGATGGATTTTAGTCTATAAAGGGTAGAAAATAAGGGTGGTTGTACACCAGAGAAATGAATGATAGGCGGGTAGAGTTTAATTAATTCATTAAAGGGAAATTTAGTAAAATAATCAAAAAATGGGCATCGAAGGGTTTGGTTGAACAATTAAGGGAACTGTGCACCAACCATGCTTCTTCTGCTATAGGGATGGGTAACCCACATGGTTAGGTCACATGTTTAGGAAACCATGCACTAACCATGATAATAACTTTTGAAATATGTATTCAATTTTTAGCACGACCCTATAGCCCCTAGTGCACGGTTAGGGAAAACCATGCAACCTATACTAGACCACTGTCTAACCTCACATGATTATAAGTAACTGTATTGTCAACCTTTTCCTATAAGAAACTTGGTTCCGGGCTCCAAACAATCCCCAAACACCCTTGAAACCTTTGTTAACTCATTAGACATCTATATTGGGTCCAAAATAAAGAATTAGAATAAATTTAAATGGATCCATACTTGAGTTAAAAATTAGGTCCTTAAAATATTCCCTCCTTAAAGGAACTCATCATCAAGTTCGCCTTCCAAGGGAGGAGAAGCACTGTCTCAGAACAATTCGGGCCACTAGGCATATACATCGGACTCCCACTCCCAAGTATCATCCTGTATGCGGTCATGCTTCTATAACACCTATACTAGAGGGATAGACCGACCTCATAGATCCTTCATGCTATGATCAATGATTCATATTGGATACTCCTCAAATGTATCTTCGATATATAACTCAACTTCATTAGGATTTAAAGTATGATATGGGTTGACATGATACCAAAAAATATGTGAAATGTGGAAGATGTCATCCATGGAATGGTACCTCTAAGGTAGTAGAAACCGATAGGATACTGACCTAACTCTCTCCAAGTTATCAAATGACCCTACATAATAAGGAAAAATATTCCCTTTCCTTTGTATACTTCTATGCCCAAGGCTGGGCGATACCTGGAGGAAAAAAGATCCATAACCTCAAAGTCCAAAGGTTACCAACGACTGTAACACCCTGAGATTTTATGAGAAATATATATATATATTTTATGTCTTATGTTATACGCAACACCAAAGTAATATTTCACTACACACAACACTGGTTTGGCTTGCATTACACACAAGAGCAACCTTCCTCGATAGCTTGCGTTGTACGCAATACCGAGTTTCACTAAACAATGATATATTATTATAATATTATGAACTAGCCGTTATAAATAGTATTAACCAAATTTTAAATTTTATAACAGTATAATTTATCTTACACATTTTCTAGAATGAGATATGAAAACAAAATCAATTTTTTGATAAAAGAAGTATTTTTCAAAAATGCAGTTTTACCGCCTTTTGATGGCGCACCCATTTTAAATAAATTTTTTGACATGTTTATAAGTTCAATTTTACAAAATAAACATCTTATTTTGAATTAGGATATTACATTGGATAATTTTTTTATACTTTTCTGATAACTTTCATATTTTGATGAATAGTAAAAATACGATAAATTTTTCTTAAAAACAACTTTTTTCATCAAGATAATTTATATGGTTAAATAATAAAATTTAATAGTTTTAAAGTATAAATAGAATATATTTTTACCATTTAATATAATTTATGTCATTACCATTAATTTTACATTGAATTCATAGGTAAAAACATTTCAATCATTGACAATGTTTTAACTTTTAAAAAACCCGTTTTCTTAACAACATGATTAATTTTAAATTAATTACTACAACTTCTATGTTTTAAATTTTGAAAAATGGATTCCATATTTTTATTTATTGGTTCCAAATTATGTCAATAGGTTACTTTTATTTTTTTTGATATTATGAATAGTAACTACGGTAATTTTTATTTACTACAGTTAAAGGTAAATTGGGTAATTAAGGGTAAAAATAAGATTATAGAATTACCCTAAGACCTGCCAAAATTCTATTGGATGAATAAAAAGTCGACTAATATCACTTAAGGGTAGGAATATATTCATTTCATGAACTTTTGACCATGAAAATAATATACTTATTATTAAAACCAAAGAAAGTGACAACATGTCACTCTCTTATATCTTATAAGTATAATAATTTTAATTTAGTGATAAACCTCAAAAAACATTGAATATAAATAGTCTACAGAAATCTAATAAAATTATTTACATCATTAGAATTTAAGTATAATTTTTAAGGATTAAATAATTATCATTAATGATGACACAATAGTGATGTAGAAATTATTTTATTGATTGAAATATGAAATAAATGGTTTTAAAAATATTAAAATAAATATTATATGAACTAATTAATGTTCTAAAAAAATTTTCTATATAAATATGACATGTTATAAATCTATTAAATATTTTGGTTTGAATATATCCTCTGTGTGTATTTTGTTTAAATTCAAATAAATGAATAGTGTCAAAATTGACACTATTGTTATTTTATAAAAATAACATATTATAAAATTGTTTAAAAATCAAAAAAATATTTAAAAATTATAAATTGAAATTTTTATGCTCTATAATTTTATAAAGTATCCAATTATGGAAAATTAACAACACATAAGTAATTATTTATAACAATTTAAAATTTGGAAATTTATTACCACAAATAAAATTAAATAGATTAAATAAGGATAAATCAAGTTGATAAGGTTTAAAATAAATTCAAAACATGTATAAATATTATTTGTTGATGATATTACAACCCTATATCATCTAATATTTGTATTTGTGTCTTTTTTGGAGGTTTTTAAGTGGGTTTTGAGTTTATTATAAATTAACATTTTAGAGGTTTCCAAGAGTTCCCTTCTCCTCTCTTATAAAAGGGTACCTCCTCCCTCTCCTACTCACAACATTTTGAGCCTTCAAGCTCGGCCATGTTGTACCTCTCGTATCCCCTCGTGGTTTAATTTTCATGATCACAATCACTTTCATGTTTATCTAACATTGTTTTAAGTGTTTTTGATTGAAAGGCACAAGGTTGCCAAGAAGTTGGCCCAAGAATGGACATCAAATGGACTGAAATTCAGTCCACCGGCCAACCGGTGTGATAGCACCGGCCAGCCGGTGGAACTGGCAGAGGCATTGCCCACTGCCAGGTTCCACCGGTCGACCGGTGGCTCTGTCACCGGTCGACCTGTGGCACCCAGCCCAAATAGTGTTTGCTACTGTCTTGCCACCGGCCAGCCGGTGGCTCCTCCACCGGTCGACCGGTAGAGCCTGGATCAAGACTCTTCTTCTCTACCAAGGCACCGGCCAGCCGGTGGCTCTGGCACCGGTCAGCCGGTGGCCCCTGGACAGGAATCCTATGCCTTTTTTCTCACACCGGCCAGCCGGTGGGACTGTACCGGCCAGCCGGTGGACCAGTCAAACTAGCTGTTGGCTTTGACCAGTCAACTCCTTTTTGGCCTCCAACGGCTCCGAGGCCTTTTCCAACGGCTCCAAAGCCCTCCAACGGATACTTGAAGGTTCCTAGCCTATAAATAAAGGCCTAGGAAGCACTGGAAATATACTCAAGCCACCGAACACATTGTTGATCTTTTTGGCGAACCTCCGGCGGATTTCCTCAAGGAACCCAACGTGCTCCAATCCAATTCCACATCCAAGAGCACCTCCAAAGAAGCTTGGAAGCGGCCTTCAACATCTCCATCCAATCAAAGGTGCCCAAGGCTTCTCAAAATACGGGTTTTATTGTTTTATTTATTTTGAGCTTTAAAATTGGGTTTGTGCCTACAAACCCCAACCCTTTTCTCATCTCCCTTTCTTTTGGGTTTCACACCACCACTAAGGTGTGAAGAGGTTTCTTCAAGCTTTTCCTTTAAAAGGCTTGTGTCTCGGTGAGCTAGCCTTCACCCGTTAAAAAGGCTAGTGGGTTCTTGCTAAACCATCAAAAGCAAGTGGGTTCTTGCTAAACCACAAAAGCAAGCTGTAATAGGTCCTAGTGCTACCTCAAAGCCTAGTGGGTTTCTTGCTAAAACCATTGAAAAGCAAGCGGTAGGAATCTCTCAACGGTTGAGTTGGGAGCGGAGACGTAGGCCGGGTTTTGGCCGAACTCCGTTATCAATTTCTTGTGTTTTGCCTTCTTTATTTCCGCTGCATTTCAACTTTGATTTTAAATTGTTAATCTTTTTTTTTAAAAGGCAATTCACCCCCCTCTTGCCATCATCCCTTGCTTTTTCCGACGAAACAATTGGTATCAAAGGGGTAATTTGAATAATTCCTTAACCGGTTTCAAATTAAAGATCCTATTTTTTTTTGATGGCTTCTACCGCTTCTTCCTCACAATCCCCCGAAGGACATTCTTTGGATCGTGCTCCATTCTTTGATGGAGCCGATTATAGTTTTTGGAAAACCCGCATGACCACATTTCTTAAAAGCATTAGCTATCCTATTTTTAGAATTGTCATGCATGGTTATACTCTCTCTAGTAAAGATGAATCTCAATGGACCCCCGTAGACATTGCAAATTTCGAGCTTGATGGAAAAGCCATGAATGCTCTACATTGTGGGTTAGATCGTAATGTTTTTAATTGTATTTCTTCTTGCACTACTTCTTACGATCTTTGGAAGTTTTTAGAACTTACCTATGAAGGTACTAGCGAGGCTCCAAAGCAAGAACCCGCTCAAAAGCTAGAACCCGACAACAAGCAAGAACCCGATGGAAAATCCGTGCCCGGTTTCCCACTTCACAAGAAAAGGGCCAAGAAAAAGGAGAAGAAGAAGGCTTCAAAGGCAACATGGAGTGATAGCTCCACCTCTTCATTCTCCTCCTTCTCCTCGAGCGACCAAGGTAAAAAATGCCTAATGGCAAATCATGAGGTATCATCTTCCGACTCTTCTTCCTCGTCTTCTAGCTCTTCTAATTCTTTAAATCATTTATCCTATGAGGATCTCCAATACGCTAGAGACCAACTTGAAAATGGTTTTCATGAACTCTCATCAAAATTTGTTTCTTTGAAAAAGAATTTCAAAAAGCTTTCCTCCGAAAAAGAACAACTTCTCAAAGAGAAGGAGGAACTCTCCCTAAAAATCCAAAATTTCCCCAATGTTGATTCTTTGGAATCAACCATCAAAGACCTTAGAGAGACCTTAGCCAAGTTCACCCAAGGTGAACAAAATTTGTCCAATCTCTTAGGTTCTCAACGAGTATCTAGAACCACCAATGGACTTGGCTATACCAACCAAGCCTCCTCCTCCCATGCACCCACTGTTTTTGTAAGGGGGATCTCTAGCTTTAAATTTTGTAATTATTGTAAAAAACCCGGGCATCTCATTTATGAGTGTAATTGTAAAAATGCCCGGTATGGTCAACCCAAAAGTTTTTTCTTTTCGGATGAATTTTATAAGAGAAGACCCGCCATGAGGCAAGTATGGATTGAAAAATCCCTTCTTGCGAGTCTCTCCGGGCCTAAGATTGTCTCTTTTCAAAATCCCTCTCCCCGGTGATTCATTGTTTTTATTTAGGGGGAGTTAGGTTTGTTTAAGAATTTTTGTTTTATTCAAACTTTCAATTTCAACTTTTGGTTTCAAATTTCAAAATTCATTTGGTTTTTGATTCAAAACTTTCAATTCAAACTGTTATTCAAATTTTTCAATTCAATTTTTCATTTCAAACTTTTCAACAATTAGTATCATTTTCAATTGATTTAAAATCTTGTTTTTCATCCTATGTCCCTCAATCAAGTTTTATGCCCCATTCTATTTTGATAATCACAAAGGGGGAGAAATTCCTTGATTGATTGGGGGAGAGTCTTCTCTATCATGCTTTGATTTATTTTCAAATTATCCTTTAATAATGTCTTTAATTTCAGTATTTTACTTTGATTGTTTCGGTGATTGTGATCATCAAAATAGGGGGAGATTGTTGTACCTCTCGTATCCCCTCGTGGTTTAATTTTCATGATCACAATCACTTTCATGTTTATCTAACATTGTTTGAAGTGTTTTTGATTGAAAGGCACAAGGTTGCCAAGAAGTTGGCCCAAGAATGGACATCAAATGGACTGAAATTCAGTCCACCGGCCAACCGGTGTGATAGCACCGGCCAGCCGGTGGAACTGGCAGAGGCATTGCCCACTACCAGGTTCCACCGGTCGACCGGTGGCTCTGTCACCGGTCGACCTGTGGCACCCAGCCCAAATAGTGTTTGCTACTGTCTTGCCACCGGCCAGCCGGTGGCTCCTCCATCGGTCGACCGGTAGAGCCTGGATCAAGACTCTTCTTCTCTACCAAGGCACCGGCCAGCCGGTGGCTCTGGCACCGGTCAGCCGGTGGCCCCTGGACAGGAATCCTATGCCTTTTTTCTCACACCGGCCAGCCGGTGGGACTGTACCGGCCAGCCGGTGGACCAGTCAAACTAGCTGTTGGCTTTGACCAGTCAACTCCTTTTTGGCCTCCAACGGCTCCGAGGCCTTTTCCAACGGCTCCAAAGCCCTCCAACGGATACTTGAAGGTTCCTAGCCTATAAATAAAGGCCTAGGAAGCACTGGAAATATACTCAAGCCACCGAACACATTGTTGATCTTTTTGGCGAACCTCCGGCGGATTTCCTCAAGGAACCCAACGTGCTCCAATCCAATTCCACATCCAAGAGCACCTCCAAAGAAGCTTGGAAGCGGCCTTCAACATCTCCATCCAATCAAAGGTGCCCAAGGCTTCTCAAAATACGGGTTTTATTGTTTTATTTATTTTGAGCTTTAAAATTGGGTTTGTGCCTACAAACCCCAACCCTTTTCTCATCTCCCTTTCTTTTGGGTTTCACACCACCACTAAGGTGTGAAGAGGTTTCTTCAAGCTTTTCCTTTAAAAGGCTTGTGTCTCGGTGAGCTAGCCTTCACCCGTTAAAAAGGCTAGTGGGTTCTTGCTAAACCATCAAAAGCAAGTGGGTTCTTGCTAAACCACAAAAGCAAGCTGTAATAGGTCCTAGTGCTACCTCAAAGCCTAGTGGGTTTCTTGCTAAAACCATTGAAAAGCAAGCGGTAGGAATCTCTCAACGGTTGAGTTGGGAGCGGAGACGTAGGCCGGGTTTTGGCCGAACTCCGTTATCAATTTCTTGTGTTTTGCCTTCTTTATTTCCGCTGCATTTCAACTTTGATTTTAAATTGTTAATCTTTTTTTTAAAAGGCAATTCACCCCCCTCTTGCCATCATCCCTTTCTTTTTCCGACCCAACAGGCCAAACACTATACATTTATCTTATCCACTTCCATAGAAACATACTAGATGTCCTGGTCTTCTTCAAAGATCAACTTTAGTGCCCTAAGAGGGGGTTTAGAAGAGGCGTGTCGAAGAAGAGGTAATATTCTTTACCGATTCTTTCAAATTTATTTCTTATTCCACTTACTATTATTTATTTGTTTCATTATAAAGTAATAACATAAATATCACTAATATACTAATATGTTATTATAAATATTAAACAAACCTATTTCACCTTCTATCCATCCTATGGAAAATGAAATCACCGCGTGTGCATACGTACGAAATACCGTCTCCACACCGTGGTGTAATCTGTTTTCCACCACCACCTTACTTGGATGAGTATAATGGTGTAAATAATAACTATATATGATTACTATAACATGATACTAATTCTGAGATATTCTATCATCCACTCTAATACCATTCAATAATTATGGGAATGATATCGTTGCTCGTGCGTACGTACGACTTACCGTCTCCACAGTGCGATGTGAATCGTTCTACATGATCTTCATTAAACCATGATTATATAAACGAATTGAATGATTAAATATGATATATATTATATGAATACCATTATTTAAATGATTTAGTAACATTCTTTAAATGATGTATCTATAACCTAAAAAGAGGAATAATAATTTATTCGACAAAACACACATAAGAACATAAAGCAATGAACACCCGAATAACAAGTACCAATGAAATATTACTAATAAGAAGATAATAATATGACCATGTATGATATAATAACAATTTATATGATTCTGGAATAAGTCAATGGAATTATTTAAATCATTATATAGAAGGTTCGGATACGTACATAGCATATCAGACCTAAGGTAAGAGAAACTCTCACAAACTCATTTTTATCCAAGATTGTTTATACTTCAGAATTTACCAGGACATATTTATCATCTATATACATGTTTCATAAATATTTAATATTATTTCTATCCTCATATAATTTCTTAAATCCAATTTTACCTATTGGTTAATTTTTAGTAAAATATATGGAAGGAATATTTTGTTGTTTTCAGTACGAGATACTTTTTTGACTCTAGATATGATGAAATAAACGGGAGACAATGTAGATGATTTATGAACCAATTGTTTATGTTTCCCTATTTATAAAGACACTATACCTATATGGTCCTATAATGGTTTTGTTATATGTTGTAATAAGTATACTTTATTCTGAATTAATAACAATGTATGTAAAGTATGGGTCGTTATAGTTGGTATCAGAGGATGGTTATAGTAAACCTTTGGAGACTAGGATCTGAAAGCCTTAGTAAGAACCCTAAGGATATGTATAAGAATAGAACAAAATCTTAGTGTTTTAGAAATTTCCATGAATAACCTATTATAAGACCTAAAGTGTGAAATTTTATTCCTGATTATGTGGTTTTCCTATTGTAATTAGTGTTTCTCACACTATGCTTCTTGGTTTTAGTTAATGGCTGGAACCCGAAGGAAACATGTTAATGCTGAATGCAATAGGAAATGAAATGATTGTATCCCTAAGAAACCAAACAATATGGGATATGGAATAAAAAATCTTATATCCATGCTCACACAACTTTCTCAAGATATGAATCACGCAGGACTTCCAAAAGAGCAAAGAAGGGAGTAACATTCTGTTGAATCCTTCATGAGGCAGCGTCCACCTTCATTCAATGGTTCTTTGGATCCATTAGTGGCTGAACAATGGATCAATACCACTAAAAATATATTTTCAGTCCTTCAATGTTATGAACATGATAAAGTCATCTTAACAGTATATCGTTTGGAAGGTGAAGCTGATCAACGGTGGAATCTTGTCAAGAATACAAGGAAAAGGGATGAAATTGAGTCCATGGAATGGGATGAGTTCAAGAACTTATTTTTCAATAAGTACTTCCCACGCATTCTTCGAACAAAGATGGAGAAGGAGTTTATTGAACTGAAGCAAAAGGATGATGAATATGTTGGTACCTATGAAGAAAATTTTATAAGGCTTTCAAGGTATGCTTCTGGGATTATTATCTAACCTGAGAGTAAGATCGATCAATTCTTTAGTGGCTTAAAACCAAGTCTCCAAAGGTAATTAGCTATAAGGGACTTCAATAGCTACAAAGAAATTGTTCAATGTGCTCTCAAGGTTGAGATGGATATTGGAGTAACAAATCAATCATATGGGTTTGATAAGAAGAGGAAAATGGAATTCAAAGAAAAATATAAAGACCACACTGAAAAGAAGATGAGTTTTCCATTATTCTCAAATTGTGAAAAGAAACATGGAGAGAATTTTCTTAAAGGGACAAGTAAATGTTATAAGTGTGGAAAAGAAGGTCATCAGGAAATTTAATGCCATAGTGATGGGAAAAAGATGTCTAGTGATGCGAAAAAAGAAAGGGCTACACAGAATGAACCTCTTACACTTCAATGTAACATGTGCAAGGAAATGGGGAATTATGCCAATAAATTCCCTAATCTAAGGGTTTTTGATGACGATCTACGTCAACAAACTCTTAAGGCCAAAGAAAAAGGAAAGTCACATGCAATTTCTATCGGCGATGTGGATTATGATAACGAAGTGGTGAAATGTACACTTACCATCCAATATAAAGTAAAAAATGTTTTATTTGATTCTCGATCCACCCACTCTTTTATTCTGAAGAATTTTCTAAGGGTATCACCGTACTACCCCAACAATTAGCTGTTGAGTTAGCGGTGGAAACTCCTAATGGAAAACAATGGCATCAAAAGTTTATAATTCTTCTCCGATTGAATTTTGTGGGAAAGTGCTTCCTGCAAATCTTGTGATCCTTCCTATAATAGAATTTGATGTGATTCTTGGCATGGATTGGATTTCTTTATATGGATCTCATATCAATTTCCAAAGAAGGGAAGTCACATTTCATATTCCTGATCAATCTATGACCATCTATCGACGCAAGGATGAATATAACCTTCTATTGGAAATTTATTCCATTTTATGGGTCTTGATTCCAATAAATGAAGGTTATTTATCTCAAATGGTTGGATAGAAACTCACGATTAAGAATATTACCATTGTATGGGAGTTTTATGATGTCTTTCTAGAGGAATTTTCAGGTCTTCCACAAAATCGTGAAGTTGAGTTTTCTATAGAACTCATACCGTGTGCTATGCCCATTTCAAAGACACCTTATAGAATGGTCCCAATTGAGTTGCAGGAATTGAAGAAGCAACTCCAAGAGAATCTTGATAAGGGATTCATACACCCTAGTGCATCACCTTGGGGAGCACCTGTTCTATTTTTTAAGAAGAAATATGGATCAATGAGACTCTGTATTTATTATCTAGAACTTAACAAGATCACTATCAATAAAAAATATCCTCTACCATGCATTGATGACTTATTTGACCAACTACGTGGAGCTCAATAATTTTCCAAGATTGATCTTCGTTCAGGGTATCATCAATTAAGGGTAAAAAAGGAGTATATACTAAAGACGGATTTCCGTACAAGGTATGGACACTATGAGTTTATAGTGATGCCATTTGGTCTTACTAATGTCCCTGCTATCTTCATGGATCTAATGAATAGAGTCTTTAGAGACTATCTTGATCTGTTTTTGGTAGTCTTTATAGATGATATTCTTGTCTATTCAAAGAGCAAGGAATAACATTAAGATCACTTAAGAATTGTATTAAAAATCTTGATAAAGGAGAATCTTTATGCCAAATTTACCAAGTGTGAATTTTGGCTTCAAAAAGTTTCATTTTTGGGTCACATAATCTCAAAAGAGGGGATATCTGTGGATCCATAAAAAATGGAGGTTATTGAAAGATGGTCGAGACCAACAACAGTAACTGAAATTCGAAGTTTTCTTGGTTTAATTGGGTATTATCGACGTTTTGTGAATTTTTTTTCAAGATTATCTAACCCAATCACAAAATTGACTTGGAAAGGAGTTAAGTTTTTTTAGATGGAAGAATGTGAAGAGAATTTCAAAGAGCTAAAAAGAAGGTTAGCCAGTGCACCTATGCTCACACTGCCTTGTAGTGGAGAAAGGTTTGTGATCTACAGTGATGCATCCAATAAGGGGATGGGGTGTGTTCTCATGCAAAATGATATGGTGACAACTTATGCCTCATGATAGTTGAAAATCCATCAGCAAAATTACCCAACTCATGATTTTGAGTTAGCTGTAGTAATCTTTGCATTAAAGATTTGGAGGCATTATATTTATGGTGAAAGGTGTGATATTTATACTGATCATAAAAGTTTAAAGTATATTTTCACACAAAAGGAGCTGAATATGTGCCAAAGAAGATGGTTGGAGTTGATTAAGGATTACGACTGCTCAATTTATTACCACCCTAGGAAAGCAAAAAAGGTGGCAGACGCATTAAGTCGACAAGACCATGCTAGCTTATCCATGATGAGGATCACAAAGGATCCAATATTTATGGATTTACAAAGGATGGATCTTGTAATTTTAATGAAAGAGGAGATATCTTTTCTTTCTCAAATTAATGTTTAACCATATATACAAGTGAAGATTAAAGAGGGGTAGAAGGAGGATGTTGGGCTTCAAAAGAAGGTGAGAAATGTTCCTGAATTCAACCTTGATTGTGATAGGATAATAAGGTTCAGGAACCGTGTCTGTATTCCTAAAATACAAGAATTAAAGAAGGATCTGCTGGATGAGGCTCACAGTTCTTCATTCTCTATTCATCCTGGAAGTAAAAAGATGTACATGGACCTGAAAGAGTACTTTTAGTGGGATGGCATCGCCAAATATGTCTCTCGATGCTTGGTTTATCAGCAAGTTAAAGCTGAGAGACAGAAGTCTAAAGGGATGTTACAACCATTACCCATACCAGAATGGAAATGGGAAAACATCACTATGGACTTTCTCATCAAACTTCCCAAAACATCCAAAAGCAATAATGCTATCTGGGTTATAGTTGATCATCTTACGAAGTCGGCACACTTCATTGCTATTAGAGAGGATTTCTCTCTTGATGAGCTTGCTAGGATATATGTACAAGAAGTGGTAAGATTGCATGGAGTACCACTTTCCATTATATCTGATTAGGATCTGAGGTTTACCTCAAAGTTTTGGCGAAGTCTTTATCATGCTCGAGATACAGAGTTGAGTTTCAGAACTGCCTATCATCCTTAGACAGACAGTCAGTCTGAGAGGACAATTAAAACTTTGGAAGATATGTTGAGAGCTTGCTCTATGGATTTCCAAGGTGGTTGGGATCAACACCTACCTTTGGTGGAATTTTCTTATAATAATAGCTTTCACTCCAGTATTCAGATGGCTCCTTATGAATCTCTCTATGGAAAGAAATGCAGAACTCCAACTTGCTGGGATGAAGTTGGGGAAAGAAAGATATTAGGACTTGATCTTGTTGATGAGATGATAGAAAAGGTCAGATCTATTCAACAACACATAAGAGTATCTCAGAGTCGACAAAAAAGATATGCTGACAACTGAAGAAAAGACCTAGAGTTTGAAGTGGGTGATAAAGTGTTCTTATGAATATCTCCTTGGAAGAGAGTAATGAGATTTGGAAAGAAGGGAAAGCTGAGCCCTAGGTATATTGGTCCTTTCAAAATACTAGATCATGTTGGGAAGGTAGCTTACCGATTGACACTTCCACCAAATCTCTCTCAAGTTCATGATGTGTTCCTTGTATCTCTCCTGAGAAAGTACATACCTGATCCTTCACATGTACTAATCTCAGAAGTTGTACCGCTGGAGCAAGATCTTTCTTATGAAGAACAGCCGATAGAGATTCTGGATCATAGAGAAAAAGTTCTACGAAACATGACCACTCAATTGGTTAAAGTTTTATGGAGGAACCACCAACTAGAAGAAGCTACATGGGGACTTGAGGATATGATGAGGGATAGGTATCCTCATTTGTTTGTTACGAAGTGACGAATTTCGAGGGTGAAATTCATTTTAAGGGGGGTAGAATATAACACCCTGATATTTTATGAGAAATATATATTTTTTTATGTCTTATGTTTTATTCAACACCAAAGTAATCCTTCACTACACACAACACTGACTTGGCTTGCGTTACACGCAAGAGCAACCTTCCTCGATAGCTTGCGTTGTACGGAATACCGAGTTTCACTAAACAATGATATATTATTATAATATTATGAACTATCCGTTAAGAATATTATTAACCGAATTTTTAATTTAATAACATTATAATTCATCTTACACATTTTCTATAATGAGATATGAAAACAAAATCAATTTTTTGATAAAAGAAGTATTTTTCAAAAAATGCAGTTTTATCGCCTTTTGATGGCACACCTATTTTAAATAATTTGTTTGACATGTTTATAATCTCAATTTTACAAAATAAAATTCATATTTTTAATTAGTATATAAAAATTTAAATTGGATAAATTTTTGATACTTTTCTGATAACTTTCATATTTTGATGAATAGTAAAAATACGCTAAATTTTTCTTAAAAACAACATTTTTCATCAAGATAATTTATATAGTTAAATGATAAAATTTAATGGTTTTAAAGTATAAATAGAATATATTTTTACCATTTAATATAATTTATATCATTACCATTAATTTTACATTGAATTCACAGGTAAAAACATTTCAATCTTTGACAGTGTTTTAACTTTTAAAAAACCCATTTTCTTAACAACATGATTAATTTTAAATTAATTACTGAAACTTCTGTGTTGAATTTTGAAAAATTGATTCCATATTTGGATTAAAAGGGTCCAAATTATGTTAATGGGTTACTTTTATTTTTTTTGATATTATGAATAGTAAGTATGGTAATTTTTATTTACTACAGTTAAAGGTAAATTGAGTAATTAAGGTTAAAAATAAGATTATAAAATTACCTTAAGACCTTAAAAAATTATATTGGATGAATAACAATTCGACCCAAATAACTTAAGGGTTGTAATAGATTCATTTCATGGACTTTTGACCATGAAAATAATATAATTATTATTAAAACCAAAGAAAGTGACAACATGTCACTCTCTTATATCTTATAAGTATAATAATTTTAATTTAGTGATAGACCTACTAAAATTTAAAATATAAATAGTATCCAAAAATATAATAAAATTATCTACATCATTATAATTTATTTATAATTTTTAGGGATTAAATGATTATCATTAATGATGACACAATAGTGATGTAGAAATTATTTTATTGATTGAAATATCAAATAACTGGTTTTAAAAATATTAAAATAAATATTATATGAACTAATTAATGTTATCCACAAATTTTATAGAAAAATATGACATGTTATGAATCTATTAAATATTTTTTTTAGAATATATCATCTGTGTGGATTTTATTTAAATTAAAATAAATGAATAGTGTCAAAATTGACACTATTGTTATTTTATAAAAATAACATATTATAAAATTGTTTAAAAATCACAAAAATATTTAAAAATCATAAATTGAAATTTTTATGCTCTATAATGTCATAAAGTATCCAATTATGGACAATTAACAACACATAAGTAATTATTTAGAACAATTTAAAATTTAGAATTTTATTACCACAAATAAAATTAAATATATTAAATAAGGATAAATCAAGTTGATAAGGTTTAAAATAAATTCCCAACATGTCTAAATCTTATTGGTTGATGAGATTACAACACTATCTCATCTAATCTTCAGATATGAGTCATTTTTTGTGGTTTTTAAGTGGGGTTTGGTTTAATATAAATTAATATTTTATAGGTTTCCAAGAGTGCCCTTCTCCTCTCTTATAAAAGGGCACCTCCTCCCTCTCCCCCTCACAACATTTTGAGCCTTAAATATCGGCCATAACCTGTCCATTTCTCTTCTCCACTTCCATAGAAACATACTATAGGTTTTGGTATTCTTCAAAGATCAACTTTAGTGCCCTAAGAGGGGGTTTAGAAGAGGCGCATCGAAGAAGAGGTAATATCCTTTACCGATTCTTTCAAATTTATTTCTTTTTCTACTTCCTCTTATTTATTTGTTTCATTATAAAGTAATAACATCAGTATCAATAATATACTGATATGTTATTATAAATATGAAACAACCCTATTTCACCTTCTATCCATCCTACGGAAAATGAAATCACCGCGCACGCGTACGTACGAAATACCGTCTCCACGCCGTTGTGTAATTTGTTTTCCACCACCACCTTACTTGGATGGGTATAATAGTATAAAGAATAACTATATATGATTATTATAACATGATACTAATTATGAGATATTCTATCATCCACTAATACCATTCAATAATTATGGGAACGATATCGTCGCTCATGCGTACGTACGACTTACCGTCTCCACGGTGCGATGTGATTCGTTCTACATGATTTTCATTAAACCATGATTATATAAATTAATTGAATGAATAAATCTGATATATATTATACTAATAAAATTCTGTAAATGATGTAATACCATTCTTTAAATGATGTATCTATAACCTAAAAATAGGAATAAGAATTTATTTTACAAAACACGCATAAGAACATAAAGCAATGAACACCCGGATAATAAGTAGAAATGAAATATTAATATTAAGGAGATAAGAATATGACCATGTATGATATCATAACAATGTATATGATTCTATAATAAGTCAATGACATTATTTAAATCATTATACAGGAGGTTCGAATATGTACAGAGCATATCAGACCTAAGGTAAGAGAAACTCTCGCAATCTCATTTTTATCCGAGATTGTTTATACTTCAGAATTTACTGGAGAATATTTATCATCCATATCCATGTTTCCTCAATATGTAATATTATTTCTATCCTCATACAATTGTTTAAATCTTATTTTACCTATTGGTGAATTTTTATTAAAAGATATGAAAGGAATCTTTTGTCGTTTTCAGTACGAGATACTTTTTGACTTTTTCGGCCAAAGTACAAGAAGAATGTTTTTTTAACTTATACGACATGAATGGATTTTTATGATTTCATAGAACATTATTTACATGAAGATTCATTTATAATTTTTTATGTTTATTTTCAATTAACTTCTTTTAGTTTAAAATTTTATGACATGTTGAGAAAGGAAAAATGTTTTTGAAGTAGAAAGGATATTTTCCTCAAGAATGGAGTTCAAGTGTTTTATCAAAATTATTTTCCATCTAAGATAATATAGGGTTATATTTATATCCCTATTATTACATTTATTTGATTATGTTATGATGTAATTATTTTTATGAAGTCCTTTTATCTTATATGGATTATGTTATGATTTCATGATGTTTAAGAATCCCATTTTTATTACATGGGTTATGCTATGATGTATGATTTATGATTTTGTGGAACACATAAGAATGGTTTCATTATGATATGGGTGGGACCTATATCTCTCTTCAATTCATTGGGTAATGATTTATATCTCATGAGATAAACATGGTTGGAACGACAAGTTAATCCGATTCAGTGATACAAGACTAGAACAAGGAGTGAAATCGGTTCAACAATGGACTTTGTCCGCTATGATGGTCTTGGAAATGAGTTTTGACTAATATGAAATGATTTTCTATGATTATGTGTGTATGAAACAAAGTTCCATATCTTATGTTTTGAATATTGGTATTACATTTCACTACTATGATTTATCCCATGTCATGATATTATGATCTCTTTTGCAGGATAATATTTTAAAAATGTTATGTTCTTATGAATATGATATGATTGATATTTCCTTTTTTTGCCCTCATTGAGCATTTGAGCTTACCCTTTTTATGTTTTCTTTTCCCCAGTTCAGGAAGAAGAGTATTAAGTAGGATATGCCAAAAGGTACTCTAGATATGATGAAATAAACAGGAGACAATGTAGATGATTTATGAACCAGTTGTTTATGTTTCCCAGTTTCTAAAGACACTATACCTATACGGTCCTATCATGGTTTTGTTATATATTGTAATAATTATGCTTCAATTCTGAAGTAATAACAATGTATGTAAAGTATGGGTCATTATAACGATGATCAATATAATATTTCTATATAGAATGAGCAGTAGACATACACTTCTTGATTAGTTGAACCTGCTTCGAAGTCTCCTACACTAGATGAGGACCTAATAGGGCTTCCTCTCCTGCATCCAGCTAACAAAATGGTAAACAACATGACCTACTATACAAGGCCTCAGAAGGAGCCATCTATATCATCTCCTGGAAGCTATTGTTATAGGAGAACTACACGAGGGGGATATTATTCTCCCAAGAACTACTAAAATAAAGGATGCATGCCTGGACCATGTCCTCTAAAACTTGTATCATCCTTTCCGACTGTCCATCGGTTTAAGGGTGAAAGGTTGTGCTAAGAAGAATCAGTGTCCCCATATCCTTCTACGACCCCTACCCAAACCATGATATGAAACAAGAATCCCTATATAAAAAAATAGTACAAGGGACCTAGTGTAGTAGGATGATCTCACGGTCATACAATCTTCCCATATCATCAACTGAGAAAGCCTCCCAGATAGAAAAGAAGTGGGATACTTTGGACAGTCTTCCAATGAAAACCCATATATCATCACTACCTCTAGAAGACCTTAGTAAACTAACTAAAAAGTACATGGAAACATCTTCCCATTTCCATTTCGGTACTGGAATAAGTTGTAACAAGTATATTGGTCTCTATTACTCTGCCTTCACCTGCTGATAGGTGGAATACCTAGTGATAAAGCTCATTATCTGATGTTTCATACCAGACCACCAATACTGGAATCACATATCTTGATACGTATTGGAGATGCCCGGATGAACTGTCCACTGATAATCATGGGACTCTTGTATCAATTATTATCTCATATCTATAGGAACTCAGACATGTACATGTATACGTAGGATATCGTCGATGTCCATAGACCAATCTGAAGGAGGGCCATCTCCTGAAATACTTTGTAATGTATCATATTTTTATGTGTATTATTATTAAATATTATATGGACCGATTTCAAGATCAGATGCTAAGAAAATATGCAATTCTAAGACCTAGTGTATTCGAAATAAATGTTGGAAATATATTAAATATATTAAATATCACGCACACATGGTTTTCCTGAAAAAGAAAAATATCTTCTAAAAAGGTTCCTGGATCAGAAATATTAGGGCACCATTGAGTACAAAATGATAACTTTACCCTAGGTGTGACTTAACATTAGTAAATGCAATTTGTTTATGTAAAATTCACCATGAGTGAAAATGTGGATAAAATAATGGGAATAAATTATTTTATTCGAATTGTTTTCACGCAGTGATCAAAAGTTTTTAAATAGATCCTTATGTTGGAAATACAGGGTTAGCCACATAATCCTGGAACCTCTGAAGAGTCATTAGAGAGAACATCTAGAGAATCATATCGAATGAATGATGCCAGAGTTTCAAACTGAATCAAGGTAGGTTATGTGTTTTGATTTTTTTATTCCATGTTCTTGATTTCTACGATGAGCACAGAACAATCAATGAATAGATTGGCCCTCAGATTGATTGTTATGCATGATAAGTTTATTTTTAGGGTTTATTGGGAGATTTCTTCATAGATGTTGATCATTCGATTGTCATTCTAATAGAAATGAACCAAGATAAACATGAATGATGATCTTGGACAAGTTTTGTTATGGTTCGTTCCCCTTATCATTTCCTCGAAGGTTGGTATGAATAGTTTCCTACTTCTAGTAATACGATCTGTTTAATTTGAATTCCTAGATAGAGTTGTTGGAATCCCCTGTGAGGCCCAGAGTGGGATACTATATTCATCTTCATGCCCTAGGTGTAGTTCTTGGTATCGACATGACAAACACTATGTGAGTGCCGATCCTCTACTTAGTGGGTTCATCCATATTGATTCATTGGTATCACTCCTTGGACCTAGTAGTGATACTCATCTGTGTATGATATCCTCTTCAGACTATCAGTTTATCCTTCTCATGGAGAGAGCTAGTGAGTATTACCTTTCGTATGGACTTCATCAGTGCTATCAGACTCAAGAGTGTGTTCTCCCAAAATATTGATTCATGGAATCTTCAAACTGGAAATCATAAGGTTGGTATACTATGGTTGTGTCTTACCTCTAGACTGTGTGCCTTGGATTTAATATATATGGATATTCTTATATGTGCTATAGAAATATACCTATGTAGAGCTGACTGTACTTTACTTTGTTGTATTGATTTGTGGTTTCAGGGTGTCTTACTGAGTATTGTTATAATCAAACCTACGTGGGATCTTCCTTCATGTATTGTGTCTTGTTAGATGATTTAAATTTTAATGGAGTCCTAGGCGGACCAGGACCAGACGATGCTTAGTGAGACCGAATAGACTGATGTGTGATCTTTTAGCTTTCTGATAGTAGTCGAAGTAGCATTACTTACAGGTTAGACATGTGTTACAAAAACTTTTTGGTGGGCTTTTATTGGGCCTTGTTCACTTTTTTTACCTTTCTATCATACCCTGGTTGTGGGATATAGATGTATGCATGAGTTGGTTTATTGGTTGTTTATTTGTTTTTACATTTCCTCATTTTTTGGACTTGTAGGTGTGTAAATGCGTATAGGTACATTGGAAATTCCTCCTATGCTAGTGATATGCCTACTCGATGCTAGTAACCAAACCCTGGCCTATTAGAGGTGGGCTTTGGGAGTTGCAACATGAGCCCCACTAGGATAGGTCGTGAAATACTCTCATAGAGAACCAAGCTTTCAAGATATTAAAATTGACTACTCTTTACCTTATCAAGGAGGGAAGAGGTAACTGCCAAGGATAAGAGATAAGAATTCTCATTACTATCATGAAACTCCAGATATAGCTCAGAAAATAGGGCCATCAATTTCCATTCATCACTGAATTCTTGTTAAGTCTATGCCTGAGTTTTCTGACTCAATGCATCTACCAACACATTGCCTTTTCCAAGTATATAGGAAAGCTAAAAATCTAAGGACTAAAGATCTTAAGCCTATATTCACTATTTGAGATTCAATTCACATTGTGTAAAGATATATCTGAGGCTCTTGTGATCTGTATACAACCTAAAGTGATCACCCATCGAATAGTGTCTCAAAAAATGTAAGGCATGGACAACTATTACTAGATCAAGGTCATGCATCATGTAATTCATCTCATGAGGCCTCAACTTCTACGATTCATACACAACAAATCTTTCCTCATTCATCATCACTACTCCCAATCCAATGCTTGATGCATCATAGAACACTATATAACCTCTGACAGGCTCTAGAAGAATCAAAATAGGTGTCAATACAAGCCTCCCTTTCATATTCGGAAAGGATTTATCACACTCTTATGACCATAGTAACTTGAAAACCTTCTTTGTAAGATCATTAATAGGTGAATCAAGGCATTATAATTCCTATATGAAATGATTGTAATATCCATTCTTCCCTAAGAAACTTCTTATATTAAACATGTTCATGGTATGATATTAGAAAACCACAACACTCACCTTATATGTGTCAAAAGATACCCCCAATCCCAAGATAATATGACGTAAGAAGTAAAATTTGATGATTCATAAGTGTCACTTAACAATTTTGGCATAAAGATGATTTTCTCTTAGTGTACTCATAATGATCTCAAGGTTCTTAGAATGGTCACTATGAGTGGGAGAATACACCAAGATGTCATCCAAAAATACTATAAAAAAGGAATCTAGAACACCCTATTCATCAAAGCCATGAAAACGACGAGCACATTCATAAGACCAAATGAAATAACAAGGTACTCATATAGACCATACCTACTATGAAAAGATGTGTGAGGTATGTATGATGGCCTGAATTTCACCTGTTGATAGCCCTATCTCAGGTTAATATTAAAAAACACCCTATCTCCTTGGAGCTAGTCAAAGAGATCATCTATTTGAGGTAGATGATACAGGTTCTTGATCATAATCTAGTTCAATCGTCTATAATCTATGCATAGATGAAGGGTCCCATTCAAATTCTTGATGAAAATCATAGGTGAACCCTAAGAGGAAGTACTAGGTCATATAAAAACTTTGGCAATGAGATCCTCTAACCGCCACTTGAGATCCTAGAGCTTAGTAGGTGCCATCCTATATGAAGAAATAGACACTAGATCTACTATTAGAATGAGATCATTTGTAAAATATACCTCTCTCTTAGGAGGTAAACCAGAAAAATCATTAGGAAAGACGTCCCTAAAATGATCTACTACTAGAGGGAATTAAACCTAATGTAGACCTTGATCCTCCAAAAAAATATTATCAATCTGTGTGGTCACTCCACCTAGCCCATGATTCTCTGGTCTATCTCTAATATCATGGACATCCCACTCACCCTTATGTAGATAACTACTACCCTCTGGTGATGTCAATGATACCCTATCACGGTATAATCCTACAAAGGCATGATATATAACCAACCAATATATCCCGATGATGTTATCAAATCCAATCATATCGTGAAAAAATATGTCCAATAAGAAAGTGTCATTTCCTACCTTAAGGGGACATTCCATACATTGGCATAATTCATCTTACCATACTCCCAATGACATATCCAGGGTCATTACACCACAATAATACTATATTTCTAGTACAAGACATTCCATGATTGATAAAGAAATGAAGTATTGTGAAGAAAATGTATCAAATAAAGCAGATACTATAGTGGAGGATACTAGAATAGTACATCATACTGTAGATGGTCCTACAACCTGATACTGAGGTATCAACTATAGTGCATGAAACTGGCCTGATCCACGACCCTATGAAATATTTGGACTACCATGATCAAGGTTGATTTGTTGGCACTGCTGGAAATATAAAGTTTGGATACCACTACTATGACTTCCACCTCGGCTAGTCCTACCAGTGATACTCCGACTCCCCAATTGATGTGATGTAAAAGAACCCACCCCTGAAGGTGGAGTTGGTGTGGATCCTCTTCCACTAGAATAAGATGGAAAGGTCTGACAGAATCTTTTAAGGTTACCCATACAACCACAAGACCAAAACTCCAGAGGGTCTCTATCACACTAAGGATTCATATTATCCTATCTTACGCACTAATGGAACACCATATAGATACCAACATGGGTACTCTGGTTACCAATTCCCGAACAAGAAACCTTGAGGGAACATTTCCTACCACTAAAAGAACTACTGGCCTGCTGCATCACTGGTCCTATATGCCCAATAATATCACCTTCCCTTAGGTTGTTCTTAGTGATAAGAGTTTGATTGACTATTTCATAAAAGGTAGGTAGGCGAGAGATATTCACCAGAGTATGAATGGAATAAAAAAGACCATCTTCCAAGCATCTAGCATGCAAAATCTCATCACCATCTAGAAGTGGTGAAAGTATTGTAACTCTTTAAAACATGTTGAATACTCCATAAATGACATAGAAACCTACTTGAGATGCATAAAAGCTATAGCTTGGTAAGCTATCAGCAACATAGGAAATAACTTATCATAGAAATCAGTCTGAAAGTCATCCCATACCATAACCTAATGGCGACCAGCCTGGGTAACAACATCCCACTATCTCTTGGCCGAATCACACAACCTATATGCAGCAAGCTTGACCCACCACTCTGGAGGCATCTCCAGATGATCAAAGATAGACAAGGTGGCCTCCATCCAAGAATTAGGAGCCTATGGAATACCATCCCTCAAGAAGGTAGGAGAATGATACTATTCAAACTTGCGATTTAGATCAGCCATCGTAGGTGCAGGTCATGGAGAACCTTGAATGGACTGCATCAAATGTAGGAAACTATCACAAAGTTGAGAATTAGTGCCTAGATCAGGTACAATAGTCAATTCCTCAAGTGGAACTCTTGGCGGTAAGACTAGTGGCTCAGGTCCCACCATGTCTGGAGCATGGTCATCTCCACCTTACTAGCACATGACACAAGGAATTCATGGAATAATTGGATTAAAAATTCTAAGAAAACACCTCATAACAATATTAGAAGAATATAGATATAAAAAATGGAATATGAACATAAGTAAAGGGCTCACTAACCATGTTATACCACTCCAAATACCCACTTAGAAGTCCAGTTATTAGTATGTTCTCTTATTTAGGTTACACGAGTTCCTATAGATGAAGAGTCAACTATACCTTACCTCATTATTTAATAGAAACCATTTGATTTCATAATTCATGTCTCACTTTTCAGTTTTTATTTTCTTATTTTAATATATCAGTATCCATTTAAAATGAGTAGTCCTTCCCAGTGAATCAGGACCCATACTCCTTATCACTGAGGTCAACACCCATTTAAATTATAACTAAATTCTTGACTCGGTAAATTACTCATTCAAAACCATGATCCCCCCTACACCTCATGAATTTAAAGATGAAATCACTCAATCACAGTCCAAGAGTAGCACAATCACAATATAAAAATAAGGATCGCTAAAAAGTTACAGGTATATCAAGAAATATAAGCAGCAAAATGCACCTATATAGCATGGAATGTTAATTATAGGTGCCTACAATAATGCATGTAATAATTCTCCTTACCCTCATATCATCATGCCAAGGATGAAATAATATCCTGATTCAAAATAATAATAATAACCACAACACAACATGTACATCTCCCAATGGTGAAATGATATCAACTGTAATAGGAAAAATTAGAACAATAATCATTTTATAGGAAACTAAGTATTTACCCCAAACATGGGTTTGCTATACCCAAGAACAGATCATAACCAAGTTCCTTAGTATTCCTAATCTTCTGACTATTGTCTCTAAATAGTAAAGCAATAAAAGAACTACCCTGATACCAATTTTTGATTTTTTGGACTCGGATGCCACTAAAGTTTCCCCAAGCCCGGTTGGACACATGGCCTCAAGCGCATCTACCTAAATGCCAGAGGCTACTGACTAGAAGCAATGACCTAGGGTGTGTCTTTGGGGATACTATTACCTCATTACTAGAGTGTAGAAAAAAAGATAATAGTAGAAACATATAAGTAGCAGAAGTAGTATAAGTAAAAAAAGCCATAATAGAAGTAGACTAAAGCTATAAACAACTGTACAATTGGTAATCATATGAAAAAAATGATGATGAAATGTCATGTATATATAAGGCTAGAAAACATGGATATAAGAAGAAGACAAAAAACTATATATTAAAGTATCAAAAAGTTATCCAAAATCTATCCTCAGTATCCCAAGATCTAGCTCGGTCATCCTCTACCATCTCCATCCTAAGGAAGAAAGCAATCAAGTTTCTAAAGTGGTATGCTTCCCTTTGTCAACACCTACATACATGCAGTTTTCTCGGGTACCAACGATGCCCAGATAGGGTGTGAGATAAATTGTAGTAGGCCACCAACATTGACATCTATAACATCCATTTTGTGTAATATAAACTGAAACAGTGTGCAAGAATGCATATATAAAATTAAATCAATACAGTAATGTAAATACCCAAGTGCCTGCTTCATCCCTTGGCTGGTGCCTGAACATGTAACCCGTTCATTAATTAATTAGTTATAGTTTATATAAATAAGTCATGTGAGGTAATACCATCATTTAAATGATAGTATAATATAATTAAGGATCCAAGATATAACAAGGCATCCTGATGATATTAATAATGAAGAGGTTCCAAGTTGATAACCAATGCAACATTGACCTCAGGGGTCGATCCAACTTAGCTAATTACTATAGCCTGGCTATACAGGTAAGAGTGTAATCCAAGGAATATCATCTAAGGAATTCCATAGTAATTATTCTAACCTAGTCTAAGGAAAACATCCAAGGTAAAATAGGACAAGCAATGGCTAGGCCCAAGGATGTAACCAAGGCACCTCATGTCCATAGTATCCATGCTGGATACAAGGAGTGTATCCAAGGAATACTTTAATAGAAAATGATGGATCCTACAATGTCATATCGGGTATCCACTTATTGAGAAGATCAGGTTCCAAGGTGGGTCTCACCCTTGGCAACAAACATCCTTGAATCAGAATGGCATCCACGAGTGCTTAAGGAATTCCCCCAGGAATGAAAAAACTAACTTGTGTCTGACCAATACTATAATAATTTCATGGTCCATATACAAGGAACCATATAATTGATTCATTTAATAAATTAATCCATGTAATGGTTATGTCATTTAATAAGTTCATTTGCTTCAAGCCTTTCCTTTCATTAGTGTGACATGGATATATAGGCATATAACCCTGTATGAATTCATTTAATTGATTATCAATTAATAAGGTTCACTCTAATACCTTCCATTATACATAGAAAGGGGTGATACAAATGTGAAACTAATTCATTCAATTATATTCAATTATGCCAAGTCATATATATAAAATATACTTTCCATTTTAATTTATGATTGATTTATCAAATTGAGGCACTTACCTTAGAAGGGTCAAGTAGAAATAAAACATGGTTTTAGAAATTTAACAATTCAAAATTCATCTAATTTTATGGGCTTACCATTATTAGGGTCAATCCACACACCTGAATGGTGGAGAAAAATTCATAACAAACCATTTAAAAACCCAAATATGGAAAACAACCTATATAGGGTGGTCATCATTGAGGTCACAACCTATAATGAATGATATAATGAATATAACAAGTCTTATAATAAGGTTCTAACGACTACAAGAAAGACAAAATAATTAAATAGACAATGTTCGATGAACTAGCACACACAGACGATGAATTATAAAATGAAGAAACTTGAAGGATGAGTTATAGATCACCTACCTCGTACTCACACAACTCTCCTCATCTAGTATCATCCTCTAGTTTGGCCTGAATTGGAAGAGATATAAATAAAATATCAATTACCTGAAAATAGTTTATATGATCCTATATATAAATAGCAATGTTGATAGAAAGGTAAACAAAGAATGATTAAAAAGTAATTAAGAATGTATTGGCACAGATCCAACGAGATGAACAATGCTTCAATCAGATTCTAGACAGATTAACAAGATCAATTACTATAATAGATATATTTTAGGATTAAAAGGGTATAAAATAGGGGTTACTATCTAATGGATAAATAAATGAGAGGAGGGGAGAGTTTAATTAGATCATTTAAGGGAAATTTATTAAAATCACCAAAAAATGGGCATCACATAGTTTGGTTGCATGGTTAAGGAAAATTTGCACCAACCATGATTCTTATACTATAGGGAGGGGGAACCACATGGTTGGGCCACACGGTTAGGTAAATCATGCAACAACCATGAAAATCACCTCTATAATATGTCTGTAGTTTTTAGCATAGCCATACGGCCCTTGGTGCATGGTTCGGGAAAATCGTGCATCCTATACCAACCCACTATCGAGCCTTGCACGATTTCTTATAACTGTGTGTCCAGAATATTTCTCCCAATTACTGGGTTCTAGGATCCAAACAATCCACAAACACCGCTAACACCTTCATGAGATTATTATGAATCCGTAGTAGGTCCAAAATTAAGAGTTAGACCAAATTTAAAAGGACCTATACCTGAGTCAAAAATCGAGTTCTTATATCCATGATATAAATAATATGGATAAACATGAATTAGAGAATTAAACATCATGAATAAATAGGTATTCATGTTAAATATATCAAAATTTTAGTATAAACACTACATAAAAGTGAATAGTTTCATATTAACAAATATGCCTCAATGAAAAAGAAATTGAGATGAAATTTCTTACAATGATCAAAAAATTGAAGTGAGAATTAATCATTGAATTTACTATGTTTATCAAATGTAAATAAACATAATACAAGTAGAAATATAATATAATATAGTCAACATTCATTACACACATAATATTTGAATATACAATACAATAAAAAAGTAATATAACCCAATGAAAAGAAATTTAGTTATGAAATTCATCACCACTTGGTAATTTTCATGTTAGATCCCCTTAGATGAGATAATTAAAATTAAAACTTAAAATATCATGAATTATCAAGGAATCATGATATTACAGGTCAAAGGAGAGGTATATACTATAGGTTTTGGGTACAGTAGAAGCGTGCACTAGGTAGTTCCCAACTTGGATTTTTTTCGTAAGTAATGATCGATCTGAGATCTATGTGACGATGAAAGCCATGATAAATGAAATTGAATCAAAGAAATAGAAAATGGGTAATTACATTAGAACTGAGAGATAATATCATCAAATATTATTTATAGTTAATTTAATTAAATAAATAATTACCTTTTTTGGAATACTTTCTTCATTAATGAATCTCGTGACAGATCTGTCGTCCACCGTCGTTGCGTTATAGAAACCAAGCATAGATTTTCTCTAGTAGTGATCCACAGGTGTTTCTCAAATCTACAGACATCAATGAAGGAATTTTTGGGTGACAGAATAATAAACCTTATGCTCTTGTCATCCTCCTTAGATCGCTTTGAGAACCGCTTCTAAAGCGTTCTCCTTGATTCGATGGAGGATAATTGCTCTCCGTTTTTGGAAGAATTCTTAGAGAAGGGAGCTATCTAGTCTTGAGATAATTCTAAAAATCCATTTTGCACAACCAATACAAATTAATTGTCTCTCTTGATAAAATAACATAATTTGGTATTTATATTTATAAGGTTAAAATAAAATAATTTCATAAGTTCCCTTAACTATTTATTTGATCCTAGAAAAACACCATATTAAATAATAATAATAATAATATCATTTATCTATATGCACTTAACTTGTGAATTAATATTAAATATTATTTAATTAAATATATTCAATATTTATTATTTCTCATCAGACCATTAAACTTGGTCCTCCATTTCTTCACAACATTTATAGAGCCTTGAATAATATCTATTTATTTATTAAATAAATATCACTACATTATTCTCCAATAAATAAATAAATATTATATTCACTAAATAGAAAATAAATATTTATATGTGATCAAGAATACATGAATAATTATTAAACTGTGTATGAGAATAATATTTATTCAACCTATTAAATAATAAGTAATAATATATTATTTAACTGAGATTCTGGACACACTTAGTGTGTGACCCTCTAGGCCTCTTTCTCAGTGGCATTAGGCGAAGCAGCCTAAAGTCCAAAGTTTGAATCTTGAAATACATCAAGGAACACATAGAGAAATAAGTTAATTCATTAATGATATGTTACCTCATATGGATGCTTACTATGTAATATAATCCCTTTATCTTAATATCTCTAATCAAGTAGGTTGCATGCTGGTTCCATCAACCTATGTGCTTGATAGATATTTCTTTGACTTCTTAGAAAATAAACTTTCCTTTAGAACACAATAGACATGGATTTATTTAGTCTATATTATTTTCATCAAAGAGTATGAGATATCAACTTTCTTTAATAAACATAAGGGACAAATACTTTCTCACATTATTCATTAATGTAATATTACTTGTGATGCATCGAACATATCCCACTTCACCGAGAACATCTGTCGTCATGGGTTTCATCAATAAATCTATGTGGGTGACTCATAATAATCATTAGTAATAATATTAAAGTATAAGGACCAATACAGACATCCGTAGATAGGAACATCCAATGACACATATAAATGTGGATTTCAAACTAGCAGGTCTCATTCTCATAATATCCTACTGGATATTACCAAGGGCGTACACCATGAGAAGGTTCCTCAAAGTCCTATGAGTCTCCACCACTGATATCCTGTATCATTTGTGTTCCTAAAATTATATCATCTGGATATAGAATATATATTCAAGAATAGTGTTGTAGCACTTCTGGGTTCTTATCATAGTGGGGAACTGATATGACCTTTTAGTGCGACAACTACTCTAAGAAAATTATTACATAATATGTTATGGAGAAGAACAATCATGATGTGATAAGTAGTTTATTAATATTCAAAACCATGAATACAAGGTTATCATATAGTACACAGAAGTTGGTTCAAGGGAACAAACTCCAACAGACCCCCACTTGCACTAGATCCAACTTTTAACAATATTCAGTCCAACGGCTCTCATATGATACTCATGATTCTACTAAGATAGTCCTTTAGTCAAGGGTTCCACCATGTTCTATTTAGTTGGTACTCTTCTTACTGTAAATTCACCCCTCTAATATAAATCCCTCAAGAGGTGATACTTCCAGAGTATATGGTTTGTCCGTTGGTGTGACCTTGGCTCTTTTTCAAGAGCCACCGCTGTAGTATTATCACAATATAACGTGATGGGTTCTTTACTACTAGGTACCACATTAATCTCATAAAAATTTAAAAATCCAAATTGATTCCTTTCCTATATCAGAAGCCTCTATATACTTGAACTCCACTGTAGAATTAGTGAAAACTGGCTGATTGGAACTATTCCAGCTCAAATCTCCTCCATTGATACAGAAAACATATCCTGATAGAGATTTCAGATCCTTATGATATTTATGAATACTAGAATTATTATAACCCTTAATGACCAGATCCTTGTCTCCTCCATACACCAGGAACATATCCTTATTTCTTATCAGATACTTAAGTATAGCCTTAACAACAGTCTAATGCTGTTCTCTTGGATCTGATTGATATATGACTACCTTACTTAATGAATAAGTATCATCAAATATAGTACATAACATAGAATACATGATTGATCCTATCATTGAAACATATGGAATCTTACTCATTATCTCTTTCTTTTATTGGGTATGGGGACACATTTTCTTAGAAATATGTAAATCATGTGTCACTAGAACCAATCCCATTTTGGATTATTCCAAACTAAATATCTTTAGTATCTGGTCAATATATGTACTTTGACTTAGTCCAAGAAGCCTCTTGGATCTATCAAAAATAATATTGATCCCTAGAATATAGGATCCTTTAAATAAGTCTTTCATGGAGAAACACTTGTTTAACCAGCCCTTAACTGACTGTAAGATTGGTATGTTGTTTCCAATAAGTAATATGTCATCAACATATACTACTAGGATAATGACTGAATTTACAATAAACTTCTTTTAAACACATGGATCACATTCATTCTTAATTAAACTAAATTATTTTATGGATTCATCAAATTGAATATTCCATGACCTGGATGGTAGCTTCAATCCATAAATGGATCTCTACAACTTGAAAATATTCTTGGCATCACCTGGAGTCACAAACCCTTCTGGTTGTGTCATATAGAAATTTTCTTGAAGTTTCCCATTAAGTAATTCAGTTTTGACATCCATCTACCAAATCTCATAGTCATGGTAAGATTCTATAGGAAGTAGAATTATAATGTATTTAAACATGGTAACTGGGAAAAAGGTTTCATCATAGTCAATTCCTTAAAGTTGTTTAAACCTATCATGATTCGTCCCTGGAGGCCCATGCCATGACTAACCAAGCCCACCTTCCATAGGCTAGGGGCTAGAGACTAGCACCAAAAGGTGTAATCCCTAAAACAGGGAAGGCATTGCCTTTATAACCTGTAATCACACACAACCAAGCACACAATAGGATATGAACACAATTAAACTGAATAGTAAACAGAGTGAGTACAGTAAGTAAAGGGGCATAATACAAGCCCAACTGGAAAGTACAAGAAACTAAAATTACCAGTAAACTGAAGCAAAAAGGAAGACAGCTGTTGGGTCATCCTTCGAGGTTCCTACCTGAATGGTAGGTACAGATCGCCTCCTCAGCACTCCACATCCACCCGTATCCTCTATGTACCGACTCATAGTAAGGTCCTCCTCTGGGCAACGTCCAGTCCTGGTACTCTCAGTATCGATCAATGCTGTCCGTTGTCTGCACCAAACACAACAAGGTGTGGGCATAGCCCGTGAAGGGGCGAGTATAACGATACTCAATAGGGACCCTGAGACCCTCAAGGTCTCAAAAAATCCACAAAGGATAAACCTCAAATCATGAAGTCAACTGTCAAACCTACTTAGGTATATGCCCATACATATACCTAAGTTATCAAGTATACCCATCTCAATCATAAGGAAACACAAGGTCCAACCCAAAATCCCAAAGCTCAACTGTTCCACAAAGGAAGGAGAACCACAATGGAAAGCACCACACTGGTACTCCACACAAAAGAATACCACCAAGGTATTACCACAAAGGAAATTACCAAAAAGGTATGAACTCAGCTCACACCAGGTATAACTTAAGTATAATAGTAGAGATTATTAGATGTAACTACTGAATCATCTTACTATGTAAAAAAGATGACCCACACATGATCACTAGGAGTTGACCCACACAGGATCTCTAGGAGAGGATCGCTAGGTGATTACCCACACAAGATCTCTAGGAGCTGACCCACCTAGGATCACTAGGATCTAACCCACATAGGATCACTAAGAGCTGACCCACATAGGATCGCTAGGAGCTGACCCACACAAGATCGCTAGGAGTTGACCCACACAGGATCCCTAGGAGATGACCCACATAGGATCTCTAGGAGCTAACCCACACAGTATCTCTAGGTGCTAACCCACATAGGATCTCTATAAGCTAACCCACACAGGATCGCTAGGTGCTGACCCACACAGGATCACTCTTCATTCTTCTCATCACAGCCGGCTACTGGGTTTCCATACCAAGCCTGCTCGTCTCTGGGAGGATCCACTCCAAAAGTCATTGGTCGATACTCCAATTACTATTAATTCCCATGATGAAGTATTCTAAAGGACCTCCATGTCATAGGTGTCTCAACACAATAGACAATGCGTCAATCGGATGCCTGGTTTGTGAGTTATTAACCTTTTTGTCCTGAGGGCCCGGTTGTATTCATGCTCAATCTAACCTGACCATTCCCTAACTTTATCCAAATATCTAGTGGGGTATATCAAAGGGATTTTCTAGCTCCAAGGTTTCTGGTGCCGTAGACGGTTTGTCAAACGGCTTCCCGGTGCCAAAGATATGGACGAAAATGCGTAAATGGGTCGAAGTGGGTCCGGGTTCGGTCCGACCCAGTCGGACCGACACGGCCTGACCCACTGGGTCCGAACTAGCCCGTGCTATCTGTCCTGGCCCACTGGATCCGACCCACGAGGGCCGCGAGGGGCCGTAGTGGTCGCAGAGGCCATGAGTCCATGAGGGGGTCGTAGAGGGACTCTGGAGGCCGCAGGCGGCGCAAGGCCGCGGGGTGGCTCAGAGGGCCGTGACGACTTGGAGGGCCAAGGGTGGCGTGAGGCCACAGGGCGGCTCAGAGGCCCACGGAGGCTCGCAGGGCCATGGGTGGTGCGGTTGGGCCGCGGAGCGGCGCAGACAGCCTTAGGGTGGTGTGGCGGGGCTGCGGGCGGCAGTGGCCGCAGACGGCGGAGGCCACGGGCGGCGGTGGCCACGGTCGGTGGAGGCTGCGGACAGCGGAGGCACGAGCAACGGTGGATACAGAAGATGGTGGCTGTAGACGGCGGAGCCACGGGCAGTGGTGGCCACGAGTGGCAATGACTATGGGGCGGTGTCATTGCCTTCGTCGCCTTTATCGCCTTCGCCACCTTCGTCCATTGCAAAGAACACACCAAATAAGTAGAATGACGGAGGGGTCATGCCATGTTTGTTTGGCCCGCACCCTCTGCGTTAGAGTGGTATCAAGTGGTTCACAAACTTGAATCAAGAACATGTATGGAAGATATTTAAAAACATCAATCCCCACAACCCTCATCAATCGCTATTCCTAATCTCACAAAAGAAATAGAAGGGATGAACATGGGAAGTGATAATATCATAGAAATAAACCCCTACCTCATTTGTTTGATTCGTTGAAGCTTGTCCATGGGGAAAGAGACGGTATCATTGGGAATAGACCGACGTTGGTGACATCGTCAGTTCCTTGATCTTCGGTTCGTTGAAATAGAAGACATTCCTCGTCAATGAATGTCTAGAGGAAGAAGTCAGAGTCGAAGTCGGCATTCTTCATTGGCGTTCTTCATTGGAGAGCTTTCTCCCAAGGCTCCTTCCTCCCAATTCCACCAAAATAAAGATGTGGCCAAAATAATAGATTATGCTATCTATTATGTTGTTGGCATAAATTCAAACTGGATAATTAATTAATTGAGTTGGTGGGTTGGCTTAATTAATTAAGGAAAGGGGTTGGCACAATTAAGTGGGGAAGTTCAAGAGGCTTCTCCCCACTTAATAGGGAGTTCAAGAGGTTTCAAGCCTCAGGTGGTGCCCCCCACCATAACCTCTCATGGGAGGTTAGTTCAAGTGGTCCCTACCACCATAACCTCTCATGGGAGGTTTAGTCCAGGTGGTCCCCACCTATGAAACATCCACATGGAAGCTCAAACAAATAAAATAAAAAAATTACACAATTTTTATTTTATTTTATTCTTTCACGAAAAACCCAAAATTTAACTTTCACTCTGAACCAACTACTATTGAGGTGAAAGTCTCCTTAAGCGAATACTAGCGCTGTGAGTTGAACGGTGCCCTCAGATTTCAATTCCAAGCACCAGTTCAAAATTTAGTAAATCCGGCACGCACATTTACTGAACGTACCCAAAAAAGAAGTTCAGAAATTCATTACGGGCAATTCGGGACTTAGAATCATGCGCCGTCAATTTTTGCAGACTCGTAATATTACCATTTAATTAAAAAAAATTCACATGGAAATTATAGGTCTTTACATTCTCCCCACCTCAGGGATTTACATCCCCGTAAGCCATAACTCAAACTAAGGGAACAAGTGGGGGTACTGATCTTGCATCTAAGCCTCCTGCTCCCATGTGCTCTCATGGAGGTTCCTGTGAAGCCAGTGAACACGCACCAGAGGTATCAACCGTCCAAGAAGGACCTACTCCTGTCGATCCACAATCTCTACTGGAACCTCCATAAAAGTCACCCCATCGTCGACATCCAGCTCACCATGGTCGATGATGTGAGAAGGGTCGTGCACGTATCTCCTCAACTGGGATACGTGGAAGACGTCATGAACTCGATGCAACTGAGGTGGAAGAGCTAATAGGTAAGCCACCTCGCCAACTCTAGTGAAGACCTGAAAAGGTCTGATGAACCTCGGAGATAACTTGCCGCCTTGTCCAAATCTCCACAAACCTCATTGAGGCGAGACCCATAGAAAGACGTGGTCACCATCCTCGAAATCCATAGGTCTCTGTCTCTTGTAGGCATACGTCTTCTACCTACTCTGTGTAGTATTCATCTGCTCCTGGATGATCTACACCTTCTCTGTGGTAGCCTGTACCATCTCTGGTCCCACTAGTGCTGAATCCCCTAGGTCAGTCCAGTATAAAGTTGATCTTAAAGGTTGCCTGTACAATGCCTCAAAAGGTGACATCCTAATGGTGGAGTGATAAATATTGTTGTATGAAAACTCCACCAAAGGCAAGTGATCCTCCCAACTGCGACCGAAGTCGAGGACGCAAGATCGCATCATGTCCTCGAGGGTCTGAATGGTCCGCTTAGTCTGGCCATCCGTCTGAGGATGGAAGGTGGTACTCAAATGAAGCTGCATATCGAAAGCCTCCTACAACCCCTTCCATAGCTGGGAAGTAAAACGTGCATCATGACCGGAGACAATAGTTGAGGGTACTCCATGTACCCACACAATCTCCAGCACATAGAGGCATCCCAAGCTCTCTACTGAATCCTACTCTCTGATCAGTAGGAAGTGGGGCGACTAGGTGAGTCGGTTGACGATCACCTAAATAGAGTTATGTCCCCTAGATATACATGGAATTACTAGCACAAAGTCCATAGATATCCCATCGCACTTCCACTCTGGGACCTCTAAAGGCTGAACCAAGCCTGCTGGTACCTGATACTCTGCCTTCACTTGCTGATAAGTGAGGCATCGAGAGACAAACTCTGCTTCTGATTTCTTCATTTCTGGTCACTAGTGCTATCATCGGATATCCTGGTACATCTTCTACACTCCTGGATGTATCTCTAGAGGGGATGTGTGGAACTCCCTCAACAATTCCTCCCGAAGTGACACTGGTACCATGGTACAACCTCTGAAGAGGATGACGTGCTACCCACCTTCAGAAAATCCATTAGGTTCCTGCCCTATGGACATCTGAGCACGTAGAGCATCGCAGTCATCATCCCCATGCTGTGCCTCCCTGACTCGCTGAATAAGTGGGGGAGTGAATGTAAGAGACTAAAGAAAAGCTGCTCCATCTCTATCCATAAAGGATATCTGCAAAGCGGCCAGCTGCTCCATTGCCTTGCCTAGTAGTTGTATACCAGATCTCCTACTGAGTGCATCCACTATAACATTTACCTTACCAGGAGTATAGACTATCTCAAATTCATAGTCCTAGAGGAACTCAATCCAATGTCGCTGTATCAGTTTTAGTTCCTTCTGAGAGAAGATATACCTGAGACTCTTGTGATCCGAGTAGATTGTAAAACATTCGCCCATGAGATAGTGCCTCCACATATTCAAGGCGAAGACCACTGCTGCTAACTCTAGGTCATGGGTAACATAGTTCTGATCATGCTATCTCAGCTTTCGAGAAACATATACAATCACTATTCACTCCTGCATTAAGACACGTCTGACCCCGGTCCTTGATGCATCGCAGTTGACAACGTACCCAACGCCCTCCTCTGAAAACCTCAAGATGGGGGGCACTAGTCAGCCAGTACCTCAGCTCCTGAAAACTTTACTGGAATCTCTCCAAACACATGAAGGGTTTCCCCTTCTTCATCAAGGCTGATAGTGGTGTTGCGAATCTAGATAAATCTAGAACAAACCTCTGTTAGTATCCAGCAAAACCCAAGAAACTCTGTATATTCGTCACACTCCTAGGTGTCTCCCAAGCAAGTACCACCTCAATGTTCACTAGATCCACTTAAATTCCATCCTCTGAGATGACATGTCCTAGAAAGTGAACCTCTCAGATCCAAAACTGTCACTTTGAGAGCTTACCATAAATCTGGTGCTCTCAGAGTGTGTCCAATACTACCTACAAATGATAGGCATGCTCCTCCTCAATAGCTGAGTAGATCATAATGTCATCAATGAAGACCACCACAAAGTGATCAAGGTATGGATTAAAGATCCTATTCATGAGTCCCATGAACATTGCTGGAGCATTGGTTATGCCAAATGGCATAACCAAGAACTCTTAATGGCCGTACCGACATCTGAAAGACGTATTCTATACATCCTCATCTCGTATTCCGAGTTGGTGATAGCCTGACCTGAGGTATATCTTCGAGAACCACCATTCTCCCTTCAGCTGATCAAAGAGTTCATCAATCCTCAGGAGTGAGTACTTGTTCTTCATGGTCACCTGGTTCAGGCGCTGATAGTCAACAAAAAGTCTCAAGATACCATCCACCTTCTTGGCAAAAAAAAATCAGGGCTGCCTAAGGGGAAACACTGGGACAGATGAATCCCTTCCCCTGCAAGTCCTCTAGCTATACCCGCAGCTCATGAAGCTCCTTGGGAGCCATCTGATACACTGGTGTAGATATCGGTGCCTTCCTGGGGTACAATTCAATGTAAAATCCCACCTCTCTTTGAGAAGGTAGACCCGGAACATCATCAGGGAAGAAATCCGCATACTGGTCCACCACTATAGGATAACTCAGACTCTCACCATCAACCGCTCTGAGGGTAAGGCTATCCAATTGATGAGTGATCGGATGCACTCTCCTCCGGGTAAGTCCATCCTATGCTGAAAAGGCTCCCTTATCACCAGTGAAGGTAAACCTAGTCCCATCTGTGCGGACACACCACACTTTTCACCTAATACAATCATTCTGAGCATGGACTGTAGATAACCAGTCCATACCCAAGATGATGTCAGAAAGTCTCGACGCTACTACTAGGAGATCCTAGTTGAAGCTCTCACCTCATAGAGTAAGCTCACACTTCCAGAACTAGTGCGTAATCATCAAATCTACTCTTGTAGGAGTCTCTAGCTGTAAGGATCGAGCCAACAACTCCATCGAAATCTCTGAGCTCCAAACGAGGGCAGTGGAAATAAAAGAATGACTGGCACCTATGTCTATAAGTACTGTTGCTAAGGTAGAGTAGACACAGATTGTACCTCATATAATCTCTAGAGTGACGTGATCGTAGGCCTCAACTGCCTAGAGATGAGCTCTCCCATGTCCTCCTGCTCCCTGTGGTTGGGGTGGACCACCTGGTGGTGGTGGCGGTAACATCTCGAATAGTCTCCCACCGCTAGCTGCACGACCAGCTCCTCTGCCACATCTGCCTACTCCCTACGGGCCTCCTCGGTCAAATCTCTCTCTCTAAATAGGTATTCCTTCGACCGTATACTGATGATTCATACGGTGGGTCAGATAGTCACGAGCCATGTGAACCTGCCCACTGCATGCGTAACACTGCCTGCTCCTGGTATGACTGACTCTGGCTCGGGTGCCTCACACAACCGACCCTGAATCATGTGGTTGTACACCTGTAGGTCTGGTCCTCTTGGACCTCTTTGAAATCTTTCTGCTACCAGATACAGAAGAATATGCTACGTGATGTCCGGTGGTGGGTCTCGCTACTGGTGTTTGCTCAGCAAGAAAACTCTCCACTAAGAGGGAACTCTCTAACACCCCCGCCTACATCGGTATGCTAGGAGAAATCATCGAAGCCCTGATCTCTCACCTGAGCCCCTACTCGAAGGTCCGGGCCCTGAAGAATGGTTCCCTCACCATATATATGGAGTAGCGTGAGATGTTAGTGAACCTCACTGAGTACTGATCCACAGTCATGATGCCCTGCTGCAGATGAATTACTTCCTAAATGCGCACTGCACGAAGAGTCATTAGGAAATATTCTACCCGAAACAGGCTCTCGAAGTCTGCCCAGAGAAGCGTCACCTCGTCATGAAATTGGATCATCAAGCTCCACCATCTAGATACTACTTCATGTAGAAGGCTGGCAACAAGGATCACCATGAGATCGGCTGGTGTCCCTACCAGTCGAAAGACTCTTGCAACAGCCTCCAACCAATCCTCAGCTGTCTATGGGTCCGTCTCTCCCCTAAAACTGGGTGGCCTCTAGCACTGGAACTCGGGCAACGTGCTCAAGCGGCGTGAATCATCTACTACTGGGACCGGTTGCATCGGTGGCCCAATGGGTAATGGTACCGCTGGTGCCTCTGATGGTGCCTCTACTAAAAGAGGGCCCTACATCGAGGCCTCGTCGCTCAGTGGGCTATCAGTGCATACTACTCTTGGAACCCTAGATGGCTATCTGCGTAGAGGCATCCTGAAAATAAATAGGTGTGACATGGTCAATAAGTTATACCTGGTGAGATGAATCAAAGAGATCACAAAGAAAAATTGTTAAAACACCCACACAATCAGCGTTTTCATGCACTGAGTCGGAAATCAGAAGTCAGGGTCCTGGTGTATGGATATGTCGGCCGCCACACCAACACTGGATTCCCTAAACTGATAACCACACTCAATACACTAAACACTATTTCTGTTAAAAATAAATATCAGAGTCCTATGTTCTATGGTAGAACCGACTCCTCTGATACCAATTTGTCACAAACCATCCCCTGGGGCCCGTTCCGTGACTACCCCAAGCCCACCTTCCATAAGCCAGGGGCTGAAGACTAGCACTGAAAGGCGTAATCCCTAAAACTGGGAAGACATTGGCTTTATAACCTATAATCACACGCAACCAAGCGCATAGAAAGATATGAACAAAAGTAAATTTAATAGTAAATAGAGTGAGTACAATAAGAAAAGGGGCTAGAATACAAGATCAACTGGAAAGTACAAGAAATTAAAAGTACAAGTAAACTAGAGAAAAAAGGAAGACAACTGCTGGGTCATCCTCCGAGGTTCCTGCCTGAATGGTAGGTATAGATCGCCTCCTCATCACTCCACGTCCTTCCATCCCCTCCGTGTACCGACTCATTATAGGGTCCTCCTCCGGGCACCGTCTAGTCCTGGTACTCTAAGTCTCGATCAACACTGTCCATCGTCTGCACTAAACACAACAAGGTGTGGGCATAGCTTGTGCATGGGTGAGTATAAAGATACTTAGTAGGAACCCTAAGACCCCCAAGGTCTCAAAAAATCCACAGTGGATAAACCTCAAAGCATTAAGTCAACTGTAAAACCTACTTAGGTATATGCCCATACATATACCTAAGTTATCAAGTATACCCATCTCAATCATGAGGAAACATAGGGTCCAACCCAAAATCCCAATGATCAACTGTTCCACAAAGGAAGGAAAACCACAAAGTAAAGTACCACACAGGTAAACCACACAGAAGAATACCACCAAGGTATTACCACAATGGAAATTACCACACAAGTATGAACTCTGCTCACACCAGGTATAACTGAAGTACAATAGTAGAGATGATTAGATGTAACTACTGAATCATATTACTCTATAAAGAAGATGACCCACACAGGATCACTAGGATATGACCCACATAGGATTTCTAGGAGCTGAACCACACATGATCTCTAGGTGCTGACCCACACAGGATCGCTAGGAGCTGACCCACACAGGATCGCTAGGAGATGACCCACACAGGATCCCTAGGAGCTGACCCACACAGGATCGCTAGGTGCTGACCCACACAGGATCTCTAGGAGCTGACCCACACAAGATCTCTAGGAGCTGACCCACATAGGATCACTAGGAGCTGACCCACACAAGATCGCTAGGAGCTGACCCACACAGGATCGCTAGGAGCTGACCCACACAGGATCGCTAGGATCTCACCCACACTGGATCACTAGAAGCTCACCCACACAGGATCGCTAGAAGATGACCCACATAGGATCACTAGAATCTGACCAACACATGATATCTAGGAGCTAACCCACACAAGATTTCTAGGAGCTGACCCACACAGGATCTCTAGGTGATGATCCAAATAGGATCTCTCTTCATTCTTCTCATCACACCCAGCTACTCGGTTACCGCACTAAGCCTGATCTTCTCCGGGAGGATCCGCTCCACAAGTCACTGGTTGATACTAAAAGTGCTACGAATTCTCAAGAGTAAGTATCCCAAAGGACCGCCATGCCATAGAGGTCTCAACGCAATAGACGGTATGTCAATCAGATTCCTGGTCTGTGAGTTATTAGCCTTTTTGTCCCGAGGGCCCAGTTGGATTCGTGCTTGATCCAACCTGACCGTTCCCCAACTTTATCCAAATCTCTAGTGGGGTATACCAAAAAGATCGTCTTGCTCCAAGGTTTTAGGCGGTGTAGAAGGTTCATCAAATGGTTGCATGGAGCCAAAGATATAGCTAAAAATGCGTAAATGGGTTGAAGTGGATCTGGGTTCGGTCCGACCCGATTGGACCAACCCGGCTAGACCCGACCTGTGCTGACCCAGTTCGGGTCGACCCGGCCTGACCCTATGGGTCTGGCCCAGCCCAAACTGGGCGGCCCGACACACTGGGTCCGGCCTGGCCCGTGCTGGGCGGCCCGGCCCGCGAGGGCTGTGAGGGGTTGCTGGGGTCTCAGAGGCCGCGAGTCTGCGAGGGGGCCGTTGGAGGCCGTAAGCGGCGCGAGGCCACAGGGCGGCTCGGAGGGCCGCGGGCAGCACTGCTAGGATGTGGGGAGGCATAGGAAGCCGTGGGGCGATGTGGAAAACTGTGGGGCGATGCGACCGTGGGGCGGCGCGTTGAGGCCGCAGGCGGTGGAGGCCGCAGACGGCGGAGGCCGCAGACGGTGGAGGCCGTGGTCGGGGGAGGCCATAGACGGCGGAGCCGCGGGCGGGGGTGGATGCGGACGGCGGTGGCCGTGGATGGCGGATCCGCGGGAGGCAGTGGTCGTGGGCGGCGTTGGCTGTGGGGATGCGCCTTTACCATCTTCGCCTTTTTCGCCTTCGCCACCTTCCTCGCCTTCGTCCATTGCAAAGAACACAACAAAGAAGTAGAACATGGGAGGGGTTGGGCTATGTTTGTTTGGCCCTCATCCTCTACGTTAGGGCTGTAGCAAGTGGTTCAAAAACTTGAATCAAGAATGTATATGGAAGATATTTAAAAACATCAATCCCCACAACCCTCGTCAATCACTATTCTCAATCCTGCAAAAGAAATTGAAGGGATGAACATGGGAAGTGATAATCTCATAGAAATAAACCCCTACCTTGTTTGTTTGATTCGTTGAAGATTGTTTGCAGGGAAAGAGACGATGTCATTGGGAATAGATGGATGTTGGTGACGTCGACATTTCTTCGATTGTCGATTCATTAACATTGAAGATGTTCCTCATCAACGAATGTCCCGAGGAAGAAGTCGGAGTCGAAGTCAGCATTCTTCGTTGTCATTCTTCGTTGGAGAGCTTTCTCCCAAGGCTCCTTCCTCCCAATTCCACCAAAATGAACATATAGCCAAAATAATAGATTATGATCTCTATTATGTTGTTGGTATAAATCAAATTGGAATAATTAATTAATTGAGTTGGTGGGTTGGCTTAATTAATTAAGGAAAATGGTTGGAACAATTAAGTGGGGAAGCTCAAGAGGTTTCTCCCCACTTAATAGGGAGTTCAAGAGGTTTTAAGCCTCGGGTGGTCCCCACCACCATAACCTCTCATGGGAGGTTAGTTCAGGTGGTCCCCACCACCATAACCTCTCATGGGAGGTTTAGTTCAGGTGGTCCCCACCTACGAAACATCCATATGGAAGCTCATACAAATAAAATAAAAAAGTTACACAATTTTTATTTTATTTATTCTTTCACGAAAAACCCAAAATTTAACTTTCACCCTCAACCAACTACCGTCAAGGTGAAAGTATCCTTAAGCGAATATTGGTGCTGCGAGTTCAATGGTTCCCTATGATTTCAATTCTAAGCACTGGTTAAAAAGTTAGAAAAAATCACTCACAAGTTTACTGAACGTACCCAAAAAAAAAGTTTAGAAATTCATTCCTAGTAATCCGGGCCTCAGAATAACGTGCCTTTAATTTTTGTAGACTCGTAAAATTCCCATTTAATTAAAAAAAATTTACATGGAAATTTCGGGTCTTTACAAAACCATTTAGCAACTATCCTTTATTTATGGGTATTTACTTTACCTTACATGTCCAGTTTCCTTTTAAATACCCATTTGCATCCAATGAGATTTACATCAACTGGAACATCGACCCAAACCCAAACTTGGTTCTGATACATGAAATAAATTTCAGAATTCTTCTCTTTTTTCCATGTTATAGCTTCTGAGCTCTCTACTACATCCTTGTAGGATATATGTTCATCATTGTCAACCAATAATGAGTCACCATCTTCAGTGACTAGAAAACCATATTACTCTGGTTCTCTTACCTCTCTTACGCTCCTACACAATACTTATGTTTCATGAACTACTTATTCCATGGGGACCTTTAGAATATGTTCTCATTACAACTATTTTGTATATTGATACTTTTTAGAATGTTATCCCTCTCAAGAAATATGTATTATCTGGCGAAAATCACATTCTTGTGTGGAAACAATCACTTTCTTGTCTGATGGGTTTTATAGGTAGTATTCCTTTTTTCCTTGGGATACCCTATAAAGATACACCTCATGCTATGGGGTGTTGTTTTATTTCCCGAAAAGGCCTTAACAAACACCTCTCAACCCCATACATGTTTATGTGATAAAATAGGTTCCTTTCCACTCTATAGCTCAAAGTGAATTCCATTTTCCACTTTAGTTGGAACTCGATTTAATGTGTATGTTGCAATTTTTAATGTATATCCCAAAAATGATAATGGAAGATCTATATAACTCATCATCGACCTTACCATGGATAATAAGGTATGGTTCCTCCTTTCACTAACACCATTTCATTGTGGTGTATAAGGTGAAGTAAGATGATATAGAATCCAAAACTCTTGTAAAAATTTGATGAACTCTTGTTTAAACACTTCTCATTAAATAACCATATTGACAGAGCTTTTTCAAACACTTCTCATTAACATGACTAAGATGGTGATTCCAAAGTTGGATGTTATATGAGTCATGTGAACATGATTCGTTAACAATTTCCAACACTTGGTTTTCATAATTTAATACATAAATACCTTTATTTAAATTTTCCATACCATAACATATGTTGTCCTTATAAAAGAGACCAATTTTATTTCCAAACTTGAAAATAAACCCATGTTTATCTAGGAATGATACATAAATTATGTTTTTGGTAACTATAGGTACATAATAACAACATTTCAAAACCAAAATCATCCCTATTGTAAATGATATGTGGTATTATACAACAGCTAGGGAAACTAGCCTTGCTCTATTAGCAGCTCTCATATCCACCACTCCTTTGGCAATCTTTTAGAATTTACTTGGTTCCTGCATTTGGATACAGATGTGAGCACCACAAGCTGTATCTAATACCCAATGTGTAGATATGGAAATATTTCACTTGATAACGAATGCACCTTTGGATTCCCCATACTTATTGGTGTAATTCCTATTCCAGTGGCCTGACTTTCCACATGAAAAACATACTACCTCATTTTCCTTTCCCTGCCTATGGATATTCTGCTTCTTGGAAGGATGGTACTCTAGAGCTTTAGACTGTTTATAAGTGGTGGGCCCCTTTTCCTTGTTATTCCTTTTCTTATTCACTATAAAGACCATGGTTTTATCATGCACAGTGTCCTAATTCCACTTGGATAATCAAGGTAAAAATTTCCTAAAGACTCTTATCATTATTTATCATATTGTAATTAAAAATAAATTTGGATAAGGTCTTGGGTTGTGATGAAAGTATGAGATCTGCATGCAACTCATCTAGGAATTTAATCCATAAGATGTACAAGCATTCAATGTATCCAATAAGCTTGAATACATGGGGTCTAGCTATCTAAGACTCTCAAATCTCAGCTATGAACAAATTATTGAATATCTCATACCTCTCTTATCTGTCCTTTTTTTGATATAAATCCCAAAGGTGAGACACCATGCTATATGCGTCCATGTCCTCATGTTGCTTCAAAATATCATTGAAAATGGATGATAACATAAAGCACTAAACATATGTTGTATCATTTACATGTTTGTCATAGATATATACCTCTTCATTACTTGACTCATTACCAGGTAAAACTTGAAAAGTTCCTCTATAACATATAATCTCATTTCATGGAGAAGGATGACATATAGACTCCTTTGACACTCTTGGAAATTTTTGCTGGTGAGAATGTTTTTTTATTAATTATGGATCACAATGATATGTTTGATTTAATTTTAATTTTGTTTCTAAAAAATAATATAAGCATAATTTTAGTAATTTATCTGATAAAATTTAGACAAATAAATAAATATTATATTTTTTTAGTCTCCCACTATTTTATCAAAACCCAATAGCCCTCACTATTGGATTAGAAATATCATATTGATTGGATATCCTAATGGAAAGCATCTATATTCCCCTTCTCACTACCCCAACTTGGGTTGGTTTAGAAACTTTAATGGTTTTAGGTAGGCATTCAAAATTCTAACTGCATTAACTCATAGTTCCTTGATCTGCTGAGTGGACTCCCAAATCCTGAAATCCTTAAATTAGATTTTCTAGAACATTACCTCTTAGTTACACTAAGTCCTACTTGGGAATTCAACACTTTATGTGAACCAATTTATGTCAACCCAAAACCTCAAGTTAAAATTCCTTGATAATTGAAAACACCCCAACTTGGGTTATTCAAGCACTTTGAAATATAGTTCAATTTCAACTGAAGTAATTGAAGACAATACCAACTTAATATATATAATTGATATATTTTATCTTTTATGCATAAATTTACAATTATTATCTTTATAAAATTATTTTTAATATTAATTGGACTTAATTAAGTGTTTTACTATGTCTTATATAATATTTACGCATAAGCTGAATTATTTTTGTTCTATCTTGTATGCTTATTAGTTTCATTTAATTATGTGATCACGATAAAAAATCCATAATAAAATAACCATGAAACTTGAAAGAAATAAAATAATAAATTGGTATGACCCTAAGATTATACTAGGGTTTAGTTTATCTAGCAGTTGATAAACTAATAGTTCACCTAGGGGAAAAACACCTTGAACCAATTAAGGATCATGTTGCAGATTTCCAATCATCCACCTATGTATCTACTTAAATTGGTTTGGCCTTGGATCCAAACTTGAACTGCCTCCACTAGCTTGGGATCTCTATCCTTTACATATGATTTTTACTCACACGAAGGTGAGGGGAAAAAGGGGTTTACATAAAAGAAACCATGGGCATGCAGTCCCTACATAATAAGAGGAGAGAAGGCATGAAAACCAACAATTTAATTTAATAATAAATTAAATGAAACTAATCACATACACAGGTCTGATCTAGCTCATGATCATCCACATGCATGAAACGAATTACACATTTAATAAAATGTGCAGACAAATATTAATTGTTCTTATTTAAAAATAATCTTTCTTGAATCAATTAATTATTACCTTTAATTAATCAACTCTTTTATCTTAATTATCATCCGAATTTCCTTGATATTATCATCCATTATAATTTTAAACAAATTAAAAAAAATTATTTAAAATTAACCATGTACATAAATGTACCTTGGAGGCAACATGGTGAATACCTGTTTAATTATTCCCGATATGTATTATACTCAAATACCATTTTACTCTTGTGAAATATGGAATACATGACTTATCACATAATTTCACAATGGGTACTTCACAGATTACTATATGAATTACATGATTTTTTGGTCACGTGTTATGTTTAAATTCACGTAGAGTAACAACTTGTAATAAAACTCACACATGATATGCGGATATGAACATTACATAGATATTAATTAAACATTTAAATATTTATGTATATTAAAACCTATCACATGGTGTGTCCTATCATTATGACCACATGTAAGTACATGTCTCCAGTCATATATAGTAAAATAAATAAATTTTAAATCTGCGTAACTTGGTATAAGTACAAGACACGTGAATCCGAGCTACACAACATGTACATATCTCACTGTCTATCTGTAGTACATGCCTACAGACTTAGTGTGTGAATCGTAACTAGGAAACTAGAGTACACGACATGTCCAATGGGATACATGCCATGTGATCTCAAAATTACATGGTCACCAGTCAGGTAGGATATGTATTGAAATACACGACCCATCTTTGACTCAAAGGGACTGCACGTCGCATACTTGGGCTACACGGCATGTAATCTGGCTAAACTTACACCATTATGTTTTATTCAACATGTATTTCAATTAAAGAATGTAATTAATGCATAATATTGAATTAATTTTTGAATCAATTCCAATGCATTAAACATGAATACACGACCTGTAACTCCAATTACATGGCGTATAGTCCAGTGTTTTCTGGCTAGAATCCTTTACACCTCCAAATTTGTTCCTTGATTTTATTTTAATCATAAAATTAATCATTTAAATTAGATCTATGAGAAATAAATGACAAATAAAAAGATATCACAATTCAAATTAAAAGAACAATTAAACTTGAATTGAAAAACTAAATTATAGATACATAAATCACCAATGATATTTAAATAATTATAAATAATTATGTGACCACTCTGATACAACTTGTAGATTCAGAGCATAATGGAAGTGTGCGCTCGGTGATGCCCAACATGTATTTTTCTATAATTGATGATTGATTTGAGATCTATGTGATGATGAACACCGTGATTAATGGAATTTAATCAAATAAATAGACAATGGGTAATTACACTAGAACCGAGAGAGAGGATCATCACATATTATTTATAATTAATTTAATTAATTAAAGAATTAACTTTTTTGGAATTATTTATTTTTTGATGAATCTAATGACATATCTATGCTCCACCATCATTACGTTATATAAACCAAGTGTAGATTTACTCTAGCGCTTATCCAAACTTGTTCCATGAATCTCCAAATTTCGCCGAAGGAATCTTTAGGTGATAGCATGAAAAATCTTTTCACTTGCATCTTCTGACTTTGATCACTTAGAGAACCTCTTCCAAAGCATTCTCCTTGATCTGATGGAGTAGGATTGTGCTCCATTATTAAGACTGTTCTTGGATAAGGGAGTTCTCTAGTCTTGAGAGAATTATCCAAATCCGTTGTACAAAACCAAGACAAATGAATTGGCTCTATTGAGAAAATAACATAATTGGGTATTTATATTGCTAGGGTTAAAATAAAATAATTGTAAAAATTCCATAATTATTTATTTAATCCTAGAAAAACCCCATGTCAAATATTAATAATAATACTATCATTTTTAAACATGTTCTTAACTTATGAATTAAGATTAAATATTATCTAATTAAATAATATTCAATATTTATTATTTCTCACCGAACTATTAAACTCATTATACCATTAATCCACAATATTTATCATGGCTTGAATAATTTCTATTTATTTATTAAATAAATATCACTGTATTATTCACGAATATATAATTAAATATTATATTCACTAAATAAAAAATAAATATTATATGTGATTAAGCATACATGAATAATTATTAAACCATGTAGGGGAATAATATTTATTCAACCTATTAAATAATAAATAATAATATATTATTTAACTAAGATTTTGGACACACTCCATGTGTGACCCTCTCTGACTCTTTTTCAGTGACATTAGGTGAAGCAGCCTAAATTCCAAGGTTAACATCTAGGGACATGTCAAGGCACCCCTATAGAAAGAAGTTATAGAATAAAAGACATGTTAACTTATACGAATTCTTACTGTATAATGTAATACATTTATATCGATATCTCTAATCAAATAGGTTGCATGCTGGTACCATCAACCTATGTGCTTGATATCTCTTTCTTTGACTTCCTAGAAAATAAACTTGCCTTTAGAACACCATGGAAATTGATTTATTTTGGTTATATCATTTACATCAAAGGGAATGGGATATAAAATTCTGTTAATAAATATAACGGACAAATACTTTCTCACATTATTCATTAATGAAATATTAATCATGACTCACCCAACATATCCTACTTCACTGCAAACATACAACGTCATAGTTTTCATCATTAAATCTAAGTGAGTGACTCATAATAATCATTAATAATAATCTCAAAGTATAAGGGCCAATAAAAACATCCAAAGATAAAAAAATATGATGACACATATAAATGTGGATTTCCTATTGGTAGGTCTCATTCTCATAATATCCTATTAGATATTACCAAGAGAGTATGCCATGAGAAGGTTCCTCAAAGTCATATGAGTATCCACCCCTCATATATTGTATCATTTATACCCATAAAATGATATAATCCAACTATAAAACATATATTAAAGAATACTGTCATAGTAATTATGGATTCTCATCATATCGGGGAACTGCTATGACCTTTTAGTGCGACAACTACTCTTTATACATTATCACATACTATGTTATAGAGAAGAATAATCATAATGTGATAAATAGTTTATTAATATTCAAAACCATGAATAAAAGGTTATCATAAAGTATATATAAGTTTGTTTGAGGGAACAAAATCCAACATATACCCTATATAAATGAAATTAGGCATATAAAATTTCAATATGCCTCAATTAAGGGAAATTGAGATGAAGTCCCTTACCTTGAGTCCGACTTATCACATACGTTATTTTTATTCCTGAATAATGAACTTATGTTAATTATTTACTTTCTAAATAAACCTTTTAAAGTTTATTATTCCTTTTATTTCAATTATTATCAAGTTATATAAATTACTTAATCAATTAAGTTTACGTCATGTGTTTTGATGATATTTGAGCTGTGTGTCAAAAATGAATTTGGTAGGTTGACTATTAGTCTAAGTGGTAAATATTTTAACATCTACATAATAATAATCATGAAATAATTATAATATTTATACATAAATTATAATTTTTATATCAATACCAAAATATTTTTTTGAGAAATTAAGTATGCCGCAATCATAGAGATGGTAGGCCGTATGTACGCATGAGTAACGTTTCTATTTTTCAATGATCATTATAGAAAGGTGGTAATTAATATTTTATTTTTAAATAATGATGATAATATATTAAATACCACATTATTTATTTAAATATACTTATATATATAATCCATGTAGTGTGGTGATGAAATGTTATTCACATAGCTTTGTGATGGTGGTAGTCCACACATACACAAACAGTGTCATCATCTTTCAATGAACAAAATGGTAAGAAATAAAATGATATATTATCTTTTAATAATAATTAATATGTTATAAATATCATATTTATTTTATTTATATCACATATATTCATTAAATGTATCCTTGTTACCTTCCATGTAAAGTGTTAGTGAAAAACGAATCACATCGCTTCATGTGGCGGTAGTTCATCGTACACATGAGCTACGTTATCATATCCCCTACAGAATGGAAAGTAATATGTTATATATGATAAAATGAATTAATATGTTTAAATTATGTTATAAATATCATATATATACTTTATATCTATCATCATACCCAACCATGATAATTGTTGATGGAAAACATGTCATATCGTTTCACGAGGCGGCAGTCCACCGTACACACAAGCAACATTATCGTTTCCCATTTAAGGGTATAAGAGATGGATATAGGTCATGAAATTTTAAAAAATAAAATATTAGTATATGGTATATATTTGTGTTATTATATAATCATAAATGAAGATGATTTGAAGGAGGTGGAAGAAGAAATAAAACAAAAACACATAGTTAGGAAATTTATCTCTTCTCAAACCGCATCTTTGGATTATAACTAAAGTATACCTAGAATAGATTTATTACCAAAAAAGACTTCTAGTATGAGGTTATGGAAGTTGAGACGTGATTTGGAAGTGATTTTTGAACAAAAAGGGTTTGAAGGTGTGAAGAAGAGAGAAGAGGGGTGGTCTTTTATAAGTGAGGTGAGTGACACACTTGTAATTTTTGAAAAGAAAAAGACATAACCACATTTTTCACAAGAAAAAGGGTAAACAATGATGTATTATCAATAATTATAAATTATAAGGTTGAAATATGTCTGTAAAATATATTTTAGAAAAGTTTTTATGTCTTTTTAACCCTTATATTTTGAGTTTACCCCCTTGATAAATCCATTTTTACCTTAACTATAATAATTAGTTTTTTATCCTTTTCACTATAATTATGGTCAAAAATTAATATTAAATTATTATAAAATATAAATTATGATAATTTAAAATAAGGAATCCATTTTACCAAATTAAATTCACATAATCTCTGAAATTGAATTTAAAACAAAACCCACAAATGCTATGAAAAAAATGGTTTTCAAGAAGAAAATTTCCATAAGTATGGAAGGTTTTAATATAAAAATTAAATATGAAATTGATTAAAATGACATAAATTATATTTATTATAATATAATTGAACTAAAATTTATTTAAAACAAATTTAAAAATATAATTTAACTTTATAAATAATTTCAATTAAATGACATTTTTTAAATAAAAATTAGTATTTTCACTATTTATCAAAAATTGAAACTTTTCTAAAAAATTAAAAAAATTGAACCTAAGATAATTTTATATTTTGATTTAAAAAATCAATTTAATTTTATTAAATATATTTTATAAAAGTTTAAAAAATTATCTGTATCATAAGTGTGCAATAAACCAAGAAACCATTTTCTTTTAAAAAATTGTTTTCAAAAAACATTTCTTTTTCTATCAAATGATTATTATTTTATTTATAATAAATATATATCCATTTAATGTATTTTTTAAGGGTATAAAAAATATAATTTTCATAATTTAGTCAATACTATTCATATAATCCAACTTAACGGCTAGGTTGTATTGAACCGACCCACCGTGTCTTACTTGGCCGACAGAAGATCAGGCCGCCACAACCCCAAGCTCACCTCCATAGGCTAGGGGCTGGAGACAAGAACCTATAAGTCATAAATAAAATGGGAGGGTTTTTTTTATCTTAATTTTACAAATTCACCCAACTATATCCATACATAAGTTTATAGGAATAATAATAAAAGACAATAACATCTCGAGTAAAAGCCTTGTATGTAATAAAATCTAGGGAATAAAAAAGTTTAAAATATGATAAACTGAAATGTAAAGGGAAAACATACATTCCCAAACAGACAATATGTCCCATGCTGAAAAAAACTAGAAAAAAAAAGTTAAGGGAGCTCGACTCCTGATCTCCAAGCCCGACCACCATATGCGGCCTATTTACCTGAGTATCCATATGCCCCATCGAAATCACCATCAAAATGTATAAGAAATGAAAAATTCAGGAAAATAACATGTAGGGGGTGAGTATATACATACCTAGTAGGATTCCCTAAAAACCAAAATGGAGAAATAGAGAGATACGACAATAAAAGTAGTCAGCTCAAACTAATGAATGCTTGTCAATCAGAAACTGGGACAACCACCATAACCATAACTATATTCTCAAGAAAAATCCTAAATGAGAGAGAAAGAGGATCTCCATCTCTACTGTCTATCTAAGAACAACATGTCTGACCACAAATCCAAAGGTCCATCTCCGATTCCCATCATCATGCATAGCCACAAAAGAAACAATGTGGAGGGGTATAAACCTATCCGCTACACCCTAAAACCTAGATAGCCACAACTTTGAACCATGCATCCCATGTAACCTCACTATAATTTTTGTGGAGGGGACCACTCCTCCCCACTACATTCCACAGCCAAGGGAGGCACACTTTGTGGAGTACTCACAACTCATCAAAGCTAGAATATGGATAAGTACCACTCTATATATAGAGGAGTGACACTCTTGTAGGGGAGTACCATCTTTATCCTTGTAAATAACATGGGGGAACCACTCCTTGTTGAGATAGGGGAGTACCACCCTCATAGATAGAGGACCTTCACCCTGAATAGGCGAGTACCTTCTCTACCTGACTAGAGAGTATGGGAGATCTGCACCCTGGTACAATAGGGGATTCACATAGTGGAAATATAGAGGACCCATTCCCTAGTACGATAGGGGGATGACACTAAAAGTATGGAGGACCCACACCTATCATGATAGGAGGTTCCACTAAGTAGATATAGGACCCATGCCAATGGAAGAAAGTACCATCTCTCCCTATGTAAAGAATATGGTGGACCCAAAACTTAGTGAAACAAGGGAGTACCATCCTCATAGATAAAGGACCTGAACCCTGAATAGGGACCCACAACCTAATGTGATAGTGGAGTACCATCCCCATAGATAGAGGGCCTGCACCCTGAATAGGGGAGTACCATCTCTACCTGGAATCTCTTTGATGATCCTTCTCGATCACTGCCATTGTGAAGCATCACCTAAATAAGCATCATGCTCAGAACATTTCATGTCATATATTGAAATATTATATAAAGTTCACCATCACATTCTACATGAATAAACACTCAGGATAGGCTATTTTTGGCAAAAATCTAAGTATGGATAAAATCCTGGTAAGTGCATGTGGCTCGTCATCGGACCGTCAGGATAAAACATCCATCAACTGATATGTCACTACAAATCGACATGAATGAAAAAATGGATTGGTCCATTACGATCCTCATGGAAAAAACCTAAGATAGGATATTTACTTCCCCAAACTAGTCACCTCATGAAAAATGCATTTCTTTATAACATGTACGCATGTCGCTTCATGGGATTGAGCCAAGAGTCAGGAAAAGGTACCCAAAAGTGGTCTTGAATTGGCTACCTCAATATTAGGATCATGATTCTACAAATAGATTATTGAGCCGACATCATCTAAAGAAGATATAATTGAAACAAGGTAATAATAATAATAATAATTTATTATTATTATTTTATATATAAAAAAGGTAAAAGGAGAATGGATTCTCTATTCCCTTTCATGATCCAGTATGTTCTCTTCTTCATGCCCAAAAAGGATCATACAGACCCATCTTTGTACCTTTTACTTTTATTAAATTAATTATCATAATTAATACCTCATTATATCTTTTTCCTCCAAATTAAAAAATGAACAACATCCTTAAATCATGTGGAACCTTGATTCCAATTCATGCAACACCTTAATTAATGCACACCATCACCATTTACAAGGAAGCCCAGTAATGAATCATTCGCATTCTCTGACATCGAGCATCGACCCTCATGGCTCCGAGTCACTGTTATTCCCTCTTTTATAGGAATCCCTAAAATAAAAAACCCTACCCCCATCACATGAATTTCCATAACATCCACACCAAGCAGCCTCTATCATGAGACCCTACACATGACCTCCACTTAGAACTGATGCCATCACACCGTATTTCATCACCATGTGTAAATCAGAATAAAAGTAATCATCAATCCAATCGCAAACCACCTCCGATCACACGCTATTCTGATCACACCTCAATCACATCCTTGATCACAAACCCAAACCCAAAATACTGATTTGATATCTTCACAAATCTATATCCCACTCATTGTTTTCAAAAATTTTATGATTATAGAGATTCAATATCACTCGAACCTACCCTAGTAATATTGAACTACGACCCCTATGGGGCAATGACGAAGAACGTGATGAACAATGGGGGGATATAAAAAAAGGTGATATTAATCATTGAATTATGTGATCTTAGTGAATGATCGATAGGTATAGAATCATGGGTGATAAAATGGTGTAATAAAATAAATAATCAATTTAAACAAATGAAATTATTGAATGGAATTATTTGAAGGGTTGATAATCGCAGATCAAAATAAGATACAAAAATCCATGCTCAATCTTTCAATAAAATGGGCATAAACCTCAAATGATGAGTCCTAACTCAATTATGGATCAATATTTAGTGAATAATGCATTCACCAGTGATAAAGAAGACCAATTGCATTCGCTACCCATCGATCCAACTCAATCTGATCATCATTCGTCATTCGATGTTGATCCACCAATGAAAAACAATCTCCTCCTTCTATTAGATCTAGAAAGGGTTATGTGGAAAACCCTTGAAAACCTGTTATAAGAGGATATTTATAGAATATTTTAATTTGGAAATTTAATAAAACAAAATAAATAAATTATTTATTTATTTCAATTAAATGTACCCACTAAGGATTGTCTCAATTAGATGTTCGGTGCCAACCAACCTTAGGTCATGCCTAAGGTAGAACCTACATTCTAAACTCAACCATGGTATCATATTTCCAATCAAAGGATTTGTTCATGAGTTATTCCACTTTTTTAGTAAAACTATTCATGCACAATATTAATATATTTAATAATTTTATAATATCAATTTTGGGCTCATTGGGCCTCAGAATCTCACGTCATCTCAACACCTGGATCTAAAAATATTCTTATGAATATTTCAAAGTCTTTCATGAAAAATATAGAGTAACTAAATTATTCCACCTTTAAGGATTTTTGTACCCAAAAAGAATAAGATAAAAAAAAGTGGGGATAGTGAGCCCACATCTGGTTCTCATATTCCCAAAAGCTCTTCAGCATCCGCCTATGTTGTCTACTAACATACACCTAGGGGAAACACATTTCCATGATGGGTATTACCAACCTAGTTAAAAACCACCACCAAGTACCTTGAATGTAATATACACACCCCACACCTAGGTCATCCGGGTCGACACTGTGAAATGTGTCGTGCGCACGTCTCCTCAGCCGCACCAAGTGCAAAACACCAAGCACCCAATCTAATTGAAATCACAGGGTCAAGTGGTAAACCAAATTTCTAAAATAATTATGTAACTAGAAAAAGGACCCAAAATCATTAGAGATGGTATTCTATCCTAGACCAATCCTAGTGATCCTCAACACAGTGAGATATATTAGAATATATTATCTTCTCATCGAACTCCAAAGGCCACCATCACCAGTCCACAAAGGACTCTTAACATTTTCGAGACAGTCCCCATCTGCCCCTGGATGAACTATACCCATTTCAAAAACATCACTAGCACCAACCATAGGCTTACAAGAGATGAATCCCATTGGCTCCAACTAGTGTAGTGGTGACGTATAGGATTTCCCATACAAGTGGTCAAATAGTGCTACACCGATGGTGGTGTGATAAATGTTGTGATACATAATCCAATGATGGTACTGATACTCCCAAACATGGCCCAAAGATAACATGAAATCTAGAAGAATTTTATCCAGAACTTAAACAGTCCACTCCCCTAGCCATATGTCTGGGGTATTAACCAAGTGCTTAAGCACAACTAATTCCCAAAGGGATCCTGCAACCTCTCCATAATTGTGATGTAAAGTGAGAATCACTGTCTGAATGATCACTAAGGGAATTCCATGAGGCTATACTACCTCCTATATACACAATAATCCCAAAATATACACTAATCTATTCTCTCATATGGGTAGAAAGTGGGTAAACATGAAGTGTTAGTCTATGATCACTAAAGAAGAATCAAACCCTCTTATCAATCATGGAAGCCCCATCAAAAGAACCAAAGCATACCACCCCATTTCCACTTCCATCCAAAACCTCGGTCTCCATCTATAGGCAAGTGAGATATCAATAGTTGAAAATAGAAACAAGCTACAACATCCTTGGACACCAAACCAAAATCCAAAGGATATTGGTTTAACCACCCTTCTACAGGGTGTACTACTAAGGGAAAATAACATCCTCAAAACCTTTTACCATATAACGACCAGTGCGACTGACCATACTTGATCAAGGATATAATTCTCCCCACCTTCAAGGAATCCACCAGGAATGTATTTAGTAGAAATATGGTCATAAAAGATCTCCTTATCAATATAACCATGTTTTCCTCCTTAAATCGCTAAAGAAGAGTAGGGGTAACAACCATCGAATGGATGTATGATGAAAAACCTTGCTGTGTGCATATGCTACCACATACACACCCTAGGTGGACCTCAAGCTCATGTTGGCTCAACCTATGTAGGGTCCACCATCACTCCCATATTTGAGAGGATATATACTAAGAAGTGGACCTTTGAACCTAGAACCAAATCCATGAGAGTTTCCATATGAGTATAACTCATGGAGTAAGTATAGCACCATCCTCCCGTCTCTCATTTGCTCCAACTATGATGCTAAGGATATGAGGGTACCATCACAGAAGACTACCACGAACCGATCTAATAAAGTTTAAGGATCCGTCTCATAAGTGCTATGAACTCTTCTAGGGAATTAAACACACAAAAGGGTATCACCAAGAACTAAAAGAAACTACAGTGGATCTAGGAATCCATTCTCAGTACATCCACATTTAGAACCTAGATATAGTGATAACACATCCTTAGGTCAAACTATGTGATCCACGTTTCCTTCATCCATGGGGTGAAGAGGTTCTTGATTCTTAGGGGAGGATACTCCTATGAGATAGTTACCTAGTTTAGGTGAGACCAATCCACACTTGAGATCAAGCTAGTATCCACCTATAGGAAATAAAAATAGGGATTCCAAGGAAAATACACTTGGTATTAGAAGCCACCACTCTAAAGAATCCCCCAACCACACCAACAGATCTCATAGCTACAAATGGTCATCTAATATTCTAGCACAAATATTGGGTCATACCTGGTGAAAGTACATGTATAAAATGAACTATCGATGGGAAGGTAAAACTATAACACCCCGAATATGGATTTCCTTATACTCCTCCACCATCACAGGAAACTAGAGGATCAAAGAATTCAATTCTCTAATGGTAATACTATCCAAAATATGAGGAAGTAGTTATAACCTCCTATAAATGAGCTCATCCTACCTTGATCAAGGATCAATCCATATCAAAGGAGGAAAAATACACCCCAAAAAATTGAAATCACTACTACACTCATTGATAGAAATCATCTGAGCATGGATAGTAAATGACTAGTCCATACTGAGGAAAACATCATAGGGTCCCACAACCATTATGGAAAGATTTCATGTGAGGATCTCTCTCCTCATAGATCCAAGTAACACTGTCGATATAAATGTGCAATCACCAACAATTTCTACAGGAGCCTCCAATATAAGGGTCTAGTAAAAATTCCCCCATTGGTATAACTGGTTCTTGAATAGGGGATATGTCCATGGAAAGTGGCTTGTGACCACACACCAAAGCCGCAACTAGAGTAGAGAAGATACATATTTCACATCAAACACACATAGAGCCTTATGGTCACAAGAATCCACTACTTGAAGACATATATACCCTTTCCTATCTATTATCCTTAACCAAGGATCAGCTCTACATATTCCCATTACAATGAACTCAAACATAAAATTTGAGGAACTCATATTCCACACCTTTATACTATCCTATTTGGGCAACACTGTCTCACTCTCATGGTTTTTAATTTCATCACAAGAATGAATCTTGGTAATGAGAAGTTTCCCAATTTCTTTCATTTCTAAATCCAAATAAAACATCACAAAAATAGGGCTCTACGGACACCCCATGCCACCTTAGAGAAGTCTCATCACTAAGACCACTATCAGAAGGGGTCCTATCAAAGTAGGACATTCACACCACAAGCTCGCGTCAGTCCTCTACCACATGAGAAGGTGGAGCCTAGTTCACCATGAAACCTAGGAAATATATATATATGAAACATGAGATGAACAATCAATATAGGTGAATCATATTTCGGTACCTTAAGAACCAATATAAAATCCACTGATAAGATTGGTCTCTAATACAACCATTTGATCGGTCGGGGTACGCACAAGCTGGAAAACCCTGACCACTACCTCAAGTAAAAACTCTATTTCTTGAAGGCCTATATCCTTATAGAACATCAATGGTATCCATAAATATAACTTATGTAACATTATAGGCCTGTTTTTACCATCATCTTGTCCTCTTGAAGATATCAACTACCCAACACTTGGATGATCATCTTTCTAATCTATATAAGGATCCATGAACCACTCAACAGGAGATATCACTGCTTGGTTCCCACATAAAGAAAATAAATTCATTAGTAGGTCCTTGAATTGAGGCATCATCTTTCAACTGGTCATTTTCACGACACTATCTTGAAATCCTAGCTGTTTTTCATCACATAGACATCTAGAAAGTTATCAAGACATACCATGGTTAAAGAACATATCTAGGGAGATGACTCAAGAAGGACATGAAATTCAAGAGACTTAATACTATATGATTCATGTACTATTGGTTTAATGGTAACATATGTATCGGTATACTAAGTCAAAAATAAGGTACTCAAAATCCCAATGTATGGATACTTCAACTTCTGCACCAACACTGGGTTCCCTATCCAAAAATCCACACTCAAGACATTTTGAATCCATTTCCCTATATACTAAAAAATCCTCATAAGGGAAAAATATGAACATCATATTAAGAAATGAAATCCTTTGATACTAATCTATAAATAACCAACCCATTAGGGCCAACCAAGCTTGAAGAAGACCAGACTAAGCAACCCCAAGCCTGCCACCATAGGCCAGAGACTAGAGAAAAGTATCAAGAAGCCCTAACTAAAATAGGAGGCCTTTTCTTAATGTACATGTTTACATACACCCAACCATATCTATGCTGAAGTGTATAGAAATAATAATAAAATCTAGTAATATATATAGTAAAAACCATGCATGTAATAACCTATAAGAATAAAAAAGAGTATGATAGTATAAATAAAAATATAAAGGGTAAAATAAATGTCTAACTAGAAAATATATCCCATATCGAAAACAATAAGAAATAATGAAATTTGATAGATCCCATATCCTGATCTCTAAAATTAGCCATCGTACATGACCTATGGAAGCGAGTATCTCTATGCTTCACTAAAATAATCATTGATCTGTCCAATGTCTTCATAAGACATGACACATGTGGGAAAATACCATGTAGAGTTGAGTATATACATACACAGAAGGACACCTCAAAAACTGAAATGGAACGATTGAGAGATACAACAATAGTAGTCATTTCAACCCAATGAAGGCATATCGATCCAAAACTGATACAACAACCATAAATATCCAGATAATCTCAACAAGAAGCCCAAATGAGAGAACTGGGTTCTCTATATCCACAACCCAGATAAGATTAATGAGTCTACCTGCAGCTCCAAAGGTCTATCTTTGTTGCCTAGATTCATGCACAACCACATAAGAAACCACGTGGAGGGGCCCACACCTCACCACTGTACACTAGAGTTGAGGGAGACACAACATAAAACCATGAATCTCGTGTATCCTCGAAATAATTTCTATTGAGGGGATGGCTCTTCGCCACTGCACTCCATAGCTGAGGGATCCACACTCTATAGAGTACCTGCACCTCGTCAAAGCTCGAAGATGGGGGAGTAACACTCCATAGATAGAGGAATAAAAAATGTGTAGGAGAGTACCATATATATCTATGTAATGAATATGGGGGACCCACACCATAGTGCGACAATGTAGTATTATACCCATAGATAGGGGAACCACACCCTAAATAGGGGAGTATTATCTCTACCTGACTAAGGAGTATGGGTACCCACTCCTTGGTGAAATGGGGGGATTCCACTCAGAGGAAATATAGAGGACTCACACATTGGTATGATAGAGGGATACCACTCAAAGTATTGAGGACCCATGCCCTATAACAATAGGGTGATCCACTCGGTAGATAGAGGACCCATTCCCGTGTAGGGGAGTACTATCTCTATCTATGTAATGAATATTGGGGACCCATTTCTTGGTGAAATAGGGATTTAATATACCCATAGATAGAGAACCCACACCCTAAATAGGGGAGTAATATATCTACCTAAGAAAATGAGTATTGGGGACCCATTCCCTGGTGCGACAGGGGCATACTATCCCCATAGATAGAGGACCCATGCCCTAAATAGGAGAGTAATGTCTCTTCCTGGAATATCTCTTATGATCCCACCTGATCAATTCCATTTTCAAGAATCTACTAAATAATATTCATGATTATATTATTTAATTTCATATCTCTAAATCCACTACAAAGGAAACCACTGAGTTCTATGATAGAAAAAACTTAGGATATAATGCTCATGAAAAAACTCCAAGTATGGCCAAAATCCTAATGAGCGTATGAGGTTATTCATCAATACATTGGGTTAAAATAGGTCAAATAGATCATGATGTTGTGATATTTAAAGAAAAACACTCAGGATAGGCTATTTACTTTCCCAAATCATACACCTAATAAAAAATGCATTTCTTCATAACACATATGTACGCCACTTCATGGGCCTATTCCATAAGTCTGAAAAAGGTACCCAACATTTGTATTGAATTTGAAACCTCAATATCAGGGTCACAATTCCACAGATGGATTTTCAAACTAACATCCTATGAATAAGATACAACCAAAACAATGTAATAATAATAATAATAATAAAAATTTATAATAATAAAAATTATTATATATATATATATCAAAAATTATAAAAGGAGAAGGGTTTACCTATTCCCCTGAGTGTTATAGTAGACTCTCCTCTTAATGCTAAAATAGGCTCACATGCTCCCATATTTGATCCCTTTTACTTTTATTAAATTACTTCCCATAATTAATACCTCATTCGAGCTTTTTTCCTACCAGCTAAAAAACACTTAACAACCTTAAATCATGCAGCACATTGATTCCCATTCATGCATCACCTTAATTCATGCACACTATCAGCATTCAAATGGCACCCCAATAATGCCTCATCAGCATGCTTCAACACCAAGCAGTGACCCTTGTGCCTCCTAGCCACATCACACCCTCTTTCCTGGGACACTCCGACATGCAAATCACTGTCCCCCATTATGTGAATCACCATCCCATCCATGGAGGTTAGCCTCCTCCATAATACCTTGTGCATAACCACTACTCAAAACTTATCCCATCACATCAAACATCGTCGCCACACATCAATCGAAAAAACCTGGATCACCAATCTGATCCCAAACTACATCTAATCACCTATTATTCTTATTACACCTTAATTTAAAACCTTCACCTATGATACCAATCCAATCCATTCAAAAATCACTATCCTAATTATTTTTCTCACAAATTTCATGATTCCTGGGGTTTGAACACACTTGAATCCACCCCATCAATGTTGAATCGAGAATCCATGGGCCAACAGTGAAGAACTCAAAGAAAGGTGGGGAGAAGCACAAAAAAGGTGACATTAATCGATCAAGGATGTGATTCTAACCAATGATTGATAGGTTCAGAATCATCAGTGATAAAATGACATAAAATAAATAAATAATTGATTTAATCAAATTAAATTATTGAAAAAGATCATGTGATGGGAGGATAATCGCATATCAAAAGTAGATACACAATCCTGTGATCAGTATTTTAATAAAATGGGAATAAACTACAAATGATGATCTATAACTCAATTATGGAATAATATTTGGTAAATAATACATTTTATAGTGATAAAGAAGATCCATTGTGTTCACCACCCATCCATCCACCTCAATATGATCACCGTTTTTCATTCAACATCTATCCGCCAATGAAGAATGATATCCTCCTCTTATTAGATATATAAAAGGGTTATGTGGATAACCCTTGAAAAAATTTCATAAGAGGGTATTTATAGAAGACTTTAATTTTTCCATTTAATAAAATAAATAAATAAATTAAGTATTTATTTTAATTGAACATACTCACCAATAGCTTCCTCAATCAAACGTTTGTCGCTGACCAACCTTTGATAGCACCTAGGGTAAAATATGTGTTATAGACTCAACTGTGCTCTTATATTTATTATATGAGGCTCTATTCATGAGTTATGTCATTTTTTTAGAAAACTAATTGCACAAAATGTTGATATATTTAATATTTTTATAATATCAATTTTGGGATCACCGGGCCTCGGAGACTCACACCGTCTCAGTGCATGGATTCAAAAATATTCATATGAATATCCCAAAGTCTTATACAAGAAATCTAGAGTAACTACATAGGTCATAATTTTTATTTTTAAATAATATTTTAATAAATTATTTTCATTTAAATCTGGAATTGTATGCTTCATAAGATATAAAATAGGATTAATTTATTTAAAAGAAAATAAATCATATAGTCTTGAGGTGTTACATTCTTCCATCCTATAAAAATTTCATCCTTGAAATTTCATGGATGTTACCTTCTAAATATATAAGGGTAGTTTTAATTCAAAATATCCTCTAATATTCACGTTGCTTACTCCTTTTTATGATTCCTCCAAAGTACCTTTACCATTCAAGTCATCTGATTCCTCAATACTTACTATCTAGTATCAATAATATGGATGTGTTCTTCATAGTAATATAGATCAGGTTCCAATTCCATTTCATCATAGGTGAGAAAATTCATTTGTTAGAGCATGTACTTCCTTAAAAATGACATATGAAACACATCATTTACTTTTTAGAGGCTTGGTGTCATTTAAAAATGATAAGAAGAAGCTCCAATTCTTTTAAGTATTTCAAATAGTTTGATGTACCTGGGGATCAATTTTCTATTCTTTCCAAACCTTATAACACCCTTCCATGGAGATACTTTCAAGAAAACATGATCACTCTATTGGAATTCCAAATCCTTCCTCCAAAAGTCAACATAAATATTTTTACTAATTTGAGATGTCTTAATATGATCACGAATAGTATTTATCTTTATTATTGTATCTTCAAATTTTTTTGGGCCTTCATGGTTTCTTTCACCAACTTCATCCCAACAAGCTGGATTACAATATCTCTTTCCATATAATGCTTCATATGGTTCTATTTTAATTCTTGAATGGAAACTATTATTGTAGTCAAACTCTACCAAAGGAAAATATTTATCCCACATACCTTGGAAGTCAAGTGATCATGAACTTAACTTGTATTACATTATTTGAATAGTCCTTTCAGACCATCTATTAGTTTTTTGTGGTAAACAGTTCTCAAATGAAGTTCAGTATCAGGATCTTTATGAAGACACTTCTAGAACTTCAATGTAGAGTATGGATCATGATTAGACATGATCAAAAGTTTTGTGCCATGAATTATTAAAACTTCATTAATATTAGTCCTTTTAAGTCACTCAAGAGTTAAATATTATCTTATTGTGAGTAAATGTTTATATTTGGTTAGGAAATAAAAAATAACTCATATTACATCATTCTTTCTAGGAGTATTTGGTATTCCTGTGAAAAATTTTATAGTAATGTCATCCCATTTCAACAAAAAAATAGGAAAAGGTTTCATAGATACTCTATGATACTACATCATAGCTTTCAATTATTAAAAAAAAAACATCTAGACACATAATCAGAAAATTATCAATTCTTTTTATCCCACAAAATGTTTTCATTCAAATCCATATATATATTTGTGATAACAGTGCTTATAGAGAAATTTTATCTATGAGAATTATCCAACAATTCATTTTTTATTTCAGGTATTGATGGTACACATAATCGCTTTCCAAATTTTAGAACACCTTGTTCACAAATGTGGTCTACTAGTTTCTCATCATTCAAATATTTAATTTTCATCCGAAAATTGTCATCATCAGATTGATAACTTTTTATCTTTTATAATAAATATGGGTTTTCAATCATTTGAAAAACGATTGATATCTTCCCTTCTCCCCTTCCTTAATAATTACCATATATATATTTACTAGATCCATGAACATTGGATCACTCTCAATACTCATTTGGACCATAAATCCATGATATTAGCTACTCAATGCACCCTCTACCTTATTTTATTTCCTTGGGTGGTTGTGTATTGAGAAATCATAATCCTTGAGTATCTTGAGCCATCACCTTTTCATCATATTGAGTTATTAGTGTGGAAAGATTCATTTTAGGTGATTATGGTCTGTATATATCTCACATATTTCACCATAGAGATAATGTATCCATATATTCAAAGTAAAGATTACAGCTCCCAACTTAAGATCATAAGTTTTATAGTTTTGTTCATGAGTCTTAAATTTAATTTATGCATATGAAATAACTTTATCAGTTTGAATTAATAAATAACCAAGTCCCTTATTTGATGCATTTCTATATATCACAAACCCATCATTTTCAGATGGTAGATTCCAAATCATAGTATCCACCAATATCCTCTTTAGTTCATCAAAAAATTATTCACATTAATTTTGTCAAAAAAACTTAACCCCTTTACATGTGAGCTTGATTCATAGGTTAAGAAATTTGTAAATATTCTGAATGAATCACTGATAGTAACCTACTAAACTAATGAAACTACATACCCTGGTTATGTTCATTGGAATAGGCCATTATCCGATTTCCCTTTTCTTAAAAGGAGAATCTTAAATTCTATCCATAGAGAAAATATTTTCCAAGAAAAGAAACTTCTTAAATCCAAAAATCATACTTAATAAGTTTCCCATATAACTCATTCCTTCTAAGAGTCTCAAGAATGATCCTCAAGTTATTCTCATGGTCCTCATATATTTTATAATACACCAAGATATCATCAATTAATACCCAAAAAATTTATTAATATAGTCCTTGAATATTCAGTTCATTTGATCTATAAAAATAGAGGGTGTAACAGTCAATCCAAATGGAACTACTATAAACTCATAATGTCCATAACTAATTTAGAAAGATATATTTAGAATGTATTCCTTTTTTAATTGCAATTGATAATACACATAATGAAGTTAAAACTTTGAAAAGTATTAGGATTTTTTAATTTGATCAAAATAAGTCATCAATGTGAGGAAGATGATACATTTACTTTATCAAAATAGAATTTATTTCCCTATAAATAATTCACAACCTCAGGAATCCAGATTTCTTCTTAACTAAGAGAATATGATCTCCCCATGATGAAACACTAGGGAGAATAAATCCCTTATCCCCCAACTCCTCTATTTGTTTCTTTAACTCCAATAATTCCATAGTGGCCATCATATAGAGTATTTGATATTGGTCTTTCATTAGGGGTTAAATCAATAGAAAAATAAACTTCATGCTCTAGGGTATATTTAGGTAATTCTTGAGGAAATAAATAAATTTATTTTTGTACAATATGTACATCCTCAATTTGAATATTACCTAATACATCCCATGATTTTGTTTTATCTTCTTCCCCAAGAATATCATTCAGTGGAGAAACTAGGGGTAGATATGGACAAGTATTAGATAATAATGTCTCTACTATAAAGAAAATAATTTCTTCATCTTCATCACAAATTGTAATTTCATTCTTCTTTCAATAATTTTTTGCATCATATTTTGAAATCCAATTCTACTAAGGATTATATAAAATTCAACCATAGGTATGATAATAAGGTTAGAAAATAAATAACATTTTATGTTCCATAATGAGGAATTCTTGACACATCCTTGTTGTAGTGAGACTTCCCCTAGGGGGTTTAACTGATAACTACCTTCTTAAATGAAAAGGAAAATGTATAATTTTATTGAAAAAATAGGTAGACATAAAAGAGTGTGAGGATCTGAAATCAAATAAATCATTTTATAAATTTTAATAAATGATTATAGTACCTACCACCACATCTTTAGGAACTTTGACATCATCTGTAGTGATCATGTGAGCTTGTTCATTTCCCCTTAGCATCTTTTATGTTATATTACATTGATGTTTGAGACATTGGTGTGAATAATACCTCATTTATTTACAACTAAATCACTATAAATCATTGATTTTTTTATTCCCATTACATTCATGATCCAAATGACCATTTTCTATATACTTATAACAAAATCCTATGCCCTTTAGGAATTTCCCATGATGATTCTTTCCATAGTTTTCATAAGGTAGAAATTACTTCATTATCTTCTTGATAATTAATGAATTACCTTTTTCATGGTTGTCATTATACCTTTTATTTTCTTGATTTCCCTTGTACATGTAAGATCTATAGAGTTCCTTCTCCATTTTGATGGAATGTAAAACAATTTAATCATATGAATTAAAATTTTGAGATACCAACACCCTTTAGAGACTCAGATTAATCCCTTAAAATAAATGGTCAATCTTACACTCCATGTTGCGTATGTAATCCATAACATACTTGGATAACGTTGTAAATATATCCTCATACTCAAAAACAATTTCTTCTTATTTTTTCATTAATCTGATAAAATTTCTCTTTATTTCAGTTTATTACTCTCGAGGGGAATATTTTTTGAAGAATGTATCCTTAAAATATTTCCATTCCATGAGTTTTATTTTCTATTCCTCCTTAGTATTCTGGATCAACAAACAACATTTATCAACATTGAATTTGTGATAATACATTAAAATTGTAAAATTTTCCTTTTAATCACATCCTAATTCCATTAATATCTTCTCCATAGTATTAATACATTACTCAACTACCATTGGATTAGTAGTCCCACCAAATTATGGGGGCTTCTATCACATAAAGTCATACAATATAGGATAATCATACTATGGAATATGATGATCCATTCAAGTAAGGTTATTTTTTATAACCTGATTAAGATACCCTAATATAGAAATAATTTTCTTAGTTTCAATACTACATGTATTGGATTCCTCAGTAGGGAAATATCTATATTGGCCATGAGTATTTATTGCCTTATTCCTTCCAAACACTATTTCTAAACAATGGCATATACTAGATTAGCTCATAAAATTTTAAATTTTAAATCATAATGTATAATTATAAATATGGTGCAAAACTTGAAATAAATTAATAAATTTATGCATTTTTAATATTAGAATCATAAACATTGATCTCTTTGGCGATATATTTGTCTCCAAATTCTTCATAATGGTTTGAAAATAAAATGTGAATTATCCTAAGAATATCCCTAGGGAGAGGCAAACCAGGTGCTCATTAAGGCCCATTATCATGTACTAAGTGACGATCAGGCCAATCCCAATGCACCCTTTTCAGAGTTACTACACCTATGTACCTTTGTTCTAGTACCACATCTAAATGTATTATCCAAACAGAAATATATTTATAAAAAACAACATTATATCTTCCTTTCCAAAAAATTAGGATGCCCTTATATAGTTATCCTCAAATTCTATCATAGGTTTATATTCCCTAATATATTTTTCCTAATATAATTACCAAGGTTTTTACTAAACCTCTCTCTGATACCAACTGTAGAAAACTTGTTCCTAGTAGACCAGATCCGGTGCCTACTTTATTACATTAGCATAGATACAAGGTGTAAAATAAAAAAGGACAGACTTGTTTTAAAGTTTTGGAGAACTAAATACCTACATAATACCCATTTTACATAGGGATATAAATTAAAAACTAATTGAAATGTAAATCATTTGACATCCTTGAACTCATTACAATAATTATTCTTCATATCCGTAGGAAATGAAACCAAATAAGGGTGAGATGAAATGCTCAGTAATGGTAAAGTATAGTAGAAGCTATCATGAATCAATAAGAATAATCAACAAGGAAAGGTAAATAAATGAACACACATTCCATTTAAATAACTTTACTATCATGATAAGATAAGGAATAATAAATATGTCTTGGTAAATAACTAAAAACACATTCCATTTAATCAATAATCTAAGAATAAAATTCATCTAGAGATAATATCATTGTTAAAATACCATGGATACTAATAAAAAAATTCTCAATGAATTAAATGCTTAATAATTGGACATTATATTCTTAGGAACATTATACATAAACCATCCAAACCTTCTATAAGATGGTTAAAACTACAAGTAGAAACCTATTTGATTTTGACAAATTATTTATCTCATGAGACCTATTGATGCATCAAGGGGACATATAATTCTGATCCCGACACATCACTGCATGTACAAAGCATTCCTCATATATCAAATAATCAATTTAATTCATGAATAATATGCCTTATAAAAAATATCTGCATTGAGTAAAGAAAAAATATTTATCAACATTATCCCAGTTAATCAAATAACTTTAAAAGTATACACCATATGTAAGAATGATATACAATTTAAGAAATATTTATATCGATGATACAAAGAATATAGATAAAATTGAGTTGAAACATTAAACTACATGAATAAATAGGTATTTATTTTAAATATATCCTAGTTTAAGTATATGAAACACATAAAATTTAATAGGTTTATATTAACAAATACGTCTCAATGAAAATTATGTTGAGAATAAATTCCTTACAATGATCAAAAAATTGAAGTGATAATTATTAAATGAATTGAATATGTGTGTAAAATATAAATAAACATAAGACAAGTGTAAATAAAACATAAGATATCCAAAATTTATTACACACATAATATTAGAATATCAAATACAATGAAAAATTAATATAACCCAATGAAAATAAATTGATTTATGAAATTCTTTACCACTTGGTAATTTTCAAGTCAAATAAAATTAGATGAAATAATTCAAATTAAAACATAAAATACTAGGAATTATTAATGAATAATGATATTACATGTAAAATGGGTGGTATATACAATATATAAAATAAATTAGGTGCATGACCTTTCAATATGGCTTAATAAAAGAAAATTAAGATGAAATCCCTTAACTTAAGTCAGACTCGCCAAGTACATTCTTTATTTTCTTAAGTAATAGACATATTTTAATTATTTACTTACTTAAGAACCTTTTAAATTTTATTATTCATTTTATTTCACTTATTACCCTGTTATATACAATTACTTAATTGATTAAGTTTACATCAGGTGTTTCGATGATATTTGACTTATGTTTCAAAAATGTCTTCGGTAGCTTGACTATTGGTCCAAGAGGTCATTATTTTAATATACAAGGAATAATAATAATGATATAATTATAATATTTATACAGAAATTATACTTTTAATACCAATCATGAATGATGTTTTTGATAATTGAAGTACGATCATAGAGATAGTAGGCCATACGTATGCATGGGTAACATTTCTATTTTTCAAAGATCAGTATTAAAAGTGGTAATTAATATTTTATTTTTAAAAAGTTGTAATAATATCATAAATAAACTATTATTTATTTAAATATACTTATATATATCATCCATGTGGTGTGATGATGAAAATAGAGTCACATCGCTTTGTAATGGTGGTAGTCCATATGTACATGAATGATGTTATCATCTTTTAGTGAGTGAAAATGTAGGAAATAAAATGATATATTATATTTTAATAATGATAATTAAGTCATTAAAATAATAATTTTTTTCATTTATATAACATATATTAATTAACTTTATCCTTATTACCTTCTATATAAAGCATTAGTGAAAAACGAATCACATCACTCCGCGAGGCGTTAGTCCGCCATATACATGAGCTACTTTATCGTATCCCTTATAGAATATAAATTAAAAAGGTATATATGATTTATATGTATAATTATTTTATAAATATCATATATAATTTAGATATGTAATCATACCCAACCATTATAGTTGTTGATGGAAAATGTGTCACATCGATTCGCGAGGGGGTAATCCGCTGAACACACAAACGACATTTTCGTTTTCCATTTGATGGAAGAGTAGATCAATATAGGTTATTACATTAAATAAAATAAAATATCATTATATTGGAGATATTTTTGTTGTTATATAATCATAAATGAATAATATTTTAAGGATGTGTAAGAATAAATAAAACAAAAATGCATAGTTGTGGTAAAATTCATTTTTACCTTAACCATGGTAATTAATTTTTACTATTTTCACTATTCATTATAGTAAAAAATTATGGTGAACTGATTAGAAAATATAAATTATGTTGATTCCAAATATTTATCCCATTTTTCTAAATTATATTGAAAAAGTGGAAAAATTAAATTTAAAATAAAACATGGAGATGCGATGAAAAACAGGGTTTTCAAGATGAAAATTCCCATAAGTATGGAAGGTTTTATTATCAAAATTCAATAAGAAATTGATTCTAATGACCTAAATTGTATTTATTATAATATAATTGATATAATTTTTCTATAAAAACAATTTAAAATATAATTTAACTTTTTAAATAATTTAAATTGTATTTCAGTTTTCAAATAAAAAATTATCATTTTTTACAATTCATTGAATAATGAAACTTTATAGAAAATAAAAAAAACTCACCCTAAGCTAATTTTGATATGGTGATTTAAAAAATTAAGTTCATTTTATGAAACAAATTTTATCAAAATTTTAAATTTTTTTTTTCATAAGTACACCGAAAGAGATGAAATCGTTTTCTTTAAAAAAAATATTTTTTCAGAAAGCATTTCTTTTTCTATCAAATAATGATTATTTTATTTATAATCAATAAATATAAATTTAATTTATTTTATAAGTTTATAAAAAATATAATTTTAAAAATTTGGTTAGTACTATTTATACCTTCCAACATAACAACTAATTTATAATGGTCATGTTTAAATAATATTTTAATAGTGTATGTTCATTTAAACCCGATGTTGTGTGCATCACAAGCTATCAAAGAGTTTTAATTTATTTAAAAGGAATAATTCATAAAGTATCAGGGTGTTACAACCATGAAATATTAGATAAATATTATTAATAAAGTTTATGAACAATAAAACTTATAGTAAATAAAAATATTATAATCAATTAGGAATGCATACATAATATGATTAAGAATAATTAACGATTTAAAAGGAAAATTTCAATAAAAAAATTCCGTATATAGTTTTTAACTTAAAATATAAGTTTAAAAATTTTTGAATTAGAATTTGACCAATTTAACTTCATTTTTTGATTTATAATGACAATATTTAAATATGATTAATTTTTTTGATTATTCCGAGGTAACTGATTTTTAGGTGAATAGTGAAAAATACCGATTTTTCTAAAATCTTCACTTTTATTACATTATCATAATAAAAAAATGACTTAAATGTTTTTGAATTTTTTTCTATAATATATATATTTATTTATTTATATGGTAAAAAAATCATTTAAAAAATTATTTTGTATTTATAAAACCCATGTGTAACATTTTTGGAAACTTTAGTAATATTTTACTTTTAAAACTATTTTATTCACCTATATTAAAAATAGATTTTCATCACTTGTATAAATTAAATATAAAAAAATATATTAATATTATATATCAAAATTTTCATATTATGTGATAAGGTCAATTTCATTTTTAGGCATAAAAGTATTCTTAGTAAGATTAAAGTTATTGACCATAATAATAATGAAAATGTTATTTTCAAATAATTGTTTTGTTAATTTTGTTTAATTTTTATATAATAAATTAAATTTATCTATTTTATATAAAAAATATTATATTATTTTTAAAAATATATAAAAATATATTATTACTCATTTAATTATTGATTAATTTCATGTAAGATTAAGAACACTTAATGGTCCAAACTTCATTTTTCTAAAGAAAATAAATTTTCTATTTATTATATGTTTTAATTTAAAATTTAATTTTACCATATTTATAAATTGATTTTTATTAAATATATGAAAAATTTTGGTTCAAAACACCCAAATATTTTAATAGGAGTTATCATATATTTTTAGTAAAACATAAATTACTTAGTTAAAAACTAGTTACCAAGTAAAAAATCACTATAGTAATGTGAAATAATCTAATGGTAAAAGTATTAATTTTTTTTAAAAAAGTTTAAAAATTAATTATGGAGTATTTATAAATAATAAAATCTATACACTTAATTGTGTACTAATTTTGGATCCATTGACCCTTGAATTGTGTCCTGGAATCATTGATGTGTAATGGGTATTTATAGAAATTCCATTTTCCTCCACTTATAATAGGGGCCACTCACCACCCCTTAAAAACCACTCTGTGTTTCTATTCCTTTATGAAACTATACCCCATTAATCCATATTAAAAGTATCTTTCACATATATAAGACTATGATTTCTATAAATTTTCCCAATCCCTTAATTTATAAAGAGACTTTCAAGAGAAAGTTCAAACTCTCCACGTGACTAACTCCCATTCCTTAGTATTTTCTTGTCATTCATCCTCTACCCCCCTATAGTATTATCTATAAATTATGATATGATAACTTTAGTATTATTAATATTATGAATTTTTTTCATACTAATGTAATATCACATTTTTACCACACTATAAAACCATTTGAAAAATGAATACATCATCATTGATTTGTATAGACTACCGCCTCCGTGAATGATGAATTCTATTTTTCATAAAATATTTACATGGAGGGTAAAAATATTTATTTAACAAAAAAATATAATAATTATAAAATTATTAATATCATGAAATAATAATCATTTTATTTTTATAATACTCTCCTGGTCAATGAAAAATGGGAGCATCATCAATGTATATGCATACTTCTGTCTCCATGAAATGGACTATTTCATTTTTACATTACCGCATAACATGATGATTTAAAAAAATGTATATAATGAATTGAAATGATATTTATGACATTAGTAATATTCTATAAAGAAAATATTCAACATTCTACAAGTGATATTAATAATACATGGTCATAGTAAAATCAACCACCAAAAAATGAATATATCAATAAACCTTTCTTAATTTGTGTACATTTTAGAAACCAATGGAAGCATATATATTTTTTAATAATGGAATAATAAATTACATATAGATAAAAACTTCTGGATATTATGATTCTATTTTACAACACCTTAGACAATGGTCCACATACCAAGAGAGTTATAGAGAAATTGAAGCAACAACATCAAGTATCCGACATGCATATAAGCTATATAGGAAATTAAAAACATATAGTGATATACATACTATATAAAATTAAATATAGATTAATAAGGATATTAATAATATTTTTAATAAACTTTAATTAAATTATTTTCACATATATAATGAATTAGGACCTCAGGTAATATTTTTTACATATCAAATTTTCTTTATTGACATATAATGCATATTTCACCACTTGTTTCCTTTTTTGTGGTGTATATATTGGACATGGATTTATTTTATACTAATATTCATTAATTATAAGTTATTTAAAAATCCATATCATGTTTTAACATTCATGGTTTATCAATTTTCAAAGATAATGAAAATGTAAAGGGTTTTTTTAAATCAAACCACCTTTCTTTGAGTTATAATGTATTATAGTTAATTTTCTTCTTCTATTATTAGTTTATTCCAAACTAATATTTTATATTGTAACTTATACTTATCTCTAGGTAAAATTACACTTTTTATTCAAAAATTATTCCTATATGAATTTCTTCCCCATAAAATTATGATATTGTTAAGAATAATCCCCATTCTCATTCTCTTTAAATGATGATTTTTCTTCCATGTCTATATTTTCCCTTCCCTAAAATGATATAATTTATATTTGGAAACCTAATAATGTGTTATATCATGTGAAATTATTATTTACCTTATCCTTTTTTTAAATAATTTTTTATCATTTCTTTTTAATATGTGGGATTTCAATAAAGTAATTCCAAAATACGAAAATGGTTATCCATCCTTTCAAAATCAAATGTTTTTTCTAATAAACATTCATTTTTTGATGAAATTTATGTCTTATAAATGATATATTATTGAACTTCAGTTTTAAAAGTAAATGTTTCCAATATTTTTACATCACCATTTCAAAAATTCCTTTTGAATATGATATGTAACTTCTTATTTTATAACATTGTTAAAAATGTTTTCTAAAAACTTTTTTATGGTTTATATACAATTTTAATATTTATATATAATGGATTTATATAATTAGAAATTATTTTAAATGAATCACATTCTAAATGTTCTTAAAAAATATTATTTTAGGTTGATTGAATTTTGTGTATTAATCATTTAAATTCTTGAGGTCAATTTCTGGTGATGTCATCTCAAAATGTTATGAAACCAATTTTTATTTCAATGGGTTGTTTATGATATGATGAATAGATATTTTAAATTGGAACACATATGTATATATTATTGATGTGTGGGGTCCTATATCTACCACCAATTCATTGGTTAAGGATTTATATCTCATGAAATAAGGATGTTAATTATGTAAATTTGGTTTATTTACAATAGAAAGCATGGGAATTTTGTTTTTTTTCATAATAGAAAGCATATAAATTTGTTTTTTCACAAAATGAAGCATGTTAATTTTATTTGTTTCACAATTTTATAATTTATATACACAAATTTTTGGTACCAAGTTATTTATTGTGCTCTTTTTCAAGGTCTTGGAGAATTTCTTTGTCATATTCCTATGATTATGATTTATAGATCATGTTTATGATCACGTTTTTTCATACAATTTTTCTATGTTATATGTTTTTTAGTTTATATTTCATGTCCTTCTATCATTAGTTATGGATAAATATTATTTTTACATGTTATTTTTAATAAGAAATTACTCTCATGCCCATGTTTTCTCATATTCTTATGATATAACCCTTGATTAAATATTTATAAGTTTTACCTTACTGAGAATTTGATCTCACCACTGTATTATGTTTCCAATCCCTAGGTTATGAAGATAAGTATAAATTGTGAGATGTATATTAGGGAGTTTAGGGGAGTTTTATTATTGATAAATTCTCACATGTATTTTAAAATAAATTTATTATGTAGATAGTACTCAAAGACATGAAATCAATAGGTTATTCTAATTTTGTGAGATTATTTTGATATTTAATACTAATGTGAAATTTTTGTAATTTTATATTGGATCATGTCACTTGGTGTCAAATTTAGGTTGTAAGAATATGTGTTTTTACCACCAGACCCGAGAGTGTGGGTCTGTGGAACCTCAGAATCACTATATTTAGTTAAGTTAAATGGACCAGTTTACCCATTACCAAGAATTTAAAAAAAAAATATGAAAAAACCAAAGGAGAGTAAATAAAATTCACTATATTTTTTATAAGTTCCATCCACTCTCAGTAAACCTAATCCTAGTAGTGATTGGGTTTCAATGAGTCACATATTTTCCACTAATAATTTTGTTATCAATTACAATGGTTCTAGGAAGTTTTATGATAAAATATTATCAGCAAATTATATAGCTGAGTTTTCATCATATTATACATGTGAGAATATACTATATCCCATTGGTTCTTTATACACTAATATATCAAGTATTGGATAACTTTCAACCTATCTAACTATATCACAAATGCATCAAGGTATTTCTTTGAATCCAAAAATATAATCATATTTTTCCTTAAGAAAGAGTCTCTGAATGATTTAAATATTTAAAAACAGTATATTCAACTTTGTTTTTTAAAACTGTACTGATTCCAGATCTTGTTTTGAATCTTTTCACAAGATTCACTCACTCCACCTTCAAGGTCCTCAACATCCAATAAATTATCTATAGAACTGCATGAAAGTTGGACTTCCTCAACTCATCTTATTCCTTATTATATTTAAGCTTCTAAAAATGTGAGAGTTATAGGAATTTTCATACGAACCAATTTATCCTTTTTCTCTTTTTTTTCTTATTCGATACCTAGATAGTATATATTTCAGTAGATGACCAAATTCTCTTCCTACTCTTTTAGAGAACTCATATTTATCTTGAAACACTATCATTCTACCATAATCTATGTATAACCAAAATTTTTATCTTTTTCATTATCTCACTATATTTTTCTCAAAATTTTCACATGCCTTTACTGTATAGAAGGCCATATTTAGTTCACTATCACATTCAATCTATATAAATGGAATTATCTTAGGGATATCATGAAAGAAAAAAATTGCATACATCATACCATAATCCTTAAAATCTCCAGCCTTAATGGATTCACATGGGTTCACACCCATAATCAAGGATTATTTTTATTTTTAATATGGATTGTCTCTACTATTATATTAAGAATACACTTTTCCTTTTCTTTTCTCATTTTATCTCAGCCAAATAAATATCCATTTTATTATTCAAAAAATCTCAAGTATCTTCATCTCAACACACTCCATAAACACCGATATATAAATCATTATTATATGGATGTATAAAAATCATATAATAAAAAAAATTCTGGGTGGATCTTTCTTCATTGGAAGACAATTTATGAAAATTGTAGCACAATTATACTTTATTTATAGAAACAATCTCAACTAAATACTCTCAATTAATATTAAGAATATTTTTTTTTAAAATAATTAAAATTATTTTGAGAATTATCTGAAATAAATCTCCCATTTTGATTACTAATGATGATTTTCAAATGTTCTCATTTGAAAATCATAGAATAAATTATAAAATGATCCTATAAATTTATTATTATTCAATATTCATAAAATCATAGCTTGAATCATAGACATGATGTTTTTATCATGAATGAATGGATTCAATAACATCTAATATCTTTTCTTAATAGAGTTTTCTAGTAACATAACCTATTAAGGCCTTGTAAAAACCTTATGAAGTATTCTCTTTTATATTTAATTAATTTCATGGGGTAGAATGAATTATTTGATTCTTTATAGGGTTAATTTTTACATTATTAATATTTTACCCTAAAATGGTATCCTACGATGTTCATGTACCCTATAAAGTTCCTTGTACCTTATAAAGATCTCGGATTCTCATATTTTCACAAATATTGTACCATATGAGGTTGGGTAGTACCCACCGAAGGTATTGTACTATATCTTATGAATTTGTTATGTACCCTATAAATTATATAATAGAGTTTATGGATTTTATATTTTATTCTTCTTCCACTCATCATGTACCTTATGAATTCTTTTGAAATCTCTTATACAAACCCATCTTATAAGAGGTATCTTGTGAAAACATATTACATGAAACCTATTATATCTTATATAGAAACATTTTAAATGTTCCCAACATCTTATTTTATCTCAACATCATATATAGAGGTATCTTATGAAGATTTATCTTATGAGATCGGGATATCTTACAAATTAAACCTATATTATTGAAGCTCAATACCTAATGAGGTGCGACCTATCTCAAAAATAACTGGTATCATACAAAATGACATCATATTATGTGGACCATATATATTCTGAAATGACCATATCATATAAAAACCACATATATTATGAAATTATGTACTATATTATGCTTAGATACTTCTCCAACCAAAATTTTATAATGTCATAAATCATTAAATGGTCCTAAAACCTCTTATATTCACTATTATCCAATTCCAAACACCTAAAATAATAGTCAAAATCATTTGAACACTTTAAGGAAGATGTAAAACTAGATTAGACTTATTCAATAATATTACCAAGCTCTTGAATCATATTGAATACTCAATTTAGAGTATGTCATGTATTTATCTACTCTCTCAATTTCACCTTCAAGTTAATCCTTTAAAAACCTTCATCCTAGATATTTCTTAAACTGATTCTCGCCGCCTTAGAGGTATATAACACTTGAGTGGATTCTATAAAACATAAACCAACTAGCTTCAAATACTTTAAACTATTTCAATATTTTTAATTATAATTATAAAAGCAATCCTGTACTAGTTCAATATCCAGTTTCACTATTAGCTTCTCCACTTCTTATAAAACATTACAGACAACACCTAAAAATTTAGTAATTTTTTTGAGTCCTTGAATACTAGCTTAAATTATTATCTAATTTAATAGATTCTACCTAGAATCTGTCTCGCCAGATATTCAAATTTAGCACTGTCAACCTCTTTACTTTTCCATCATTTAAATGTGATTTAATTTTATTGAGAATCCATGAATATATGGGAAGGTCTTGTAAGGGAATAAAATCCACCCCATTAATCTTCTAAATTTAAGTAAAAATAATTTCTCTAACTTATTAAGAAATTTAATAAATTTCTATGATGGAAGGAACCCAATTTTTCTTCGCAATACGTTATCTAAAAATAAAATAATAGTATACTTGGGATAACCTGATTTATAAGAAAAGAGTGATTAATTTAAAAATAATTTTTTCCATAATATAATCACAATGTGATATCACCTCTTACTTCACTTAATCAGGTGATATTCAAACAAATTTTCAAGAATTTTTAAGATCCTACACTCAACTTGAACAAATACATTTATACATTTAGAGTTCAATGTTTTTTAATTTTGTTAGATAGTTATCTCACATTTAATAAATGATTTAATAAAAATAAAAATAGTATTTAGAGAGTATGTATCTTACCTCAAATTCTAGATTTAACCACAAATTATTAATATCTAGAAGATTTCTCTTCTTTGATGTCTACCCCTTAAGGGATACTCTCTATACATCACCATGATTTTTTTGAGATAGTCTCTAATAATTTATGATACTAGTTGATATTGATACAAATTTATATTTTTTAAATAATGTATTTCAAGGAGACAAAAAAATCACTGCACCATGATGGATGATTTTCTCTTGATTTATTGACATAACATCCTAAAAAATTTCTCCTCTTTTTTATGATTCAACTTCAATTACCTCTTCCAAGATAAACTAGAAATAAAATTTTGGAATAAGGTGGGTCATTATCATCTCCTTAATATGAGAAATAGATCTAAGACATGGTACTCGAGACATAAATTCTTTTCTTTATAGATCCATTTTTTTGTAATAATTCATGCATCCTTTCTATTTAACCTTTCAAATATATTATTCTTTAGGAAGTATGTTTTTTTCCTTTATTTTTATCTTTATTCTTGTTTAGAAAAACCCTCTTCACTTTATCAAGAAAAGAACATTTATTATTTTTTTCCTCCTCCATCTTCTTAGACTATTATAATTTGGCAGGACATATAGTCAAAAACTCTTTTGATACATCATTAAACATCCTATTAGGTTTGGATTATTTTACAATAGAAACAATTTTAGCACTATAGGTATTAGGTGATTTCCCTTTATTCTTTATTTTTCTAGGAAAAATAGTAATACAATTAATAACATTTTTTACTTTCTTCTTGAACCCACCAAAAAAATATTCAATACTCTTTAGTTTAACTTTATTTTGTAACCTCTTGTCAAATTCATATTATTCATCTTGGATATCAACTACCATGCCAATAATTCAATCTATTTCATATTAACTCTTTCTACCTTTTAATTTTATGTTCATGTAAAATTTTAAATCCTCTATGATCAATCACATTTTACCAAAATGTATTCATTTCCACCTTGGTTTGACATCCAATTCATATTTCTCCTCTATCTTCTTGAGATAACTTGGTTTAACTATCTTCTTTAGTTTTATCCCCATGAAATAATTTCTTTTCTTTATTACCTTCTTTTTAAAATGTCATGGATTTATATTTTCATTAGAATAATAATTTTTCTTGGCTGGTACATACCATAAATCTTTAAAGTAGTTTCCACCTATGTTGAAATAATCATAAAATTATAAAGAGATTGAAATATGTGAGTGTAAGATAGATTTTTCATAATCTATGATGTTTGCTTCTATCCAGCGGGTCTTATATGAGTTTAATATTTGATCCATTTACATGAAACCTTATATAACTCCCATTTACTAACATGTTGTGCCAAAAATTTATGTAAATGTTTCTAAACCTCTAATAACACCAATAATGGACAATAATAATTTTCTATTTACTTGTAAATATTGTCTTTCTAGATTAAGTACCTTGCTTAATTTGAGCATATTCACCACTTTTTTGGGTTTTATTTGTGTAGATGATCATATTAAAATTTCTTATATTTACCCTTGACACATTTATTGGGTTTTAAATATTGTTATTCATTAACATTTGTCTATATTTTAAATTTTTTTCTGCACTATTTTTCAAGATAGATTTAATGAAAACTAAATTAACTTGATAATGGGTTACCTTTATGTATGATCTAGTTATGTTTTGATCAAGATATGATTCATATCACTTTTTTATAACAACATGAGTATTAATTTAATCAATATACTTTTCATAATTCTATATGGAAGCACATTTCATCTTAGTAGATTGTGAAGACTATGCATGGGTGAATTCAAGATTTTTCAGCTATAAATCCACCTCAATTCATTTCATATTTTGAATATATTTACGATATTAAAGTGTTTTCACCCTTTAATAAAAATTTATATTAACCTTTATAATCAGATATTCATGTATATTACTTGTCTCGTGAAGGGAATAATTCATCTATTTTATGCTATTTCTTTTAACTTCTAGCTAAGATTCCTTGAAATTCATAGTGATTTATATAATTTATCCAATGAATAAATCACTTATTTAAAAACTTTATCAAACATATATTTCTCATAAATGATGTTTTTAAATTATTCATCCATAAAAGAAACTCCTTTATTTTAAGGTGAGACAAGTTCATCCTTGAATTTCACATGTTTGTTGAGGGTGTTAGTGTTTCTTACATTTTGGGCCAATGAATATTCCATTGCATCAGCTTCTTTAAATAGATTTAAAATTTCATCCCGAAGTACCTTAAAGTATGAAAATATTTATGTGAAAAAATCAATGGAAACTTTATTTAAGTGATCATTAATTTCAGAATATAAATCACTAAGTGATTCATTGAACCCATCTTTTTTTACAGCTTGTACACATATCATATAACGAATCATAATAAAATTTAGAAAATAATTCACCACTATTATTACCTTCAACTATTTTTTTTTGTTTATATTCCACTTTTAGAGTCTTTATTAACTTCTTAGACACTCTTTTATTCATGTTTAATAGAGTCTTGGATAATAAGTCTATATTTTGTGTAATAGTAACAAAAAAATTTATTTCATATGAGTATCTTCTATATAAAATATAAAATTCATCAAATTTATATAAAAATCATGGAAATAAATAATTTAAAACCAATCATAGGAAACCTATTCTTTGATATCAATTGAAAATATCCATTAGGATTAAGTGAGAGCAGCTGAGAGGGGGGTGAATCTGGTGTTGCTAATTTTTTACCAAATGCTAAATCTTCTTTTAATATTTTCCCCTTGGGTATTTAAACCTATGTTTCTAGATAAGAAAAATGGTTAAGTTTATATATTACCTATAATTCAACAACTATATGAAAATAAGTAATGAATATTAAATGTAATAGGAAATGTTTTTTACAAGGTAAAACACCTCCAAAGAAACTTAAACTTCTCTATGATTTAGTTCCACCATGTCAAACATTTTGAACTATTAATTTTATCAATAAATTACAATGGTTTTAGGATGTAGTAATCATAAATTAATTCTAATCATATTACATAGGTGAGTATTCATTATATTACATAGATAAATATGAACTATATCCCACATTTTCTGTATACTAGCAACCCACTAGTCTTTTATAACATCCAACCTATTGAATTAGATCACCAATCTATCCAGAGATGCAACTACATAAAACAATATGATATTATTCTTCATCAACACATAGTCTTTGAATTAATTCTAATATTAAAAAACACTTCATGAAACTCAATCTTTTAAAACTCCAATGATTCAATATTATATTGAGAATCTATTCATAGGCTTCACTCACTCATCCTCAAAGGCCCTAAATAAACAATAAATGATCTATAGAACTATTTTCAAATTTTCCTTTCCCAAATCATCTTCTTACTTATTATACTTAGGGTTTTATAAACTTTTTTTTGAAGGAAGTGGTATATAAACCTATTTATTCTTATTTTTTTTCTTTTTTGAAACCCAAATGGTAAATATTTTAGTGTAAGATCAAATTTTATTATTCTTATTCAAGATAAATCCTATTTCTCGCACCACACACAAGTTATTTAATCTTCCATGTATAACCAATATTTTTTTTTCAGAGGATCACTATATTTTTCTCAAAATGTTCACACACATTTACATTATAAGTGGACACATTTAATTCATAGTTTCGTTCAATTTATATAAATGGAAATATATTAGTGATAACATCTAAGAAAAATAAATCTCATGCACTAGACCATGATCCTCCAAATATCTTTCCTCAATGAATTCACTAGGTGATAAATCATGATTAAGGAATATCCTCCTTTTTAAGAATGATCGCCTATATTACAATAACAAGAATATCCATTATTGTTTATTTTATAATTTTAACTCAGTCAAATAAATCTATTTCATTCTTAGATTATGATCGAGTCTCGTCATTTAAACACACTCCATAAACACAAATAAATAAATCATTTTTCCATGGATATATAAAAATAAATCAATAAAATAGATTTGTGGTGTTTCACTTTCTTCACTACCTAAGAGATGATGAACATAACACCACAATTTAGCTTCATTAATAGATAATATCTTTTCTTAACACTATTTATTTCTTGTAATAATCACAAGTTTTTATGATGTTTTAAAAAATAAAAATCAGCTTGAGTATTATCTAAAATAAATCTCCCATTTTAATCACCACAAATTATTTTCACATATTCTCATTTTAAAATCATAGAATAAGTAGAATAATGAACCTCTCAATATATTTTCATCAAATATTCCTAAAAACATAACTTTGATAATGGATTACCCTGAATCATGATGTTTTGTTCATGACTGAATAACTCCAGAATATTCCTCTTCATAGTGTTATTTAAGAATGTACACTATGAATCCCCTATAGAAAATTTACATAGTATTCTTATTAATATTTTACTATTTTCATGTGGTATAATGAATTATTTGATTCTTTATAGGATCTATTTATACCTTATAAATATTTTACCCTATTATGTTACTCTATGAAATTATTTTACACTATAGAGTTTCATGTACCTTATGAAGATATCATATTTTCATAATGGTTTTTACCCTATGATGTTGGGTTTTACACTATGAAGGTACTATAATGTATGTAATGAAGCTGGTTTATACCCTATGATTTCCATCATAGGATTTATGCCTTTTCCATTCTTATCTTCTTTTACTAATCATGTACCTTACAAAGTTTGATGAAACCTATTATATTGACACATCTTATAGAAGGTATCTTATGAAAATCTATCATAAGAAAAATCTATTATATTATGTGGAAATATATTACATGCACATTAAATATTATGCAATATAAATATCTTATATTAAGATATCTTATGAAGTCATATATTAAGAGATCTTCCTGATTGGCCCGAAGGCCTTCTTTTTATTTTATTATGGATAATAACTCTTTTAAGGGTTGAAGGGGAACCCGTACATGACCCGTAGTCCCAAGTCACAAGGCCCAAAAAACCAGCAATACATGACCCGAAGGCCCAGAGGAATACCATGCACAATAAATGACCTGTAGGCCCAGCCTACTTGAACTGCCCCTCCCCAGATTTCTGTGTCATTGATCACCTAGCTCCCCACCTTGCATTGTTGATCGACTAGCATTGACCCGTACAAAGCTTCACGGTGCCTGGTCCCGATGGCGGCTGCCATACCCTCTCATTCTTCCAATACGATTAGCTCTGCATCTGGAGGCTGCTACTTCTATTGCTCTGATCCCCTTCTGGGGCCTGTTCTATGTGAACTGGGCTACTCCATGGTCTACGTGACCCGAAGGCCCTGTGACCGGAAGGACTTTGATGACTCGAAGGCCCTGGAGACCCATAGGCCCAAACTGGTGGCCCGAAGGCCCAAATCGGGTGAATTGTTCCGACTGCTACAGTACCGAACATTAACTACTACAGTACTGCTACAGTAACTACTATAGTAACTGCTGCATTGCCTGCTACAGTACTACTACAGTGCCTGCTACAGTACTGCTACAGTACCCCCAAAAATTCGCCTCTACCCAGTTTTGAACCCGAGTCTCTTGGATGCCAAGCATGATCCCTTACCACTCGGGTACGATCTCGTTGGCTATTAAGAGATCCAGATATGTTACGAGGTTATACTATCTTATGAAAACCCGATGTCTTATAAGATTCCACATATCTAAAAAACATATGATATCTTACAAAGTGGTATTATTTTACATGGGATAAATCTATTATGAAATGCCCATATCTTACAAAAACCACATACTTGTAAAATTACATAAGATATAAAACCCATCCATTTTAATAAAAAATTTCCAAAATTCCATAAATCATTAAATGATCCCAAATCCTTGTATCTATACCTTAGAACAATTTTGGGAATCTATCAAAATATATTAGACTTCTTAAACACTATTACCAAGGTCTTATATAAAATTAAATAACCATGTTAGATTATTTCAAAAACTTCTCTTCCCTCTTAATCACAACTTCAAATTCAAGCTTAAAAAAATTCATCATAGTGAAATTTTAAGCTTATCCCAACAAAATAACAGGTAGATAACACTAGTATGGATTCTCCAAAACCTCTTTAAGATATCCTCCAATAGTTTAATCCATTTATATGTTTTTAATTACAACTATAAAAGCTACCAAGAACCAATATAAGACCCAAAATCACTATAAACTTCTCCAATTATTGTAAATTATTATAGATGGTTCTTATAAATTTAACACATGTCTTGAGTGCATGAATTATAGATCAAAAAATAATATAATTTAAATGGATTATATTTAGAATATGTTCATCAAAATATTTAAGTGTAGTATCAACACCATCTTTACTTTACTATTATATGAATGAGAATCTATTTTCATATTCAATGGTAGAAAAATTGCATCTCCTTTCCCATCACTACATGGAAAATATTGTCATATTATTTGTTGGGTGGATTCTTCCTCCATCACCCATCTTGAAAACACATTAAATTTTCTCAAAAAAATACATTTAAAAAATAAATTTAAAAAATACATCTATAATCCAATGGGTACTTAAATAACTAGTGTATAAACATGATTACAATGGTGTGAGATGGTATGACCCTTAACATAACACCTACACTGAATTTTTTACTTAAAGGAAACCTTAGGAAAGTGTCGATATCTAAAAACCTAGAATAATCACTATCTCTAATTACTAGGATATTATCTTAGATTACACTATATCACTCTATTATACAACCTCCCAATTGGTTTGTATTATATTATAATGTATCTACCCAGTTTTTACCATTCCTCCTTCATCTCATTAATGAAAAATATCTTCCATATTCTCTAAGATGTTTCTACATAAACTGATAATATCTTCTTCCTCAATTAGATTCTTAAATTATAAATATATAATAAATTACATCAAAATGAAAATTGGTCTTTATATATCAATTCAAACTTAATATTAATGGAATTTGACATCCAATGAATGATTGGTATCATGGAATGAATTTCAACCTTCTTTTTAAACTCAATTCTTCTCATTAAGGTATAATGTCACTTCCTGACCTCAATTTAATTTTTATTTATTTAATTTATGGGTTTTTTTACTTTTTACCCTTCTTGTGTTTTTGTTTTTTGGAGTTTCATAGGGCTCAGGAGAGGCTATAGTATTGTAAGATATAGACTACAGTAGTTCACACTATATAATTTGGTCTCATGATGTGAACCAATCTTACCTAAATCTCATTAAAAACATCTTACAATCTTATAATTTTTTGTAAGAATAATTTCATGATATAAAAATGGGGTTTGATTCCATGATTATTAGGGTTAATTACCGTTCACACCAAGAATAGTATTCACACCATGAATGCGGTCGACCCAGTTTTAATAGTAGGTTTTTACCACTATTCTCGAGCTCAATTTTAACCCTTTTTTGAGTCCTTCTCCCCCAATTCAACACCTATAACTCCAAATAGTTCCTCTTGAGTTTCTATCATCCTCTATGGAGGATCCTTTGAGTCTATTATAGTCATGAGGTTGGGTTATGAATGTAATATCTCCTCTTGTTTAATATCTCATTCTTATATCCTCTCAAAACCTAGAATCCATGGGGGATGAATATGCGTGGAACCTAGAATCGGGTGACACCCAAAGGTGACCCGAAGCTGGTTGGCCACATGGTCTCATGTGCACCCCCTGTACACTAGAGGCTACCAACTAGTTGTGAGGGATTAGGGTGTTTCTGTGGAGAGACTATTCCATCATTACCATAGTATTTAATAGATGATATGTAATATCATGTTAATAGTATAAGAAGTTTAATAAATGAACACCAAGAAGTGAAAGATAAAGAAAATATCCAAGCACTAAATAATAATCAAAATCTATAAACAGAATCATATATAAAATGACGATGATACATGTCATGTATTTACAAAAACTAGAAAATAGGTATACATGGAAACATGAAATACATGCTATACAAAATAAGAAAAAGGAAGAAAAAAACTCTCCATGAATTATGAGAACTAGCTCAGTCATCTTCTATCAAGATCTATCCTAATTCAAGTGATCAATATCAAGTTTCCAAAGTGGGACACTTCCCTTTTTCAACACCTGCATACATATAATCTTCCCAGGTACCATCAAAGATTCAAATAGTGTGTGAGATAGATATTAGTAGGCAACCACCAATGACATCTATACCATCCAATAAGAGATATATAAACTGATAGTGCGTAGGTATATAAAAATGTAAAGCAATGATATAAAGATGACTAATACCTTCTTTAACCATAATTGGTAATTTATCTAAACATGTAATCATTTAATTATTTATGTTCAAGTTTATAATAAGTGAAATAATAGGATCCATGGTATTACCAAGGAATCCTAAACTGATAATAATAATATAATATCCAATGTAAAAACTAAGGAATCTTGGATGATGATAATAATAGAGAGGATATAAGGTAATAACCATGGAATACTTGACCTCAATGATTAAGCCAAATCAGTAATTACATGTAGCATGGATATAAGGGATCTGAGTGTAATACAAGGGGCATCACCCAAGGAATTACATTATAAATAGTTCTAACCAAGTATAAGGATCTTGTACAAGGTAAACATGGGATAAGTATGACTGGTCCCAATGGGGTGAATCCATGGTGCCACATGTATGAAGACATCAAGCTGGATCCAAGGAGTGTATCCAAGGAATCCTAATATATGGAAGATAGTGAAGGGATCCTACGATGTCAATCTGGACATCTTCTAATAGATAAGGACCAAGTTCCATGGTAAGTATCTCCCTTGGAAACCAACTCCTTGAATCGGAATGATGTCCTCTGAGATCTCTAGGCATTCCCTTAAGAATAAATGGATTGCTAAAGTCTAACCACAACTATATATATGAAAAGGTCCACATACAATAGGCACCTTATACATAATTTATTATTTAATTTAGGCCATGTAATACTCATGTATTTTTTATAAATGATGAGTTTTATTCCATTGCCTTTCATACTAGGTGAAAAGGATAAAAGGACATGGAACCATTTATTAGTTTGATTACTAAATCATTTATCAGTTTTATTTGTTTACCTTTTATAAACATGACAAGGTGGGCTAAGGACATGCAACTAATTTCATTTAATTATAGTCAAATTGGCCAAGTGATATAGATAATATAATTTCCTTTTATAATTTAATGGTTCATTAATTAATTGGTACACTTACCTTAGAAGGTTCAAGGAATAACTATTGATGATCCAAATTTTAACAATTCATTCATGTAATTAAACAATTACCTTTATTAAGGTCAAGTCATTGAACACTCGAATGATGGCGCATATAGTCATACCAAATCCACTAAATGAAAAATCAATGGAACACCCTACTTGGGGTTGTTGGAATTGAGGTTATATCCTCCAATGATGTGATGATCATATATATAAGGGGATCTAGAACACAATAATTGATTACAAGTATGGCATATGAACTTAATAATATTTTCTTGATGAAATCAGCATATGCACAATGATGATAGTTTATAAAAAAATATACTCGATGGATGAGTCATAGAACACCTACTAGAGCCTATATCACTCTCCTCATATAGTATCATCCTTTATTTTGACCTTGATCAGAAGAAAATGGAATAACTAATAAATGCCCTAAAAATTGGGAATATGAGCCTATATTAAAATAAATTTGTCCAGAAGAAGAGAGACGATGAACAAATCAAAATAAATGAAGATCTTACTTAGAGGAATCCAATGAGAGAAATGGAAACTTGATTAGACTTTGGATAGAAGTGTTATCATGAAACCTATCTAGAAGAAATGGTATGAGATCCAACATGAGAAAGGGAAACCTATTTAATTGGAAATAGGAGAATAAGAGGGATGGGTGAAGTTAAATGGACTTAAGGGTATTTTGGTCATTTTACCCCAAAAAATAGGGTCTCACGGTTTGTCCGTATGGTTTTCCAAACTGTGTTCCAACTATGCACCTCCCAATAATTAAAGAGGGGCCCCATATGGGTTTATGCATATGGTTTGACTAACCATGCACAAACCATGTGCATGGATTTTCTAAAAACCAAAAGTACCCCAACACATGAGTGTTCCCCTATCTGAATGGTTTCATCAAACTGTGTATACTTTTTATGATCACTATCCAACTGATCCATGGTTGGTGATACCATGCGGGCTGGAACACACAATTTCTACTAATTGTATAGCCCAATCCTTTTCTCCATCGGTTGGTGTTCCAAGCTCTAAATAATCCTCAGACACCCATGAAACAACTGTGAAGACAATATTAGTAAATATTAGGTCCATAATAAATAATTAGACCAAAATTTAAAGGATCCATACCTCATAGAAAAATAGGTCTCTTCAGTCACCCCCTTAAAAGAACCCATCCCCAAGTTTCCCTTTCAAGGGCGGTGAAACACTATCTGAGAAAAACATTGGTAAATGGTCATATATTTAAGCTTACCACTTCTAATTTTTATCCCATACCTAACCGTGCTTCCATATATTCCATAATAAAGGGATATAATGGCCTCAAATATCTTTCATTCTCCAATCAATAATGTTTATAGGATACTCCTCAAAATAAACATTAACATCTAACTCTACTTCCTTGGGACCAAAATTATGATATAGGTTAGCATGATTACAATGAAGCAGTGATACATGTAAGATGTTGTGCCTGGAATAATTCCTCTAAGATAACAACAATCGATATGCTACCAGCCCGACTCTATCCAAAATATCAAAATTCCTACAAAAACAGGGTGATAGCTTCCCTTACCTCCATACCCGTCTATGCCCATGCACGGGTGATACCTGTCGGAAAATAAAATCCCTAACCTTGAAATATATAGTTAGTTAATAGAAATCAACATATAATTTGTATCTAGACTGAGTAGTATACATATGCTTTCTGATCATATGGACCTACTCTGAAGTCACCTACATGAGATGAGGACCTAGAAACATTGCCTCTCATGCCTCTAACCAGTATAGGGGTGAACAGAATGACCAACCATACAAGGCCTTATATGGATCCATATAAAATGTCTCATGAAATCTATTATTGTAAGAGAAATCTATGGGAGGGATATGATTCTACCAAGAACCACTGAAATCAAGGATTCATTCCTAGAGCATATCCTTTAACACCTGTATCATTTGTTTCAACTTTCCATCGGTCTGAAGGTGAAAAGATATTCCCAGAAGCACTCATGTACCCATAGATTTATGAAAACCTTAAAAATAAAATTATTTTAAATGATATTACCTATATAATATGATAGTATGAGGTACCCCATGTATCTGTATGATATCATAGAATTATAGTCTTTTTAGTTCATCAACTGAGTAAGTCTCTTGGATTGTAAGGAAGTGGGATGCTTTCATTAGTCAATTCACAACTACCCAAACTGCATAGCTACTTTGAGTATACTATGGAAAGACAAATAGAAAGTCCATAGAAACAAATTCCCATTTCCTTTATGATAATGGAAGTGATTGTAACAAGCCAACTGGTTGCAGTTTCTTTGTCCTCACCTGCTGACATGTGGAACACCAAGCGGTAAAACCTAATCTCTAATGTCTCATCTCATTCCACCAATACTGGCATAACATATCTCAATACATATTAAATATGATTGGATGAACTTACCATTGAGAAGTGTGGGACCCTCACATTAGTTCATCTCTCACATCTGTAGGAACCAAGATATTACCATGTATACTCATGATATCATCTCTATCAATAGACTAATCCAGAGGTAGGTCCTCAATAAAAATACTCTCTCAGATAACCAAGACACCAATATCTAAAAAACAAATACTATTTACCCTCTAAATGAGGGAAGATAAAAATTAAAAGGATATAAGATAAGACTGATCTTGAATCTTGTGAAACTCCAGATGCATCTCAGACAATAGGTCCATCAATTTCCATTCATCACTGGATTCCTGCATGGCATGTTCCTATGTTTTCTGACTCAGTAAATTTGCTACTTCATTACCCTTTCCAAGCATATAAGAAATATCAAAATTGAAGGAATGAAGGTATTAGACCCATCTTCTTTATTTAAGATTCAAGTAACACTATGTAAAGATATATTTGAGGCTCTTTTGGTGTGTTTACACCAAAAATATCTCACCCATCAAATAGTGTCTCCAGCAACATAAGGCATAGACAACTGCTACAAGATCAAGGTCTTACATTGGGTAATTTATATCATGAGGCCTAAACTGATGAGATACATACACAATGACTCTATCCTTATACATTATCACTTCACCCAATCCAATGCCTGATGCATCATAGAATAGTGTACAGACTCTTCCAGGCTATAGTAGAATCAGAATCGGTGATGAAACAAGGCTTACTTTAAACTTCTAAAAGGCTTTCTTGCATCCTTATAACCACATAAACTTCACTAAATTATTTTTAAGACCATTAAGAGGTGAATAAAGGTGTGATAATTCCTGTATAAAATTCTTGTAATATCCAACCAGCCCTAATAAACTCCGTACATGAAACACATTCTTGGGATGCTCATAGGACACACTCACCTTTGCTGGGCCAACTAATAATCTAATTCTGAGACAATATGAAAAAATAAGAGAAATTTGTTGATTAAGAAGTGGTAATTAGAAATATTTTCATATAGTTTATTCTCTCTTAGTGTATTCAAAATTATCTCAAGATTTTTAGCATGGTTGCTACAAGTATCAGAAAACACCAAGATGTCTTCTACAAGAACTATGAAAAAAGAATCTAGATAGGGATGAAAAACACTATTCAACAAGGAAATGAAGATGGAGGGCACATTTTTAAGACCAAACTACATAAAAATATGCTCATATATACCATAATTAATACAAAATCTATACAAGGAATGTCTAAATGCCTGAATTGCACATGATAATATCCCGATCTTAGGTTGATCTTTGAGAATACCCCAACTCCTCAATGTTGGTTAAAGATATAATTTATTTGAGGCAATGGATACCAATTATTAATCATAATATGGTTCAACCATCATTAATCCATTCATAGACTAAGGGTTCCTCCTTTTTAGAAAGAATCATAGGTGAACCCCAAAAAAAGTATTGGGTCGGATAAAACCTTTAGACTCTAGATCCTCCAACTATCTATTAAGCTTCTAGATCTTAGTAGGTTCCATAATGTATAGAGTAATATACACTGGATCATCTACTAGGAAAATCTTGATCATAAACTCGACCTATCTCTCATTAGGTAATCTAGAAAAATCATCAGGAAAAACATCCCTGAAACAATCTACTACTGGAAGGAATTCAACCTGATATAAACCTTGATCCTTTATAAAGAGACTAGAAATATATGTTGTCATTCCCACTATCCCCTGATTCTCTAGTACATCTCTACCATCATAGACATCCCACTCACCCTTGTGAAGATAACAAATTCCATTTGGTTATGTAAACAACACCCTACAATGATAGTAGTCTGCATAGGCATGATATGGAACCAACCAATCCATTACAAGAATGGAATAGAAAACTATCATATCAATCATGAAGAGGTCCTATAAGAAGGTATAACTACCTACCATAAAAGGGAATTCCCTTCACTGGCATATTCCCTCAAACCATAAACCTAACAATGTATTCAAGGTCATCACACCACATAAGTACTAAATTTATAACCTGAGACTTTCCACAACCAATAAGAAGATAAAGGAGTCTGAATCAGCTATATCAAATAAAAAAGATAAAATAGCGGAGGATACTAGAATAATAGATTGTATAGTCAATGATCCTACACTTTGATTCTATGGTATCGATTATAATGCATTCTACTAACTTGATCCATGGCTCTGTGCCACAGTTGGACTACCCTAATCGTGACTACTCTACTGGAACTAATAATCAAAAACCAAGCTACCATGACCATGACCTCCTCCTCATAATATCCCACTAGAGCTACTCCAATTCCCCTCTTTACACAACGTAAAAGAGCCAACCCTTAAAGGTGGAGTTGGGGCGGATCCTCTTCCACTTGAAGCAGATGGAATAGTCTAACAGAATCTCTAAAGATGTCCCATACAACTGAAATCATGACACTTCTGAGGTCTCTATCACACTCAGGCTTCATATTCCCCTTTCACCCACACTAATGGCATATAACATAGGTTCCAATGTAGATACTCTGGCTACCACTACTTTGATGAGAAACCTTTAGGGAACGATTCCTTCTACTGGAAGAAATAATGAAAAGTCTCAAAATTGAACCCATATTCCCATATCTATCACCATACAATTGGTTAAACTTAGTGATAATATCAAGATTAACGATCTCAAATAAATTAGGTAGGTGAAATAAATTCACCTAAATACAGATGTAATAATTAATCCCATCCTCAAAACATCTATCACACGACAACTCATCACTGGATATAAGTAGTGCAAATAAATGTAACTCAGTAAAAAACACTAAATAGTCTATAATGGACATAACACTATAATATATATGCATTAACTCCCTAGCTCAGTCAGCTCTCAACATCTGAGGGAAAAAGTACTTATACAAGATAGTCTGGAAGTCAGCCTGGGTAATCACATCCCACTAACGCTTGGCCAAAATAAATATAATGTAGGTAGAATTATTTAACCTATGTTGTAGAGGAATATCAAAAATCTCAAATATAGATAAGGATGCCTCTATCTAAGAATCAGTAACCAATGGACCACCATACCACAACAATATGGTAGGATGCTGCTGTTAGAACTCACACATTAGATCATCCATCGTAGGTGCGGGTCATGGAGATCCCTACATGGACAACATTATATGTAGGAAACCCTCTTGAATTTGATATTTATTTTCCATTTTGGGTATATAAAGAGGTACCTTAGGTGGAAATATTGGGGGATTTCTAGTGGCTCATGGCCTACCACCTCCAAAGCATGGTCATTGCCACTATCTTGGCACATGAATCGATGATGCCATGGTGGCATAGCTCAAAAAAATCCAAGAAAACAACTCAAAACAATATTTAAGAGAATATAGAAGAACTAGTACTTCATAAGAATAAGGGATCAATACCCAAGGTACTACTGCAACTATCCACTTAGAAGACCATGCTATTGGTAAGTGTTTAAGTTTTATTTACAAGGGTTTTAGTAGGTGAAGGGTCAATCAAAATTTTCCTGTTCATTTACTAGAAACCATATCATTTTATGTTTTCATTTTATTATTTACATATAAAAAAGTTGATTAAATGGATTTCCACTCCCAGTGAATAAGGGTCCATACACGTAATCATTGAAATCAACACCCATTCAATTTCTATTTAACCCCTTCTATATTCAGTCTTAGAGTGTAATGAGTAATATACAATGGATTAACTCATTAAATTACCCATCCCAATCCATGAGGGACCATACATATCATGAATTGAAACTAGAAATTACTCAATCATATCCAAGGAGTAGCTCATGTAACCAGAGGTACATAGCTAACATGGGTAAAAACTAGCTATTTAAGATGCCACCATCAACATATATTGGAAAAAACTATTTAGATTGATGATGAAACTTTAAATAAAAAACTCCCTACCCTATAGAATATTTTAACAACATAAAAATATAAAAAAAATCATGGATCATTCAATAATCAAAAGGGAAAAAATTATACAAGAAGTGAAATGCACCTATATAAAATTTCATATGCATAGAATGTGAATTCTAGGCACCTATTATGTTGCATGTAAAGATGCTTCCTTGACCTCATCTAATTGAGCCAAGGATAATATCATTAAGGAATATTAAATAATACAACTCAAGTGAATCAACCAATTGTGAAAGTGTGTTAAATATAATAAAAAAAATACAGAACAATAATTTCTCATTCCCAAGAAACTTGGTATTTACCATAAACATGGGTTAACTACTCCTAGTACCAACTTATAACCAAGTTCCATAATGTTTATAATATATAATATGAATTAAAAAACATTAATAAAAAATAAAATAAAAACCTGCTCTCATACCTCTTTATGACATCCCAAACTAGGTGCCACTCAAAGGTGCCCCGAAGCTGGTTGACCACATAGTCTCAAGCCTCCACCCCCCATATGCTATAGGCTTCTGACTAGTAGTGAGGGACTAGGGTGTGTCTTTGGGTATACTATTACCTCATTAATAGATTGGAACACAATAGATATGTAATATCATGGAAATATGTGAAGAAGTTTAATAAATGAACAACTGATTGCGAAAGATAAGTATAAACATCCAAGAACTAAATAAATAAAAAAAGTTTGAAACTAAATCATATAAAAAATAATGATAATACATGTCATGTGTCTACAAAAACTAGAAAAATGGTATAAATGGAATAATACAATACATTCTATAAAAAATTAGGAAATAGAATCCAAAAAACTATCCATGAATCCCAAGAATTGTCTCATTCATCTACTACCAAGATCCTTCCTAATGAAAGCAATCTAGATCAGGTGTCCAAAGAGGGATAATTCAATTTTTCAATACCTAAATACATATAATATTCCTAGGTACTGTCGGCGGCCCAAATAGGGTGTGAGAAAAATCTTAGTAGGACACCACCAATGGTGTCTATACCATCTAGCTTGAGAAATATAAACTAACAGTGTGAAGGTATATACAAATGTAAAGAAATATTATAAATATAACTGATACTTACTTCAACCTCAGATAGTAATTTCCCTGAACATGTTATCATTTAATTATTTATGTTATAATTTATAATAATTGAAGTAAGAGGATCCAAGTTTTGAATAAGGAATCCTACTATGATAATAATAAAAAATGATCAAATGTAATAACTAAGGAATCTTGGATGATAAGAACAATGAATAGGATCCAAGGTAATAACCATAGAATCCTTAACTTCAGTGGTCAATCCAACTTAGTCATAACATGTAGCCTAGATATAAGGGTTTTGAGTGTAATCCAAGGGGCATCTCCAATTCATTACACTGTAAGTAGTTCTAACCAAGCCAAAGGATCTCCTTTAAGGTAAAAATGGGATAATAATGAATGGACCCAATTGGGAAAATCAATATTTCCCTATGTTTGAAGACATCAAGTTGGATCTAAGGAGTGTATCCAAGGCTTCCTAATATTCAAAATATAGTGAAGGGATCCAATGAAATTATGTTGGGCATTCACTGGTAGACAAGGACCATGTTCCAAGGTGGGTATCTTCCATGACAAGTGGCTCCTTGAATCAAAATGGTGTCATATGAGTGGTCATGTCATTACCTTGGGAATCCAAGTATGGTACAATTATAAACACTCCTATAAATATGAACAGGTACATATGTAATATGCACAAAATATATAATTAATTATTTAATTTAGGCCATGCAATACTCATGCATTTTTAATAAATCATGAGGTTCATTACATTACCTTTTATACTAGGTGACAAGACTAAAAGGACATGAACCCATTTATTAGTTTGATTACTTAATCATTTATTAGGTTAATTCCTTTACCTTTCATAAATATGATAAGGTGTGCTAAGGACATGCAACCAATGTCATTTAATTATAGTCAACTAAGACAAGTGATATAGAATATATACTTATCATTTACACTTTAAAGGTTCATTAATTAATTGGGAAAGTTACCTTATAAGGGTAAATTGATAAATATACATGTTACAAGCATTAACAATTCATTCATTTAGTTAAACAATTACTTTTATGAAGGTCAAATCATAGAACACCCAAAAAATAGCATAGATAGTCACAGAAAAGACACTAAAGGAATAATAAAGGGAACACCCTACTTGGGGTGGTTAGTGTTGAGGTTATAAACTCCAAAAATGTGATGATAATATACAAAAGGGGCTCTAAAATATGATCATATTGATTAAAATTATGGCATATGAATTTAATAATCCTCACCCAATGAAATCATCAAGCACACAATGATGGTAGTTTATAAAATAAAAATACTTGAAGGATAAGTCATATACCATCTACCTTGAGCCTATAACACTCTCCTAATCTAGTATAGACACTTAATTTGGCTTGGATCGAATGAAAATGAAAGCATGCATCAATTCCCTAAGAATAGGGAATATGAGTCCACATCAAAATAACTCTGTAGAGAAGAATAGAAACAATTAATGGAGCAAGATGAATGAAGATATTAACTAGAGGAATCCAATGAGACCCATGAAATATTTATCAGACTTAAAATGGAAGAGTTATCAAGAAAACTATCTGGAATCCACGGGAGGATATCTAATGAGAGAAAGGGGATACCAATTCATTGAAAATTAGAAATTAAGAGGGAAGGGTTAAATTAAACAAAATAAAGTGATTTTGGTCATTTACCCCGCCAAAAAAAAGGTTGCATGGTTTGACCACACGGTTGGCCAAACTATACAAAAACCATGTGCCTCCCACTGATTAAGGAGGGGCCCTGTATAGTTTCATGCATACAGTTTGACTAACCCTGAAAAAACCATGCACATGAATCTGTAAAAAACTAAAGGTGCCCCCACATGGGCATGCATCCCTATCCACATGGTTTCCTCAAACTATGAGGCCTCCTGATTCTCATTGCCCAACCCTTGCACAGTTAGGGAGGCCATGTGGACTAGCTCACATGGCTTCTAATAACTATGAGACCCAGTCCTTTTCTCCAATGGTTGGGGTTCTGAGCTCTAAATAATACCCATACACCCATTAAAAAACTATGAACACATTAGGAATCCATATTAGGTACATAATAAATAATTAGATCAAAATTTAAGGGATCCATACCTCATAGAAAAACCATGTTCTTACAATATGATATCTAGTTTTGTTCTTGATTGGGGGATTTTTTATGTCTTAGAGATCATTTGGATTCCTCTAGATTTCAAAAAGTTTGTTTGGTTTGCATCCTGGTGGGTTACATCTATAGTCACTGAAAGTGATAAGATATGTTGTTATGTGTCCCATTCACCTCTCTTTAATATTAAATATATGATTTTATATTCTATTCTCGTGGATTTATAATACCTATTTAATGATACCACCTTTTTCTAGTATCTATATCAAATAATGTTGTCTTCTTGATCTTTTGATAAAAGTGTTAAAAAGGGGTTTTTTCATACAGTTTGATGTTAAAACAATTTTAATGGAATAAACCCTTATTTTAGAAATTGAAATGCCCAGTTGTCTATTTAATGACTGTATCTTTAAATGGTATAATATTATAATTTACAAAGTTATGGGAAAAGTACCATTTTCTAAAGCTCTAGTATATTTTAAACTTTTTGAGAAATTTTCCTTCCTATGTGATGAAAATTATGAATTCTTGAATTCTTGTAATAAGTATCCATGTTGAATGAAGTTGAATTGATTTATTAAAATTGGATAAATGTGATGTTTATATAAATGTGTTCAGAGGTGTGAGTGAGATAAATTATTATTTTTTGATATGATTATATGGTATGATTTTTACCTTGAAAATTTCACCTCTTTTTTATATGTCATTGGAAGATATGTTCTGTCAGATTGATTATGATGAAGAGACAGGGGGGGGTGAATTATGATCCTTTAAATACTTCAACAGATTTGAAACATCCCTTTTTTATTTGAAATAATCCTTTAATTCTCTATTTAAGTATGAGTAAGAAGTGGATATAAATAAAGAAAAGATCATGGAGAAATATAGTGGTCCAGGGCATAAAAATCCCCTAGTCCACTCCACCAATTCTCCCTCCACATACTTGGTGATTTTCACTTGTAAGTTATTTTGTCAGGGACTTCTATAAATGATTATTTGTAGTTGATACCTTTATAATAAGGCTTTTAAAAGGTCTTATAGTTTTTTTTATAGGGAACTATAAATCCAAAGCTTAGTCTGATAATCTGACACTTCTTCACCAACATGACTGAGTCCAAGCAGCCGATACTCTAACAAATCAATAGAGATTGATTTGAATGGAAAAAATAAGTTTCTCTCATAGTTTTAGTAGAAATGGATAGATGTTTTTGGCCATTAATAATACATACCAGTAGAAAAATCTTTAACATCACATAATATTTCTTGGAATAGTGATAGAGAAAACACTAGATATATGAATAAACATGCATGTCTCTAAAGTGTAACTCTAAAAAATTATTTGTTAAACTTGCATAAGAATATTTAATAGTAAGATATTACTGTTGTGACAAAAACAAAAAATATTCAATCAACTAGATCAAAACATGTATGTCTAAAAAGTATATATCTAAAGGTAATGAAAACTATTATTTACAAGAAAATATGTCTTTAATTTTGATACAGATCTGTATATTAAGAATATGAATATCTCAATATTTATCCTATTAGTTGAACAACTCTAGGTCAAACTGTCTCAGAAAATAATTCATAAAAAATCATGAATAATTGAATTCAAATAATTCAAATAGAGTCATAAATCCCCTTAGAAATGAAAAATGATTTAATCTTTTGAGTGTAAGTCTTTGAATCAATCGTAAAATAGAATTAAAGACATATTTACTTTCAGTGAGACCATTGTAGAAAAAATAGAAAATATCTTAAATTTAAAACTCTTTCAGTAACTATATTAAATGTAGGGTTCCTTCACATAGTGAAAAACATCAAAAGTTTGATTGAAAATGTATGGTTATATACAAAATTAGGATTGATGAACCATATTTTTGTTACTAAAATGTATGTTTTCTTCCAAAAATATGGTTACTGATCTATAATTTTCTAATAGCGTATGGTTAATGATTCATATGTTTTATTCCAAACACAAGGATCCCAAATTATATGTTATGATTACAAACATAGGGTACAAATATTGTTTCTGGATTACTTTCAAAATTCATCTAGAATACTTAATAAAATATCTTTCCACAGATCAATGACTTGTGTATGCTTCCAGAATAAAAATAAATATTCTAATGAATATAATATTCTTGAAATTCACTTAAAAGAAATTTATTAATAACAATAATGTGGGTGTTTGTGAGCATCAAAATAAAAAATAAATTAATTAAATTGTTGAATCAACACATGCTCAACAATCTCTCCCTTTTTGATAGTCACAAAACCCATAAAAAATATTTAAATTAAAAATAATTTAAAAGATGAAATATTTACACATATAAATATAAATAAATTATAATTACATTTACCCCCTTTATATATATAAATTTGAGGTAAATTTCTCCCCTCAAAATATTTCCTCCCAAAAAAATATAAATTTCTCAACAATTTTCTCATAATTATCTCATAAATTTCTCTTAAATTTCACATAAAATTTTATCTCTATTTTTTGAAATCAAAAATAAATAACGAAACAAATTTTTACTAATCAAAACAATTTAAATAGAAAGATACACTATAATATTTAATTTGAGTAAACTACAAATATGAAGAGAAGTTACGGTGTTAGAAAGGGTTATATGGATCACATTAACATTAAAAACATTGATTTTTTTTTCACTTAAATAAGCTAAAAATCTTCCCATATGTTCAAATATTCTTTTAACATCTATAAAATATTTGATACAATGAAGAAGATGAAAAATGTTTGATCAAAAAATCTTTTATCTCATTAAGATCCAAATTTCTAACAACTTCTTTTCTGAGCGACTTCACCTTACTTATCATTTCAATTTTAGACATTTCAAAGTATTCTTTTAAAATAAAACTTTCTTTTACTTTATGATACTCCCTTTTAAGTGTATCAAAAATGTAGGATCGAAATAGTGATGTAGATGCTCAATATACAAGAGGGGGGTGAATTGTATACTTTAAAAATTCCTTTGTAATCTTTAAAGTTAGTTAAGAATAACTATGTTTTCCTTAAGCAAAGGAAAGGCTAAGTTTAACAAAGTTAAACTAAGCAAATTCACAACACCTCTTAACACCGAATGAAAACTAGGAAAGAAATTCCGAAAGTAGGTTCCGGAAATTAGGTTCCGGAAATTGAAACTTAATAAAAGTTTACAATGTGAGATTCTAACTTAAAGCGTATAGAATCTAAATGAAACAGAGTACAAATAAGGAAGTATAAGAAAGTTATACTTTCCTTATATTACAAAATGCAGTGGAATATAAACAAGTAGTAAAACTACAAGTAACAAGATATAAATCTTTTAACCCGAAGAGAAGGGTATCCAACAACTTTGGATAAAGGTCCCTTGATTTATACTTTCAAGTAAGTCTGTCTTACCCACACCAGGGTAAGCCCTCGATACGAAGATCGGAGTCTCTGTATTTCTATCCCCGCAAGCCCTCAACTTCAAGGTAGTTGGCAACCTCTGTCTTCCTCAGCAAGAAAGCCCTCGAACTTTAAGGTAGTCGGTACCTCTGTCTTCCTATCCCCGGAAGCCCTCGAATGTAATCACCAACATTCGGAGTCACACGAAGCTTTTGAGAGTTAATAAGAGTCTCTCTCTCTAGAAATCACTTCAAGTGGATTAGTCAGCCTTTCAGCACTTTTTCATCCATCCGCGCCGAGCTCTTTCAAATGAGCTCCTATTTATAGGTAAGGTCATCTCCTTCTCCAACGGTCATATTTTCCTTAAAGATCGGAGGGACCTGTACACGTGTCACTTAGACAACGGTTAGTTTATAACAAAACAGATGACATCGTTTTTTAACAAAACAAGTGTAACAGAATGTACGACATCGTTTTAATTCTGACTCAAAGGTTCGGAATGAACGCTTCGGAGTAAAGGTTCGGAGTGTAATGAAAAATAATAAAGAGTAGACAAAATATAGAAATGTAAGTAATATAGAAGTTCGGAGACTAAAAAAGATATTTTTCGGAGTCTGAATTAATTCAGAGTGTATAAAACAAAGATGATCAGATTCTGTTTAATAGGTGAATTCGGAATGAGAATTCGTCATCAGAATTCGTAATGAGAATTCTTCATCAGAATTCGTAATGAGAATTCTTCATTGGAATTCGTAATGAGAATTCTTCATCAGAATTCGTATCCTGAATCTGGAATAGAACTTAGTCAGAGTTCATATCGAGAATTCGGAATGAAAACTTCCTTATAGTTCTTAACCAGAAATCGGATCCTAAAACAGAATTCTTTATATCAAAGTTTCAACAATTCCGAGAAAATGAATCCGAATCTCATACTTTAAGAAAAATATGGATGAAAATATGATAAGGATAATTTTTCTTATAAAAGCGATTTTCCTTAAGAAAGCAATTTTCCTTATAAAAATGATTTTCCTTAAGAAAGCAATTTTCCTTATAAAAGCAATTTTCTTAAAGATAGGGTGTTTGTGATTTTCAAAACAAGAAGGAATGGAAAAGTCATAAGGAAAACCTTATTGACTCAACAATCTCCCCCTTTTTGGAAAGCACAAACATCCTTACAAAAAAAAATTCTAAGAAGAAAGAAAAACATTAAGGCTTATCTCCCTTTGCTTTAAGGATATTAATGAATACGACTAACTCCCCCTTAGGCTTTGAGACTCTAAGGATTGTATTCAGATTTCCGGAGTGATAAATAAGAAGGTCTTCTTTAATGAAAAAGCTCCCCCTTAAACAAACTCTTATTAGAGTTTTTCTTTTTTCTTAAGGATATTTTTCTTCTCCCCCTTTGATAAACTCTTATTAGAGTTCTCCTTTTTCTTAAGGATCTTTTCCTTCTCCCCCTTTGTGATTTTCAAAAAGAATTGGAGGGAATGGAAAGAATAACAAAGTACCTAAAATATTAGTAATGACAACAAAAGAAACGAGAGGCACAAATTTCATTAGGTTTGAAATCTCGACAACAAAAAGAAAAAAAATACAACAAAAAGATCGGATTTGGTTATTTCGGATCTTTTTCCTTCGACATGAGCCCCTTTAGAATAGTCTTGATCTTCTTCAGGTCTTTATGATCTTCTTCAGCTTGCTTCTCTAAGACAACTATTCTTACGGACTGAGCTTCAATTTTTTCTTCCTAGGCTTTTAGGTTTTCTTCCTGAGCTTTGATCTTTTCTTCCTGAGCCTTCATCCTTTCTTCAAAATCAATCCGATGATCCCTTTCAAACATCCAGTTTTGAGAAACGGAATTCAGCTTCCCATTCAGATCTCTCACTTCTTGAATCCGGAAGTTCTTTTCTTCTGTCATCTTCTCTTCAAAAGATGTAGTTAACTCATTTATCTTCTTGTCCTCGATTTCAAAAGCATCTTTAACATTGTCTTGAAACTCATCAAACAATCTCATCTCTTCCACATTCTTCTTCGACCAATTTTTCATCCTCTTACAATATTTTCTATGAGCTTCGTAACCAACAAAGAAGGTTTTGAACTGAGCTTCAATCTCAACGCACTTGTCCATAACCATAGATACGGAGTCAGTTTTCTGATTCAACGCATGTTGGAGCATCTGACATCTAGAGTCAATACTAGAGAATGTCGGAATGGATCCCACCAACTTCTTTAAAGACTCGACAACAAAATCATGCCCCAACGAGGATGACTCCGAATCTGAAATCTTGCTTGGACAGTTTTCTTCCTCAATAAGCTCCAACTTCCTTTTAGACGAATCACCATATTCTCTTTTCTTGCTAGCCACTGATTTCGGAGTTTCAACAAGGAGTTGCTTTCCCTTGTCTTTCTTCGGAATTGATTCCTGATCAGGAGTTTTCTTCTCCCCAGTAGATAATTGAACAATCTCATCAACAACTTTCTGAACAACATCTTCCTCATTCTTATCCTTCTCTGGAGTTACTAACTTAGAGGATTCAGCCTCTGAAGTTCGGAGTGATAGATGTTCCGAAGGTGATCCTTTATAATCATCCACTTGTTTCAAAAGATCTCCTGTTTCACCACTTCCTTCAGCAACTTCTTCTTCCTCTCCCACTTGCTTAATCTGCTCAATTTGCTCAACATGCTCATCTGTAGTCTCTTCCGGAAAATCAAGGTTTCTTCCTGGAGTCTCAGGTAGAGATTCTAGGGAGAAAGATCTCGGAACTGGGATGCTTCCGGATACCATCTCATTAAACTCTAACAATGCTTGGACTGCCTCGGCTTCTGACACCTTCTTCTTAAGATTATTTTCCTTTGCTTGTTTTTCAAGTTCATCAGCAGTTCTCTCCTTTAATGCCTTAGCTTCCGTAGGGTCCAATCCGAACTGCGGATCCCCTACTTTCCTTTTCTCTTTATCAGCTCTCCACTTTGTAACTACCTCATCAGGATAGGTCTTCTTCTTCTTTGGTTTGGGAGGAGCGGTTTGAACTTCCTTAGAATTAGGATCTTCAACTTCAGCTGCAACTTCCTTTAACTCTCTTTTCTTCACTGGTTTGGATGATTCCGGTTCAGCGGCCTTCGGAACCGTTTCTTCTTGATTAGGCAAATCAACGAACTCACCAATCTCCTTGTTGAAAGCCACATCCATCCTCTTAAGGGTGTCATCACTAACCAACAAAATTTTACAAACCCTTGGCTTGGATCTGCAATCTTCCTTGAAAGGTTCAAGGCACCGGACTATCAACTTTGATAATATTGCTGGGTACATTACGATCTGAGCTCTGAGATTTCCTTTTTTAAGATTCTCAATGGTTATAAGAATGTGCCTCATGAAGTTAAACTTCCTTAGATTTATCAGGAAATCTAAAATATAGATCTCACTCTTCTTCAAGCTGTCTTTATCGCCTTTCATCGGTACGATAAGTCCTTGCACCCACAACTCTAGAATCTGGAAGTTTGTGGATAGACTTGCAATCTTTGGAGCCTTGTCATCAGCCAGTCCGAGAGTTCCTAATGCTTTTTCCTTGTCGAAGCTACCCTTAGAGTCCGGAAATACATGAGAAATAAATTCAGATTCTCCTTCATAGGACAACCCTACCAAGCTTGCTGCCTTGGTATAAGAAAGTTTGTAAGTCTTTCCATAAGACTTAAAAGAAAACATATCCCTATTATCTTCCGGGAAGAAGGAAACAGTTTCATAGAACTCAACATGTAACTCTGTAAAAACATCGTCTTGAGTCCCTGGTTTGGATACAGAAACATCTTCCCAGCCATTCAACTTAATGTTCTTTGAGATAAGAGAGTCATAGTTGTTGAAGAAATCCGTATGGAATAACCTTTCTCTATAAACTAACCACTGAGAAATAGGCTTGGTGGAAGACATTTCTTGAGACGCTAACTCTGCAGACATTTGGATCTGTAATCCTCTGAGAAGTTCGGAACGGAGACAACTGTAGTTCGGAACGGCCTTAAAACAGAGAGGTAGAGATTCGGGACGCGAGAGCTTGAGATCGATGTGGGACGAGTATTTGGGTCCCCTTTATATAGGCAACGAGATGACGGTTCACCTTCCATAGTTGATCTAACGGTTAGAATGAGCTGAGATCAGATCTGATGGTTGAAAAATTGAATCCGATCTTTTTGAGGTTTTTATTAAGACAAAGAATTAAGAAAACTATAATCCGAAAACATAATACAAGAAAATTCCAGCAAGTAAAGTATGACTACGGAAACTTGAGTAAGGAAATCATACCTTTTGGATTGGGTGAGGAGGATTATTCGTAATGGGTAATATAACAAAGACTAGAAAAAAAAACTTTATTATGAGAAGACAGATTTCGAAAAAATTTTACTACGGAAAATAATCTCAGTACGAAAAACTTAGTACGAAAAAGTTAGTACGAAAAACACATTACGAAAAAAAATCAGTACAAAAAACTTAGTATGAAAAAGTTAGTACGAAAAACACATTACGAAAAAAATCAGTACAAAAATCTGGTTATGAAACTGCTAGTACGTAATTTTCCATTCCGGAAATTTTCAATACGAACACTTCCATTCCAGAAGTATTCTGTACGAGAATGTCCATTTTGGAAAATTTTAGTTCCGGAAGTTCCATTCCGGAAATCTTCTTTCCGAAAAGTTTGAAAACAAACTATGAATTTTTTTTTGTTAAACCAACAAACAAATGTACTCCCCCTATGAAAAGGAGTTTATTACTGTAAGGAGACTTTTTCAACAGAAAGTTAATTGAGAAAGATTACCTTACGGTTATCATTCCTAACTTCTGTTTAATATATTCAAATCTATCAGAAGGCAAAGATTTTGTGAAAATATCAGCAAGTTGATCTTGCGTTCCGATAAACTGAAGAATAATATCTCCTTTAAGTGTGTGATCCCTAAGAAAGTGATGCGTAATATCTATGTGTTTTGCACGAGAGTGATGTGCATGGTTTTTACTTAGGGCAATGACACTTGTGTTATCACACAAAATTTGAGTTTTAGTGAAACTCAAGCCATAGTCTTTGAGTGTGTGTTGCATCCACAACACTTGTACAAAACAACTTCCAGCTGCTACATATTCAGCTTCAGCAGTGGACAGTTCTACAGAATGTTGCTTCTTGCAGGACCAAGAAACTAAAGAATCTCCTAAGAAATAACAAGCTCCGGATGTACTTTTTCTATCCATTCTACATCCACCAAAGTCAGCATCAAAAAAGCTTTTTAAAACAAAATCATTTCTAGAAGTATATAATAATCCTAGATCTATGGTTCCCTTAAGGTAGCGAAAAATTCTTTTTACTGCCTTTAAGTGAGATTCCTTAGGATTGGATTGATATCTTGCACATAAGCATACTGAAAACATTAATTCTGGTCGACTAGCTATTAAGTAAAGCAGACTTCCTATCATACCTCTAAAAGATGTTTGATCTACTGGTTTCCCAGCTTCGTCAAGATCTAAAGAGTTTGAGGTACCAATGGGAGTACTTATACTTTTAGTGTTGTCATAACCATACTTTTTAATAAGATCTTTAATATACTTATGTTGAGATATGTAGATCCCTTCTGGTTTTTGAGAAATTTGAAAACCAAGGAAAAATGTTAACTCACCCATCATACTCATTTCAAACTCAGATTTCATTAGACTAGCAAAAGAGTCAGTCAAAGATTGCTGAGTTGAACCAAATATAATGTCATCAACATAAATTTGAACAATCAAAACATTTTTCTTATCTTTCTTTATAAAAAGGGTTGGATCTACATTTCCCTTAACATAGTTATTTTGAAGCAAAAAACCAGTGAGTCTATCATACCATGCTCGTGGGGCTTGTTTAAGGCCATACAAAGCTTTGGTAAGTCTAAAAACATGATCATGATGTTTTGTATCTTCAAAGCCAGGAGGTTGTTCAACAAAAACTTCTGCTTGAACATAAGCGTTAAGAAAAGCACATTTCACATCCATTTGGAAAAGTTTGAAATTAAATAATGCTGCAAAGGCAAGTAGAATACGGATAGATTCAAGTCTAGCTACTGGAGCATAGGTTTCTTCATAGTCTATTCCTTCTTGTTGATTATAGCCTTTAGCAACAAGTCTAGCTTTATTTCTAACAATGACTCCATTTTCATCACATTTATTTCTGAAAACCCATTTTACTCCAATAACAGAAGTTTCCTTAGGTCTTTCAACCAAGATCCAGACTTTATTCCTTTCAAATTCATTTAGTTCATCTTGCATGGCTTTAATCCAATCATCATCACCTAAAGCTTCATCAGTGCTTTTAGGTTCTAATTGGGAAAGGAATGCTAGATGTTCTACTTCATTTCTTAAGGAACTTCTAGTCCTTACAGGTTGATTTACATCACCAATGATACTATCACTGGGATGATTCTTAAGAAACACCTGATTTGGGTTTTGGAAAACCTGTTCATCAATATAGGGTAGAAAGTCCTCTGGTGTAAATGTTTCAGAAGTATCTTCTAGAACAATTTCCTTGTCAGAAGTTTCTTCTATCAAAGGTTGACAATCAGTTTTTGAAAACACATCCGAAAATGTAAGTTGAGATGTTTTAAAAACAAAAGGATCTGATTCATCAAATTTTACATGTGCTGTTTCTTCAACAGTACAAGTATTTTTATTAAAAACTCTACAATCCTTAGAGGTTGTGGAATATCCTATGAAAATTACTTCATCTGATTTTGGTGCGAATTTATGTAAGTTATCTTTAGTATTCAAAATGAATACTTTGCAACCAAAAACCTTGAAGTAGGAAAATCTTGGTTTTCTACCATTCCATAACTCATAAGGAGTTTTATTGAGAAAAGGTCTAATCAAAACTCGATTTATAGTATAGCAAGCAATACTTACAGCTTCAGCCCAGAAATGTCTAGCAATAGAATATTCACTCAACATGGTTCTAGTTATTTCTTGAAGAATTCTATTTCTTCTTTCAACTACACCATTTTGTTGAGGAGTTCTAGGTGCTGAAAAATTGTGAGTAATACCTTTTTTACTACAAAAAGTTTCAAAATCAGAATTTTGAAATTCTCCTCCATGATCACTATGAATAGTTTTCAATGGAAGGTTTTTCTCATTTTTAACTTGAGCTCTAAAAATTTTGAAATAGGAAAAAGCTTCATATTTCTTTGCTAGAAAATAGACCCAAGTAAATCTGGTGTAATCATCAACTAGAACAAACACATAGTATTTTCCTCCAATACTTCCAGTTTGTGTTGGACCAAAAAGATCCATGTGCACTAACTGTAATGCATTGGTTGTTGAGACTTCACCGATAGACTTAAAACTAGATTTATGTTGCTTGCCATATTGACAAGGATCACAAACTTTAGAAGAATCAAATCTAAGCTCCAGTAGATCCTTAACTAGTTTCTTCTTAGAGATTTTACATAGGTTTCTCATATTACAATGTCCTAATCTTCTATGCCATAACCAAGAATGATCTTCCATTGCACTTAAGCAAGGTAAATCTTGACTCCTGAGGTCTTCTAGGTTCAAAGTGTAGACATTCTCTTGGCTATTGGATGAGAGAATAAATTCTTCCTTGGAATTGTGAACTAAACACTTATCATTCCTAAAATTCACAAGGTAACCTTCATCACATAACTGACTTATGCTAATGAGGTTGTGCTTAAGACCTTTAACAAAAAGAACATTTGAAATCAAGGTTTTACCAAGAAAAACAATATTACTAATACCAACAATCTCTCCCTTAGCATTGTCTCCGAAAGTTACCTTTCCTCCTTTCGTTTTGATAATATTTTCAAAAAATATTTTGTTACCAGTCATGTGCCGGGAACATCCACTATCCATGTACCATGTATAGTTTTTGGTACTCTCTTTATTATCCTGAAATCAAGAAGAAAATTAGATTTTTGGAATCCAAACTGGGTTGGATCCGAGATTTCCAGACAATAAAATTTTAGGAACCCACATCTTCTTAGAAAAATAAGCTTTGTGAAATCCTAGAGATTGGGTTTTGTTTAAGGAACAATTCTTTGCCCAGTGACCACCACATTGACACTTGGTACAAAATGGGGCACTTTTAGGAACAAAATAATTGTTACTGAAAATAGGTTTTTCATGGGTATAACCAAATCTGGATTTATTTCTTAAAGGTCGTATTTGGGAATACATCTTATCAAAATTTTCATTACCATGGGTAAAGTTTGATAAACATTTCTTTAAGGAAAAAATTTCGGACTTGAGTTTTACAACCAAGTTTTTATCCTCAAAATAATTAGTTTTAGAACTAGAGTTAGGCTCGAAAACATTTTTCTTAGAAATTAATTTTTCTAATTCTTTAGAAAGTTTGTTCTTCTCAGAACTTAATTCCTCAAGATTTTTTGATATATTTTCAAAATCAGCATTTTTCTTATTAAGATCTTTAGAAAGATCTGATATCTCTTTTGTAAGAATATAATTCCCAGAGTTTGCCTTTTCAAGTTTCTTATTGAGTTTGGAATTCTCAATCTCAAGAAGTTCAGAAAACCTAGAGACTTCTTCATAAGTAGGTAAAGTATTTTCCTCATCAGAAGATGATTCTTCATCAGAAGAATTATAATACTTACTATCATTAGAATTTAAAGAAACATTGGTCAATGATTCGGCATTTCGTACCTTAGCCATAAGGCAATGATTGTCAATAGGTAATCTGGCTATAAGACCAAGATTCTTCTGTCCTGAAGATTCATATTCAGAAGTTTCATCTGAAGAATCACCACCACTGGAACTCCAGGTATCATTAGCTTTCAGAACTTTCTTAGCTTTAGCTTTATAATACTTCTTCCTGTTCCTGTCTGAATGTCTTTCCTTCCTTTCTTTCTTTTTGAGCATAGGGCAATCTGGTCTAATATGTCCAGCTCTTTTACATTCATAACAAGTAACTTCTCCATCTTTCTTATCTTTCCTTTCCTTTTTCTTATACTTAGATTGAAAATTTCTCTGTCCAGCTATCTTGTTCGTCCTTCGAGCAAGATTTGCTAATTCATTTTCTGAGACTTCACTCTCACTTGATTCGGATTGGAAAATAACTTTCTTAGACTTAGATCTGGTTACTCTCTCAGGAGTCTTAGCTTTCATCTGATTTGAAGTTGTAGTAAAAGCAACAGTACCATTTCCATTCTTCTTCTTGATGTTGTTAGCATCTCTCTTCATTCTAGTTTCATGTTGTAGAAGAGTTCCAAATAATTCATCAAGAGTAATTTGAGTGACCTTCCTATTCTCATCTATAGCTGTTCTCTTGGATTCCCACTCATTGGGCATAATGTCAATTATCTTGTCCACAAGAGCTTCATCATCTAAACCTTTCTCTTCCATAGATTGTAGACTGTTGACAATAGTCACAAATATTTGTTGAACTTTACAGATAGGTTCTCCATAAGGAAAGTTGAAGCCATGATATTCAGCTCTAAGCAGAGCTCTTCTAGTCTCAATCACCTTAGAAGTCCCAAAGTGTGTAACTTCTAACTTTTTCCATATACATTTAGCTGCTTCACAAGAAGAAATTTGGCTATATATATTTCTGGTCATTGAACATAGTAAAGTATTGCGTACCTTATAGTTTAGTTGATAATCTTGCTTTTCCTGATTAGTAAAAGATCTGACTTCTTTGTCAGAAATTTTATAATCACCAGTAAGCATAACAAAGTTGTCTACTCCAGTATTAATAACAAAAGTCTTCATACGATCTCTCCAGTATTCATTGTCATTACCATCAAAGATTGGTGGTCTTGTATGATTCAGATTGTCAATTGATTCAACATTAATTCCTGCCATACTTAAATAACTTTGCACACAAACTTGTTAGTAGCAAAGAATCGTAATAACAAAGTTCGGAATGAGAAAAGTTCGGAATGGGGAAAATTTCGGAATAGAAATTCGGAATCAAAAAGTGAGCAATAAAAACTTGTATGTGAGTACAAGTATTTCAGAGACCTGCTCTGATACCAAATGTAAGATTGGTATAGAGTAAGAGGTTTCCAACTGTAACAGCCCAAGATTTTATAAAAAAATATTCTTTTTAATTTTATTAATGTCTTGTGTTGTACGCTACACCAAAAGGAGCTTGCACAACACACATCCTTGACTTGACTTGCATTACACGCAATCGCGACCTTCCTCGATAGCGTGTGTAGTACGCAATACCGAGTTTCACTAAACAACGATATGCTATAAAAATATTATTAAAACTAGCCGTTATGAATAGTAATAACCACTTTTTGAAATCCAGTAAATCTTATTTTTCAAAATGAACTTTATTTTTGGATTCGGAGTATCGAATTTAGCCTAAGGTGAAATTTTGGTACTTTTCGGATAACTTTCATATTCTGATGAATAGTGAAAATTACTAAATTATAATTAAAAACAACTTTTTTAATCGAAATAATTAATAGTGATAAATCATTAATTTGAGTGGTTTTAAAGTATATTTAGAATATATTTTTACAATTTAATACAATGTTGGTCATTGGATGTAGTTTCACATTTAAACTAGACATAAACAAGTGTCAATCTTTTGATAGATATTGTTTCTTAAAAACACGCTATTTGTTTTAACAGCGGGATTTAATTATAAAATTAATTAATGCAACTTTTATGTTATGAATTTGGTAAAATAGACTTCATTTTTGAATTCGGAATATGAAATATAGCTTGGGATGAAATTTTGGCATTGTTCTGAAAAACATCAATTTTTGATGAATAGTGAAACTACTAAGTGGTAGGTTAAAAACTGAATTTTGCATAAAACTTAATTTTACCGCTTCTGTGAATGGAATTTCGAAAATCCGAGAGACACGGTTAATATCAAGGACTAAAATGTGGTTCAATGAGATGAAAATAATTTTTTGGTGAATAGTAACTTTTTACTTTTTTTTACCACGGTTAATAGTAAATAAGGTAACTAAGGGTAAATATGATATTAATATTACCCTAACACATGTCCTAATTCTATTGGACAAGTTTAATTCGACCAAAAACAAACTTAGGAATAAAATATGACCATTTAGGCCCACTTGGATTAGATTAGGACATTTATTATTAATTTATTTAAAGAAGGGTTAAAATAGTTAAAATCAAAGTTTAATAAGTAAATCATTTTTAATATGGGGTTATACATAAGATAAATTCGACTATAAATATTAATTAGAAAGCTAAAAAGATTTCCTACATGATGGTATTTTATTTGTAATTTTTAGACATCAAATAATATAATTTATTTATGACACAAAAATGATGCAGTAATTATCTTATTAATGAAATATTGACATAATTGATAATATAAATACCAAAATAAATGTAATTTAAGACTTTTTATGAATTCCACTAATTTTATAGGTTACTATGATATATTAGTGTTGATTTAATCAACTTGGTTCGAACATATAATTCTGTTATGACTTTCACAAAAAATCATATATCAAATAGTGTCAAAATTGACACAAAATAGTTTTTAAATCAAATATTATATTATTAATTGTTATTTTATTCCTAAAAATCTAAGGTTCGGCCAAATGACTTAGATAAGGATATATGTATTAATAATATACAATTTGGGGTTCGTTTGGCATGTTATAGTAAGTTTATTAACCATATAGTGAAAGAAAACAAAAAGACACGGTAAAAGTTAAATTATTTAACTTAGAGTTAAATCTAATTGATAAGGTTAAAATAATACCCTAAACTTGTCTAAATCCTATTGGTTGATAGGATTTCGACCCATCCCCACTTTATCGTCGAAATAAGACCCTTTGGAACCATTATAAACCGATTTTGACTTTAATATAAAATAATATTTTGAGATATTCCTAAGGTGCCCCTCTCCTCCCCTATAAAAGGACACCTCCTCCCCCTCCTCCTCACACCAATTTGAGAACTCAAGCTCGGCCAACCCCTGCCAATTTCTCCTCTCCACTTCCCTAGCAACATCCTAGAGGTTCTGGTCTTCCTCAAAGACCAATTTTAGTGCCCTAAGAGGAGGTCTCAAAGAGGCACTTCAAAGAAGAGGTAATTACCGTTACCAATTCTTTCATCTTTATTTCTTCTTCCACTTCTTCTTCTTAGGTTGTTTCATTATGAAGTAATAACATCAGTATCACTCATATACTGATATGTTATTATAAGTATGAAACAACCCTATTTCACCATCTATCCATCCTACGGAAAAAGAAATCACCGCGCGTGCGTACGTACGGAATACCGTCTCCACGCCGTGGTGTAATCTATTTTCCACCACCACCTTACATGGATGGGTATAATGGTGTAAAGAATAACTATACATAGTTATTAAAACATCATATTGATTATGATATATTGTATAATACACTCCAATTCAATTCAATATTTATAGAAATGATATCATCGCTCGTGCGTACGTACGGAATACCGTCTCCACGACGCGATGAGATTCATTCTCCATGTTAACCATTTAAGAATGATTATAATGTATATATAAGAAATAATAATGAAATATATGACATTATAAAGCTACTGGATTTATGTATATATATACATATGTATGTCATCTACTTACTTCCATTTCAAGACAATAAGGAAAGGAAAACAGCGTTCATGCGTACGTACGGACTACCGTCTCCATGAACGGTGTTTTTCATTTTATTTATCTACCTATTATATATATATATATACTGAATATATATGATATATAAATCATATTTTATATTCTGGAAGTAAGTAAATCATGATATAAGTAATAATGATGTCAATAACAACAAGTCAAAACACCTACGATAAATGAAACGATTTTACCCAAAACGCTTCTTTAACATGGAATTTACAAAAGAACGGGTAATATAATGTCATAAGTGAACCATATATGATATCATAACAATGAATATGATTCTGTAATAAGTCAATAACATGATTTAAATCATTATACAGGAGGTTCGGACACTTACAAAGCAAGTCGGACCTAAGGTAAGGGAAATATCACAATCTCATTTTTATCCGAGATTGTTTATTCGTAAGTATTTACTGGGGTGTATTTTATCATCCACATCCATGTTACCTCAATATGTAATATTATTTCCATCCACCTACAAATTTTTAAATCCAATTTTACCCTTCTATGAGTTTTTAGTAAAGGATATGAAAGGAATCTTTTTTCGTTTTTCGTATGAGGTACTTTTTGACTTTTCCGACAAAAGTACGAAGAATGTTTTTTTTAACTTATACGGAACAAACGGATTTATACTGTTTTATAAAGCCTTATTTTCATGAAGCTTCCTCTAAAATATTTCATGACTATTTTCAATAAAATCTCTTTCTTTTAAAATTGCATGATGTTTTGTGAAAAGAAATTGATTTTGAAGAAGAAAGGATATTTTCCTCAAGAATTCAATTCAAGTGTTTTATCAAAATTATTTTCCATATAAGATAATAAAGGGTTCTGTTTCTATCCATATTTTTACATTGATTTGACTATGTTGGGATGAAATTATGTTTATGAATTCCTTTATCTTATATGAATGGTTTTATGATGTCATGTTGTTTAAGAATCCCATTTTTATTACATGGGTTATGCAATGATGTATGATTTATGATTTTGTGGCACACATAAGAAAGGATTCATTAAGAGATGGGTGGGACCTATATCTCCCTCCAATGCATTGGGTAAAGATTTCATATCTCATGAGATAGACATGGCTGGAATGGTAGGTTATACCGGTTCAGTGAAACAGGACTGAAACGAGGATTACTCGATTCAGAAAGGGACTTTGTCCACTAAGATAGTCTTGGCAATGAGTCTTGACTAACAAGAAATGATTCTCTATGATTATGTGTGTATGCCACAATGAGTAATGTTTTAAGTTATGATTTCATTTTCACTTCTATGATTTATCCCACGTTATGATATTATGAGCTCTTTTGCAGGTTAAGATTTCCAAAAGCTATGTTCTTATGTATATGATGTGATTGATATTTCTTTTGTTTACCCTTACTGAGCATTTGAGCTCACCCTTTTATGTTTTCTTTTCCCCAGGATATAAAGAAAGGTTTTTAGGTAAAAAAAAAGGGGAAGATCTTTATGGGAGATATTGAAGATCTTTCACCACGATTAGAAGATTACGTTCCGAGTTTCCAAAGACACTAAACTATTACGATCCTTGTGTGTGTATTTTTGTTATGTACTAAGTATTCCGCAAAAGTAATGTAATGTCCATGTACGATAAGCTTCGGGTCTCTACACCAACCTTTGATACCAATTGTAGGATCGATATAGTGATGTAGATGCTCAATATACAAGAGGGGGGGTGAATTGTATACTTTAAAAATTCATTTGTAATCTTTAAAGTTAGTTAAGAATAACTATGTTTTCGTTAAGCAAAGGAAAGGATAAGTTTAACAAAGTTAAACTAAGCAAATTCAGAACACCTCTTAACACTGAATGCAAACTAGGAAAGAAATTCCAAAAGTAGGTTCCAGAAATTAGGTTCCGGAAATTGAAACTTAACAAAAGGTTACAATGTGAGATTCTACCTTAAAGCGTATAGAATCTAAATGAAACAGAGTACAAATAAGGAAGTATAAGAAAGTTATACTTTCCTTATATTACAAAATGCAGCGGAATATAAACAATTAGTAAAACTACAAGTAACAATATATAAATATTTTAACCCAAAGAGAAGGGTATCCAACAACCTTGGATAAATGTCCCTTGATTTATACTTTCAAGCAAGTCTGTCTTACCCACACCAGGTTAAGCCCTCGATACAAAGATCAGAGTCTCTGTCTTGCTATCCCCGCAAGCCCTCAACTTCAAGGTAGTTGGCAACCTCTGTCTTCCTCAGCAAGAAAGCCCTCGAACTTTAAGGTAGTCGGCACCTCTGTCTTCCTATCCCCGGAAGCCCTCGAATGTAATCACCAACATTCAGAGTCGCACGAAGCTTTTGAGAGTTAATAAGAGTCTCTCTCTCTAGAAATCACTTCAAATGGATTATTCAGCCTTTCAGCACTTTTTCAGCCATCCGCGCCGAGCTCTTTCAAATGAGCTCCTATTTATAGGTAAGGTCGGCTCCTTATCCAACGGTCATATTTTCCTTAACGATCGGAGGGACCTGTACACGTGTCACTTAGACAACGGTTAGTTTATAACAAAACAGACGACATCGTTTTTTAACAAAACAAGTGTAACAGAATATACGACATCGTTTTAATTCTGACTCAAAGGTTCGGAATGAACACTTCGGAGTAAAGGTTCGGAGTGTAATGAAAAATAATAAAGAGTAGACAAAATATAGAAATGTAAGTAATATAGAAGTTCGGAGTCTAACAAAGATATTTTTCGGAGTCTGAATTAATTTAGAGTGTATAAAACAAAGATGATCAGATTCTGTTTAATAGGTGAATTCAGAATGAGAATTCGTCATCAGAATTCATAATGAGAATTATTCATCAGAATTCGTAATGAGAATTCTTTATCAGAATTCGTAATGAGAATTCTTCATTGGAATTCGTAATGAGAATTCTTCATCAGAATTCGTATCCTGAATCTGGAATAGAACTTAGTCAGAGTTCATATCTGGAATTCGGAATGAAAACTTCCTTATAGTTCTTATCCATAAATCGGATCCTAAAACAGAATTCTTTATATCAAAGTTTCAACAATTCCGAGAAAATGAATCCGAATCTCATACTTTAAGAAAAATATGGATGAAAATATGATAAGGATAATTTTTCTTATAAAATCGATTTTCCTTAAGAAAGAAATTTTCCTTATAAACGCAATTTTCCTTAAGAAAGCAATTTTCCTTATAAAAGAAATTTTCTTAAAGATAGGGTGTTTGTGATTTTCAAAACAAGAAGGAATGGAAAAGTCATAAGGAAAACCTTATTGACTCAACAATCTCCCCCTTTTTGGAAAGCACAAACATCCTTACGAAAAAGAAATTCTAAGAAGAAAGAAAAACATTAAGGCTTATCTCCCTTTGCTTTAAGGATATTAATGAATACGACTAACTCCCCCTTAGGCTTTGAGACTCTAAGGATTGTATTCAGATTTCCGGAGTGATAAATAAGAAGGACTTCTTTAATGAAAAATCTCCCCCTTAAAAAAACTCTTATTAGAGTTTTTCTTTTTTCTTAAGGATATTTTTCTTCTCCCCCTTTGATAAACTCTTATTAGAGTTCTCCTTTTTCTTAAGGATCTTTTCCTTCTCCCCCTTTGTGATTTTCAAAAATAATTGGAGGGAATGGAAAGAATAACAAAGTACCTAAAATATTAGTAATGACAACAAAAGAAATGAGAGGCACAAATTTCATTAGGTTTGAAATCTCGACATCAAAAAGAAAAAAAATACAACAAAAAGATCGGATTTGGTTATTTCGGATCTTTTTCCTTCGACATGAGCCCCTTTAGAATAGTCTTGATCTTCTTCAGGTCTTTATGATCTTCTTCAGCTTGCTTCTCTAAGAAAACTATTCTTGTAGGCTGAGCTTCAATTTTTTCTTCCTGGGCTTTTAGCTTTTCTTCCTGAGCTTTGATCTTTTCTTCCTGAGCCTTCATCCTTTCTTCAAAATCAATCCGATGATCCCTTTCAAACTTCCAGTTTTGAGAAACGGAATTCAGCTTCCCATTCAGATCTCTCACTTCTTGAATCCGGAAGTTCTTTTCTTCTGTCAGCTTCTCTTCAAAAGATGTAGTTAACTCATTTATCTTCTTTTTCTCGGTTTCAAAAGCATCTTTAACATTGTCTTGAAACTCATCGAACAATCTCATCTCTTCCACAGTCTTCTTCGACCAATTTTTCATCCTCTTACAAGATTTTCTATGAGCTTCGTAACCAACAAAGAAGGTTTTGAACTGAGCTTCAATCTCAACGCACTTGTCCATAACCATAGATACGGAGTCAGTTTTCTGATTCAACGCATGTTGGAGCATCTGACATCTAGAGTCAATACTAGAGAATGTCGGAATGGATCCCACCAACTTCTTTAATGACTGGACAACAAAATCATGCCCCAACGAGGATGACTCCGAATCTGAAATCTTGCTTGGAGAGTTTTCTTCCTCAATAAGATCCAACTTCATTTTAGACGAATCACCATATTCTATTTTCTTGCTAGCCACTGATTTCGGAGTTTCAACAAGGAGTTGCTTTCCTTTGTCTTTCTTCGGAATTGATTACTGATCAGGAGTTTTCTACTCCCCAGTAGATACTTGAACAATCTCATCAACAACTTTCTGAACAACATCTTCCTCATTCTTATCCTTCTCTGGAGTTACTAACTTAGAGGATTCAGCCTCTGAAGTTCGGAGTGATAGATGTTCCGAAGGTGATCCTTTATAATCATCCACTTGTTTCAAAAGATCTCCTGTTTCACCACTTCCTCCAGCAACTTCTTCTTCCTCTCCCACTTGCTAAATCTGCTCAATTTGCTCAACATGCTCTGCTGTAGTCTCTTCCGGAAAATCAAGGTTTCTTCCTGGAGTCTCAGGTAGAGATTCCAGGGAGAAAGATCTCGGAACTGGGATGCTTCCGGATACCATCTCATTAAACTTTAACAACGCTTGGACTACCTCGGCTTCTGACACCTTCTTCTTAAGCTTCTTTTCCTTTGCTTGTTTTTCAAGTTCATCAGCAGTTCTCTCCTTTAATTCCTTAGCTTCCGCAGGGTCCAATCCGAACTGCGGATCCCCTACTTTCCTTTTCTCTTTATCAGCTCTCCACTTTGTAACTACCTCATCAGGATAGGTCTTCTTATTATTTGGTTTGGGAGGAGCGGTTTGAACTTCCTTAGACTTAGGATCTTCGACTTCAGCTGCAACTTCCTTTAACTTTCTTTTCTTCACTGGTTTGGATGATTCCGGTTCAGCGGCCTTCAGAACCGTTTCTTCTTGATTAGGCAAATCAACGAACTCACCAATCTCCTTGTTTAAAGCCACATCCATCCTCTTATGGGTGTCATCACTAACCAACAAAATTTTACAAACCCTTGTCTTGGATCTGCAAGCTTCCTTGAAAGATTCAAGGCACCAGACTATCAACTTTGATAATATTGCTGGGTACATTACGATCTGAGCTCTGAGATTTCCTTTCTTAAGATTCTCAATGGTTATAAGAATGTGCCTCATGAAGTTAAACTTACTTAGATTTATCAGGAAATCTAAAATATAGATCTCACTCTTCTTCAAGCTGTCTTTATCGACTTTTATCGGTACGATAAGTCCTTGCACCCACAACTCTAGAATCCGGAAGTTTGTGGATATACTTGCAATCTTTGGAGCCTTGTCATCATCCAGTCCGAGAGTTCCTAATGCTTTTTTCCTTGTCGAATCTACCCTTAGAGTCCAGCAATACATGAGAAATAAATTAAGCTTCTCCTTCATAGGACAGCCCTACCAAGATTGCTGCCTTGGTATAAGAAAGTTTGTAAGTCTTTCCATAAGACTTAAAAGAAAACATCTCCCTATTATCTTCCTGGAAGAAGGAAACAGTTTCATAGAACTCAACAAGTAACTCTGTAAAAACATCATCTTGAGTCCCTGGTTTGGATACAGCAACATCTTCCCAGCCATTCAACTTAATGTTCTTTGAGATAAGAGATTCATAGTTGTTGAAGAAATCCAGATGGACTAACCTTTCTCTGTAAACTAACCACTGAGAAATAGGCTTGGTGGAAGACATTTCTTGAGACGCTAACTCCGCAGACATTCGGATCTGTAATCCTCTGAGAAGTTCGGAACGGAGACAACTGTAGTTCGGAACGGCCTTAAAACAGAGAGGTAGAGATTTGGGACGCGAGAGCTTGAGATCGATGTGGGACGAGTATTTGGGTCCCCTTTATATAGGCAACGGGATGACGGTTCACCTTCCATAGTTGATCTAACGGTTAGAATGAGCTGAGATCAGATCTAACGGTTGAAAACTTGAATCCGATCTTTTTGAGGTTTTTATTAAGACAAAGAATTAAGAAAAATATAATCCGAAAACATAATACAAGAAAATGCCAGCAAGTAAAGTTTGACTACGAAAACTTGAGTAAGGAAATCATACCTTTCGGATTGGGTGAGGAGGATTATTCGTAATGGGTAATATAACAAAGACTAGAAAAAAAACTTTATTATGAGAAGACAGATTTCGCAAAAATTTCACTACGGAAAATAATCTCAGTACGAAAAACTTACTACGAAAAAGTTAGTACTAAAAACACATTACGAAAAAAAATCGATACAAAAAACTTAGTATGAAAAAGTTAGTAAGAAAAACACATTACGAAAAAAATCGGTACAAAAATCTGGTTATGAAACTGCTAGTACGTAATTTTCCATTCCAGAAATTTTCAATACGAACACTTCCATTCCAGAAGTATTCTGTACGAGAATGTCCATTTTGGAAAATTTTAGTTCTGGAAGTTCCATTCTGGAAATCTTCTTTCCGAAAAGTTTGAAAACAAACTATGAAATTTTTTTTTGTTAAACCAACAAACAAATGTACTCCCCCTATGAAAAAGAGTTTATTACTGTAAGGAGAAATTTTCAACAGAAAGTTAATTAAGAAAGATTAACTTACGGTTATCATTCCTAACTTCTATTTAATATATTAAAATCTATCAGAAGGCAAAGATTTTGTGAAAATATCAGCAAGTTGATCTTGCGTTCCGATAAACTGAAGAATAATATCTCTTTTAAGTGTGTGATCCCTAAGAAAGTGATGCCTAATATCTATGTGTTTTGCACAAGAGTGATGTGCAGGGTTTTTACTTAGGGCAATGACACTTGTGTTATCACACAAAATTTGAGTTTTAGTGAAACTCAAGCCATAGTCTTTGAGTGTGTGTTGCATCCACAACACTTGTGCACAACAACTTCCAGCTGCTACATATTCAGCTTCAGCAGTGGACAGTGCTACAGAATGTTGCTTCTTGTAGGACCAAGAAACTAAAGAATCTCCTAAGAAATAACAAGGTCCGGATGTACTTTTTCTATCCATTCTACATCCACAAAAGTCAGCATCAGAAAAGCTTTTTAAAACAAAATCATTTCCAGAAGTATAAAATAATCCTAGATCCATGGTTCCCTTAAGGTAGCGAAAAATTCTTTTTGCTGCCTTTAAGTGAGATTCCTTAGGATTGGATTGATATCTTGCACATAAGCATACTGAAAACATTAAGTCTGGTCGACTAGCTGTTAAGTAAAGCAGAATTCCTATCATACCTCTAAAAGATGTTTGATCTACTGGTTTCCCAGCTTCGTCAAGATCTAAAGAGTTTGAGGTGCCAATGGGAGTACTTATACTTTTAGTTTTGTCATAGCCATACTTTTTAAGAAGATATTTAATATAATTATGTTGAGATATGTAGATCCCTTCTGGTTTTTGAGAAATTTGAAAACCAAGGAAAATTGTTAACTCACCCATCATACTCATTTCAAACTCAGATTTCATTAGACTAGCAAAAGAGTCAGTCAAAGATTGCTGAGTTGAACCAAATATAATGTCATCAACATAAATTTGAACAATCAAAACATTTTTCTTATCTTTCTTTATAAAAAGGGTTGGATTTGCATTTCCCTTAACATATTTATTTTGAAGCAAAAAACCAGTGAGTCTATCATACCATGCTTGTGGGGCTTGTTTAAGGCCATACAAAGCTTTGGTAAGTCTAAAAACATGATCAGGATGTTTTGTATCTTCAAAGCCAGGAGGTTGTTTAACAAAAACTTCCTCTTGAACATAACCGTCAAGAAAAGCACATTTCACATCCATTTGGAAAAGTTTGAAATTAAAGAATGCTGCAAAGGCAAGTAGAATACAGATAGATTCAAGTCTAGCTACTGGAGCATAGGTTTCTTCATAGTCTATTCCTTCTTGTTGATTATAGCCTTTAGCAACAAGTCTAGCTTTATTTCTAACAATGACTCCATTTTCATCACATTTATTTCTGAAAACCCATTTTACTCCAATAACAGAAGTTTCCTTAGGTCTTTCAACCAAGATCCAGACTTTATTCCTTTCGAATTCATTTAGTTCATCTTGCATGGCTTTAATCCAATCATCATCACCTAAAGCTTCATCAGTGATTTTAGGTTCTAATTGGGAAAGGAATGCTAGATGTTCTACTTCATTTCTTAAGGAACTTCTAGTCCTTACAGGTTGATTTACATCACCAATGATACTATCACTGGGATGATTCTTAAGAAACACATGATTTGGGTTTTGGAAAAGCTGTTCATCAACATAGGGTAGAAAGTCTTCTGGTGTAAATGTTTCAGAAGTATCTTCTAGAACAATTTCCTTGTCAGAAGGTTCTTCTATCAAAGGTTGAAAATCAGTTTTTGAAAACACATCCGAAGATGTAAGTTGAGATGTTTTAAAAACAAAAGGATCTGATTCATCAAATTTTACATGTACTGTTTCTTCAACAGTACAAGTATTTTTATTAAAAACTCTATAAGCCTTAGAGGTTGTGGAATATCCTAAGAAAATTCCTTCATCTGATTTTGGTGCGAATTTATGTAAGTTATCTTTAGTATTCAAAATGAATACTTTGCAACCAAAAACCTTGAAGTAGGAAAGTCTTGGTTTTCTACCATTCCATAACTCATAAGGAGTTTTATTGAGAAAAGGTCTAATCAAAACTCGATTTATAGTATAGCAAGCAGTACTTACAGCTTCAGCCCAGAAATGTCTAGCAATAGAATATTCACTCAACATGGTTCTAGTTATTTCTTGAAGAATTCTATTTCTTCTTTCAACTACAACATTTTGTTGAGGAGTTCTAGGTGCTGAAAAATTGTGAGTAATACCTTTTTTACTACAAAAAGTTTCAAAATCATAATTTTGAAATTCTCCTCCATGATCACTATGAATAGTTTTCAATGGAAGGTTTTTCTCATTTTTAACTTGAGCTCTAAAACTTTTGAAATAGGAAAAAGCTTCAGATTTCTTTGCTAGAAAATAGACCCAAGTAAATCTGGTGTAATAATCAACTAGAACAAACACATAGTATTTGCCTCCAATACTTCCAGTTTGTGTTGGACCAAAAAGATCCATGTGCACTAACTGTAATGCATTAGTTGTTGAGACATCACCGATAGACTTAAAACTAGATTTATGTTGCTTGCCATATTGACAAGGATCACAAACTTTAGAAGAATAAAATCTAAGCTCCAGTAGATCCTTAACTAGTTTCTTCTTAGAGAGTTTACATAGGTTTCTCATATTACAATGTCCTAATATTCTTTGCCATAACCAGGAATGATCTTCCATTGCACTTAAGCAAGGTAAATCTTGACTCCTGAGGTCTTCTAGGTTTAAAGTGTAGATATTCTCTTGCCTATTGGCTGAGAGAATAAATTCTTCCTTGGAATTGTGAACTAAACACTTATCATTCCTAAAATTCACAAGGTAACCTTCATCACATAGCTGACTTATGCTAATGAGGTTGTGCTTAAGACCTTTAACAAAAAGAACATTTGAAATCAAGGTTTTAACAAGAAAAACAATATTACCAATACCAACAATCTCTCCCTTAGCATTGTCTCCGAAAGTTACCTTTCCTCCTTTCGTTTTGATAATCTTTTCAAAAAAGCTTTTGTTACCAGTCATGCGCTGGGAACATCCACTATCCATGTACCATGTATAGTTTCAGGTACTCTCTTTATTATCCTGAAATCAAGTAGAAAATTAGATTTTCGGAATCCAAACTGGTTTGGATCCGAGATTTCCAGACAATAAAATTTTAGGAACCCACATCTTCTTAGAAAAATAAGCTTTGTGAAATCCTAGATATTGGGTTTTGTTTAAGGAACAATTCTTTGCCCAGTGACCACCACATTGACACTTGGTACAAAATGAGGCACTTTTAGGAACAAAATAATTGTTACTGAAAATAGGTTTTGCATGGGTATAACCAAATCCGGATTTATTTCTTAAAGGTCGTATTTGGGAATACATCTTATCAAAATTTTCTTTACCATGGGTAAAGTTTGATAAACATTTCTTTAAGGAAAAAATTTTGGACTTGAGTTTTACAACCAAGTTTTTATCCTCAAAATAATTAGTTTTAGAACTAGGGTTAGGCTCGAAAACATTTTTCTTAGAAATTACTTTTTCTAATTCTTTAGAAAGTTTGTTCTTCTCAGAACTTACATCCTCAAAATTTTTTGATATATTTTCAAAATCAGCATTTTTCTTATTAGGATCTTTAGAAAGATCTGATATCTCTTTTGTAAGAATAGAATTCCAAGAGTTTGTCTTTTCAAGTTTCTTATTGAGTTTGGAATTCTCAATCTCAAGAAGTTCAGCAAACCTAGAGACTTCTTCATAAGTAGGTAAAGTATTTTCCTCATCAGAAGATGATTCTTCATCAGAATAATTATAATACTTACTATCATTAGAATTTAAAGAAACATTGGTCAATGATTCAGCATTTCGTACCTTAGCCATAAGGCAATGATTGTCAATAGGTAATCTGGCTATAAGACCAAGATTCTTTTGTCCTGAAGATTCATAATCAGAAGTTTCATCTGAAGAATCACCACCACTGGCACTCCAGGTATCATTAGCTTTCAGAACTTTCTTAGCTTTAGCTTTATAATACTTCTTCCTGTTCCTATCTGAATGTCTTTCCTTCCTTTCTGTCTTTTTGAGCATAGGGCAATCTGGTCTAATATGTCCAGCTCTTTTACATTCATAACAAGTAACTTCTCCATCTTTCTTATCTTTCCTTTACTTTTTCTTATACTTAGATTGAAAATTTCTCTGTCCAGCTATCTTGTTCATCCTTCGAGCAAGATTGGCTAATTCATTTTCTGAGACTTCACTCTCACTTGATTCGGATTGGAAAATAACTTTCTTAGACTTAGATTTGGTTACTCTCTCAGGAGTCTTAGCTTTCATCTGATTTGAAGTTGTAGTAAAAGCAGCAGAACCATTTCCATTCTTCTTCTTGATGTTTTCAGCATCTCTCTTCATTCTAGTTTCATGTTGTATAAGAGTTCCAAATAATTCATCAAGAGTAATTTGAGTGACCTTCCTATTCTCATCTATAGCTATTCTCTTGGATTCCCACTCATTGGGCATAATGTCAATTATCTTGTCCACAAGGGCTTCATCATCTAAACCTTTCTCTCCCATAGATTGTAGACTGTTGACAATAGTCATAAATCTTTGTTGAACTTTACAGATAGGTTCTCCATAAGGAAAGTTGAAGCCCTGATATTCAGCTCTAAGCACAGCTCTTCTAGTCTCAATCACCTTAGAAGTCCCAAAGTGTGTAATTTCTAACTTTTTCCATATACAGTTAGCTGCTTCACAAGAAGAAATTTGGCTATATATATTTCTGGTCATTGAACATAGTAAAGTATTGCATACCTTATAGTTTAGTTGATATTCTTGCTTTTCCTGATTAGTAAAAGATCTGTCTTCTTTGTCAGGAATTTTATAATCACCAGTAAGCATAACAAAGTTGTCTACTCCAGTATTAATAACAAAAGTCTTTATAAGATCTCTCCAGTATTCATAGTCATTACCATCAAATATTGGTGGTCTTGTAGGATTCAGATTGTCAATTGATCCAACATTAATTCCTGCCATACTTAAATAACTTTGCACACAAACTTGTTAGTAGCAAAGAATCGTAATAACAAAGTTCGGAATGAGAAAAGTTCGGAATGAGGAAAATTTCGGAATAGAAATTTGGAATCAAAAAGTGAGCAGGAAAAAATTGTATGTGAGTACAAGTATTTCAGAGACCTGCTCTGATACCAAATGTAAGATTGGTATAGAGTAAGATGTTTCCAACCTTTGATACCAATTGTAGGATCGAAATAGTGATGTAGATGCTCAATATACAAGAGGGGGGTGAATTGTATATTTTAAAAATTCATTTGTAATCTTTAAAGTTAGTTAAGAATAACTATGTTTTCCTTAAGCAAAGGAAAGGCTAAGTTTAACAAAGTTAAACTAAGCAAATTCACAACACCTCTTAACACTGAATGCAAACTAGGAAAGAAATTCTGAAAGTAGGTTCCGGAAATTAGGTTCCGGAAATTGAAACTTAACAAAAGGTTACAATGTGAGATTCTACCTTAAAGCATATAGAATCTAAATGAAACAGAGTACAAATAAGGAAGTATAAGAAAGTTATAATTTCCTTATATTACAAAATGTATCGGAATATAAACAAGTTGTAAAACTACAAGTAACAAGATATAAATCTTTTAACCCAAAGAGAAGGGTATCCAACAACCTTGGATAAAAGTCCCTTGATTTATATACTTTCAAGCAAGTCTGTCTTACCCACACCAGGGTAAGCCCTCGATACAAAGATCAGAGTCTCTGTCTTGCTATCCCCGCAAGCCCTCAACTTCAAGGTAGTTGGCAACCTCTGTCTTCCTCAGCAAGAAAGCCCTCGAACTTTAAGGTAGTCGGCACCTCTGTCTTCCTATCCCCGGAAGCCCTCGAATGTAATCACCAACATTCAGAGTCGCAAGAAGCTTTTGAGAGTTAATAAGAGTCTCTCTCTCTAGAAATCACTTCAAGTGGATTAGTCAACCTTTCAGCACTTTTTCAGCCATCCACGCTGAGCTCTTTCAAATGAGCTCCTATTTATAGGTAAGGTCGGGTCCTTCTCCAACGGTCATATTTTCCTTAAAGATCGGAGGGACCTGTACACGTGTCACTTAGACAACGGTTAGTTTATAAAAAAACAGACGATATCATTTTTTAACAAAACAAGTGTAACAGAATGTACAACATCGTTTTAATTCTGACTCAAAGGTTCGGAATGAACGCTTCGGAGTAAAGGTTCAGAGTGTAATGAAAAATAATAAAGAGTAGAAAAAATATAGAAATGTAAGTAATATAGAAGTTCGGAGTCTAACAAAGATATTTTTCGGAGTCTGAATTAATTCAGAGTGTATAAAACAAAGATGATCATATTCTGTTTAATAGGTGAATTCGGAATGAGAATTCGTCATCAGAATTCGTAATGAGAATTCTTCATCAGAATTCGTAATGAGAATTCTTCATTGGAATTCGTAATGAGAATTCTTCATCAGAATTCGTATCCTGAATCTGGAATAGAACTTAGTCAGAGTTCATATCCGGAATTCGGAATGAAAACTTCCTTATAGTTCTTATCCAGAAATCGAATCCTAAAACAGAATGCTTTATATCAAAGTTTCAACAATTCCGAGAAAATGAATCCGAATCTCATACTTTAAGAAAAATATGGATGAAAATATGATAAGGATAATTTTTCTTATAAAAGCGATTTTCCTTAAGAAAGCAATTTTCCTTATAAAAGCGATTTTCCTTAAGAAAGCAATTTTCCTTATAAAAGCAATTTTCTTAAACATAGGGTGTTTGTGATTTTCAAAACAAGAAGGAATGGAAAAGTCATAAGTAAAACCTTATTAACTCAACAAAAAACGTTTTTTGAATATGACACCTTTTGTAGATCTTCATATAACTTCTTAGAGGCATTCTAATCAACCTGTAGATTCCTTATTTCATAATTTAAAATGTAATTTTAAATAGAATAAATTCATAATAAATTATACCTTTAATAATTTGAGATGATGAAACTTAGGGTTCATCAAAACCATGAACATACTTATATTTTTTGGAAGATTTTTCAAATGAATCCTTAACCTAGAAAACCGAATTTTCTCTTAATAGATCAGAAGAAGGATTACCTCAAGATTTATTTTGAGAAGAAAATTTCTTTGAACTTGATGTTATTGATCTCTTCATTCCGGTCAGGCTGGTTTCTTTATAAGTATTCGATAATAAAATTTCAAAGAATAAGGATAAAAAATTTAAGTGGTTTTGGGAAGAATATTCTATGGTTCTAAGAGTAATATGATATGTTTTTCTTCTGAAAATTTCCAGATGACACTTCATATCTTCGAGCCAAAAATAAAAATTAATCATTTCAGATTATAAATTTTGAAAATAAATTTTACATAAGAAATATACTTTAAAAAAAATGTCATGTAAATGAATTACATTTATAATAACAAAAAATTTCAAGACAACAACAGGTTTAAATGATTAAACAAAGATTATATTTTTTCATAAGACCATTTTTATAATTAAACAATTACTATATTTTCTAAAGTTTGGTTTTTAATATAAATATATATAATATACATTTTAATATCTTAGAAATTTAGTTTTTTAATTTAAAATGCAATTATATAGGCTACATTTTAACAACTTGATTCAAAGAGTGCGGAAGGATTTAAAAATTATGCATAAAAGATCTCTATCCTCCATATAAAAGAGATAATGAAATAAAAATATATATATGAATATAGTAATGAAATACATCTTGGATTATTAGTTCTAGTGCTAGATATGTTTTATAATTAACTAATTCATATTTGATTACTCCTTTATTAAAATAGAAATTTCCATATACCTTTCTAATGACAACTGGATGATTTAACGATGTAGTTAATTGGTGTATTCTTGAAAAAAATAAAATAAAAGTTACTTTTGGTACCCATATGCTTTTGGCTCCAGTAGTGTTAGCAACTAATGTTTTTGGTAACCAAATCTATTTATTTTGAGGAGAGATTATACTATTTAAGTTTATAGTTATTTTGAACTATAGACACGTCTAATACCATTTTTTTTGGATTTCTAAAGAAATTATAATTTTCATAATTTCCATTAACACCACGATAAAAATATCAAATAAATTACAAGCTTTTTATTTTAGAACCAAGAGAAAAAAAATTCTTATATAATTTTGGTCTTTCACCAAAACTACGTATTCCAAGTATTCTTTTGTGAAATTTATTTTTTCCAATAATTTGGTTTAAATAATTTTTTTCCTTGGATAAGAATACTAGATGATTATTTTAAAGTATCAAATTAATATATTAGTTATTTAATTTTAGTTTCATGCATATCCCCAGAAAGTTTGGATGAATTAGATTTTAAATCCATGACGTGTTTTCACAAACAATCTTTATCAAATAAAATACCATCATAATAGTTTTTATGTTTTTTATGATCTTTCTTTAAATATTATAATTTATATTAAATAATAATAAAATAATTATTTATTTTATCATATAATTTTTTTTAGAATTAGATTTTTGAGAGTAAAAAGATTTTACCTCATCATTATGAGTTATAAGACATACCATTTGACTTTTATATTCAGATTCAGAGTTTTTAGTAGATTCATCACTTGAACCTGAATAACCACTCTAAGTATCCTTTATAACTTTCTTGCATTTTATTTTATAATTTTATTTCATTTGATCTTTGAGTAAAGGATAATTAGACTTTTTGTGACCTTTTTCTTTAAATTCACAACAACTATCTTCTTTTATTAATTTCTTTATTTTGTTAGATAGTTTTTAATCCTTTTAGAAAGATATGGTAAATCTTTATTTGGATTTAGATAACTTGAATCAGATGATTCATCCCTAGTATTTTTTAGAGAAGTTTCTTTATATTTGATATAATTTTCATCTTTAGAATATATCTCATATTTATACATCATCAAATTTCTAATAAGTTATTTCATTGTGAATTATTTCACTAGTGTGGATTGTCATATAGTATCAGATATTGTATTCCAATTATAATTTAAAACTCTAAGTAATTTTAACACTTTATCTAATTTCCTAATTAGATCTCTCAATGTTGTAACATTATTGAAAACTTCTATAAATATCCCATTCATCTATGTTATATTTTTATATTCATACATCCTTCAAGTATTAAAATTTATCTTTATAGTATTGTATCTGAGTTGTATCATATTTTTTATTCCTTCATAGGAAACAAAAATAGTCTTCCACATCTCATATAAAGTATAACTTTGAGAAAATTTATTAAACTCATCAGTCCTCAAACCATAGAAAACAATATTCATTACTCTTGAATTAAGATCATATTATTTTTCTTGATCATAATTTCATTTTTCTATATCTTCCTTTGTAATTTCATAAGGCTTAAAAACCATTAAATAAACTCATATTCTAATATTTTTCAAGTAAATAATCATAAAATATTTTCAGCATTCATAATTATCACTATTAAAGTAAATATCATAGATCACTGAGATAAATTCTTCAAGATCAACAATTTTGAGATCTATTTTCATCAAAATCTTTAACCTAGGCTTTTTAGATCCAAAAGATACCTTTTATATTGAACAAGATTCCAAAATTTTGATTCACTTGATAACATCAAACACAATAATCAAGGATTTCCAAAAAGTAAGTTTTCAATAGATAACAACCTCTGATATTACTTGTTAGTATCAGATAGTGAGAGAATAATTTTCAAGGATTTATAAAAATAGAAATATATCAATAGAGACCTTCCTCCCATAACACTTGTTAGGTTGAATTGATTATGAAAAAGACACAAGTAGGGGGTGAATTGTGATCCTTTAAAAACATCAACATATTTGAAACGTACCTTTTGATATGTAATGATTATTTAATTATATATTTAAAGATGAGTAAACACCATATATAAATAAAGATATGAACATATAAATTTATATTAGTTCAGGGAAGAAAGACCCCTTAGTCCAATCATCCAATGCTCTCTCCATGATATTAGTGATTTTCACTAGTAATTCCTTTTACTGGGGACTTCTAAAACCAAGTACAATCAATTGATACCTTTAAAATAAGGATTTTACAGGGCTTTATGGTTATTTTAAAAAGAACCATAAATCCATATATTATTTTGAGAAGTTGATACTCCTTCACCCACATGACTAAGTCTGAGCAGTCGATACTCTAATAAATCAATATTGATTGATTTGATTGATAAAAATGGTTTTTTCTCATAGTTGTAGCAGCAACTAACAGATGTTTTTGGTCTTTAATAATACATTGAATCAATAAAATAATATTCAACATCATAAATTCTTTCTTTAAACAATTATATAAAAAAACTAGATAGATGAATAATTATTTTTGTCTCCAAAGTGTAACTCTGAAAAATGATTTTTTGAACTTGTAGAAGAACATTTAACAGTAAGATACCAAAATAGTGACAACAAAAATAGTGATTATATCAAATATAACAAAATATATATATGTATAAAAAGTGTAGGTTTTAATTCAATTACACATAGTTATGGACAATCACACAACTCTTTATTTTTTAGTATATGTATATTTAGAAGATGAATATCTCAGTATTTATTCTATCGGTCAAACAAATCTAGGTTAAACTATCTCCAGAAATATTTCATAATAAATCATGAATATTTGAATTCAAATCATTAAAATATATTTTTAACATCTATTAGTAACAATAATGATTTAATACATTGAGTATGAGACTTTAAATCAGTTGTAAAAAAACTTTAAATTGATATTTACTTCCGAAGAGATAGTTGAAAAAAACATAGAAAATATGTTAAATTTAAAAATTATTTATCGACCAATTAAAATGTAGTGTTCCTTCACATATATACAAACATAAATAGTATATTTGACATCATATGGTTGAATACAAAGTAGGGTTTATGAAACATATGTTTTTTCCTCAAACATTTGGTTTATTCCAAATATAGGGTTGTTGATCCTTGCATTTCCAATAGTGTAGGGTTCATGATCCATATGTTTTTCCAAATGATGGGATCCCAAATCAAACATCATGATTTCAAATTTTGGGTATAAATAGTGTTTCTAGATCACTTTTAAAACACATCCAGAATACTTAATCAAATATTTTCCCACAGATCAATGCATTTTGTATGCTTCCAGAATAAAAATAAATATTCTAACGAATATCATATTCCTAAAATTCACTTAAAATAAACATTATAAGTAAGATAAATGAGGGTATTTTTGAGAATAAAAATAAAACATAAAGTAATAAAATTGTTGAATCAAAACATGATCAATATGATATGGTTGTCTAAGTGAGAATTCTAGGTACAGATGTACACTAGTTATGAAATATGATATGGATAGCGGCCCTAAGTGGGTACTTTAGTTAACCCATGGGATGTTTCACTATGGTTAGGATATGTGGGGTAAGGATGGGTATTTAGGTAGTTTGATTGGTGTGTAGTTGTTTTATAATGAACAAACTTTACATCATTGATAACCATGTCAGATTTTTACTAGACATTTCTACTTGAACACATAATATTCCATGAAAAAGATATTTTTCCAAGGTATGTACATTTTGAAGTTTAAGATATGATATTATACTTTCTTTAAGGGCTTTAATTAATATTAATTTTACCACAATTTATGAATGATTTTATTAAAGGAAATAAATTTTAGTTTTACTTGGAAAGAATATTAGATTTTTGAAATTAAGTAATTTTTCAAAGGAAACTAATTTATACATATTTTTAATGTGATAATTAGTGAAACTTATTTTTTATTCTTATTTTTAAACTAGATTGTTATAACATTCCTTTAAAATTTTTAAGTTTGTTGGTGATGAACTACTAAGAAATTTTTCTCATGCCTATATATTATAGGTTTATAAAGATGCTCAACTAAATTAGATGATCTTGGATCTCTTAATTCTAGTATGGAGGATGTGTGTGAGGAACTACCTCACTTGAAAATGGATTCTTTTTATCTATAGTTTGTATTATTTATTTCATTTTGTTTTTATTGTTGTTTTCAGATTCCTTGTACTGCCTTATCAAAAACCCTATATTTTCCCTTGTTTTATATTGAGATCTATCTTATTATACTACATAATTTTTTGGGATATTCATTTATTTATGATCTATCTTAGGTGTTTGTTATTCCCTATTATTTAAAGATCACAATTTTATTATTTTTTGGGAAAAAACATTCCAAAAATTAGTACCTGGATAGAAAGATGATTATCTCTATCTCATAAGGATTTGTAATTCTCTTTAGGCCTTTCCAAAATATGAATTATGTGTCTGGCTCATGGGTGACCTAGGCTGGTTCATGAAAAATTGGTATCAAAGGAGGTTTTTCTTCTTATTTGGGAAATATTGGTATATAGAAGCTAGGATTTTCAGAATTCAAGAGGTAGATCATGAGTAGGTGCCTGATCACCATTTTTGTAACAAGTTTTATGTTTCTATGGCTATCTGTGATAACTATTTCTTATGATAATTCTTGGTTCTAATTTGTTTGATAATTTTGGTCTTTAATTTTTAGTAATTTTTGAGTTGTAATGAAAATAGGGAGGAACTCAGGGGAATATGGCATCTCTACAGGGCTTGTACAACTATTTGAAGAGTGTGTGACCTAAGTAACTTCTATTTGGATTCATATGGTAATCTTATGGTTGTCTATACTATGTGGTTAATCCTTACACAACCATGAGTTTCCATGATATTGGAGTTTTTCATCCTTTTTTTATTTTGCGCTATTTCCATTTTCTTCAAGTTTTAATCACGGTGAATTGTGGTGTTTCATGAGTGTTTATATTTTTTTGGGATTAAATAGAAATGTAAATTTTAAATAGTAATGTTTAAGAATTATTTTTGAAAATATTCTCCTTTTATAGAAAAATTGAAAAACATTTAAGATAATAGTTGGTTTTGAAAATGTGTCTAAAATATTTTGGATTTGAAATGATGACTAATTTTAATAATGTTTCTAAATATTATAGATTTAAAATGATAATTGGTTTTTATAAATTTTTTTATACCTTGGGAATAAGGGTTAGTGTTAATTATTTTCAAGGTTTTTATGTGATGTGAAGGAAATTTAATTTGGATCATTTGAAGTGTTTAAGTTAGAATTTTTTTTAAAATGGGTTATCTTGAGATAGTTGGATGTTAAAAGTGTTTTAAAAAAATCTGAAAACTTATTAAAATACATTTTTAGATAATTAAAATTCTTTTATATATGATTCATGATAAAACACTCTTGGGTTAAAGAGGTTAATTTTACTATAAACGAGATTGTTGGTTTATGTGTGAATTTATAAGGTGTTGGATTTTAGGTTTATTTAAATAGTTTTTTGTATTTATTATTGATATATGTTTTCTATTGTGGGGTTTAGTTCTAGAGTTTGTTTTGATGTGTTTTTATTTAATTTTTTAGTGTACACTACCACTTGGATTTAATGGACTCTTTGATTGAGCACTATTTTATTGGGACATTTTTTCTATATGTTCTAGACTTAGAGATTGGTATTCTTCTTATATTTACCTAGTACAAGGACAACATTTGAGAGTTCATAAACCCGAATCAACCTATTTTATTTAGGAAATAATATTATTAGGAAGTAGTGGTATGACTAATGAGGTTTGAGGATATTTTCATCCAGCTTGAGCTTTCCTGAACCTCTTATGGTTATGTTTTCAACCTTCATGTAAGAGGGTACAGTTTTAAAGTGGTGGAAGTCTATTATTCAAACTAAGCCATAGAAGGACCATTATTAGGATATTTTCAAGGTTTAGTATATTCAGAATTTATATTATACCAAAGGCTATATAATTTTATAGCCTCTAACAAGGTGATAAAACTATTTTGAAGTATGCATGTCATTTTATTTAGTTGGTTTCATACCTTAATAATATGGATTTAGATTATTCTATAATAGATTTTATATTTTGGAGAAGGTCTTTGAATAGGTCCGTTATTGGAATTTCCTTCTCTCATCCTTGACTCAAATGGAGTAGTTATTAAGCAAGATATCAAAGCTAAAGTAGTCTTGGTAGGATCACCGTAAGTATTAGTGGTTTCTCATATTAATGGATGTGGTTGAGGAAGCTCCATAAAGGAAAAAATAAAACATTCCAAGTTAGACTTGCGAGTGGAAGTATTAAAAGGCTATATTGTTTCTACACACTAAATTTTTATGGGATCCAATACATGGTTTTATATCAATTTGGGAATGTAAGACATAATGAACTTTCTTATCATGAAAATACCATGACCTTTCATTGTTGTAGTTTTTTGGGTCATCTATAATGGTTCGAAAAAATAGTTGCTCATAAGAAATGTGAAGCTACATATATCCCTTATGAAGATCCTATAATTCATTTTTTTGAACCAGATGATGATTTAAAGACCATTTAAGTTTTATTTTTATATAATATGTTTTCTTTGTTTGACCCTATATTGTCTAAATTTGTGTTTTTTGTTGATTATGGAGTCTTAGTGACTACACTTTGAAATTTCCTAATGTAATTGTTAGATTCTCTCTATGTAAAGTAAGGATTCAGTTTGAATGGATTATCATATAATTTTTCTCATTTTTCAAGTTGCTATGTTTTATTCAAATGATATTGAAGGGTTTGAATCTATGGGGTTACATGAATTAGTTTTTAAAAAGAGATGGAGTCCTTTGGATGTTGAAACCTTTGAGATGATTCATGTTTGATTTAGTCTCTTATCTATCCTGAGTGGGATGTTGGTTGCATCAGAAATTCTTTTTCCACTATGATCATTATACCTCTCTTAATTTGGTGCGGTGTGGGCCTCATGTTGGAATTTTTTTTGAATAGCTGTACATAGGAATGTTGGGATAAGTGTGGGGTGACCAGAAGATGAAATTGTTTATAATATGATGTTTTTTTGGATTCATCAGTATTTTGTGTTTTAGAAACATAGTCCCAGGTTACTATCACTCAACCTAAGGCTAGAATATATAGTTCTTATTGAGGAATTATTCCTTATAAGTCTTTTAAAATTGTTATCCGTAGTTATATTACACAATCTATCCTTGTTTCTTTGATTGATGTGGTAATTATTTTTGGATATCTTATTCTAGTATGATGTTTAAGGTGTTATTGGTTTCTTGAGGGTTCTATTCCAATGAATTTATAAAAAACCATCATCATGGCATGAAGGACGAGATGTTAGTAAAACCACTTTGGTGTTTTTCCATCCTTATTGTATTTTTTCCATTTTCATTTCTTTGAGAGAGGCTAACGATTTTTGAAGAATCAATGTCTTAGTGTGATTCTAATATAATGGGGAGACCACTGTTATCAAGTCTATTTCATTGAATAGTTTTCTCACTATAATTCTTTAGGATAATTATGTATCTTTTGGTAGACCTTGAATTGAATCATCAATTATATTTTCCTTTCAAATTCCATATTATTTCAATAATAATGTAAGGATGTCCTTTCACGAACTAGATCTTCGGTTTCATCCATGGTTCAAAGTGTTCTTTGGTTTTTGGGGACTTGTTTTTTTGAATAAACCTTTTTTACTTTAATTCATTAAAATGATTTTTGGATGATATCAGTTTCACTTTGGTCTAGTTTCAAATATCTTTCAGTTTCTATATTTGAGTGTTGGATGTTTAGAAATGCTTAGGTTTTGGATTGGTGTTTGTGTTTATAAGTGTTCTATAGGTTTTATTTTCTCTCAAGTTGTGAGTTTCTTATTTTTCATGATCAACAATTGTCCTTGAGACTTTATGAGGATAAATAAATCTATATTGGGTATAATTATTACATCCAAATTCAAATTTTATTTTTATTTATTTTATTTTTGGGGTTTTTTAACCTTTTAACCTTCTTGTTTTTTGGTTTCTGATAGTTTTGAAGGGGTTAGGAGAGGTTGTAGTACTAGAAACTAAAGACTGCAATAGTTCATGCCTCAAAATATGGGTTTTCAATTGAAACTGATTTTATATAGATATCATAAATCCTATCATAAAGTCTTCTTATTTCTAAATATTTCATGCTATGATTATTCATGGTGAATGCCATTCAACCCATTAATAGCGATTTATGCTATGAATGTGGTTATCTTAGATTTTATTAAGGGTTTTACCACTTATACCAAACTCATGTTTAACCCTTTTGGGGGTCATTATCTATATCATTTGATATATATGACTCCCAATAATTCCTATTTTGTTTCTCTCCTCCTCTATGGAAGATCTGTCGAGTTTATTTAAGTCTTCAGTCTGTTTCTTCAAGGTAAGATATCTTCTTGTCTTATCTCCTCTTCTTATATCATCCTTAACCATAGAAGCCGTGGATATTGAATATGAGGTTTAGGGTTATTCCTGAGTGGGTTATTTTTGATGTCTTAGTGTTTTTTTATATTCCTCATGGTTTTTAAGGCTTCTTGGTATATGTCTTGGTGCATTACATTTGCATTCATTGAATGCGATGAGATTTGCTATAGGTTTTCCATGAATATATCTTTATGATTAAATATATGATTTATTTTTATCTTATCAAGGATTTAAAATTCCTCTTTAATGTTACCACATTTATCTAGTATATATCACTAGTATAAAAATAGGATTTATCATCAAAAGTTTTAATATTGGGTTTGAAAACATTGATGCTAAAAGTGAAACATGAAGCCTTTAACGTTAGTTTTTTTATAAAATCAATATTAAAAGATTTAATAAAAATATAATATTCATGGAAATATCCTCATTTTTTGACATGTTCTTTCTGAAACCCTCATCCTTTTAACTCTCTTTGAATCCCATCCATGCTAGATCTTCTATATTAATTCAATTTTGAACTTATTTTTTTTATTTTATCTCCTCAATCTTCCTTTATAATTTTTCCATGAACCTCAACATTATTCGGTCCACCAAAACCATAATATGTTTGAATCATGACCATGGTCCATGGTTTTTGTTAATTTTTTTAAACTTCATTTTTATAAATGTTTCTATTAAATAATATAGTGTTCACTCTGTTTACACAACCCTCAAGTGAATTCATTGGAATTAAGGAACTATTTTTTATTGTTAACCTCCAAATTTTTTAAGTTATTTTTTTTATTTTCAAAAGATTAAATAATTGTTTTTTATTTATAAATTTCATTCATCCATTTGTTTGTTTGTATGGATATTATTATCAAATATAATTTTTTTTGTTAAAATTTGTTTCATGTTATATTTTTTTTGTGAATATAATTTTTTTGAATGCAATTTGTTTTTGAATATAATTGTTTTTATTTATAATTTTTTGTATTTATAAAATTTTAATTATTATATTTTTTTGTGGTTGAAATCATTTTTTACCTTCAAAATTTTCCATTATAATTTATTTTAATTATAAATAACTTTAGTTAAAAATTATTTCATTCGTTTTAATTTTTTATAAATTATTTTTAAGATATAATTTTTTTAAAACAAATTATGCATGTTTATATATTTATGTTGTTATTGTTAGCTTGGAAATACTATAGTGATGACACAAGTGGGAGGGTGAATTGTGTTATTTTAAAAATTTTTACAATTTTATTGATTCACACAAACAGAAGATAATAACTAGTAGTGTTTCTATAATATAGTATATGAAGAAGATATGAATAGAGAAAAAATCACAACAATTTATAGTGGTTCAGGGAACAAAGATCCCCTAGTCCACTCCACCAATAAATCTCTCTATAAGATTTGTGAATTTCACTAGTATGGTCCTTGTATCATAAGAACGATCCATGAATGAGTGCAGGCAGTAGTCACCCTTACAAATAAAGGATTATAGAAAAGAGCCTTATGGTTCTTTATAGGGAATTGATAAAACCATAGCTTAGTGCGAGAAGCTGATACTCCACCCCGAATGAATACAAGTAGCTGAAACTCAAGATAGATAAGATATAATTTGTTGAGAAACAAGTTTATCTCACAATTGCATCAGCACGAAACTGATAGAAGATGGATCTTCGTCTTCAAAAGAATAATAATCTTGAAATATATTTGTAGAGATCCGGTTGCAAAAGAGATATTAGATTTTAAGAACAACAAAAAAATAGAGCATCGTGTTTCCATATTTGAATATGTATATATTCAAAATGTAGTATTTATTTCTAAGATGCTTGATCACTATATCATTGTAAAAAAATTTTTATAGGAAAAATTCAACAAATAATATTTAGATAGATATCTAAGAAGTATTCATAGATTTGGGGGTTTTATAGATGATACTCAGAGAGATATATAATGATAAATATCCATCATGGTTTTATATCCACAAAAGATTTTTGATAAAATGAGTGAATTCAAATTCAAAAAAATAGCTTAGAGTAGTCATAACTTCCCGTAAGAATAGGAGAGAAAATATCCGCTGTAAATGGCTCTCTAAATCATTTAAGATGAGCATTGAATCAATAAAAATTGAGCTTTAAATCGTATTGAAATTCCGTAAATATTTTTGTAAAAATCTCCGATAAAGACAAAAATTCAAATTCCTGATGTTGAAAAGTCAAACGTAATGTTCCTTCACAAAATGAAAAAAATAAAAAACGTAGGGTTAAACTTCCTAACATAGGGTTGATGATCAGTATGTTTATCCATGTCAGAATAGATCTCTAAATGTAACATTTATTATCTATACATTCACTTTTCCAAAACGCAAGGTTGACAATGTAAGGTTAATGATCCATAAAATTTTAAAGTTCCATACTTATGTGGGGTTCTTTAACCATAAAATTTCTTTTTAAAAAATTTAAGGTTTATTAAATGTACACACTGATCCTTCAAAAAAACATAAATTTTGTTCCATACATTACTTTCTTTGACATATTGAATGAATAGTATTTCCAGTAAATGAAAAATAGTGAATAGTGTTTCCAGAATATGCTTAAGAGCGTTCCAAACACTTTAACGAATATTTCTCACAAATAAATACTTGAATATTATTTCAAGATAAGAATTATAAAGAATATAAATTTCCTGAAATACACTCAAAATAAAATCATTAGTAAAACAAACAAGGATATTTGTGAGTATCAAAATCAATAATATTTATAGTGTATTATTGAGACAATACATGCCCAACAGTTATATATTTTAATTTTATTTGTTTATATACATGTTTAAATGTTTAAATGTATTTATATATCAATATATTATGTTTTAAATTTTTATATAATTAATGGATTGTAATTGGATAAATTCATAATGAACTATAAATGAATATGATAAAGTGGTTGACATTTTCTTGGAATTTTATAAATGAAAACTTAAAAATAAAGATGTGTTTTTCTCTATACATGATGTGTTTAAAAATGAGTAAATTAAGGTAAAAATAAATCACAGACTATATAATTTTATTTGGTTTTAGCCATAATTATATATGATGGATAAGGAATGGTGAAATAAATAAAATTCAAGATATAATGATGATGAAGATGTTAAACATGAGACATAAGATCATCTTGCATAATTAATTCGTGATGTTGGTGTTGAAACCCTTCAAAAAAAAATGTATTGAAAAACTGTATGGAGATGTTTAGAAACCACTATTCTATAGTTCCACTAAATTTACATTGTTATCAGAAATATTGAGATTAGTTAACTTAAAATAAATATATGGTTTTAATGATAAAAGTTTCACTAAATTTGATGAACTTTTAAAATGGATACTTCCAGATAGCAATAAGTTTACGAATTCCAATTATAAGTTAAAAAAATATATATTTTCAAAGGGATTAGTGTATAAAAGGATACATGATTTCCCTAATGACTATGTGTTATATAGGAAGTAATATGAAATTTTATAAGAGTTTCCTAAAATTGAGACATCAAGATATAAAATAGATGATAAATCTAACTATGATTAATTCTCAAGTACATACCCCAAACCTCCTGCAAAATCAATCTAGTATATTATAATAATTCCTTGTTTTAAGCATCTATTTTCAAATTCAAATGCTTGAAAGTTGATAAGATGGTATATAGTTGAGTACATCAGATATGGAAACCTTTTTCACCCTACTGATCCCCTATAATGGAAAATATTTGATATTCTGTTTTTCTGATTTTGGAAATAAATATGGAAATATTAGAATGAGTCTGTGTATAGTTCGAATGAATCCATATTGACATATATGTTTCCAAAATAGTTTGGGGATTATTATATTGGCTGTCTAAAAATTTTCCTTATAGATATGTATGAAGAAAAAATATGTGATGATGAGCTTGAATATTTCTAGACCGAAACAACCTAAAAATAATATTTATTTTTATCTATCACCATTGATGATGATTTGAGATTTTTATGGGAGGTAGGTGTTACATTATTTGATGAATACAAGAGTATTTTATTTTATGTACTATTCTAATTTTCACTATAAAAAAATTTCCTACATATGAAATTTTATCTGGATATAATGTTAAAGGAAATAAAGCCTATCTAATTTGGAAAGAGGGGACTTTATATGATAAATTGTGGAATGGAAGAAATTTTTTTTACAAGGAACAATAAATATTTTTTTCAATGTATTATCCTTATCAAAGATTAAAAAAGTTATTTAACAATTTAAAAGATTATGATTTTCCCCACAACCCCTTTTAGTTGAAGAGTATTATAATAAGGTGAAAAACATCGATGTCGCATTTGGAATGAAAGGAAGTTATGGTCATAAAAATATATATGAAATAAATGATCTATTTTATTCAATCTACATTATTAGATATTTTTTGATGTAAAACATAACATTTAAATTATTCATGTCAATAAAAACATTTATGAAAGTCTAATTGGAATATTTTTATACATAAAAGGAAAACAAAGATAGATTTTATGCATAACTAGACTTAATAACCATGGGAACACATTTAGAGTTATCACCCACAATGAAAGGAAATAGAACATATCTACCTCTGCCTTTTCACACATTATGGAATAGTGAGAAAACAAATTTTTTTCAATGCATGTATGGTATTATAGTACCTAGTGGGTCATTGAATTATTTAATGTTAATTGGTATGAAAACTCATAGATTTTATGTATTGGTGAAATAGTTTATATCAATTTCATTGAACTAAATTATTTCAATACCTATCAAAAAGACTATCCTCAAGTTTTGTTATTTTTCAATTAAATTTTTTGAAAAATCATAGATCGAGATTTGTAAGATGTGTTGAGAATGAAGCTGTCCTCAAACTTTATCAATTATAAATGTATTTTATACTATTATATTTTTATATTTTGGTTCATCTGTTGGTTTATTTCATGTGAGAGATAATAATAGGTGTTATTTTTTATTTACATTGTATATATTTTTTCATAGATATATATAAATTTTGATAGAATATCTTAAGAATATACATTAATAAGTGTCCTATATTATTTAGAAATATACATCAGAAGATGTAATTGATTTCTGTATTGATTATTTTTCTAAAGTAGAGCACGTTGGGCTCCTTATATGTCAAAATTGGATAGTTGATAGTGAATGTAAAGGGATTCGTAGCTTAAAGGTAAATTTAATTCCATGTGATGAAGTGATGCATGAACATTTATACATTTTGAAGAACAGAAGTGATTTTAAACTATATATATATATCATCGCATTTTTCTATATTTAAGGTACGATATCCAAGAATAAATGAAAATTGGTTGATGAATGAACATAAAAAACATTTTTTTCATTGTTTAAGGAGAAAATCAAATTTGAATAATCCATATTAGAAAAATTTTAATGGTTAGTGGGGAGACCAAGTTTTAATGTGACCATGTGGTTAAATTTTTATATTAGTGGTTATATATTTTATAAAAATACAAAGATAACAAGTGTTCCTTTCAAAATAGTGAAGTAATGGTTATCCTAGAAGAACTTAATTTTTCACGTGCTAACGATAAAAACACAATTTATGCTTCAAAAATATTTTTTTGAGTTTTTGAGGATATATGGAAGATTGAATATACTAAATTCTAGGTATCGATGTTTAATTATAACTAGGTTGATAGTAATAGTGGTGTGAAATATTATGAGTATTTATTTACACTAGTTGGTTTGAAAAATTTTATTTTTATTGAGGAATCATTTATCATGAATATGCATGGAAAATAAATATTTTATGTTCTTGACCCATCAAATTATTAGTGGTCCATTGTTTTCCTAGGGAAAAAATTCATTTGGGTGATTAGAATATTAATGATATTGAAGACATATATGAAATTTATTCATATATTACATTATTACCTAATGATAATAATAACTATCAGATGGAAATTGTATATGTAACCCAATATTATCATGTAGAAGTGATATGGGAAAACACTTCCTAACTCTCATAATTAATCAGGTAATCTGTTTTTTATGAAACTGACATTGATAAAAAAATTATTTTTAACTTTTATATTTAAATATATATATGTTCAAAATTAAAATCATTTTTGTAAAATGTTTTTATTTATTATATTAAAATTACCATTTTTTTAGAAAAACTTTGGCATCATCATTTTGTTGTTATTATTTTATTTATATTATTTGTTTTCAGGAATATGATTTTATTCAAAAAAAATTTCTTCCTATTATGAATAATTACATTTTAGTTATGACATTTATATATTAAAAAAAACAGGTACAAATAATTATACATTTTTTAATGATAATCATTTCTACCATTTTTGTTGTTGTTTATTTTTGTATTCACTAGTTTTAGTTACACATTGTTTGGTTGAAAAACATGACATTCAATATTTTGTTTTCTATTTTGAAAAATCAATTTTTTATTTATTATAGTTATTTAATTTTAATCAATTACAAGTACACATACTTTTTTTGAAGTAGCATACATATTTATAAATGATAGACATAGAGGTAGGAGAATCGAGGTATGTATGTTTCTTCATATAAATATATATCCATAATAATTAAATTATTTAAGGAAATTAAACTTATATTTCTTAAAATTATGTTCATCTCATTTTCTTCTCAAAATAGGATGGTACCTGAAGATGGTTAGTATAATATTACATGTTTAAAATAATATTCACTAGTACATGGAGATAAGACGTTGATAATTAACTTTGAGGAGAACCACCATCCAACTGGCCCATATACTATGCAGTTTAGGACTTACCTGGATGTACATTACTGTAGTAGGATAAGTATTTTATTACTTGAATGGATAAGTTTCAACTAGTCAGTGGAATATCTATTATGGTATACCATTATAGTAAAATTTATGAACTTATTTATTTAGTTTTCCAATGGTTTAAGTATTATACATTTTAGAATATTTTATTTATTCAATTATTGATGACATTTAACTTTGAAGAGATGAAATAAATTTGTAAAAATTTTCTATCCATTATGGAATATGGAGAGATTTGAAGTCAAAATTGACATTTTTTATATTTTTTGGGAGTAAATTAGATCAAGACCCATTCCTTAATCATAAGTTTATGGATAGTAAGGCATGGTGAAAGTTTGTCTCCAATTTGTGGGAGGAATCCTTTAATGCATGTTTTTGTTATTTGTGAAATTTATTTGTTTAGTTAATTTTAACTAATTAATAACTTATTTATTTTTTATTATGTAACAATACTCTAGTAAAACTCAAAAAGATATACAGTCCCACAATTTATACCCTCATACATTGTCTCATGGAGGGTACCCTTTATTAGAGGATCAAATGAATGGCAAAAAGTTTAGTGAATGAAGAGAAAATTCAAGTAGTGGATTCGAAGAGGTTCCAATCAAACCTATATCTTCCAATCTATTCATGGAAAATAGAAAAGGTATAGAATGAAATGGGAGTAATTATATTATTGATCCCACAAAGGAAGTAGCTAAAAATATTATAATTAATCAATTGTTAATTTTTTCAATATTACCATTTAGTAAATTTATATCACTAATATAAAATTTGAAAATATTATTTTAGGATACCATTAAGGATAAAATGACAAAGAGGACCTTTATCCTTGAGGTTAGGATGGATTTTCCAACCACTTATTTAGGAAATAAAAAACACTCGGTCCTTGTCAAGGAGTATAAGGAGGGTATCAGTTTAATTTTTTTTCTTATTCCCTTAGTGCAGAATAAATAGGGGTAGAATATAAGAGAGAAATATATTCATTGAGTTATAAGGCATGATACTTGATGTAGTTAATAGAGGATATAACTAAATCATATATATTGACTATTATTGTAGAAGAGATAAGACAGATTAAACCTGCATAACCCTCCTACCCTGATCTGTCACCTCCTCATTCAGGCCCAACCGAGTACTGTGAGTCACATACTAGGGATTAACATGTATGTATTATAACATATATAATTGTATATAATTTTAAGATTTATGTACATCATCATTGTATGAAGCCAAATTAGGTAATAATATCGTTACATGAAATTATTGATTCTACAACTCCAGTTTCAGTGCCTACTGAGGTCTTGTTCATAGTTAGAGAGTGCATTTATAATTTTTCACTTTGAAATTCTAATATAGAATATCAAATCCCTTATGAGGAATGTGTTATTTTTGTTATTTTTTATTTTACAATAAATTCAGAATTACATTTAATATTTTCTTACACTTTAATTATATAGGGGTATTTGAAATCGATGGAATAACTTTATAAGAAATGGAAATTTCAGGTTCTAGGACTTTTAGATACTCCTCAAGAAGTTGATAGGGTAACAAAGTTATCACAAATTTTTTATATATTATATAATTATTATACTTTTATGATGAGTGTTTATATATGTGGAAGAGATTATATATTAATCTCTTTAAACTAACATAATCATTATTCTAAAGGGTGATCATATCAGTGTACCCATGCTGCACTTTTTTTACATGTATTTAAATTTAAATTATTAATTTAATTTCATTAAGTAATCATATGTTATATTGATGTTATTAATTACATTTCTAATCATGTATCTTCACACCCTTTTTATTAAATAGGATTTAACTTTTGTTTATGGTGTTATGGATATAGAATGCATTTCAACAGATTTTCATTATGTGAACGAAGAATCCAAAATTGAATTTATATCTAAAATATTAAAAAACACACAAACTAAATGTTGGGTTTTTTCATTCCATGAATGGTAAGGAAAAATATATAATTATGAATCACTATTCATTATAATATTATTAATAATGATTTTTTATATTTTAATGGACATTGGATGTTTTTTATATTTTCCCTAAAATAATGTAAATCATATTGTTTATGTTCTTTCTTGGGAAGTGTTCAAAGAATATTTATAATGTTGTTAAAGAATTAAGTATTATTATATTATTTTAGTTCTTTAATCTTAATATTTTCATTTTGAAATACTTTTACTAATTAATATTTGAAATTTAAATATGTTATGAATTCAGTTCCACATGGCTAACTATTCAATAGTGGAACTAGAAAGAATTGAATTTGTGAAAGTTTAGGTAGATAACTTTTATATCATTGATTACTTGTTTTTTATTAAATATCAAATGTTTCTATTTTCAAAATATTATTTCATAAACACATTTTCATATTCAATGATGGATTGTTGAATATGTATATTTTGTTAGTTTCATTATTATACTTATAATTTGAACAGAAATGTTATTATTTTTATAAAATTGTAACACTTTATTTTGTAGGTTTTTGATTATTTTTATTTTCATATATAAAATGACTTGAAGAAACTTCAAGATTTATTTTTTGACTTTTTTTAATCTTTACTAATTTAGATATTTAGTTTAATTTAGCTATATATTTGTAAAACATATTTTGAAAGTTCTCAATCAGTTTTTATACTCCTTGTTCTGCTTGTGTTGGTTTTTGCTGCTATTTGGAGATAAAATTCACATTTACTTGTTTGGAATTATTTTTTAATATCTATTTAATATTTTTTTAACTTTCAACATTACTTAAAAAAAATTATGTCGAAACCCCACATTTAAGGGATTTACACACTAGTTTTAATAAAAAACATTGAAAGCCCTCTAAAGTTCACCTTGTAGAAGGATTTCAACATAAGTTTTACTGAAAAATAATATTGAAAGCCTTCATACTCAACCTTACATCTCCGTTTCATTGAAAACTGACATAGAAATCCGAGTATGAAGGCTTTCAATGTTGTTTTATAGAAAAACATCATTTAAAGACTTAAATATCATGTTTTTGAAGGGTTTTAAATGTCTATTTTTATAAAAAACATTGAAAGTACAACTTTTTACATTTACTATATTGAAATCACTTTATCAATGAAATTAATATGTAAAAAAACTAATGTCAAAGGTGATTTTCCACCGATGTACATTAGAGAATATTGTTCTCATGAGATATTGATAAAAATAGTAAAAAGGTTTTTTTATATGGCTTGATGTTAAAACCATTTTAAAAGAATAAACCCTATTTTTGAAATTTTAATTAATATTAAGATATTTAATGTTTGTATCTTTAAATGATATCCAATGATTGTTTTCAAAGTGATGGGAAATGTGTTGTTTTCTAAATATTGTGTGTGTTTTATTGTTTTTGCTAAATGTTTTGAAATATTTTATTATGTTGAAGTAATTAAATGATGTATTATGTGTATGGTTTTATAAAGGTATGTTCATTGATTTTATCCTTAAATAATGATTCCAAGGACTGATTATAACTTTTAACAGTTTATTAGAAATGAAAACCCCATTGAAATTCCTCTTTATATGTGATGAAAATTATAGCTGTTTGACTGATTTTAATAAGTATCCCTATTAAGGGAAGTTGAATTGATTTATTAAGTATGGATAAAGAGGATTTACTATGTGAGTGTTTAGAAGTGTGAGTAATATAAATTATTATTTTTATGATATGTTTACATTGAGAACTTATAACTTTTAAATGCTCAACTCTTTTTTATATATCATGGGAAGACCTTATTGGATATGTGGGAAATCTTGGTACACATGTGAAGTTTTATGAATTATTCTCTATATAGTGGACCTATAAGGGGAATTAGGTTATCCTATGGGATGTTTCCCCTTAATTTGGTTAGGTAGGGTAAGATTGGGTGTTTGGGTGGGTTGATTTTTGTGTTTTTGTCTTCTGATGCATAAAATTTACTTCGTTGGTGACTATGTTATATGTGTACAAGATGGTTATCCTTAAGAACCTAGGATTCAGTGAAAATGATATATTTTCTAATGTATAGATATTTTTTAGTATGTCAAAAAATTATATCATTTATTTTAAGGGTTTCCTTAAAACTTCTTTAACTATAATTTATGAATGATTTTTAAAGGAAAATAAATTGTGGTTTTACTTGGAAGGAATATCATATTTTTGAAAGTAGGGTATTTTTTCAAAGGAAACTACATTATAAATGTTTTAAATGAGAAAATAAGTAAAAAATATTTTTTATCCTTAGTTTTAAACTAGATTGTTACAAATTTTATTTTAATGGTTTATGTATCTATAACAACTATGCCCCAATGATAAAAGAGAAAACACACCTTAACATGGTCATCGAGTCCTGGTCCTCTAGGTATCACACATTTACCCACAAACTCATGGTCCCTCTTAGGGCCCACCCACATGCTTGAATAGAACATCAGACTAATGGATATCCCCACACACCAACACATGTTCTTTCAAGTTTTATTTTCCAAGGTATATATATTTTGTAGTATGTTAAATAATGTTATTATTTCTTTCAAGGTTTTCCATAAAAATACTTTGACTATAATTTAAGAATATATTTTTTAAAGTAAAATAAATCGTGGTTTTACTTGGAAAAAATCTCATATTTGTGAAAGTAGGGTATTTTTTCATAATGAAAATTTGAAATGAGAAAATCAATGAAATATATTTTGAATACTTATTTTTAAAATAGGTTTTTAGATTTTTTTTAATGATTTATGTGTATATAACAACTGGTCCCCACTAATAGCACAAACACCCCGCCTTAACATGGCTATTGAGTCCTAGTCTTCCAGGTACCACTAGTTGCCCCATAGATATGTGGTCCCCTCCCTAGGTCCCACCCACGTGCCTGAAAGTGTAATAATACTAATGAATATCCCACCAGGTCATCACATATTATTTCTAGTGTGATTTTTCCTCACTCACACACACCCTAGGAAACTTCATATAAGGTCACCCATCCTAATCGCTACTAAAAAAACATGATTAACTGTGGAGTTTTAATCAGGTTGGATCCCGAAAAGAATGGTGACCCTAGTTTACATGAGTCATATCATTTAGTCTTTTGACCCTTTACCATTCTATGATGTTACATTCACCCCCTTTAGAAAACAACATCCTAGTTTTGGACCCTACATCTCAACCTAGGTAGTGCCACCACACTTATGGATGAGTTCTTACTCTGATACCAAATGTAACAATTGGGACTCGCTGATAGCACATACTCCCCACCTTAACATGGGCATTGGGTCTTGGACCTCTACATACCACCAATTTCCCCACAATGACATGGTCCCCTCCACGGGGCCTCCCAATGATCCTGAATGGGTCATCATACTAATGGATATTCCCATAGTCCAACACATGATCTTTCTAGTGTGCTTTGTTCTCACTCACACACACCCTAGGAAACTTCCCAAAAGGTCAACCATCATGATTACTACTCCATGCCTAATACGCTTAGCTGTAGAGTTCTAATTAGGCATGCTCTCAAAAATAATGGTTCACCTTGTTGACACGATTCATATAATTTAGTCTTTTGACCCTTTATCATTCTAGGGGTGTTACAACATCGGTTCGACGGGTGGAGACCTATTGGGTTTTTAACTCATGCATATATAATACAAGTTTATAAGGATGCTCAATTGTAGTGGATGATATTATACTCTTGGTTCTATTATGGTGGAGGTGTGTATATTTCTACCTCACATGCACATAGAGAATCAATAGCAATGGTTTGTATTATTTATTTTATATTATTATCACTATCTTTTTCATGTTCCTTATGCTGCCTTAATGGAAATCATTTCTTTCACCTTATTTTACATATGGATATTTCTTGTCATGTTGCATACTTATTTAGGGTATTATATTATTTATGATATATGATGAGTGTTTCCCCAATTATTTACATATACTAGTTTTATTATTTTTATGGGTTAAACCATCCCTAAAGGTAGTTCGTGGATGCCCAAGAAATTGTTGCCAGCCTATGGGGATTGGAAATTACCTTTAGGCCTTGACACAAGCTGACTTGGGTGCCCAGTTTAGGGGGTGAACCAGGATGGTTTTGGACATATAAATACATATTAGGTTAAGAATTTGATACTTCTTATCCTTTTTATTCCTTCTTCTCTTATTCATTCAAAGATAATGGGTATTCCGTAGTATCACTTCATAAATTTTTTTCTCATATTCTTCTTATTTTTATTTTTTGATATAAAATATGTTTAACATCCTTACAATATCATTTTTCTCCACTTTATTTTTTCAATACTCAATATATTCACCAGAGTACAACATCGTCAATTCAACCACTATCGATAATTGTACTTATTCTTATTCTTAGTTATATAATAATTTAATTCTTAAAAAATAACATGGTTCTAATCCACAAAATTGTAGAATTTTTTCAAAATAATATCTAAAGAATAAACATCTTCTTATTTAAAATATATTGACAATATGTTTGAGAAAGTCAGCTACTTTGATCACCAATAATTATGTTCAAATATTTATATTTTAAAATCCCAGAATAATTAAATAGTGATCATCTTATTTTTTTGTCATTTAATTTTTCTTAAATCTTGTATTAATTACCATAACATAGTGATGTATAAATCCATAAATAATAGCTTAGTATATTTTCATTTTATCTAAAAAAATATCTCATTTTCTCAAATTTTTAACCCTTACCTTGCCATTTTTTACTTTAACATTTACTCTGGGAAGCCTAGTTTACCCATACATATGAGCTTAAAACCCTTTATATATCCTTTGAAATATTTAGTCCACCCATACATATCCTCATCTTAACCCTTAAATATGCACTGGAAACATGTAGTCACTCTTATGTATCATAGTGAGACATAGGTATTATAAAATCTTACTATTTTCTGAGTATCGTTACATATTGTCTTTAAAGAATTTTGATAACCATAACATATAAATAAATTTAAATTTCTATATCAACAGTTATGATACTTTCGAAAATTTTCATTCTATAATATCTTATGTATCAGAAAAAATATATTACATATTAAAACTTGTGACACTTCACCAATATAATATCTTACATGCCACCAGGGTATATTTTGTATGCTATAAGAATATTATATATAATAGTATGCGTTTTTCATTTTATATATTATTAATTCCACTATATTAAAAATATTATGTATCACTAAGATATTATAGGAACCAAAGTGTTTTGATCTAGAGTTTTAGTGTCATGTTTTTTATCAATCCATTTCTAGGATGATCATGGAATTTGAATTCTAAGGGAGATGGTTTATTGGGTGAGGAAGGATAAAAGAGGAATTGATTAATGATAGTAGGAATTGAAATGTTTATTCTTGTGAAAATGATGTATATTTCTTCATGGAAAGGTTATTTCTTGATATTTTGGTGGGTTTTCACAAGTTAGGGTGTGATTCACACTATGTATGGTCATTTTCATTAGTTAGGTAAAATCTCACACAAGTTGGAGTTGTGTAAATACACTACTCTGGTGGAGTTTTGTGCATATTATATTTTTTAATACACCGAACAAGTTTAGTTTTGAAAATGATTGTTAGAGTATACTAATTTGTGTGACATTTGGGTTTTTTCCATAAATACAAGCTTAAATTCTCATTTTTAATTAATAAATAATTTAAGGAGTATTAAGGGATCATTTTTTACATAAGTGTTACTTGTGTGAACTAAAATTGAAATAAATATCTAGGTGAAGGGTCTTTCTTGAGAGAAGTTCTGTGAACTTACCTAAGCAAGGGAAGTAGTGAAATGAAAGTAACATGAACATAGTTTCGCAAATAGGGTAGAGAATAAGAGTTATGTGAACCAAATTTGAGTAAATAACTTGCATGAAGGTAGTTTTTTTAGGTTATTTTCATTATGTTTCTTGGAAGAACTCACCTAGGTGAAGTGAGTTTCACAAAATTGACTTGGGAAAACATACATAAGATGAAGGCATTATTTGTTCTGGTGGTTAATCTAAGTTTGTGGTTTTAATTGGAGAATCATATTTGAGAATTCATAATGAAAAATATTCAACACATTATTATTAGTATAATAGTGACCTTACATCCATTAAATAGAGGAAGAATTTATTTTAATGAGTACACTGAGGTGGATTCGATGGAAGTGATTTGAGGGAGTCAGTATGCTTATCCATAAATCAAAATTTAAAGGCAGTTATCAGAGCACATAGTGGATATATCTAAATAATTTTATCCTTAAAACTAGAGAAAATTTGTGGATTATAGTACACTAACACAATTCCATGTTTAAGCTACTTGAACTTGATTATAGTTGTGAACCAAGTAAAAACTTCTCTTCCTTGTTTTAATTTATATATATATATATATTTGGTTGATTACCTACTATCATTAAAAGGTTTAATAAATTCCTAATAATTTAGGAACAAGATCTAAATAGATGAATGAAAAATTTGAATCCTATATTCCCCCCCATTCAAGGTGTCTCAGATTGTAACAAACGATGTTAGGGTTGATTTTTTAGGTGTTGAATCTATCATTTGAAGATAATCATGGAAACCATAGTGAATTATAAATAGGATCCTATATTTTATAGAAGAAGTTATGAGGTTTATAAGAATTATATGAGATATCACCTATGATTTATTGGCTGAGAAATCTTTTGGGATACTATTTATGGGATATAGGTAAGTGATGTATTAGAGCTATCCATGACTGAAGTAGACATGAAGCTACTCAATCATAATTTCAAGGATTATAATGCCTCATATAGACATCTAATGAATAAATTTTACCAAAAAGTAATGATATATGAAATTTCCATGTCCATGTGGGATAAATTGACCAAACTTTATGAGGGTGATACCAAGGCGAAGAAATTTAATCTTCAAGTTCTCCACAATTGGTTTGATGACTTGTAAATAATATCTCATAAGTATATTGATAGTTTCGTTAACCAAATCACTAAGGTTTTTGTGGTATTTTGGGTCTAAGAGAATAAATAAAGGGTATTAATGTTGTTAAGAATATATTTTACTAGTTTCTATATTTATAAAATATAATGGTTTTATCTCTTGAAGAAATGGATCTTTATAATATACCTTTAGGTGATCTGCAAAGAATCTTGGTGACATATGAAATTTGAGTTAATCTAGAAGAGACATAAAACCAAAAAAAGTAAGGAGATGGAATTAAATGAAAAAGTTAAATATCACTAAATAAGGATGTGAATAAGAATAAATAGATTATGGGTCACTTTCTCTCATTTCTAGAAAGTGAAATTAAAGAAAATCTAGATTCAAAGTCAAGATACATTTAGAATGATTTTGATGAGGTAAAGTTGGGTATATTTCAAAACTGGTGTTCAAGAAGATTTTATGATAAATAAAGTGAATAATAATTTATAAATAATATGTAAACAATATTACCTCCTATAATATAGTCTAAATTTTGGAGTTCACATAAAAATAAATTTAAATAGAAGATATTTGAGATTGAATAAGAAGATGATAATAAAGAATTTATTGAGGAATTTGAACAAGTTATTCTTATGTGTTTAGTTTCATTTTTTATCAATAAGATAAAATATTTATGTGTGGAAAGGTTTTTTAATATGTATTGGTGTTATGTGATTAATGATTATAGTAAGTTGTTTCCATTGGGGTTGGTAAAGGGAGAGTGAAGTGGATGATATTATTGGTTAAAGACCATGCGCAAAACGATTCAAGCATCCCTAAAATGTGGCAATTCAAGTGATTAAATTCTAGAAAAATACCTGTAATAAAAGTGGTTAGTGTGGTCTATAATAGTTTGAAGAAAATTAAGGTGGAGTTATCACATGAGGAGATTAAAGTTATGTTTTTGGAAAAAGAAAATATAACTTAAATAGTATAGAATCCATCCATGAAGTACATATCATTTTGGACACTATATTTATTGTTTAAAAACTCTTGAATGGAAGTTGGAGTTTTCTTTAAGAGTCCCTTAACCCATTTGAATAATTATTTATTTTGGTGTTTAATTTTTAAATTTAGCTATGTTTGAAATTAAATATATGCATCACCTCAAAGACAAAGGGCCTATGTTTGGATGATCTAGTTCTGTGTAAACATAATCCAAGATAATCTTATTTTTTCCTAAGAATCGGTCAATATGTGTGTAATGATTATATAATATATACTTAAAAATGATCCTCACTTATGTAATAATTAAACTTTTCTATATAAGAATCATATGCTTTGTGTAAGAATCATTTGAAGCAATACATAATCATTAATGGTGACATAAGAATCATCTACACACACATGAATCTATGTATTCCTGATTCCATATACATAAGCATAATAACTTAGAGAAATTTATAGATTTCAATAGATTGAAAACCAATGCTTCCATATTTAATATTTTAAGTAATAAATCAAATGATATGATGAAGTAACTATTCTTAATAGATTAAACCATTACAAACTCTCAAATGGTGTGTGATACAAGATGATTATCAAGTGAATGTGATTACTGATAAAGAAAATTAAAGCTAATGATATTTAAATAATAATATAGATAAATATGAGTAAAATCTCAAGATATTATACATATATCAAATTTCAAAAAATTATTTGTGATTATTTCTGTGTTTTCAAGAATGTTTATTCTCTCAGATAGAGAATATTAGTTGATATAAAGAGTGATGTTTTTTGTGAATAGTGTTGTTCCATGAACCAAAATAATCATCTTTAATTTTTTTGGATATATGTGCATATATAAATCAAGATTATTTTTGGAGTTTTTAAATATGATAAAAATTGTTTAATTTTTAGAGTTTAGCTTGGTGGTTTAACATTGCTAGTTTTAGGACTTTAAGTAGACACATGTATTTTAGTAACTTTATGCGAGGATTTGGTCCACATTGAAGATATATTGATAATAATAGATATTATTCTTAGGAAACTAAAAATTATTATCCTATTATTGTGGTTTTATCTGTAGAATAAAAAATTTTCATGGTATTACATTTAATGATACTGATGCTGATGAGATTAAATAAATGTTATCAACTAGAGAACATTCAAGAATTTTGAGATTGTTAAAAATAATATTGAGTTTGAAGAATATATATTGAAAAATATACATAGACTATATTTATTTAAACTATATATGTATTAACAAGAGAAATATAATCTCTTAAGAAGAAAGAATATTGAGAAACTTGATACCAATAACATCTCAAAGAGAAAAAAAATAAAGAGATTGATGTTAGGTAGTTTAGTGTTTGGAGAAGAAAACTTGAATAAATAAGTATTTGGTATAGTGAGGAAGATATAGGTAGTTACTGATCTGGTGATAGTTTCATGACTAAAAACACTAATCAAGATAATTAACTATTTATGTACTCAAAGGAACATACATTAGAAGATCAGTGATCCGGTTTTTTGGGGAAGAAGATAATCTTCATGTGGTTCAAAGATTTATAGGATTTGACAAAGGTATTTATTATTATTTATCCAACCTGTTATAGTTTGAGGGAAACTAATCGAGAGAATAAAAATGTTAATCTAATATGATAACTCTAGTGAGAATCTGGTAATTGTAACACCATGGGGCTCAATATTGGTGTTTGAAGCATTGTGGGTTAGGATAACAGTATTTCACAAATGTTGTAATTAATAACATGATTATATTATAGAATCTATTAGTTGGGGGAACTAAACAACGATTATAAAGAGTAAGATTTTATGACCGAACATTTTAAATCATTTTATACCATGTTTCTTTTATTTCTATTGCATATGAGGGGATGGCGAGTTATTACATCACAAGTGGATCAAGGCATTAACCAGCCAAAAAGGTTGAGTTTAAGAGGAGAAATTATAAAAATAAAAATGGATAACTAATTAAACCCTCTCCCTATAATTTATCTCATCTATATAAGGGAACTTTTAGTGGCATAAAAAAAAATGTTTCCTATAAAATATCTGAGAAGCGGGTGAGTATAGAGAACCTGACATCCATAAAAGTAAATGGTGTTCAAACTTTTGATCTAAAGAACTATCACAACTGGAAAAGTGGTATTCTTCCCTACCTTCTATCTATTGTCCTGAATGTGATAGATGTTTCAACGAAGGTATTTACTCCCATAGATGAATATAAACTGATGAAATTTAACAATAATCAAAATTCAGAAGTGGATAGAAAAGACCAAAATTCCATATTGATATATCTGTTAGAAAAATTGTATATATAATTCATGAGACTTCAAACCATAAAGTATATTTGGGATAAGATGATAAGTAGTTATGAAATAAATATCAAAGTAATGGAATAAAATCTTTTCATTTGGAGGAGAATATTTTCATATATAAAAATGATGTATGAGGATAGTATTAATGATTATTTCATAATAGTTAGTGATATTTTTAGAATCATATGCAGTTTTAGTGAGGAAGATCAAGATAATATCGTTGTAAATAAGCTAATGATAAATTTTTTAAAAATATTTTTTAAAGGTTCCATCTTTGGAAGATATGTATGATATATACTTTGATGAACTTCACAATATTCTCATAGCATATGTTTTCAGAAAATCATAAACTTTTAAAAAGATGGAAAAATATGAAATGAATTTTGAATGCATGAGAAAACATAATCTCAAAGATGAAAAATTGGTAGAATCAATTAGATCTGATGATGAAAAATATGATGAGTACTTCAACAAGATAATTAATCATGTGTTAAGAAGATTAAAAAAAGGTATAATGAAAATAAAGTGATGGAAACAACCTAGATTCTACAACTGCAATGTCATTAGACATTTTTCCATTGATTATAGTAAAAGAGTATTGTTAAATCTAAATTTAATGACAAATATGAGAAATCATAAAAATAGAAATAGGGTAAATTTTAAAAATTAAATAATCAATAAAGATCATATATTATAGTGGGAAACAGATAAACTTAATGATTAAGAAGCAAGATAAAAACTTATCAACAAGCTGTGAATTAGATAATGAGGTAAAGTTTTTATATTATATTGAAAAAAGGGTTCAATTCATTAAGAAATGATGACAAATTTGATGAAATAACTGATCTGGAATGGACGATGAAGGATGATTTGGATACTTATATTTATCATAATGCACAAATCAAGAAAGTGAAAAGAAAATTGGTGAAATAAAATGACAATCATTTTTTGAGAAAGAAGAGTATGTCAAGAAGGAATAAAATTTTATTGATGAGATCTAGAACCACAAAATGAAATTGGATGATTAAGAAAATATTTTCATAGATAGGGAAAAAAATTAGCTACTAAGGAAGAAGAGCTTGCTGAGACATAAATTATATGTCTTGGTGTAATGAATTGAGATTTTAGATCCTTTAAATTAATACTATCTTCGATAGCCTGTGTCACACACGACACCAAACTAACACAACACCCAACTAAAATGAATTGTGACATATTGAAATTAATTTAAGAATATAATATTTTGTAAATAAAATGACAATAATTAATGACAATAATTAAATATTTTTATTTTCCCTTGACGAATATTTTAAAAAATGGTGTCTTTCGAAGAACCATTTAAAAAAAATGGGTATTTTATTTTACCCAAATAAATCAAATTAATCGTAGTTAAAATTTTATAATAATAGTTAATATTTAGATTTATAAAATATTATGTCAACATTCATTTATTTATAAATTTATATGAAATAATATTAAAGATACTGGAAGTTTAAAAATTCAGTTTTCAATAAAAACTATTTTTCATTATAATTTTTTTATTTTAATAAATAAATATATAAATTTTAAAATTTTTAATTTAATGAAAATTGATTTATTTTTTAATATATAATTTCAATATTATCCGAAGGTGAATTTTTGATATTTTTCTAAAATAATTTATTTTTAAGTGAATAGAGAAAATACCGTTTTTATAAAAAATGTAAATTTATAATTATATAAGTATGACATATAAGTGTATAAAAACTTTAAATTTATCAAATATGTTTTTATTAATTATATATATATATATTAAAAATACCATGTTTAATTTTGAAAACCAAATGATAAAAATTTTAAGGACTCAAGAACTATTTTCTAATAAAAACTTTTTTTATTTTTTTATTTTAGTTTAATATTATTTTGGTAGAATTTAGTTTTAAATTTATTTGTAAGCCACATAAATTTTATTTAATTTAAAATAAACCAATGTATATCATTAAAATCAACTACCTTTAAAATTGTACTATGCACATAAATTTTAATCATAAAAATACACTTATTCTAAAAATAGGTTTTTACGCATTGCATGCGCTAATGTTTAAATTGATTTTTCTTACACATAGAAATATTATTTGATAAATTTTATTTAATATTTTTAATTATTAGGTCCAAATTATTTAATAATTACAATTTTATTTTTATGCATTAAAATTATATTACATGGTTAAAAATTAGTTACCATGATAAAATAAAAAATGGTAAAAGTGAAAATTCCAACAGTATGGGATTTAAAAAATTATTTAAAACAAGTTTGAAAATTAATGGTTGAGGGATACTAAAATTTATCTCATCAATCACCATATTATTTCCATTTTGGTGTCTTTTTTATATGTGAAACATGTGATATCATTATATTTAGTTGAAATATTTAGAAAAATTTCATTCTAACCATTTATAAAAGGAATCTCTCACCACCCCTTTAGAACAACCCTAAAAATTTAGTTTCATCTTTAAAATGCAAAATTTTTCTTTACCCAATAATACTATTCCTTTTCCTTTAACCCATGGCCTTAAGATATTGTCCCAATCCTTCCATTTTTAAGGAGTCTTCTAAGGAAAATCCTGAGTTCTCAACACAAGTACTTATTTACTTACTTTTTTCATTTTGTTTTTAATTTATGAAATATAATTTTATAATTTTGATATAATGAAATAATTGATGTTTTTAAACTAAATTTTATTATGTTAATATAATTATCTTTAACCACCTTCCCCCTTTTCAATTCAAAAATGAAACTGACATTCGTGCATTGTATGGACTACCACCTCCATAGAGTGACCATATCCATTTTTTTAATAACGACTCTATTAAAAGATTATAAGGAATAAATTAAATAATAATTAATAAATATATATTATATTTATGATTATTAATAAACAAATTATAATCCACCATCTTTCTCTCTCATTCCCTGAGAAATGAAAATTTTAACCGTGCGTTGTGAGGGATACCACTTCCATGAAGTAACATATATCATTTTTATATATTTTTATTAATATTTATTAAAATCTATTAAAATATTATTCACCAATTTAAAAGTATCCAAATAATATTATCATTATTCTAGAATAATGATATTATTCCAAAATAAACCATTTTCATAATCATTATCACCCATTAATTATGGTATGTTTATGTTTAGGTCAGTCTAAACCCCAACTTGAACAATGCTATAAAATAATATCATGGATGAATATGAGAACTTAATTAATGATAATATATTATAAAATCATAATGGTTCATGATTTTATCATGCTTGGTGTTAGAAATTTTATTAATAAAAATTAAATATGATTTCGATATTAGGGGGTTTTCAAAGAAGGTTATGGATTTCACCCCTAGAATCCGAGTCCACTAATTATGGGTAATAATACAAACTAAAAAAATGAATACATCAAACTAACCTCCATAATTTATCTCTTATATAAATCATCCACCACTTGGTTTGATTCCTTGTAAGTGTGTTCCACTTCCACGTGAAAGTTTCTAATATTATAGAGAAATTCAATCCAATATGGAAGAAGCCTCCAAGGAACACTCCTTGTACCACTTTTCAAAGAATACACTATAATCATTGAGTTTGATTCAACATAAAGAAAAGAACATCCAAAGTAGAAAGAAAATTTGATCACTTGAATCATTTCCCAGACTTCTACTTCATATGTAGTTGTATTTCAAAGGAAGTGGTAAAATAATCCTTTATCAAAATGTCAATGAGTTAGAAATAAACCCTTACAAACCAATGGGTATGGAGAAATTGATATCACACTATAAACTTTAAATTTGTATTTTTTTAATTTTGGGGGTTTTATTGAATTGATTTCATCATAAGACGATTTTTCAGCCTTCCGGAAACATTTATCACTCACAAGATATTAAGATCAAAAATATCATTCCTCATCAAACTTGTTTCAAACATGGAGGATACTTGAACATCTTGAAATATGGTAGAGACATACTTATGGAATGAGGTATGGTGACTGTCAAAAATCATCCCATTTCTCACATTATAGATGAAATAAATGAGCATTGAAGTAGATTCTAGTATTAAATTATAAATTTTACCACTCTTTGTAGCTTCAGTGATTGAGATGACCAGGTCTAAAAAGCATCTACCTAGACATAGATTGAAATTGAATTGACGTTTAATATATTTCTACATTCTCATTACAAACATGCAGTTCATAAAAATATGATGTATACTTTCAAAATTTCTCAAATATAAAGCATAGGCTAACATTGTTTGAAGATTTGTTTTTTATGATTTTTTATCATGTGGAAAGTATACTCTCCAAATATTCTACAAGATATGGGATTTGGATAGTGAAATGAAAGTTTTTTTAATTTTTAAATCCATTTTGACACATTTGTGTCATGGTCACACTTCAATTTTTTTGTAGTCTCTAATATTCATTTGATTAGTGGTGTGATGGGTCCATATTAGCATATCCTAATCCACATATTCATATCTTTGAGTCTTTATTATGATATCATGGTATATGAAGTTATATAACTAGAAAATATCATGATTAGAACTATTAAATTTCTATTTTTTCATAACGTGGTACCACGTTAGTCTTCTTAAGAGGCTGGTTAATCCAAGCTATATTCTAGTAGTTCATTTCATACTGTTAACAAAAAATCCACTTTGAATAACTAATGGGATCATTATAAGAGTGTTTAATGGTTGGAAAAAATAGTAAAGTATAGGTAAAATGAGTAATTTCTCTACTGATTCATTATGAATCTAGTTTTAAGGAATTAAAGGTCCTCAACATGGTATATGAGAAAGTTACAATTAAATTTATTGAGTAGTGCTTTATTAAGTTTCATAAGGTCTATTATTCCAATACCACCCATGTTAATGGGAGTTGTATAATACTTCCAGGAAACTATGATTAATTTCATTTCATTCACAAATATAGTCCAAAAAATGATTATAATGATGAATCATAGATTCTTGATCATATTTTAAGGCCATTTGTATATAGATAAATCATATATAAACATGGAAGTTATTATAGTGTTGACCAAGAATGTTATCCTTTCCTAATTCATACTATTTCATTTTAAAATTTTCATCTAATTAATAATTTTAAAGTAGGTATTATCCAAACATAAGCACTTAACCATTCCCTAGAACAAGTGGAAACCAATATATTCAAAGGGTAGAGATCCCTTTTTACCTCCAAAGTGTCTAACAATCCTATTTTTTTATATGCAAAAGTTCCATTTCCACAAACACTAAAAGATTTATTCTAACTTATTGATTGACCAATCACTTCCTCATAGTGATCAAAGATCATTTATATGGAGTCTATGGTACTTTTAGAGGATTATACAAAGATAAAAAGGTCATTTTCATACAAGATGTTTGAAGGTTAAATAAAGCCCCTTCCAAATTTCATTTGTTTACAAAATACATTTTTTATAATGTTTGCAATTTATATACTCTATTAATCTATTGTAACGGAAAATATATGTCTTGATAGAGGGGATCATTTCCTAAAACCTCTACAATATTAAAATAATCCTCTTGGGAATCCATTTATGAGGATAGAGATCCTCACAATCTTGAGAATGGTTTTATTCTAGTTGATTAAGGTATGAGAGAATATATAATTCTTAAGTACAACTAGGATAAATTTCATTTTATCATGTCAAAATATTTGTATATATAAATTTTAAGAGCTAAGTTTATTTACTTATATTTCAACCTTATAATTTTGATGCATTCTAATGTAGTGAATATGAAAATTTTAATATTCATTTTGGGGAAAAACCCAAATTTATTGGGAGTAATAAACTCTATAATGATTTTTCCTAGTATCATATCAGAAACATTACTGATGATTTTAGGGATAGTGTTTCCCATAAAAATCAGACTAAAATCATTGAAATCAATAAAATTTCCTCTCTTAAAAATGATTTGACACCATATGGAATTGAAGCATTAATGAAAGTATCTCTCATATCACTTGTAAGTTCAATATGCATAATATTTCAATAAAACATGAAGAATTTGTTACCAAATTATTCAAGGCATGTAGAACAATCTAGATAGAGAGAGAATAATGCATCTTTAATCTCATCCTCAAGAGGATCCATATTTAGTGAACAATTTCGATAATAATCAATGAAAAAAGGGACTCTCAATCAGCATAGGATGACTAAAATTCACATTATCACTATAAAATGGTTAAAAATATCCCATCACAATAGATTATATGTCATGTTCATAGGAGAAGAAGAAATCATTGATATAAATGAAATTAGTTCCACTATTAGCCTTATTTTATTTTCATAGTATTTGGATATGGCATTAATTTTGTTGCCTATCCTAGATACACTTGAAATGGAATTAATTTCTTGAAAGTTTTTCTTTATTTGTGAGAAGTCCATCAAGTCTGTAATGGAGTTGGATTTATTTCTAATAAGTAACATCAAAGTATTTATTTTTAATCTAAAAGTAGGCTATTTGATCTTCCTCAGCCTAAATATCTTCATCCAATTTTTATAATGGGATATTTATCCATTCCCTAATAAGGGATTTAACATTTTTAGGTTTGTGGGAAAAGACCCATAGGGTCTACCCATAGCCTCATTGTTCCATCTATTGATGATAAACTCTATAAATATAGGTGTCACAATCTAGGAATTATTCAACATGAATATAATATGGGATGATCTAATCATATTCATCATGATATTCACAGTTATGGGTATATAGTCTGATTTTAATCTGGGTAGATTTATACTAGATAGTTCAATAGGTGGTTAAATGTCATTGAGATGGTAGAAAAATATGTCCAGTATTATTTATGTTCTACCATTCACTGTGAACCTTCACCATGTGATTTAAGGATCAAAAATAGGGGTTTATAAATGATTATAATAACCATTTTCAAAGAAAAATGCATTATATTAAATCCTAAAAAAATTAGATTTAATTTTTATATCTGACCTTAGGACAGTTTCATAACCACCAATTGGAATGAAATTCTGATTAATATTTTTAGATTTCATAACCTACCACTTCTAGTTATCCTTTATCCCCATATAATATGTAAAGTCATAGATAAATTATTTATTCAAAACTTTACCATAAACTAGAGTAAAAAAATAGTTGTGTTTGAATCTAGCGTTTCAAGAGGTAACCTCGATGTTATATTGTTTCAAAACCCATATGGTTTTAACTACATTGATATAAAGATTATGAGAGATAAAATACTACCCAAGGGAGAACCACTTGAAGTCATTACAATTATCATACTTCATCACGAGTTGAGTTATATATAAAATTATTTGTTTTTTGGTGTTAAGGAAATATATAAGGGATATAATTGAGGTAGTATTCCCAGAACATTGACAATTATAAATCATAATCTTCATTATTTGAATGATTTTATTCCCTTAATGTAGGGATTATTTTCCAACTACACTCCCATAAGTTGATTTTTTATTCTATTTTCTTATTATACATTTCCTCTTAAAACTAGCATTCTCAACCATGTTATTTTTCTTCTCTAGAAGATGGGGTTCCTTAGTACCACGAATGATTTCATTAGTCTCAGTAAAATGTGATTCCTCTACATCATCCACCCAGAACATCCCATCAAGTGGAGTGAATTTATTACTAGAGATATCCACATTGGAGGGTGGGTATTAATTCATTTTTCTTATGCCATCCTTCACTAAGGAACCTTGGCTGAAAGGAAATTCATCATTCTCCTTGGATGTATTATCCTCGAGTGCTTTAGGATGTCACTACTAAGGTGTTTCCATGTTTTCATTAATTAATCCATATATATTAAACACTACTTATATAGATTTTGTGGTGTTAGGAGATTTTACCAATGAAAATGTGGAAACCACCAGATCAGTATACTCGTCCCAAAATTATATTGGGCTAGATGTCTCAATGCAATTGATTACCACTTGTCTAATAGTAATCCACTCACCTACAAGAGTGACTTATAGATCCTCCTCCACAACTTCTATTGGTATAGTTGTCTTAGTAAAATTTATTTCCACATGATTATTGGTATTGATATCATATTTAATATACATATATAATTACCCCTTAATGGGTTACGATGGAGACATGGATGCCTATTGTGTAAGTGACTCCCTTGGGACCTCCAAATCCAAGTTGGTATCCTTTTGAACTCCCAACTCCTATATGATTATTCAAGTATACATTCATATCGACTTGCATATCTTCATCCTATTATTTTGAAATTATGGGGTCTAATATTTTCTTCTCCTTGTACAATATTCTATGAAAAGTGATTTAATCATTCCCTTTTAACTTTCAACGATAAAAAAATTAGCTCTATTATATTCATAGGAGAGGTGACCCAAGAAGTTGAATTCATTGAAAAATTTGGACCTATTATCATACTGAATTTCGAAAGTAATGGTGTCTTCCATAGATGTGAGAACTACCTCTTAAAATAGAGTTTTATCCTTGTCTAATTTAACTAAAACACTTTCAAAGTGACTGAATCTCGATTTTTTGTCTCTCTATCTATTCTAATGGGTACTACAAAAAAAAAATCAATGTTCCACAGGATTTGGGGGTTCAAATATATCCATTTAAAACTAAGGATTCAAATACATATCTAATTATACATGTTCCTCACCTTAATAGGATCAAATTAATGATATCATTATTGATTTTTGAGGAGAAATAGTTTCAAAGGGATATATCCAAAACTCAATGCCTTCTTATTAAAATCATTAGAGGGGAAGAAAATATAATAAAAACCTCTCCCATCATAATTATCTTCATGACCCTAAATCTCCAAACCTCAGGAATTATCATGGAGAGGTTATTTAATTTCCAAATATTCTCCCCACTTTGAACAATAAAACTCACAATAATAGATTATTTTTAGAGTTTTAGGAACTATTCAATGGCCTCCTAGTTGGATGATACATGAGAAACTCACAAAATTTTGATCAATATTCTAGGGGATGGATTATTTAAAATGGATAAAGAAAATATCATGGATGATCTGATAACTATCCAAAAATCATTCTTTGATCCATTCAACCTCAAAGTTTTATGTCAATCATTCAGATATTCTTTCTTAATCACGAACAGATGTAAATTATCTTTATTCACTACTAGGACCAAATGATCTAATTTTAGATGTAATACTTTAAATTTTGAATCATTTAGTGTCGTATCACACACACACAGTCACTATTTTCACCCACACCTTGCTCTGCCATCTCAAAGCATGTGTAGGGTTAAGTTCCACTCCCAATGACCCCCCTGATGAAGCCCAAAGAATGATGTATGCTCTCTATATTGGAAATGGATTTTAATCACCCTATACATAATATGAACATTGTCTGAGTATGGAAGGAATCAAGATCACACTAGTTCCCCTAGGAAGATAATTGGTTTAATAATAGTAACATTAATATTAAACTCATTAATTATGATACCACCATTCATTTATTTAAAATCACATAAACATGTTTTTCATCAGTTTTATCTACAAGAAACATAAAAAACTACCAAATAATGAAATTATAACATTGTAAATAATTATAAATCCTCAATTATAAAATATTCTATGAATTAGGAATGATTAAAGTTTGGATAATATTGGATAAAAAAACCAATTTTACGAAACTAATTCAAAACCATCAAGATTACTCACACTCGATATTGAAAATAGATAAAAACTAACTAATATAAATGTATAAAATAATTATAAATAAAGTTTATAAAATTTTATAGATATGAATAAATTTCTATAACAGGGTATTAAGATATTTATGTTTGTTATGCATGATCTTATATTGAATTCAACTAAGTGGGGAAACAAGGTAAAGGGTTACTATCTCAAATTTTTACTCCTTGAGACATATATCTTATTACACACCTTGTTTTATTAGGAATTATGTACCTATTTCCTATTTAATATTTTGTATCATGATCCTCTCATTATTCATGTTATTTAATTTTCCATTTGAAATTATACCCTTAAAGGGGATTTGAGTCAAGAGTTTCTAAGGTTGTAAGGGGTTCTTTTAAAAAAATTATTTTTTCAAGGAATAATTCTTATTGTGAACCATGAATTCTTTAATATTTTGTAAATACTACCTAATTAATGTATTTTATTATATTCATTTAATTCATGGGATTTTAATATCCATTTAATATTATTTATTTAAATTTATTTTGATTTAAAAGATACCAAAGTTGAAATGGGATTATATTAAAATGTTACTCAAACGATAAGGCAACTAATCTCAAATATTATTTTCAAATAAAAATTATTTTAGAAAGGTAATACATATTATTTTTAAAAACCCTAAATATTTTCCTTTTATATTCAAGGGGTTTTTACATGTCCCCTTAAAATTTTATAACCCCTTGAATAATATTTTACCTAAATTGTTTCTTATAAATAAAAATGACCCCATATCTTATTCTCAATCGAGAACCTCCCTTCTTCCGTGTACATATTCATTGGATTATTATGGTAATGTATTTATATATTCTTTAATAATTTAATAAGTTTATTTCATACTAATTTTCCTTCTTGAATGTTTTAAATAAATTTTTAATGTTTTCTTTATGGGTCATTTTTATCTAAGTGTGAAAAAAATATATTATTTATGCTTTACATGTGAAAAAATATTTATATTGTATTTTTCATATTATATAACTATTTATATATATATTTTCATTGATTTTAAAAGAAATTATTTTTCTCCTATATTTATTAAATTTTTATGTAAGGATTATTTCAAAAGATTGAGGATATTTATTATTTCCAAAGTTACTTTTCTAAAAATCTTAAAAATTAATTTTCATCTAAGTCATTTACCTTAAAATATGTTATTGTTTATCAAGTATATTCTTTAAATATTACTATAAAACTTATTTCTATAGATGGATTGAGATATACTAAGAACCATACACCCAGATCTGGTACTAAAAAATTATTCTTTAGATTCTAGATCTGATACCAACTGAGGTGACCAAAGAATTTAATAAATAAATATTACATCATTTTAGATAAATATTAAACAAATATCACAAGAATTAATGCCTCAGAATTATAAATATTTAGTGCTTTTGGAGACCAGATACATGACCATATCATTTTATGAATGATCTTAAAAATATTATAGAATATTATTCTATCATTGTACCATTTTTATACATACCCTACTTAAAAAATTTATTCATAACCTGGGTAATTTTTTAAAAAAATAATGTTTAAACCCAGATACATAATAAGGGTAAACAAAGGATATATTAATCGATAATCATACAAACTTATAAGATAATTATATGTGTGTGGGATTATGATTATAACTTAAAAATTTAATACCTAATATTTCATATCTTATTAATCATGATAAATTATAAAGAGTTTTAACATTTCAATATATACAAGTCATAAGATTGAGAAATCACCATTAATAAATAATTATCTATGAGATCATATCATAAGTATAAGAGCATGTCAAATGAATTTTCTATAATAATCATAGAAAATCCTAATAATATCTCAGGGAATCATACATTAATCATGGAATCACCTAAATAGGATAATTCCAACATTCTCTTAGGAGAAAATCACATCTAGTAAACTCCATTACCTCTTAGTATTTTTTTTAACTATATCATCTATTAAGAGTTTCTTAAATCGATCATCATCACTAATTTCATTAGAGTGATATAATGAACCCTCAAAGATATATTTTATAATGTAACCACACATCCTTAGTTTATAATGGAACCAAACATCCTTATTTTATAACACAAACACCTATCCCAGTTTTATAACAATATCACCCATCACATAATGAAAACCATACATATTTGTGCCATAAGATCATAAAACATTTATCATATCATCATAGAATAACCTATGGAAAATAAACAAGTTTTGTATATATTTCATCATCATAATCATAAACCATTCAGAGAAAGAATAACGATGGTATCATTTGATCACATCCCCAGTAAATCATAGGTAACATAAATGCTTGTTATCATAGATTAAAATTTCATTAAAAAATCACCGAAATATTTCTTAAGGGAAATAAAAAAGTTATTTTTAAATCAATCATTTAAAATAAAAAAATATCTAGAAAATTATTGAAAACATTTTATTTCAAAATAACCATGTAAAAGTTTAAATAAATATTCAAATAAAATAGTATTCATAAAGGAAAGAAAATCCATTTTTGTGGTATATGTTAAAAGAAAGATTCTGTTCACACATTTAGTGTAAAGTACCTCGTTCAGAACCAAATAAGAAGATTATTTTCATATTTTTTATGGAAAGGTAAATATGGGTAAAAAATATATTAATCAATAGTTGTGAAATATTAAAAACATTCTTGAATTTTTTTTAAATAAAACATGGACATCGAAGAAAAATATTCCCGACCAAAGAGGAAATAAAGTCAACTTTTATTAAAATAAATTATCAATAATTTTATATAAAAAAGATTAGAGAATGAAAGTAAAACATAAAAACCCAATAAATTACCACATTAGAATAAAATATTTGGGTTTTAAAGTATAATAATCATATAATTTCCTTCAATGTAAATTTAGTATAAACAATACTGAAAAGTAGTGAAATTGTAACATAAATACCATACCAATTTTGTAATATTTGAATAAAAAACTCATGAAATAGAGAAACATAAATGGATTTTTAAACCTCTTTAATTTTAACAATAATAATCATAAAAAACATTCAGGGTTATTATATTTACCAAACAAAATAAAAAAGTGGTGAATATAGCGCACATCTCTCAAAAATAAAACTAAGATGAGAAAACCTTAACTCATGTACTATATTTATTTGTACACGTTAAAACCTCCTATATAATATATATAAATATTATAAATATATTACATAACCATATTCATACATAACTTACTAATTATCATTCATTTATAATTTTCAATTATCCTTTTATTAACAATTTCATCATTAAAATGAACATTTGCGTAAAGACTAGTCTGCTTTTTGTGCATGTTTTAGTTTAATGGTGTTGGTACTTGTACCTTGGTAATAGTTTAATCATACCCATAATTTTAACCATTTCATAATTATCTTATGTAATCATTATATGCACTGTTATAAAAATTCATATAAATCGGTGATGAAAAATTAATTACATCACTTTGTGGAGAGGGTAATCTATACGTACGCATGAGTAATGTTTCCACTTGTTTCATGGAAGAAATGAATGTAAAGTAAATAGTAATTAAACTTTTTGGTATTATTATTATATCATAAATATCATATATAATCATTAAATCTATCGTTATTACCATCCTTATAAATATGAAATGTAAAACTAATCACATAGCTTTGAGGAGCTCGTAGTACACACATACGCATGAGTGATATTGTTATTTTACAATAAATGGAAAGGTAAGAAGTTAGAAAATATATCATAATTAAATAAGAATAATTTTGTAATAAAAATAATATATAAACATTAAATCTATCATAATAACCAACTATAAAATATGGTGATGGAAAATGAATCATATTGCTATGTGAATGCGGCAGACCACATGTATACACGAGCGATACTTACATTTCTATTTTGATGGAAAAAAAGATGAAAATTGGTGGTCCCATAATAATAATAATAAAATTTATATATATTTATGATACTACATTCATAATTTTGGGATGGATAAAATATATTTATATGATGTAGAATAATAGATAAACTTTGAAAGAGTCGGGTAAGATGATTACCACTTCTTGGAGATGCCTCATTCGGCTTACACATTAAGACTTCTTAGGATGGCCTTATAGGATGAGAAAAAAAATTAGGAATAAGGGGAGGAATTTATAAATGCATTATGGTAGGTATTTTCCAAGTTATTAAGCTCAGAAATTTTGAATAAATTGGAAGTGAAGGATCCATTTTATAAGGAAGGGAAAAGACAAACTTGGAATTATTTAAAAGATTGAAATATAATTTATATCATAATAATTTCAATTGGCACCAAGGCATGAAAAATTTATATAAAATATGTGATAGGGTCTAGATAAACTCAATAAATTACATTACTAAATGTGTTGGAGACATTTTAATCATTATCTAATAGTTAAACAACTTTAAAACCATTTTAACCATAACTATAACAACTGAACCTTTTACTATAATAAATTAATTATATGAACAAAAATAAAAGGGAAATTATTATTATTTTTAGAAATAATAATTCCCAATTTCAAATCCATTTGATCAGATTCAGTTTCTATAGGTTTAACATATTAATTTTAATATACTAACAAAAAATATGTATGTTCTTGAAAGAGGAGGGATGGCCCCCTTCTCTCCTGGATAGCTCTCCCGAGAACGCCACACCTCTTTTCTATCTAGGGTTTCTAATAGAAATGTAATAACCTCTTCTGGATTCTGTTCCTTTCTTATCTCACCTTCTTGGATGTATTCCCTCCTTCGGTGACCTGGTTTTTCTCCAAGGCCGCTCTCTTTGTGCGTTTTGGCACTTTTTTTTACCATTGATGATCTCTTCCGCTCTCTTCCCATCCTTCCTGGCCAGGTTTATTTTCTATCTGCATTCTTGGATCACTTCCAAGGCCTTATTCATCTCAATATATGCTCTTTCTCCCATATCTATTTCACTAGACGCCATTTCGGTCTGATGTAGTGGCTCTTTTAGGGGTTTGGGATGTGTTGGTTGAGATTTCATTGGTTTCAAAGGAGTTACAATTCGTGTTGTTTATCTTATGCCTTAGAGTTTCAGTTTTCTTCAATGGTTGTGCTTCAATCCTTTTTGTGTTGGGTTTGTTTTTCTATTCTGGTGGTGTTTTCCAGTCATGATTGATGTTGAAACCCTTGAAGTTTGGATTTGGTCATGGTTTTCATCCTCGTCGACATCAGAAGTTTTTGATGATGGTGTTCTCACTTGACGGTGACTTCTCTTTCCCTTCTATTGATCCAGGATTCCACCATTATCCTCCCATTTGGATTTATTTGTGGGTATAATAGTGTCTTGGGAGGTGAGATCGAGTGGTCGATGGAGTTTTTGGAGGTCAATGTACTCGGTGATGTGGTTTTTTACTGCTGGTTTTGTTAATGGCTGGTCTGTTCTAGTGCGGTTATCTGTGATAATGATGATGGTGATTTTTTGTATCTTCTGTTTGAAATTATATGGTTGTGAGATTCTTCATCTGGTGGTTCTTGTGGATTTGATCAGTATACTATTTGGAGGTTCTTTAGTGGTGATGTTGGTTTCCGGTGGACGGCTCTCACCGGTGGCATGGTGAGGCCGAGATGATTAGTTCGGGTTAGGGTAGATGACGTGAGGTGTCTCTTCAACCAATGCGGTGATGGTGGTTTATCTTTTTCATTTGAAATTTGAAAATTGAATCATCTCTCTATCCTCATTCTCCATTGATGTGGATGTCAATGAACTTTTGAGTGGACGTGAGTGAAGTTTTGATGATCATGTTTTTTTTTGGAATTTGGCACTTTATTATGTTTTGAATTTTATAATATCTAGAAATATATAAGGTTACCACTCATCCTAAAGTGACTTTTGAAAATACAAACAAAAAAGGATTTTGAGGAATAACAAAAAATATGTGGAATACAAATTTTAGGATAATACAAGATTTATGTATAAAAATAACTTTACATTCAAATAAATGAAAAAGTTAGTTTCCAATTATTTTGTTATTTAATAAAAATATGATTTTTAATAAATTTGTATCAATAAAAACCCAAATTATTCCTTCCATTTGTAACATCTCATCCCAGATGCCACTAATCTAGTGACTCAAAACAGTTCTCCACAAGGCCTCAGGTGCACATCTCTATACACCGAAGGTTTTTGACTAGCATAAAGGGCCTAATGCATGTTAGTGGAGAGAATTTTCCCTCTTATTAGGGTAATAAATAACATAAATAACCATATATAATCCATAGTAGTAAATAAAAAAGTGCATAAGCAATAGATAAAATAAAACAGATGAATTCTATAATAATAAATGGAATTTAGTAGAGTCCTAAATGACCATGTCATATATACAAAACTGATAACCCACTAGGAAAACCATACATATAATGTTGTACATAAAAGAAATAGAAACAAAAGTACAAGGTTCTACTACTATCTCCAATTCAAACTACATACCCAGCTCTATGAAAATATCTAATTCGTCTTACTCAGTTGATCCAAGGCCTTAGTCCAAACTAAATATTGAAATAAATTCAATGTTTTCTTAGGTATCCTAGTGAAATGGTGGCCTGAGCATGGTGTGAGTATAGAAATCAGTAGGTCACCACCAATAGAGTCTCATACATAGCTAATAATATGTAGTGTATGTAAAAGGGAGCTACTCATCTGGATAACAATAATTAATAAAAATGAATAAATACAAACAAATATGTAAATAAAATAAACTGTAGCCGATCCTTGGGTCCGCGATCCTGATCAACCATACCCCTTCAACCTAATTCATGATGTATCTGAACAAGTTTTCATTACATGCATATATATATATATATATATATATAAATGTCTAAATATTCCCCCAAAAATATATATAAAAATATATATTTATATCTATATTTATATAGATGAGTAAGGAGAAAAATAACATAAATAAAATTAACCCACATTCGATCCATGGGTCCATAATCCCAATAGACAAATACCTAATTCATATAATGCCAAAATAGTCTGTAAGAAAGTTACATCGCTAAGGGGTAGGATCACATGTACTAACCTCTAATAACTATAATGAACTATGTTGTGTACCAATGTACATTCTTATAATGATTACATTGCATTAACTGTGACCTATGCCGAATGTATCAAGTATCTGACCTATGAGATCTTAGACCCATGGCCATTTAATAAGGTTTACTCTTTGATTCCATGGAGTGAATCCATTAAAAACTCTATATAATGTAAACCTTCTAGGGATAGGACCCGGGTCCATTGACTAAGGTGTCGTCTTCTTGTTTATAGAGTAAATCCATAGAAAACATAGTATAATATAGACCTACTAAGGCCAGGACCTTAGGCCACTGAACAATGTGTCCTGTTCGATTCTATGGATCACATCCATAGAAAAATCAGTATAATATAAACCTATTAAGGCCAGGAACCTGGGAATTTGACCAAGGCATCCTCTTTGATTCCATGGAGCACATTCGTATCAAACTCAGTGTATGACACCTTACCATTAGGCATTTTAGGTTCCACTCCACAATTCCCCTCATCAGTGCCATACCATGATATCCATATCCTCAATAAGTTTTAGAAGCTAAATCCTAGGAAGTACCTCTGGGAATCCATATCATGTACCATATCATGCCAGGCCCATCAACCACAAACTAGGAATCACCTATTGAAATCATAATCGTATCAACATTAACTATGTAAAACCACCAAAAGAAGAGTGAGGGTGGCCAAATGCATAGTCCCACCACTACTTCCAAAACCTCATGGATTACATGTTTGGTATGAGTTCTAGAGTGACACCTGATACTATATCTTCCCAAACCCACAATGCGCTTACTCGGGGTTAGTCCAACATTAGGGAACCCACTGGGTTCCCTAGGCCAGTACTCAGGAGATGCATTATACCCAGGATCCTTAGGGTTCACATGTAAATGGAGGAATCCCTATTGGGATCATCTAAATCAAAATATAAGTAAAATAATCCCTCTTGGGTTAATCACAAGGAGTAAGAAAAATGAGTCATCCTACATGGGATCCTTTAGGTTATATCATATGTGGAGGCATACCACATGGGACCCTTGACCTCAAAGAAAAGTTGAAGTATAAAACTATTGCATGGGTCTTGTTATTGACCCCTGGTGTTCATTTGTTTAATTAAAAAATTATATAATTTAATTTAACATTTTACTGGGGTAAATATAAATATGGGGTGTATCCCTAAGGGGAAATCCCAATAATACATATACTACATAAATATTCATAAATACTCCAGGGTAGGTATGATTGACCACATACCTTTAGAAAGATTTCTATTTATTTTTCAAAGGATGACATTAGTGCCAAGGCCTATCCAAGATCAAATGATCCATTTTGGGTCCTGTCTCACAACAAAACTACCATAATTAATTAATTATAACAACATTTCAATTAATTAATTGAAACCTAACAATTTAATTTAACGAAATTTTTTATTTAAAATATGCATAAGATCCAAAATCATACCGGCCAACCCCATCACATAGAAATATAGACCTAGCACTCGCTAAAATCTCAAAAAAAATAACAACCTCAAATTGGGTATAATACCTAATAAATGATATTAAAAAAACCATTAAAAAATTAATTAATATTAAATGATTTAGAAATTATCCGTGACAACATACCTAGAAGAAATATCATACGAAGAAGTGAAGACGACCTCTCGGGTTATCCACTTCCTAAAAATAGTGAAAACAGCAACATCAGTATTTGAGTCCACCATGATTTGGTGAAATAAAGAATTAAAATACCTAACTGTTGGAAGAAAAATTTATATAAAACTAAATAAAACTAAAAAATAGATTAAAGAAGTTTAAAAATAAAATCAAGTATTTCAACAGACCTGATGGAATCATATTACAATCAAGAACAAAGGATAAATCCCATATAGGATGGGAGAAGGAGGGTTGTGTGTGTGGGGGGGGGGAGAAAGACAGAATAAAAAGGGGTTTAGCCTCTTAAACCCCATTGGGTAAGATAGGTCATTTTCCACTTTTAAGAGAGATTCATGGTTTGGATGTACAATTGGAAAAATAGTTCACCAACTGTGATCCTCTACTACCCAAGGCACACTCCACTTTACATAGTTATAGTGCATAGTTAGTCAAACTGTGTGCCTCTACTATCCAAAGCCCACTCCTCCTTGAACTATTGCATCAAACAGTTATTCAAAACATGCTTCATGTTTATAGAAAATTCCATACACCCTTAATTGTTTCCTTTGTCCCACTACATGGTTTCTCAAACCATTTTCCTTTATAATATGTCTTTCATGGTTAGGCCACATGGTTGACACTAATTATGCGCTAACCATGGTCCATGAAATGCATCATTTCAAAAATTTAGTTTCAGGCCCCAAACACCCAAGACACTCCCAAAACCTCTTATCCATCTTCCAAGACTTATCCCATATATAGAAACACTATTTAGAGTAATTTTAACATTTTAATTCCCTTTATAAATCTTTGATCAAGATTTGACCGGTCTATTAATTAAAAATTCCAAATCCTTTGTAGATTTATATCTCTAGAAACACGGGATCTTACAACCTCCCCTCCTTAAAACTTATCATCCCCAAGAATACATAGTGGGAATGAAATTGAACAAACCAACCTACTTAGGTAATGAAATAGGTTTGAAAGGCCACATTTTATTTTTGAATGCCGACCACGCCTCCAAGAACTACTTTAATCATACGACGATTAATATCCAAAATCAAGCCAATGCTCAGAACCAAAATCAAAACACCAGGATAATGCTTATTCAAAACCATCTAACCTAATACACAATCACATTTTCATCTCTTATAACAGGTAACCTATGGTGCTCCAAGCTATAAGTTTTTTCTTTCAAAGCCAATTTCGAGCCACAATACTTACAATGTTATAATTTCCTAAAGAGAAACATCCCTAGTGTTCTGATTATGCTTTTAGAACATTTCTCAAAATTATACATCTGATCATAATCCAAGTCACTACTCACAGTCCTCAATCTGACCAAATGATTTAATTCTATTTGATTAAGCTCAACCTAGGCATGTTGAATTTTACTTGAAAATCCCTGAACTAAATCCTACATGAGACCATCTCATCCCAATGGCATGCTTGACATGGTTCCATAATAATTGCATTCAACTATATGAAATAAAACAAGTAGAACTACCTTTTACCGACTATTTTTAAAAAAAGATCGACTTCAAAAACCAACACATCACCAAAAACCAATTCAATTCCTTTATCCCAAGGTATTCAAATATTTTTTTTGAGCATGATCACTGAAGTCCATAAAAAAATTATAGTGGCACTTCCAAGCCAATCCATCCCTTGTTCAAAACTATCTCTGTGTTATAACATAACCACCAATAGAATACTTGTTCCAAAACCATTAGATCATCACATGATACTCCAGGATTAGTGCCTGCACTCAGAATTTACCCAAGTCCATATTCATAATTGTACTTAGAAATTACCAATAAATACATTCATACTTTGATCCATTTATTTAATAGCATATGAGATCCAAAACAAAAATTTAATGATCGGTCTTGAGATCCCAAAACACTTCTCACATGAGGGTTTCCCTCAACTCACTACTAATTCCTAATATCAGTTTCTACAATGCTTGTCAAAATTAAAATGAAAATAAGGGTCACCACCCTCAAATGGATAATGGTGTACTACAAACCATTTTTATTACTTTTAAACCATTATTCTGTCACACTTCCAAAGATTTTTTCATCCAATCACAAAAGATACATAGGTATCCCATCATGTAGCCGATGCTATCTCAGTATACTCAAGACGATGTCAAAATATTGAGAATGATCACCTCTATATAAGAGTAAATTAATATTTTATTGATATACATGTATTTCTCTACCGATCTATAATCACATCTAACTAGGCTAAAATAACCCTACCCAACTCCCAACAAAACATCTCTTGAAAATGCGTGTCTAGGTCTATCTATGGCTCAAATGCCTCCTAAAAACTGATTTATTTTCAACTAATTATCTACCATAAAGATACATTTATCATTTAAATCAAAACATCTAGTAAACTAGAACCATATAATTTTTTTAAACCATTAGTCCTTAGCTTAAACATGACAGCTCACTACATTAAAATTAAAATGGTACCCATATGTATTCAACAAGTACCAAAATTTCCTATGAAGTAAGTGTATGATCTTATGACACCTTATCATCATCACTCAAATCGCACTCCCATGATTCATTCATAAACAAGTACAATTTGACCGTTTTATAAGGAACATTAGTCTTATCAATTCTGAATTTCTATTAGAACTTCTCTTCAAAATCAATCTCCTCTCTTATGTCACAATTTATTCCATGACCACCCATAAAATGAAATATTTTTCTAAAATTTATATGTAAAAAAACCATTTTACTATTAGTCTTGGAACCTGTAAACTTCTACCCATTGAATCCAGTCTCAAAACATAAGCACCCTAGGTTCTTTTTAAGAAATTGAAGCCATGAACCTGCCTATATCACAAAACCCAAGAAACTACTATGCATCATTATCAAAAAAATCATAAAACCAATATCATTTCCTATAATTAATCCATAAACCTAGTAAAACCTCACTTGTAGGTTTCCCTCGATCAAAATGAAACATAAACCTATATGGATCTAATCCAAAACTAAGGGCCTCTAGGTCTCCCATATAGACCTACTGATCAAGTCTCAAAACAGGGTGACTAACTCCAACCCTTATCCCATAAGTATAACCTATCCAAGGTCATATATCTTGGGGTGTTATCTATGAACTCATCTTATAATAAGGCATCAAACATGCCTGCAAATGTTTTCTCTAAAATAGGAGCAAGAGAACATCGACCTATGAGGGTAAACAATTGCCAAGCATCAGAGTAATAGGGCCCTGATCCTCACTAGGAATCCTAATAAGTGTCTGACCCTAGATTATCATGATATAACAAAGAAAATAATGTTAAAATAACACTCATAGGGAATCTATAAATGGTAATACCCCCTTGAGGCTCATTATACTATAATCATTTAGGTATCTATCAACATCATACATATTGACACAATTAGATCTCCAGAAATGAAAAGATACACCCAAAAAGGTTCTACTAGAGAAGAACCAACTACTAATGTCATCATAAAAGGGCCAACAATACACACATAACATCTTCTCAATGATCTATTATGTACCACACATATGGTTCAGTAAAGTAGAATGTCATTTCAAGATATGTAGGGAAACCCCATATAGGTTGTTACCGACACTTAAATAATCCAAAATAAGTAAAAACATTCTAATAGGGGTAAAAAATATGGGAATAATATGCCTTATTTATCTAATAGGGTCTCTATACCTCATATACATGAGGAATGAGTCATCAAACTCACCATTAGATGTCACACCATAGATCCACTTGACCTGCCATCAGAAGGAAAATTATATACATTGGATCAATTTAGTAGGATTATACCAAGAAACTATATGGGAAAAAACCATTTAGGTTTTTTATTGACACTTTGAACAATTTAAATCTATCATAAGTAAAATCACACACTTATAAGATTCTAATATATGGACCCTACGTGCAAAATATTAAGCATGAGACACATCGTACATTTTCTGACCAAGAGTAAAAATCAGTCATTGGCCTCATGACAATGGGATAAGTTATAGAAATATATAATAAATAATAAACTCCCCCCAAAATGTGTGTTACTTAAAGTAAAAATAATATAAAACTATAACATAAAAAAATAGAAAATAAATCCCAAACCTGTGGAAATCACGATTTATTACCAGAATATGTGTTCTCTATGCACCAATTCGATATCCATAATTGGTTTTTATATATTTCTATTACTTTTATCTACCATATTTAAAATAGTAATTTAATAGGAAAGTAACAACTTTTTTACCAATTTGTAACATCTTGACCTGAATTCCACTAATATGGTGCACCAAGTTGGTTTGGCATAAGGCCTCAAGCTCACCTCTCTATATGATAGAGTATGCTGACTAGCAGTGAGGGCATGAAGTGTGACTATAGAGAGTCTATTATATCTTATTAGAGTAAGAAATAATATAAATAACCACATATCATGTATAAAAATAAGTAAAAATTTGTGGAAGAAATTAATAAATTGAAATAGAAGCATTATATAATAATAAATAGAATTCAATAAAGGATTGAATGGACATGTCATAAAAACAACACTGATCTCCCACTAGGAAGACCATACATATACATGACTATATAAAAAGAAACATAAAAAATTTTCTCACTCTCTTCTTCTATCTTTGAGATAAACCAAATACCCATGCTTCATGAAAATATCTAATCCGTCCTTTTCAATCGATCTCAGGCCTCAACCCAAACCTGTTCTTACAACTAAGTGAATGTCTACTTGGGTACCCTAGTGTAATGGCGACCGAAGCAGGGTGTAAGTACAGAACTCAGTAGGGAACCACCAACATGGTCCTATAAATAGCTAGTAATATGTAGTGTATGTAAAAGTGATATACTCATCAAGATAATAGTAATGAATAGAAATGAATTAATATATATAAAAAGGACATAAATAAATTAAACCACAACCCATCCTTGGGTCCGTGATCCTGATCGACCAAACCTGATTCAACATAATATGAAATATATCATAACATAGTGTCATCTCATATATATATATATATAAATGTGTATATATGTCTCTATAAATATATATTCATAAATATATATTTATATATATATGATTAAGGTGAAAAATAACATAAATAAAATTAACCCACAATTGATCATTGGGTTCTTAATCCCGATCAAAATATAGCTACTTCATCCCATGACAGAATAGTCTCTAAAGAAGATATGTAACCAAGGGGTACAAGTAATAGACTTGGGATGGTCTGTACTCACCTATAACCACTATAATAAAGTATTCAGTCTTATTATAGACAATAATGTAAATATGGTATTGTATCAACTGTGGCCTATACTAGATACTTCAAGCATTATACCTATGATGGACATGACCTTGGAATATTGACCATGGTTCCCTGTTAAATCCCATAAATCAAATCCATAAAAAACTCAATATAATGTAGAACTACTTGGTCTAGGACCCAGATCCATTGACTAAGGAATCCTCCTCAAGTCCAAAGAGCACATCCATATCAAACTCAGTATAATGTAGAACTTCTAGGGCTAGGACCCATGGATACGGACCAAGGTGTCCTTTTCGATACCATGGATCACATCCATAACAAACTCATTATAATTTATACCTACTTGTTATATTACATAGTTCTATTGACAAAAGAATCCTCTTTGAGTCCATGGATGACATCCATAGAAAACTTGATAAAAAGTTCCATACCATCAGTAATATTCAATTCCATATCTCAATACCCCTAATTGGTTCCATAACATGATATATATATATATATATATATCCATAAATAAGTCTTAGAAGTAATATCCTAGTAAGTACCTCTACGAATCCCTTCCATGTACCATATCACGTCAGGCCCATTGACCACAAACCAGGAAGCATCTTTGGAGATAAAATCTGCCTCAATAATAACTAAGCGAAAGAAAAAAATGAAGAGTGAGGGCAGCCAAACACCTAGAATCAACACTACCTTTATAGCCTCACAACTTACATGTTTGGTATGGGTAATAGGGTGACACCTACTACCATTTCTACCCAAACCCACAATGCACTAGCTTAGTGTGAGTCTAACATTGTGGAAATCACTGGGTCCCCTAGGTTTATACTCAGGAGAAGAATCCTAAATAAGATCCTTAGAGTTCACATGTAAACAAATTCATCCCTCTTGAGATATTATAAGTCAAAACAAAACTAAGGGCATCCCTCTTAGGGTCCTTAAAAGGAGTAAGAAAAAAGAGGCATCCAACATGGGATCCTCTAGGTCATATCAAACGTGGAGGAATCCCATAGGGGACCCTAAAACTCAAAGATACAATGATGTATGAAACGATTTCACAAGGGTTGTTAGTGACCCTGACCTTTATCCATTTAATTACTAAATTTAATAATTTAATTGAACAGTTCAATGTGGTAAATCTAAATAGGGGGTGTCTCCGTTTGAGGCAATCCCAATCATACACATACTATATAAATATAAAAATACTCTAGGGTAGGTAAGAAGGACCACAAAGCTTTAGGAAGCATTCTATTTATTTTCTAAAGGTCAACAATATCTTCCAAGGTCTGTCTAAGCTCAACCAAGTCGTGTTGAGTCCTATATTACAAAAAAAAAACACCATAAAAAATCAATTACAAAAGCATTATAATTAATTAAGTAAACGCAATAATTTAATTTAAAGGATTTTTTTTATTTAAAATAGTAATAATTCCAAAAAGCATACAATCTGATCCCATCACACATAAATAGTGAACTAGAGCTCACTAACATCCCACAATAAAAGTCAAACCTCAAACCAAGAATAATCCATAACAAATGATATCAAAAAAAGTATTTAATAAAATTAATGAGGCTTAAAATATTTATAAATTCACTATGGTGAAATAACTTGATGAAAAAATATGTGGAAAAGTGAAGATGGCCTCCTGGGTTATCCTCTTCCAAGGAAGAGTGAAAACTCCAACATTAGTATCTGATTCCACCAAGCTCGGGTGGAATCTACAATTAAAATCTATTACAGATGGTAATAGAATTTATAAGAATATGAAGAAAACTAAAATTGATATTAATGGAGTTGAAGGATCACCTCAAGGTTTCCAACACAATTGAAAAAAATTCAATTTTAACCAATAATGTGGGAGAACTCTGATAGAGGAAGGGAGAAGGAGGGATACATGCATGGGTGAGAAAGGGTGAAGGAAAAGGTGTTTAACTTCCTAAATTATATAAGGGAAAAGGTTATTTACCCACTTTAAGTAATCCACATGGTTTTGTTGTACGGTTGGAAAAACCATGTTCCAATTATGTGCCTCTACTATATGAGGAACACTTCACCTTTCACGGTTATAGGACACAGTTAGTTAAACTATGAAATAATCTTGCACCTCTACTGTCTTAGGCACACTCCTCCTCACAAGTTTATAGCATAGAGTCATTGAAATCATGCACTGACCTTGCATTATGTATAAAAAAAATTATAGAACACTTGCCTAGTTTCCTCTAGACTATCATACAGTTCCTCAAATCGTGCTCCAGTACAAAATAGTTTGTAGGGTTTGATTGTATGGTTACAACTAAATGTGAACCAACAGTGTTCCATGAGACTCACCTTTTCAAAAGATTAGTTTTGGGCCCCAAATTTTTGAGATGTTCCCAAAACTTCTAAGAATCTTCCAAGCCTCATCCTATATCTAAAAACATTATTTAGATGTATTATAACCATTGAATTCCCATTCAAAATCTTCAATCAAGATTTGACCCATCCAATAATTGAAAAGTCAAAATCCTTCAACAATTTCCAACTTAGAAAACAAAGTATCTTAAAATGACCATACCATTAAATGAAAAGTCCCAAAAATAGTTTTTAATTTTAATTTAATATAATTTATGTTTATAAAATCCAAGAATGGGTTCCAAAATTCAAAATATTGTTTTAAAATACATTATTTAACTTCTTAAACATATCTTTGGCCTAAAAAATTCGTCCAATAGGATAAATAAAATTATTAGAGATATTTTAAAGCTTTACACCATAGTTTTAACCTTATTTTACATGTTTTACCCTTAATAAGGTAACAAATCTTTACCATGGTTGCTCTTCATAATACCCAAAAATAAATGGAAACTATTTACCAAATTTGAACCTCTTTATTATGAATATGGAATCTTTTTTTGAATATTTAATTTATAAAATTGGATGAAATCAATTTTAATAAAAATATGTAAAACAAAATGATAAATAATTTAAAAAAACACATTTTTAATCACAAAACTTAATTTCTTATTATTCCATACCTATTAAAACCGATTAGATAAATGTTTAAATATTTTATTGAAAATATAATTTATACATTTCATTAAAATCATTTTTCAATTCTGATTTATTTAATTTATTAATATAGACACACATTGTATAAAATAATTGTTTTTTGAAAAGTATCTCTTTTTATATTAAAATGATTTTATATTAATTTTTAATAAATAGATAATATATGTTTGATTGATTATTCATTTTATACATGAGAAAAAGTTATTTTTCATAATTTTTTAATCATATTCATACCTTATAATCCAACGACATGGTTATAACTATCATGTTAAATAATAATATTTCAATAGTATATCATAATTCATTTAAACTCAATAATGCATGTAAATAAATCTTTCAAAGAAAAATTTTTTTATAGAAAAATAAATCATAAAACATTGGGGTGTTAGATGGATTATTTAATGTTTCTTTTTATTAAATATATAATCCATCCTGACTTTTTCTTGGATAATCATTCACTTTTAATAGACATAAATTTTATTCCAATTCCTTTGCTTTATATTTTTTTTCAGTTCCCTCCTTTGATTGAAGGGTGTTCACCTATATTTCATACATTGATCGATTAGGGAACATTATTGACTTATCTGTATACACTTTATCTATATGGTGTAAATACAATATGCTTTATTGTCATGATTGAAGGGTATTTAACTTGAAATTTACTGAATATATTTGGATTCCCATTTATTTCCAATGGGTTTATCATGTTATGATGGAATTGTGAATATTTTTGAAAAGGATATAAAACCTATTTTCTTTATATGAGCTCTTTATGAGGTGTTAAATGAAACCCACTTTATTTCTAGGGGTTATTTATGATATTATGAATGATTATTATCAAGTGAAACTCAAAATTATGGTTGATGATTGGCGGGGACCTATTTCTCTCTCCAATTATTTGGTTTAAGATTTATATCTCAGGAGATAAGTATTCATGAGTATGTTTCTGTTGCACATAAAAATGACCCCTGACGGTGTGGTTACTGAAAGTAATGTTCCCTATAATTATATTGGAACAATATTTTAAAGATGTTATGAATTATTATCTTGTACTGTAATGGCATGTGTCAGGAAAGTAATATTTGTTATACCAATGTTTGTGTCCCAGTCTTATACTTATATTATGATATCATGGATAATGTTTATTAACTCATGTTTATAAACTCTTTTAATTCATGAATTATCTTATGACATTCCTTAATCCATGTTTTTCGATCAATGTTTTTCTAGGTATGATTTTCTTATGTATCTTTATTAGGACTATATACTTATTCTATGCTCACTTATGATCATTGATTATTTTCACTTATTTTTACCCTTATTGAGAATTTTATCTCACCTCTTTTTATGTTTCTATTTTTATTTATATTATGAAAATAAGTATTATATAAAATTTTTATAGAAGAACATTATGCGTGGATAGCTCAAGGGATATGTTAAGACTCATTATGGATTAATTAGTTTCATATATAATGATAAAAATATCTATTTGATACAAAAATAATGGATTCTGTTAGTTAAATATTTGATATAAATATCTAAAAATCTAAACAAAAGAGAACGACTTGGAATTTAAATATGAAAGAAATTTTGAATTAACTTGTAATTAAATATTTTTATCAAAGATAGTGTGTATAAGTTATGTGTTTTCAACACTGGATTCAAGAGTGCAGGTATGAAGACTCTATAGTTTGAATTAAATAAGGGTCTTGATAATGTTATAGATTAGGATGTAAATAGTTATTAATAAATTAAGATTTTTAAAGGCCGTTAATGATTGATATCTTAAGGTTGATCATAGTTTAAAAGGTATAGATAAACCTTTTGGTTGGTTATATTGAATATTTAATGTGTTTTTGGGAATTATGATGAGAGAACCTTCGTAAAAACCCTATGATTAGACTATGGATCAGAATACGATAAAATTATAAATATTTGGTAAAGTGGAGATGGTGTGGTTCTCGTAGAAATTAAATTTATTTCTGGACACTAAAATTGGATACAAGATCTATTACATTTATAACTAGGGGTAATAACCTAAAAAAGCCATATTGGTTATTAACTCGATTATCACCAGATGCATGATAAAGAGGCCTATCTACACACCAAGTTTGACACTCTTGTGAGATATGGTATTGTTAATTCAAATTCTCTCTAATGAACCATTATGAAGTATTCAGATATGATGATAACTACTTAGGTTAAAGAACCTAATAGGGAAATGACCATGGATAACCTAGGATTGAATAAAGGGAGTCATAGGTTTGACACAATGTATCATATGTTATAAGAAAATGTGTCTTAATGGAAGACATATTTGGTTTGATATGTTTATATTCATATTTTAGATATTATAATAACCATTTATGTTTTAGTATTTGGTTGACCCATGATCACAAAAATGATGACGAGAAAGGTATTTATCTAGAAACCACTATATCTTATAACCTAATGAGGGTTCATACTCAAATGGTTAAGAATCATAGTATATGATTATTATGATGGAAATGTTGAGTTTCCTAGTCATATTGGAAGTAGTGAGGTTGATATATTAATAAAAATTAAATATTGAGACCCATATCTATTTTCATTAGTGATTGAAATTTATTGATGATATTTTAGAATAATCTAAAAGTTGTGAGGATTATTTGAAACATCTAATGATTTCTCTTATGTATTTTTTATTTAAATGTTTTGGAAGCACATATTAAATGATATTAATTTCATTTAAAATTGATTTCATGAAAAAACTATATTTTTGGGGGTAACTATTGAAGAACACATTATTGAGGGATGGATAACCCATAGGTTTAAAATGGGGATTGTTTTTTAGAAAAGTGAGTTAGATAATATTGATAACCTTGTAATTGATTATTGATTTTTAAAAAAAAATTATCCATGATATTTTTGTATAATTTTATGGAATTTCTTGGATTATGATATATATTGACTAGTGTATGACCTTTTAGAATAGTGGTTAATGACATTTGAGGGTTAAAGTTATAGTTAATTTTTGGAAAACAAAAAATAGTAAAAGTGAAAAATCTAAGAGTAAAAGTATTAAAAAATGTATGAAACAAGTTTAAAAATGAATGGTTGAGGGATAAATCTTATCTAATCACTAATTTCATGATTAAAGTCTTTTATTTTTTGTGACATGTGAAACATGGGGCCTCTTTATTTATGTTAAAATATTTTCAAAAATTCTATTGTTGTCACTTACAAAAGTTTCTTCCCACTACCCCTTATAGAAAACCCTAAAAATTAGGTTTCATCTTGAAAATATTCAATTTTTAATTCGCCTATAATAATATTCCTTTCCCTGAGCTTCTGGTGACCAGATATCAGCCTAACCCCTCCATTTTTAAGTAGTTTTCCAAGGGATATCCCAAGTCCTCAATGTGAGTACTTCTTTTCTTAATTATTTTATTTTATTTCTTAATTATATATATATATAACTTTATAATTCATATATTATGAAAACATTATTGTTTATATACTTAATTTTATTATGCAAAAGTAATAAATATTGACAATAATTCTAATTTTCTCATTAAGAAAAATGAAACCACCATTCTTGCATTGTGCAGACTACAATCTCCATGACGTGATGACTTCCATTTTTTTCACCACCATATATACTCGCTAGTTATAAGTATAAAATTTATAAATAAACATAAAATATATAATAAAATTATGATTATTTATATAAAAATTATAATCCACATTCTTTCTAGCTCAATATCTCAGAAATGAAAATATTAACCGTGCGTTGTGCGAAATTATACCACCATGAGGTAATGTATATATTTTTTCACATAGTTTATTTATTATTTATTATAATATATTAAAATATTATTCAACTCATTAAAATTATCCAAATAATATCATTATTCATTTTTAATTGTTATATTATTCCAAAATAATATAAAAACGTAATTAATGATAATATATGAAATAAATAAAAAAATAATTATTTTATTTTGGTTTTGGAATGGTAATATTAATATTATACTCATTAATTAAGATAACATAGTTCATTTGTTAAAAATCACCTAAATATGCTTGTTTCAATTTTTTCCTATAAGAACCGTAACCAAAACTATCATAGAATGAAATTATATCATTATAAATATTTTTAAATCATTAATTATTACACCTTATATAATATATTATTGATGAACATTGGGATAATAAGTAATAATAACACCACTTTTACAAAACATGTTCAAGACAATCAAGATTACTGACATCCGATATTGAAAATAGATAAAAACTACTAATATACATATAGAGAATAATTATAAATGAAGATTATAAAAGTTTATATATATGAATAGGTTTATGAAATAGGTTTTTATGATATTTATGTTAATTATATAGGATCTTAGAGTGTATTTGACTAAGTGAAGAAACAAGTTAAGGGTTTCTTGTCTCAAATTTTCACCCCATGAGACATATTTCTTATTTTAACCCATGTTTTATTTGGAAAGGAATACGTAATTCAAATTTAATTTTTTATATCATAATCCTATCATTATTCACTATATATATTTTTTCATTTGAGATCATATCCTTCAAGGGGTATTGGATAAAAAATTTAGAAGGTTGTAAGGGGTTCTTGTATTAAATTTAATTTATTGAGACATATTTCTTATTGTGTACCATGAATTCATTAATATGGTGTGATTACTACCAAAATAATGTATTTTAATATATTCATGTAATTATTGAGGATTAAATATACATATCATGTTTTTATTTAAATGGACCTCATTTTTAAAGATATCAAAGTTGAAAGTGGTTTTGTTTAAAATGCCACTCAAACCATAAGGGGTTTGATTGAAAATATTATTTTTAAATAAAGATTGCTTATAAAAGTTAATATATAATATTTATAAAAACAATCATAATTATTTTTTGTATTCATAGGGTTTTATATGTACTCAAAAAATTTAACTTCCAATTAACTCATATTTTACATGAAGTGTTTCTTATAAGTGAAATTGAACCCACCTCTTATTATCCATATATAAGCTCCATATTTCCATTTACAAATGCATTGTATAAATTTTTTTGATTGTCCTAACATATTACTTAGTAATTTATTAATATAAATTTAAATTAATTTAACTTCTTTAATATTTTTAATGAAATTTTAAATGTTTTCTCTATGGTTTATTTTCATCTAAGTGTGAAAACACATTTTTTAATATTTTATGTGTGAATAAATATTTTCATATCCTTTTCCATATTATATAAATATTTCTCTATAAAGTTTCATGGTTTATAAAAGAAATTATTTTTATTATAGGTTTATAAAATATTTCATTGAAAATTATTTCAAAAGATCAAGTATGTTTCTAATTTACAATGTAAATTTTTTAGAACTCCTAAAAAATATCTTACATTGAATTCATTATGCTTAGAATATCTTATGATTGATCATGTATATTATTCAAATATTATCATCCACCTTATTAGTCTAGATGGATGACCCAATTTTATTTTCTATAAAAGATATAATCTATCACTAATTTTTCTTACCTAACCTTCCACCATGAATAGGCATAAATTTTCTTCCAATAACTTTGATTTATGAACACTCTATATTTCTTTCATTTATTTTAAGTGTGATCACATAGATTCTATCCATCAATTGACTAGGGATTTTTTTGACTTGACCATATAGTATTTATCTCTACAGTGTAAATACCATATTCTTTATTATCATGATTGAAGGGAATTTTCCTAAAAAGTTACTAAATATATTTAGATACCAATTTATTTTCAATTGGATTACAACATTATGATTGAATTGTGACTATTTTTGAAAAGGATACGAAACCCTTTTTATTTCTATGGGTTCTTTATAATGTTTTTAATGAAACCCATTTCATTTTCTTGGGGTTTTTATTATATAATGAATTATTTTTATCAAGTGGAACTCATAAATGTGGATGATGTTGGATAGGGTCCTATATCACCCTCCAATGTATTGTTTAAAGGTTTATATCTCACGAGAGAAGTAATCACACTTATATTTTAGTCACTCATAAGAGTGGAAACTGATGGTGTTTATCGTAAAAGTAATGTTCCCTATAATAATGTTGGTTCCATATTTGAAATATTCTTTGCATTGTTATCTTATGATCTCATGGTGTGGATCTTGAATGTAATTCTCTTTATACCAATATTTTGGAAACAATATTTTTATTATGTTATGTTCTTATGGATCATTTTTATTAACTCATGTTTCCACACAATTTTGATTCCTGACTTATGTTATTCCATGACTTACGCCATATTATATGATCTATGTTTTGATGGGTATTATTTTCTTATATATATTGATTATACCAATATGCTTATCTTATGATCACATATGATCATTGATAATTTACTCTTATGTTTACCCTTATTGATTGTTTGATCTCACATCCTTTAATGTTTCCACATCCCCCATGTTATGGAATAATTATTATGTATGATTTATCTAGAAGATCATTATATGTTGAGAATTTATGGGATATGTTGAAGAATCATTATAGATTATTTAGTTTAATATATATTAGGAAAATTTTACTTTTGATAGAAATAACATGGATTATACTAGTTAAATATTATTCCTAACTATATAAAACTCTAAAACTAATAACCGACATTGAATGTAAATGATAAATTATTTTTAAAAAATCTTGTAATTATGGATATTTATTGAAAGAAGTGTGTATAAGTTATTTGTTTTCTACATTAGATCCCAGAGTGTGGGTTTGGGGACTCTATACTTGGATCTCAAAAAGGGATAAATAAATCTTGGAAAAACTTTAGTAGGTCATTGGTGGTCAAAACTAAGTTTCATAAGCTAGTGAGAAGAAGAATCTAAACAAACTGATGAAACTATACATAATCATATTCAAGGTGAATCCGTTTTTCCTAACAATGTAGGTCCTAAAAATACATTTGAGTGGGTTTTGACTAGAAAGAGAGGTGGGAGACACTATACCAGTTGAATGAAAGTTTTGAAAATTTAAATAATACTACAACACCCTAGGAAGAAGAATACATAGTTTTATTGAGTTATCTTTTTAAATATTGATATTTTAATCATCAAAATAAAATATCCATGTTTAGATTATACTTCTGGCGTTGTGGAAGTTATGAAAATAGAGGTTATTCATACTAGTATAATAGGTATTTACTAAGAAGAAGGTATAAACCTAGTGGGAGACACATTACAGAAGAAAGATAAAATTTTCTAAGAAAACCATCCATTAAAAAAAATATGTCAAGACTTCCTATGAAAAATAGATCTGAGTGATTAAATGTAATATATATATATATATATACTATGATTAGTAAGGTCATAGGGATGAGGAGTAAAATAATATATTACTAGGAGATAATACCAATAATATAAAAGGGAAGGAAATTTTAAATCTAAGAAATGAATCTGGACCAATCGAGTAGTTTGAGCATACCAAGAAATAATGATTAACAATTTGGCCAGACCAACTAATGATGGCTAAAAAATAAATAAATTCAAATATATATTGTAGCTAAATTAAATGATTTTGCTTTAGAATATAATGATAAATCTTTTGAGAGGTTTTCCATAACTGATAACCTAAAAATAAAAGGACATAAGTGTGGGATATATGGGGAGGCTTTCCATGGAAAGAAAAATTAAAAGAAAATTTCACTATACCAAGAAGAAATGTTGAATAAGGTTTTATAGGCATAATCGAATTAATTTTACTTGATATTTGAGATAAAAATGAAGGATACAAACAAGTAAATAAGTCAAGATTATAATATTGTCTTGAAATATAATAAAGTAAGAAAATAGATTATGTATATTTCTCCCCATATTCTGATAAGAAGGAATAAGATGTCACGGTTGAGAGGAAAATCCCAACCTTAATTCTATTATTGATAGGCAAAGAGGTCCCAAATTATTACCTCATTTATTTATGATATTATTGCAACATGAAGAGAATTAAAATCGATGGTTTAGGGATATATAACTATATAATAAAGAATTATTTTCTATAGAGTTTGGTAACATCCAAGTGAGAGAATAAATGAGTGCAACCCTTGAGAAGGAGAAAATGAGAATAAGAATGTATAAAACATGTATTCCCCGAAAATTTAAAATTTCCAGACAACCTATAAATTTTTTAACATTAAAGTAAGTTGACACACACTAATACCAATTTTAAATAATGTGAATTAAATTATAACGGTAGATCATGTAATGAGTTAAAAAGGTGGATTTTTACATCATTCACTTGAATTGTTTTAATGTGTTTGTTAAGATGTGTTAAGTAAATTTAATTAATGTTAAATGTATAAAATCTGCCCTTAAAATTAAAAATTGAGGTGGTATCACATATTGGATTGATTTATTATTATTTTTTACTTCCTTGGGTTTTTACTCTTGGTTTCTACACTAATTTAGACCATGTAGACTTATAGTTGACTAACTTAGGCCTCATTGCTAGGAAAAATATATGGTTTTATTATTCTCTCAACAAGTGAATTAAGGATTAAAATTATATTTTTAAAGGAGATAGAATAATATTAGATGATAAATCTCCTAAACATCCTTTTTATATATTTTTAATAAGGTTATATAGAAATTTAGCTTAATGACACATATTAATACTTGAGTATTGGTGGTATTGACATCAAATAAAAAAGGTATATTATTTTTCCCATGAGTTTAGTTGTATTTTGTTTTCAATTATATCATATATTGATGTATAGAAATGTATTCCAATATGTTTTGGTCCGATGTGAATAACGAGGATATTAATTTTCTACCATTGAGTTTGGTAAAGTGAGAGTGAAGAGGATGAAGTTACAACTTATTTATTATGTGTAAATAGATTCAATAGTCTCTGAAATATAATGATTAGAGAACCGATACTCATAGAAAAGGCGTGTACTGAAATTGGTTAGTTATATATATAATAGTTTGATTAAAACCAAAGAGTACCTAGAACATGAGTATACTAATGATAAGTGTCTGGAAGAGGAAAATCAAGATAAATTAGTGGAGAATCAATCCTTAGAGTGCATAGAAAATTGGATACTATATTTAGTGTTTAGAAACTCTTGGATAAAGTCTAGTGTTTCTTTATATAGACCCTAAACCCATTTGAATAATTATGAATTTTGGAGTTTAAAGTTTAAATTTTGATATGCTTTTAATTCTATGTATGCATCATCTCAGAGACATAGGACCTACATATGGATGATCTAGTGTTTTCAAATTTCATCTGACCAAATTTGAGTTATGAATAAGCATGAATCTAGATGTGCATAAAGATCTTATATCCTATATATAAACATAATCTTCACCTTCATAAACAAGAACCTTGTTTATGTAAATTTCATGTGATCCGTGTAATCATCATTTTGAAGTGCTATGTAAGAATTAGTAGTAGAATAAGTATCATATTGATAATCATGAATATGAATAAGATTTATGCCTTAAATAAATTTTAGGATTTATATAGTTTGAAAACCAAAGTTTCTATATTTAAAATTTGTAATAAATAAATCAATTAAGATTATAGTGGAACCATTATTTATGAATTAATACACCACAAACTCTCAACAGATGTGTGATATAAGCTAGTTATCAAGTGAATGGGCCTCTTGTTATATAAGAGGAATGTTCATGAGTTTTTAATAATAGTGTATATGAATATGATTCAATGCTCCTGACACTATTCAGAGATGAAATATATAAAAAAATATGTTTGTTGCTGAGTTTTGAAAGACTAATTTCTATTTGTAAAGGTAGAATATTAGTTGAGATGAAGACTAAAGTTGAGGTGAGAAATGTTTTACAATTAATCAAAACTGTTATATAATGAATTTATTTTTACTAGATAGATATACATGAGGAAATAAAGATTATTTATATTTAGTTTTTTAGTAGATTGAAAGAGTTTTATTTTATGATTTTATCTTGGAGGTTCGAAGCTTCTAGTTTAAAGAGTTTAAGTTTCCAAGGGTATTTTGGTAACTCGATGTGGGGATCTAGTCCCCATGTAATATATATTGAGAACCACACACATTATTATATGGAAAAAATAATGGTTATATTATGATCATGATTTTATATATAGGTTATAAATATTTCATGGAATTCCATTTATGGATACTAATTTTATGAGAATAAATTAATTCTCTCAAGTGGAGATAAATCGAGAATTGTGAGGATATTGAATATAATATTGAGGGGGAATAATATATCATGAAAAGTAAACAGAACCAGGAATTATATGAATGGTGTTAAGAGAAATTATAGAAATGTAAGCTCTTATGGAGAAAGAAGATTGAGTAACTTGATACTAATAATGTATCAAAGGGAATAAAAATATGGAGATTTAATCTATCGAGTTTGGTGTTAGGAGAAAAATACCTAAACCACCATATACTTGGTACAATGAGATGGATCTATATAGTTTATGAATTTTATAGGGTTTAAATAGCAGTAACACTAATCAAGAGTATCAACTATTGGAGTTATTTAAGGAAGTTAAATGATAGGATTAGAGTTCTTGTCTGTTCATGGAGGAAGATCATCTTCCAGTTGTGTATAAATTACAATGATATTAAGAGGTATTTATTATTGTGGATCCAAATTATTATGACTAGTGGGACTCTTGGACCAAATAATATTAATGAAACTGTGATCTAGGATGTCCAGTGAGAATCTATCAATTTTAACAATATGGGACTTACTGCTAGTGTGTGAGGCACTATATAATAAGATAAAAATATCCCATACTTATTTTAATTGGTAACACTATTATTGTAAATAATACTTGAGTTAAGGTTACTAAAACACCATGAAAAGGACTTGTATTTTACAGAAGAACCTTTTAAAACCTTGGGTAATTTTCTAATTTATTTCTATTGAATATGAGTTGAGGTTGAGTTATTAGTACCTAAGTATATCAAGCTAGTAATCAACCATATAGGTTGAGTTTAAGAGAGGAACTCATAAATAGAAAAAGGGATAAATGATTCATCCTATCCTTATATGAGTGATCTAATCAATCTAAGGGAACTTTAAAATAGAATTCAAATTTGATACAGAAGGTCCCATGATTGAAACTGTTGAATATGGAAGTTATGAAAAGGAAAAACTTGAATAGGAAATTGTTGATGAATCTAATGGATTGGTATATCTGAAGGTTTAAATTAAAGGATATCTCAAGGAGATTGATATTCAAACAAAAAATGAAATATTAATGGATTAATGAAGGAATATTATGAATACATGAATCTAATTGAAGTTGAGATTGATCAACAAGAAAAATAATTGAATTGTCAATCATATTGTTAGGTGAATTATGAATATGTAGTGAACTTCAAGTTGAATATTGAATAACATTATATGGTGATTAATGAAATTAATGCTTGTGTGGTGTTGAAACCAAATAATTTAAAAGCTCTTGAAGAATAAGTGGATTATTTGTGAATCAAGTTTGAATAAAAAATAAAATTATGATATTAAATGTAAATATTATCATGATATTAATAGATAAATAGCTATTTAAAAGGGATAAGTGAGGCTCAGAGGGATTTGAGAAAATTGGGAGTGAAAAATGTTTAAGATTCATGGATAAATATGTAATAATCTATGATGCAGAGACATAAAAAGTGTTAATAGATAAAAATAAGAACAAAATGAAGTAGAAGGTTGGAAAGTATAATGTTAAAACTAAGATACAAATTTCATGAAAAAATATAACACTAATTAAAGGAAATCAGAGAGTTTTAAACACTAATCAATGCTGAAAGATCAGTCAATAACTAATGAGATCTATATAGAATAAAGATATATAGATTAATGAAAGAAAAAATATATTTTTCCTTATGAAATTACAATTATGTGCATTTATGGGACACACCATGTCCTACTGTGTAGAGGCGAGGAGTTATCTAAATAGGCAAACACATGGATGTTTTCAAAATAGAATGATTTCATGCCATTTATCTCATAGACGAAATTATTTTAATGAATATTTCTTTAATTATCTTGGTTTTGAAAAAACATTCTATTTATTATAGGAAAAGGTATATAATAGATGGTTCCCACTATGGAATTTAGAGACAAATCAATATAAGGTAACCAAGAAGGATCTCATTAGAAAATAGATAATCTCCCTTATAAGAATGTGATGAGTATGATTTCACTATGTATTCTAAATAGAAAATTGAGAGGTAATCTTATGAATAAAATCAAACAGGTGTATCATGGATGGAAAAAAAGATTAGGGAGAAGGGTAATCTGGTATAAATTTATCTCAAAGTTATAAAGTAGAGAAGTACCTAGATCCTCAATAGTGGTTTATCATATCATTTGATTGGGAATGTTAATATTTGGAAAACGTTGACGGTAATAGTTGAATGAAAAATTCATTTAAGCAATGTAGGTGCCTTGAAAATCAAAGTCAATGAAAATAATTGGTTGGGTAGAGATAAATTGAGGAGAATAAAAGATATCTTTATGGATGGACTATGAAACAACCTCATGAGTGTGATTTAACTCAACAACTTAAGAATTGAGGTGAAATTTAATCATAAGTTGTGTGAAATCAATAGAAATTATAATAACTCATTAATTAATGGTTGGAGGATGAATGATAATCTATACCAGGTATAATATAAATAAAATATTTGTCTTTCTATAGAGGAGGAGAAGAATAGATTTTTTAATTAGAGTCTTGGAAACATTTTTCAATAGAATATAGAGAACTTATAGAGGATAAAATTTGTAGTGGAAATTCAAAATATGTAATGAGATTGATATTAGACTTGTGATGCATTTATATGAGAAAAGATGTCCCAAAATTCATATTTACAAAAGAAGAAAAAGTCATCCAATTTCATTTATCCAGTGAATACCAACATTTTTAGCTCGATGAATATGTTAGGAATATATTAGAAAATGTATTTAATTTTTTTATGATTATATTATACTATATTTTGTTATGTTCATGCAGAGAAAGAGTGAAGTGATGAACTTCATGAATAGTTATATAAAGATATTTTATAATGAAACCTAACACACTATTAAGATTATTATAACTGAAAATGGGACAAATTACACATATATTGAGTTCTAAAACTATCTTGAAAATCACAACATCAAAAATGATGTATCATTAGTTTGAACCCCATAATAGAATGGATTGGTAAGAATATGAAATCTACTGGTGAGAAATATGGCCAAAACATTACTTACTGAAAATGGAATTTCTCATCACTATTAGAAGGGAACAGTGAAAGATGTGGTATATATGAAAATAATAGTAGTTTTGAGCCTAGAGGAATAAATAACAGTGTAAGAAATGTGGCATAGATGGAGGCCCATATAGAAACATTTTTAGGTCTTTAGAAGCAGATGTAAGATTCAAAAAAAAAAAGATGGAAATTAGGTCAAGTATAAAAATGTGATTAATGAAGGAGTGATTTTGGTTTAAATAATCAATATTACAAATTATAAATGGATCAATAAGAGGATAAACAAAATTATATAAAGTAATTTCTTCAAAAGTAATGAAAAGGATGAAAGGAATCTAAAGAGGTCAAATTTTAAAAATATGCATGAGAAAGAGGAGGATATTGATAAAAATATTATAGATATAGAAATATCCCCAAATGATAAATATTTTGAAGATGATTCTAAAGTGGATATGATTTATATACAAATTAAGTATTTTCTTCATAGAATAAATAGAATGAAAAAACAAGATCTATCTAATATAATCATAGATAAAACTTCTCCAAAAAAAATACTAAGAATGAGAAATTTTGAGTAGGTTTATTTTTTATTGATGGTTGAGAAAACTTAATTTGAATAAGTTAAAAAATATAAATCATGATTTAGAAGCAAAAATGTATAATTATACCAAATTAAAAAAATCAGTATTAGGAACATTAGGAGAAGCATATACATCTTAATAAAATCAATAAAAAGTGTATCTTCAAGGGTAAGTTTGATTAAAATAGAAATGTGATTTGACATAAGGAATTTATAGTGTAAAAACTCTATGAACAGGTTTAAGGTGTTGATGTTGAAGAAAAATTTAAACCATTGTCATGACTTTATTCAATTTGGCCCTTTTTAGTGATGGAAATTTGAAGAGGGTACACGATATATCGGAAGGATGTAAAAAATAATTCTTCAGTGTTGTGGTTTAAGGGGAAGTTTATATTGAATTTAAAGTTGGTTTTTGGATTGGAAAAGATTAAATAAAGGTGATAACAATGAAAATTACTTGTATGGTCAAAATAGAACTCCATAATCACTGTATGCTCAGCTTTAATCATACCTCAAGAAAATAGAATTTAAAATTGGTAGGGTAGATCACAATATTTTTGTAAAGAAATAAAAGGATCAAAAATTAATGATGCTCATGAATGTGGATGGAATAATATTTGGTGTAAGTATAAAGAAATTTGGATATGATTTTAATAATTTTATAATCTAGGAATTTGAAATGTCCATGATTGGGGAAATGAACTATTTTATGTAGTTGTAAGTAATTTAAAAAGAGGGATAAACTGTTATTTCTCAGGAAAAGTATTTAAGAGTGACTCTGAATAAGTTCAATATGAATGAATCAATACCAATTGCAACTTATATTTTGGTTGTAACCAAACATTGAAAATAATATAATAGTAAATTTGGGGATCCCACATTGTATAGAAGGATAATCGGGACTTTACTATTTTTCATTGCAATATAGAATATCGTTATTTTTGAAACATTTTTGGTATCCCATTTCCAGAGTAATTTATAAGAATATCATCTCACAATAGTTAAATGAGTCATGAGGTATATCCAAAATACAATCAATTTTTTTTTCTATTATATGTAGTAAATGATCTTGAGTTATCAATATTTTCTAATGTGAACTAAGTTGTAGATTTGGTGGACCGTAATTCTACAAGTAATGGTGCATTCTATTTAAAGAAAAAATATATAGGATAGACGAGTAAGAAGTAGGAAAGTGATTTATTGAGCATGAAAAAATCTTAGTAAATAACAATGATCTAAATATAAATTCAGTTTCTGTCGATGAAAAACCAGTTGGAAGATATTGGTAATGGGATGAAATAGACAATTTTGATATTTTTTTATTAAAAAGAGCACAATAAAGCTTAAAAATAGTTTTTTTTATCACTCTCATACTAAAATATTTCATTATGACATAATTTTATCAAAGAAAATGTGGTATAGGAAGTAATTAAAATGGAGCATGTTTGAACTAATTAGAAAATGGAAGATATCATGACCAATCCATCAACCGCTATGACATTTGAGAAAAATCAGTTGAAACTTTGTGTTTAGCCACCTACCATAGTTTGAGGAGGCTCAAAATTACCCCTCTCCCTATGAATATAATTTTCTCAATATATTTTTTAAGTGGTAAGGTATTAAGGGGGATATACTATCCATGGGGTGTACTGTTCTGGAAAGCAATCATCTGGATGCACTAAAAGATGAATGATATTTTTCTTTGGGTTTATTTTCAAAGGTAAATAAATACTATTGAAATCCAATGAATGATAAATAGTTATTTCATTAAACACCATTGGGGGAAAATATTTTTTTCAAAAACTAGTGTCAATTATGAGATTCTCTCATCAAGGGGGACTTCATGGTATAATGATATAGAAGATAAGGGGAGTTATTTAATGAGTAATGTCTTGAGGCATGGATTGCTCTGTTGAAATATTATTATTTACACTAATAACTACTCATGTAGAATTGGAGGGATTTATAAGTTATTTTACTACTATCTAGAATAAGTAAGAAGTGTGTTCAGAATTGAATTTCACATTGGATTGTGAATAAACCCAAATGTGGAGAATATTAGAACCAAGGTGTTTTGATATGTAGTTTTTCTATTATGTTTCTTTTCAATCCATTTATAGGTTTATCAAATAGTTTTAATACTAAGAGATATGGTTTATAATAAGATGTAGGATAAAATAATAATTAATGAAGGTTTAATTATGTCATATTTTCCCAATGTTTTTCAATTTTTTTGGTTCAAAATCATAGAGTATGTACACAGTTGATTCTAGTGGAGGGGATGTAGATTTGTAAAAAGTAAAGGTATTTCAAAATATTCTATAAGTTTTTTAGAATTTAGAGTAAGATTTTCACTATGTTTGGCCATTTTCATTTTTTCGGGAATAATATAATGTATACTGGAGTTACTTGAATACAATGTTCAAGTGGACTTGTAGAAAGATTATGGATATAAAGGTGATGTACAATTTGAGTGGCATGAATTATTTTTGGAGTGTTATATGTTGAAAAAAGATTAGTGATTGACTCAAAATACTAGATTACTTCCTCATTTATAGATAGTAAAGATTTAAAGGAGGATTTAAGGCTCTCTTTTCATATAATTTATACTTGTGTGAACTAGACTCGATGTGAAATATATTGGTAAGGGGAATTATGACAGAGAAGTACTTTGATATTACCGAACAAAAGGAAGTTTTTAAAAGGAATTTACATTAAAATTTTTATGTGAATGGGCTAGATTAGAAGAGTTTCCTAAATCATAATATAGAAAATAAATTTCTATGGAGGAATTTGTGAGAAGGCCTTTACATTAAGATACTTGATCTAACTCACCTAGGAAATGGGAGTTCTGTGAACTTAACTTGGAAAAATATTATTGAGTTAAAGAATGAATTTATTATTATAATTATTAAAAAATTATATTTTTTGTAGTACCATTATATTTAATATTTCATAATAAAAAAACTCAAAAAATTCTTGGTAGCATGGAAGAAACCTTAATGTCTTAAATATAAGGAAGACTTTATCCAAATTAATTTGTAGAGGAGAAGTTGATGAAAGTTATTTTAGGGAGGTAGTTAACTTATCCCTCAATAAAATTATAAAATAAGTTCACCAAGAATAAAATAACTATATCTGAATAATTTTATCCACCAAACTAGTGAATATTAGTGGATTTTGGTACACGAAGACAACATCACGTGTATACTCCTTGAACTAGCCCATAGCGGTGAACCAAGTAAAAAACACTGTTTCTTGTTTTAATATATCCATTTATTTTTTTAGTGGATTACCAGCTAACATTTATAGGTTTAATGAGTTTCTACCAATATGGGAATGACATCCAATGAAATGAAAGAATAATTTGACACCCTAATTCACACCTCCCCTCTTAGGGTGTCTTAGGTTGAAAAAGATAAACTATGTTTCTTACAAATATATTACATATCTCAGTGTGGTTTATACCTTTTTTATTTTATCACACACTCTAAAACATATCTTCTATATTCTCACATATCTTACGTATCAATGTAAGATATTGAATTTTTGACATTTCAATATAATATTCAGTAAATATCTTTTGTATGAACTATGATATATTACATATCAACAAGAAACCTTCTATGATTTATTAAATATATTTCATATTTCAATATAGCTCCCGTATTTCCTTACACATAACCCATAACATTTTATATTTCATAGTGAGATCAAATCCTTTTCCAATATTCTACTAAAGAGAAAACCATTCACATTCCAAGCCTTTTACAATATCTCAACTTCAACTATGAAATCCTGAACTTATTCAAATTAGATTTTAACTTCTTCAAATCATATATGAGCTTCACCAATCAATCAAATTCAACTCAAAAAATGTAAATTAATTTATTATTATATCAAATATTCTTATATATCTTCATTATAATCCCCAATGTATCTTTTAACATATGTGTACTTTTATTTAGTATTTTAAAAAAGTTACACTACCTTAACTTTTCTCAACCACACACTTTGTCTCCTTAAACCATTATTCCGAAGATATTATTTATTAATTACACCAGCTTTATTTTTGATAATCCAATGATGCATTGTCACCCTTCTACCTAGCTTGATTACACTCTACAAAAAGTATCTTTCTCAACCTCTATAAATTTATAGTGGGAAGTTTTTCCATAAAACACCCAAACTTTTCATTAACTCATATTCCAAGATCTACTCTATAATCATCATATGTATAGAGTGCTACTTATAATTATCTTATCTATGAATGTCAATAAATATCTAAATATTTTTCTTCAAACTATTTTTACAAATCTTGAATATAAATTAATTAATATTTCTAATGGTAGGAAAAGATATATATAATCTAGATGAATTCCAAGATATATCTCACAATATTCACCCTATTGATCAATTGGGATCTTTATCATCACCTAACATCATAATATATTGACTTTAGTCCTTATTTACATAAATAAAAAATGAATCTCCCATTATCATATTATAATTGGGAACTTTAATCTCACCCTTTGGATCAATTTTCAGTACCCATTATAATTCTAAATTTAATATATTTTTTCCACTCACTATGAAAAATCATGAGACTAGAGGTGATTTAAAACAAAACCAAATGGTTTCATGGTGGTTCCTAGAAGCCACCACTAAATTTGGCATCATGAATCATCCAACATATTTTTCTCCTACATTGAAATAGTTTCTAGGAATTGTCATGGATTTTTTTAATGATAGTTATTATAGTATTTAGTGGTGGTTTTTAAATTCCAAATGTTTTTAAAATATAGTGGAAATTTAAATAACTAATATAATTAACAATATATAATTTTCATTTAAACTTCAAATATTTATCTCAATATATATAGTTGTGGTTTAAACTGAACCTATATATCAATGTTTGAAAAAAAATATAAATCATAAATGTTGTTGTCCAAAAAAAACCAAATAGAGAGAAACAAACACATAAATAGAAACATAAATAGAAATAGAAAAAAATAAAAATGAACTAATAAATATTTAAGAAGAATAAATTTTAAGAAAAAAACATATATATCTAATAAAATAAAACATATTAATGATAATGAGTTTAGTTATACAACATCACATAATCCAAAGTAAATCCCCATTGCTACCCAATGAACTAAGATCATCTTCCTCTCCATCTCCATATCCATCTCTATCTCCATATTCACCCCCTTATCCTAGAACCTGTATGAAAATTTTATTGAAAATAAAACTTTGATGTATATTTAAATTTCAACTTAAAACCAATAAAATTTTGTGTTCTGAATTATTTTGAAATTGTGTGATTTACCTGTTGAATCGAACCACCCATCAATGTGATGTTACTAGGGACTCATCCATTCATATTATGATAAAATTCAATAAATTGTAACTAAAGAGAAATGGACATCACATCCTATAGTTGTATACGAGTCCTATGTTGTTGGAAAATTGTTCCTTATTTTTTAATTGTGTTTTTATCAAAAAAATATTCCTTTTAGAATCTAGAGGTAGAGGCTAACTACAACATGGAGTAGATGTTACCACAATCCCCTGTGACCTACCAAAGACCTCAGATGGTAATTATCCAGAACCCATCCCACTCATGCAACTTGGAAGTTCCTTCCCAAGAACCTGACCAAATAAAAATAAAATTCAATATTATTTGAGTGGGAATGTATTAATTAAAACAATAGTTATCAAAAAAAAATTTATGTCGAGAATTTATGTATAAATTTTTAACAATTGAAGTTTTTTATGAAAAATAACACATGTTTTTGATAGATTATAGTTTGATAATCATAAATTAAAATTTTCAATGATATATTTGGTTTCATAAGCTATTAGAATATTGAATATGTTTGTGTGAACCATTACAATGGAAAAATAATTCGCACCAAAATGTATTTGGAAGGACCATTCACATAAATCCCATCAAATATCGTCTGAAAATACAACCAAAGTTTTGTTAGGGAGACTTAGTGCCCTAAATTATTTTTCTATATTAAATAAAGATAAATTGATATTTTAATATATCTAATAGATAATATTATCATATAAATATTTAAAGTGATGAATATATTTCCACAATGAGTATGTTTCCAGAAAAAATATTTGAACCAGCAGTGTGGTGGACGATTTGTTTTTCTCTTCTTGATACATTTTTTCTTGAAAATTTATGAAATAAATAACATGTAATTTAATAAAAATGTTTACAATGTAAAATACTTGTCATATTTATGTATATATAAAAAATAAGATTAATTTTATAATATATTATTTAATACCAATGCTTCTTATGGCAATTGATTTCAAAAAGCACTTAACACTTCTCTCGAAGTACCTCTCCATGTAACTTATCATACACTTGTTGACTGGTTAAAAATGTATAATTTAATCCATTCTAAAATTTTCATTTAAATTTTTTCTATTTCTTACACAATTTTTTTAACATCTACTTTCATGCTATAAGATCAGCAATGGAAAAGTGTAATAAAATCTATAAAAAACTTTAATTTTTAAAATTTTATAATTTAATTAAATAATGATATTCATTTGAGGAGTAATGTATTAACATTACCTTTATCTGTGAATAAAATACCTTATTCTTATAAGATTAAGGTATGTGCCTCTAATCAGAATATGTAATCAGAAGGATCACCGAATTATCTTCCAACTGGCCTAGAATCTTGATAAATATTACTCCAACATCATCTATGAAGACCCAATAATAATTTTAGGGCATAAATATCTTCAACACATTCATATTTCAAACATCTGAACTATTAGTGATGGAATCAGTAGTAAAAATACTCCCATATTTTATGAAAAAATTAGTTATTATTATAAAAAAGTGAAATAACTTTATTCACATTAAAATTTGGAGCTATAACCATGACCCTTCAATTTACTCATCAAAAACAGAAATGGAAACTTGTTCCCTCACTGTAGGGTCATAGCATGCTAATCCTAAGGAATTAAGAGGCAATGTGCCGGATACTGATGGGAGGGATATGGAAGTTGCAATAGGAACTAATGGGAGGGAGATGGAGGGTATCCTAGATGCTACTTGGATAGATCCTTAGGAATCATTAGGGAACCCTGATGATGACTTCATGATCAGGGGAACGTTAACTAGAAGTCGAACAAAATTATAGAATTTCTTCTTACATGGAATTGTTATCATTTAAATAAGAAAAAACCAATTTAGAACATATATTTCAAAATATTAGTGCATAAAAATAAATTTATAAATTATAAAACATGCACATTACTGAAAAACATAATATTTATTGGTATACAAATGAATGACAACACCAACATACAAATATAACATTTACCTTTTCCAAATTCAAAAACTCATGTATAAAAATCAATTTAAATATGATAAAATATCCATAATAATGGAAATGAATAACATATAACATAAGTAATTTATAAGTTAATGGATGTCTACACATGAAATCATTTCTTCTGAAAATAATGTCATTATCCTACTCCATAATTACTTCTTATAATTCATCCAATGTTGCAAGGCTAATATTTTCAATATCTTGACAGAAAAATAAGTCAATTTATTACTATTGGATAGATTCAATGTTAGATATAAAATATTCCACTTCATCTCCCATATCATAGAAGTCTCTATGTTTTATGTGAACATATACACTCCACCCTTCATCTATGAAATTTTATATCACAACCCCCTCCCACCAAAGATACCAAAAAATAAGGCAAAGAAGTGACACAACAATTACCAATATCTGAGCTAGTAAGGTTCAGCACGGTCTGCGAAATTGTCCAGGAAACTTGATAATGGTTTTATATACACAGGGAGAGCATACAAGTATACTCAGTATAAAAAAAACTCTCTCATGAAAATGTGAAAGAAGCATACTAGTGCCCCTATGAGAAAATATTAGAACCAATAAGTACCTAAACATGTATACTAACCAAACCCAACCTCACCAAAGCATACTCACCAATTAATGAAAGTAAATTAATATAATATAATCACATCAATTATAGGGTACCCCACATCACTTTCCCAACAATTAGCTACTCTCACACCTCAATGAAAAATGTCTTGGAACTCCTACCTCTTCCGAATATACCACATCACATCCTTCCCATATACACATGGGCCTCAAAACACCCCCTGCACACACGTGGGCCTCAAAAAACATCCCACCCATACAATCATGGGACTTACAAAAAATCCCTCCCACACACACGTGGACCTCACAACATGTCCCCCCCCCACACACTTGGGCTTCACAACACATTACATTTCATCCCGAAGACACCCGAGGAAGCACATCACAATTCATCTTGAAGACACCTGGGAAAAAAAACACCTTTCCCACAAACACCTACGCTACCACATCTCATCATATCCAACCCAAATAAACTTGGGATTTTACCTCTTGGAAGAGGGAGTGGGGAAGAGTGGGTGACAACCATCAATCCTCCCATTGGGATGCTGGCAATGACACCCCCTTGTGACTATGTGGGTGTTCGACACATCATTCTCAACATGGGTGGGGGTGCATATAGATATCATAAGGAAATAAAATTATATACATATATGATATAAAACACTCATTCCAATCTATGGTTTCTAAAAAAAAACCAAATCACAACATTACCACCTTTGCTACTACCTCTAAATGCATAACAACACAAATCAAGTCATAAAACCCATTTCACATTCCCAACCAATTTATTTAACCATTTAGATTCCATTAACCAATAAAAATAAAGTCATTATAAGATCTAATAATCAATTATTTATTCATTCCATCACTACACATGAAACTAATAAGAATAACACACAAAAAGAAACACAAAAACAATAATTTCAGAAGGTGAAGAGCCTGATCAATTAATGAAACTCCACATTAAAGATACATTTTTCCATGAACTAAACATATAAAAACCATTCATGATATATCATATATAGATCTATATATATGGGGTGAAGCTTTATGCATGTTATTAATGAAGAATAACCCATACCAATCACTACTGTCCTTCTTCAAATTCATCCTACCCAAACCACCATACTAACAAAAACAAACCCCCAACTCACAACAACATCTAGAAACATAACATAGAACAACTAGTTCTGAATCCCTACTACATAATAATACCATTACCATAATATACCAACTATACAATCACATTCCATACACTTCCCCCACACGTAAAAACCAAAACAAAACATTTTATAGGTTCATAAGAATATTTACCACATTCCACTACTTTTTTTATGGGGGGTTGTCACAGAAACCGAATCCTAGGGAAACCAATTTATTATACAAGTTTAAGTGGTTATCCAATTTCTATTTTAGGGTGATACCAAAAAAAATCTCAACAAGGAAGCAACCAAAAAAGATTTATCGAAAACAAAAAAATCCACCAACGACCATAATTTCTAGTGGGACATAAAGTCCAAACAATCAAAATATCACAATCAATATCAAAACTATAAAAAAAATGCGAATCAAACCCAATTTTCCCCTAAATTTAAATTAACCAATTATTTATCTTCAATGAGGATGTAACAACCATGATTCATAGATAAAAATATGTAAAACCCCTCCCACATGATGCATAATAGAGAGAAACAAAGGCAATCTAACCTCAAGGGAGATTTCTAATTGCTGCGCACCATAGGGAGAAGAAGAATGCTGGTGAACCACAAACACATCATGAAAACTATAGATCAACCTATAATACACCAAGGATCCATAAAAACACAACCTAATTCACCCTAAAACGAAATAAACACTACCATAATGGATCCCCAGTAGAATAACAAAATAAAGATGATGATAAAGAGAAGAGAACTCACTGTGGATTAACCACAGATCGCCAATGAACACCCACCATGATCAACAGATCGAAGATCGGGGGAAAGGGCTCGAAGAATACTTTAGGGAATCTAGATTTCATCCAAAAGAAAGAAAAAATTAAACCATGTCCAAATTAATGGGGGTTCAGCCGAAAAATATTTTTTAAACTGTTTATGATTGGGGTATTACATGATGTGTAATCCCATTTCATGTTGTGTAATCCCTTTCAAATCATGTAATACCTGGGGATCAGTTTTCACTAAAAAATGTGTCCCCACATCATTTTATTTTATTTTTATAACCCCAAAATATTACACACCATGAAACTTTTCATCACACCATGTAAAATTTATACACAACATAAACAATCCATGACAAGCCGTGAAACCGACTTTTAGGTCATGTAATTAGGTCACATGATGTGTAATCCCCATTCTTCCAACTGTTAGCAACCAAAATTCTCCAAACACTCTCAAAGCCTCCTATGAACAATTCAAATGACCAAAACCCTCAATGTAGTGCACCAAGAAGTCACAAAACATTAAATCAAATACCCCTTAAATGATTCTAACCCTCTAGAATCCAAAACCAAGAGTAGAGGAAAAAGGGGTCCGAACAACCACCTTGTGAGATACCTCTCAAGGATCACATTATACCTTAAACACTACCACCAACTAAACAAACCAAACCAAACAACCACAACCAAATAGAAAAACTATATCAACCTCCACATAGACCAAGACAACAAACACTACAACAAAAAAAACACCACCATACAACCAAAAAACTACACCGTCCCGATCATGTGAATCAGGGAATCCCGTCTTCCATATAAAGATACTATCCTCTCTAGGTAGCACATAAATTCTTGCATAGGTTTAATAGAATTGAAATTAATTCATATTGATTAGGAATCATATCCCCCCTTTCTACATGTCAATACTTTATCAAAAAACAAACCACATGCAATCATAAACCAAGATAAAAAATCTCATATCATAAAAAAACAAGGTCCAAATATCAAATTTCGAAGAAAAATAGAGAAAAAAAAACATAAAAAAACTCTAGGTATTGGGAACACATATAAATTTCTCACTCCCAAGTACTATCCTCCTGACCACCATGCCTCCACAACACACGGACCAAAGGAATTATCCATCCATTCCACACATTCTCTTGATGATCCTGGATATACCCTAGCCACTCTACAAACATTACATTATCCTTTATATCAAAATATCCCCAGTAAATGACATGGGAGTCCTCATGTAGATACTAATTAAGTTGAGAGACATGGAATATGTCATGGATACTCTCCAACTGTGGTGGAAACTCCAAATGATAAACCACCTCGCCAACTCACCCTAACACCACAAAGGGTCCAACGAACCTAGGAGAAAGCTTACTCCATCTGCCAAAAACTTACTGCCCATGTTGATAGGTAACATTCAATAGCATGTGGTCCCAAACCTAGAACTCCAAGGGACTCCTTTTGTGATCAGAATATGACTTCTTTCGATCCTGCACTGCTTCCATCCTCTCATGAACAAGCTGATCCTTTTTGTCATGCTCCACACCACCTCGAGTCTAAGAATAGTTGTCTCCCCAACTTCTGTCTAGAACAATTGATAATGACACATTATCCCATAAAAATCCTCCAACAGATCCATTTTAATGGAATATTGATAGCTATTATTATAAGAAAACTCCATCATTGGCAGGTGGCGTACCCAAGATCCACTAAATTCCAATACACACATCAGCAACATATTCTCTAATTTTTCTATATTATGTTCCATCTACCCATTTTTCTAAGGGTGGAAAGATGTTCTAAGGAATAACTGGGTGAAAAAAGATTTCTTGAATTCCCTCTTGACTCATGAGGTAAACCAAACATGTCGATCTGAGACAATGGACCTCAAAACTTCATGAAACCACACCACCTCATCCACATACCTCTTGGCCAAGGTATCCACTATGCCCAATTCCTTAATCACTAAGAAGTGGGATGATTTCATCAAACAATACACTATCAACCATATAGAATCATAACCTCCTTGAGCTTTGGGTAACTCTATGATGAAAACCATCAAGATTTCATCCAATTTCCACCTAGGAAAATCCATAGTCTATAAGAAACCACCAGAAACAAAATGCTCAGCCTTTAGATACTGGAAAACCAATCAATTCACTACAAACTTCATCACTACCCATTTTATACCAGTCCACCAAAAATACATCCTCACGACACAGAACATCTTGAAAATATTATGTGTACTTCCAAATGTAATCCATGAATCCCATGAAGGACTCCAATATGCATTTCCACCGGAATAAAAAACATTTCACGAAACAACATGTAGTTCCAACCATCCTTCAACCACCCTTTTAGAGAATCACCATGGAGAACACGATCATGCAACAACTCTTCCTCTAAGTCTCCCCACTGAGACTCCTCCACCTACTACATTAGAGAAGATTGAACCTTCATCTAAAACAAACAACCTTTACCACCACCCACTCTGGCATATAAGTGTAAGGATTCCAACTTCTCCATCACTTTTCATGCCTCCAAAGATTCCAAAAAAACCTCCTTCCATGAATTTCTACTCAAATCATTGGCCATAACATTTCCATTTCCTAAGGTGTAAGAGATCACAAAATCATAGTCCCAATGAAACTCTATCCACCTCTATTGTTGTATATTTAGATCACACTGAGAAAAAAATATACCTTAAACTTTTGTGAACTGTGAAGACCAAAAAGTGCTCCCTAATGAGGTAATGCCTCCACAAATTCAATGAAAAAACCTTCACTTCAAACTCCGGATCATGGGTTGAATAGTAAGGCTCATGAGGAAAAAACTCCCTTGACCCGTAATAGATCATTTCCCACTATTGTATCAACATTCATACCAAACACAGATGATAAGAATCACAAAACCCCTTATACATAAACCCTTATTTTGGAAACTGAAGTACTAGGGAACTAACCTACTTCCCCTTTAGGTAACTGAATGCTATATGACATTGATAATTACACAAAAAATCTTGGTCCTTTATAGACAATTCTATCAACATGGCTGAATCTCAAGGGAAATCAGGTATAAACCTCCAATAATAGCCTATGAGTCCAAGGAAATTGTGAACCTTTACCACATTATTGGGTTCTATGAAAGGAAAAACTGCTTAAAACTTATATGGGTCTACCAACACACTCTATTAAGACACCACATGCTTGGGGAAATTAACCTTTCATGTCCAGAAGATACACTTGGAAAACCTTCCATAGAGCGGGTTTCATCGAAGAACCTGCAAGATAGTTCTGAGATGCTCGACATGGTCCTCCTCTGACTTCGAGTAGATTTAGATATGATCGATGAATGTGATGATGAAATGATCTAGTAACTCACATAAAATAGATTTCATAAGTCCCATAAAAATGGTTTGTATGTTCCTAACAATGAATTCCAAGAGTATAAACTCAAAGTTCCTATTCCTGCATCTGAAGATAGTCTTTCGGATATCACCCTCCTTGACCCTCAACTGGTGATATAAAAACCACATATTGATCTTAGAAAACTAACTTTTCCCTTTTCAGATAGTCAAAAATATCTTTTATCCTTGAAATTAGGTAACAGTTCTTGACCACCACCTGATTCAATCTCTGGTAGTCTATGAAAAATCTCAGACCATTACTCACATTATTTTCAAACAAAAATGGAGAAACCCACGGTGACACACTGGTCTAGATAAAAAACTTCTCCATCAAATCATCTACCTAAATACTCAACTTCCACAACTCAGAAGGTTTCATCGGATAAGGATCCATCGAAATTAGAGAAGCACCAGGCTATAAGTCTATCCCAAACATGACATCACATTGAGGGGGTTACGTCACAAAATAATTGGAAAAAACATCCAGGAACTCTCCAATAACCCTAGGAACCTATATCATTTTAGTGTCCACTGATTCCACTGATCGATCATCCAAAAAAAAATAAGGTGATACATATGTCGACTACCCACCTGAAAACCCTACTCACCAACAAAAACCACACATTGACTATCCACATTCAAAAACAATACTTTCCTCTAAAAGTAGTAGATAATAGAACATATAGAATAAAAATTTTCGATGACAAGGATGAAATCATACGAATGAATCTATTTTAAAAAGAGATCCCCATGAGACTGATGAAGTCCCATCATTATCCTACACCCCTGGCACACATCAAACAAGATTGTATGGCCTTTAACTAGCATACTCAACACTAGGGGAATGAGAAGCCTCTCTATTTCAACTCCCAAAGAATGGTCTAGGGTGGGTGAAATAAAGGAGTTTGGATCTCTTGAATCAAAAAAAAGAACATACATTGGTACTGAACAAAATGATCGTACCTGTGACGATCTCTAGCCCCGCAGGAACTGCTGCCTCCAATGAATGCAACTAACAATGCCCATGTCCTTTGCCTCTCTACTAATGAAAACCTCTACATCTATGCTTGGGTTTTGTTCCCTGATCATGAGGGACATACAAAGGCCAACCCATACCTAATCCATATCCCCACGGTGGAGAAAAATACTGTTGCCCCTATTACAAAACCTTTCCCACCAGCAACTGCTATTGAGGCTGACACTAAGCCTGTCCATCTCCACCAAACTGAGCACAGATAACCACTAGGAATTGATTCTCAAGATGGTCATGAACCCCACATAAGAAACACATTAGTCCAAATCCCATAAGAAAGGCATGGAGACTTCTAAAACCAGAAGTCCGGAAAGGAAGTTGCTGAGGATGTGTCCTCACTAGTCAAAACCTCAAAGGTCTTGGTGCCTGAGATCTGCCACTAACAAATCTGACTCTCAACAAACTCTTCCATCTCCCCTCTAATAATATACCTCCTCATGAGTGCATCATTTTTATTAAGTATTCTTTCTTATGAACCTCCAAATATATCAGAAATGTAAAACGAGTAACTGCATACTAGATAGAAGGGTGGAGTACCTCCTCAAGATGTCTCACATAAGACTCCTCATCTAGAAAAAGATATGGTAGAAAAAAAAGAATGTCCTTGAAATTGTCCCCAAGATCCTACACCGATATAATCCCCTGTTAAAGGGAGAGTAGCTTCTGTATCTCCTTAGCCTTTTTGGTTGATGAAAGGAACTCTACCAAAAACGTCTTCTGTAAGTCATCCCATAAAATGTCTTCCTCCTTCTGCTCTGATAGATACAATGTACACAAATGATGTGAAAAACCCCACATATGCCTTACTACCAATGGGACCCTATACTCTATTAGGTCCTAGATTAAACCAAAGGTGATCTCTAGATCCTCTATCCAATATTCTGTCTCTAATCAAAAACACCACCCTCATACTTTCCCAAAGCCTACCTCTAGAAAGCTCATAGCTTCCTCTACCAATGATCATCCTCATAAAATGGATCAAACCTAAGATGATCAAACAAATCATATATATGAACCTATATTTCCTGAGACACATGTGGAAAAAAACACATATCCACAACTGAAAGGAAAAAGTATTTCCTAAACCCAAGTAGTATGTAGTTTTATTAAAATTTATTCTAATTCATTTTACTCATTTTTTCCATTTTTAATTTCCAAAAACTAAATAATTCAAATAAAAACACAAGTCATTATAATTCATATAACTCTCCTAGTTCTCTACCTTGAAAGCATGTCTATCTTACTTGGCCGTTCTATAAGATCAGAGTTCATGCACTAGATCATGGGGGGCCAAAAAATCCTGTTTCATAGCTAGTATCTATGGACTATATCACGTACCAAGGTCAAATGAAACTATTTACATACTATACCATGAAATAATCACTCCACCTAACTAAAACTCCATCCCCTATTTGAACCATTAGCTCTAATTCCATTTTTTCATGACCCCCTTCCTCCAAAGACACCCAAAAGTAAAGCTAAGAAGCGACACAAAAACTGTACAGATTCGATCTTGTAAGGTCCAACATGGTCCATGAAATCCTCCTAGAAACTTGGAAGCATTTTTATATACATAGGGTGAGTATACATGTATTCTCATTTGGGAAACCAAAGTCTCTCATGCACATGTGAATGAATCATACTAATGCCCCATGAGAAAACAACAGAACCAAGCATCACTTAAACATGTATACTAACCAAACCCAACCTAAAAAAGAAATGCTCACCAAGTAAAAAAAGTAAAGTAAGATAATATAAATTACATCAATGATAGGGTAAAATTCACCACTTTACCACTTATTAGCCACTATCACAACCCAATGGAAAACATCCTGGCTTTTCCACCTCTTCTGAATATACCAAATCACATCCCACCCACACACACATGGGAATCACAACACTTCCCGCCCCCACACACTTGATCCTCATAACACATCCTACCTGCACAAAATTGGGCCTCACAAAGCATCCCACCCACACACACTTTTACCTCACAACAAATCACATCTCATCCTAAATACACGTAGGAAAGCACATCAAAACGCATCCCGAAGACACTTGGGAAACAAACCACCTCACCCTTAGAAACCTGGGAAACCACATCTTACCACATCCTACTCGAATAAACTTGGTCCATCATCACCTGGAAGGGAGAGCAGGGAAGGGTGGGTGGCCATTCATCCATACCCCCATCAGGATGTTGAGAAAGACACCCCTACATGACTATACGGGTGTTCAGCACATAATGCTCAATGTGGGTGGGGTGCATATAGAAATCAAAAGGAAATATAAATATATACATATATGATATAAAATACATATGACCAACCTATGGGTTCTGAAACAAACAACCAACTCATCACACTACCACCTTTTCTGTTACCTCTAAATGCATAACACCGCACATCAAGTCATAAATCCCATTTCACGTTCCCAAAAAAATTATCTAACCATTTTCATTCTGTTAACCAAGCCATTCCAAAATTTAATAATCAATTATTTATTAATTCCATCACTACACGAGAAACCACAAATCACAACACACAATAAGAAGTAGAAAATAGTAATTTTAAAAGGTGAAGAACCTGATAAATTAAGGCAGATCCACATTAAAGAGACATCGTTCCACAACCTCCACATTTAACACCCATTCATGATATATCATATATTGATCTCTTGACACGAGGTGAATATTTATGCATGTTATTAATGGTGAATCACCGATACCAATCACTACTGTCCTTATTCAAATTCAACCTACCCAAACCACCATACCAACCAAAACAAACTGCCAACTCACAACCACATCTAGAAACAATACATAGCACAACTAGTTCTGTAGCCCTACTTCATAATCATACCACACCCATCACAAACCCACTATAAAACAAAATTATAACCACTTCCCCCACACGTAAAAAAAACAATTTATAGGTTCAAAAGAATATTCACCACATTCCCCTACTTTTCTTTGGGGCATTATCACACAAACCAAACCTTGGGGTAACCAATTCAACAGACAAGTATATTTGGTTATCCAATTTCCAATTTAGGGTGATAACAAACAAATATCAAAAAGGAAACAACCAAAAAACATGTATCCAGAACAAAAAAATCCACTAACATCTAAAATTTTCAAAGGGGAATCAAAACCAAAAAATCACAATATCCTAATCAATATCAAATATGTAAAAAGAATTCGAATCAAACCCAATTCTAACCTCAATTAAATTAATATATTCTTTTTATTCAATTAGGGAAATGAAACCATGATTCAAAGATAAATAGAAGTAAAACCTCTCCTGCATGATGCACAATAGAGAGAAACGAAGGGATTTATACCTTAGGGGTACATTCCAATTTTCGTGCACTGTAGGGTGAATGAGAATGCTCTCGAACCACAACCACACCAAGAAAACTGTAGATCAAGCTATACTGCACCAAGGCTCCAAAAAAATGTAACCCAACACACCCCAAAACCAAAGAAACACCACCATAGTGAAACCATAAGAGAATATTGAAATAAAATGGATGAGAAATAGAAGATAACTCACCATGGATTGCCAATGAACACCCACCAGGATCAACAAATCAAAGAGGGAGGGAAAGGGATCAAAGAACACTTCAATGTGACTAGTGTTCAACCAAAGTGATAGGAAAAGTAAAACGTGTATAAATGAATGTGGGTTCATCCAAAAAATAATTTTTATAACTACACATGATCGGGGTATTACATGATGTGTAATACCCTTTCACATCATGTAATACTCGAGGTTCAATTTTCGTCGAAAAATGCGTCGCCTCTACATTTTATTTTATTTTTCCAACCAAAAAATATTTCACACTAAGAAAATCTTCTTCATTATGTTTAAAATTTATGTACTTTTTAAAAACTCCAAGACAAGACATGAAACTGACTTTTATGTTGTGTAATCAGGTTACACGATGTGCAATCCCACTTCTTCCAACCTTTAGAAACTGAACTTCTCCAAACTCTCTATGAACCTCCTCCTAACAATTAAAAGAACAAAAACATGAAAAGTATCCGATTAGTAAGGCACACAACTTTAAATTTTCCACATAATATACCATTTTTTCTTGATATGTGATTATATTCATATCATTTACTTCACAGTGACCAATATCCATCACCACTTCTTATAATTCTCCAAATATTTCAAGGCTAATGTTTTCAATATCATTAAAGAGAAATAATAAAATTTCTTGATTTTAATGGGATTAAATTTAAAAGGTTAAATCTTCTAATTCATCACCCTTATCATATAAGTTTCTTTGTTTTACATGAAAAACTACACTCAACCCTTCATCTGACTAAATATTACACATAATATACCATTTTCACTTGAGATATGAAAATATAAGGATCATTTAATTCATAGTAATAGACATTAATAAATAAATATAATTTTTCAGAAATAAATTGAAAGAAATATCATTTAATACCCCAGGTAATATTGACTCACTTTCAATTGAGTAAAACAACTTAAAATGACTCTGATAATTTAATTCAATAATATCAGTCAACTTTCCATAGTTTAAAAATTATTAATATGTAATTACACCACTGTTGTGTATTTTTAAACCCTATTTCCAATAAAATGTATAAAATTTAATGGAATACACATTATAATCTTTATAATTTCTAGCCTACTTTACCATACCTTGATCAAAAAAATTCAAATCTTCTAACAACTTAGCCTGAGTATCGATATTCATGATCTACAAAATGTAATGTAAATTATTAGATTTATAAAATAAATATTTCAACCTAATATCCTTATATATTTTAGTATTTATGAACATAAATGATGTGTAAACCATTATATATGATCCTTATTAACAAATTTTGTTATATATTTCTCATTTATTGTTTGATTTCTCATGAATCTATTTTTTTGTATATTAAAATCTTCAATAAAAGAATATAAAATTTTACTATTTAGTAGCACATATATATTTGAATTTAATAATTCTATTTTTGTTAGTGTAATATTTTATATCCTCCCAACTGTTCATCCAATAATTCAAAATATTTTTGATTTCCCATGTAGTTGAGATTTAGTTGATATGTCATCAACACCGATAAATTGATTAAATGTTATCATAATATCATCCAAGTATCTAAATTTAATGTTAATAAAATCATCTACTATATAACCTTTATAAATAATACCTTCTGGTCGAAATTTATTTTTCACATATAGTTTCAAATAAGAAAGGTATTTATAAATTAAAATGAATAAAACATAGTCACATTTTTAAAAAAGTGTCAAGAATGGTTTACTTAAGATGAAAAACATATAAAAAATGTACCTATCAATTGGATACATCCATTAATAATGTATATAACCTCATGATTTAGTTTCCTCATCCAATATCATTACGATACTCCATTAGTAAGACCTCCAATTTTAATTTTTCATTATCTTCAACTATTTTTCCATTATTTTTATTTCATCATACTGTAATTTTTTTGTTACAGGTCTCTCCATTCCTTCCTCCTCATTGTGACATGAAAAATCCTTTGATTATTTATAACCAATGTTATGATAAATTAATACTGTAATGGGTCACTACAAGAAAATTGTATTTTAACAACATATATTATATATTCTAAAAAGTGATTCACAATACAACCACAAGTATAGTTAAAATCTATGTTGTGAAAAGATATATCCTTATCAAGACACACGTTGTTTGTTGTTACATATTTTTAACAACACATAACATGTGTTGTTAAAAACTAATAAAAACTATTTAATTTTTTATAGCATATATTTCATATAGTTATAAAATATTTAACAAAATTTTTCATCTATAGTTAAAAGTATATAATTTTAAGAAACATGGGTTATTTGTTTGTATACTGGAACTTATTATTTTTTATAACATTCAAATAAATGAACTAATATTAAGTTTAAATATAGGCTTTTATAATAATTTCATGAGTTCCCTTAGATATATAAAAATCCAAATCTATACTCATATTGCATGTGGTCAAGAATGTAAGGACACATTCAAGAGTGATTCAAAACTCATGATGTTTTGTCAATTGTTTTTTCATATTAAAATTTACTTTCCCCTAGTCCATTGAATCATAATATTAGAACTTATTTTTATTAGAACTTATTTAAACTGAGTTCCATGAATCCTTTTATAAAACATAAAATGTTCCAAGAAGGAAATAATTAAATAAATATATAAGGGATAACTCATCATGCCGTTTAATTATCACAACATTCACCAAGATACTCCCTTAATATATTACTTTAAATTCTTTCAATAAATAAAAATTTAAAAACAAATATATAAGAATAAGGTGTCTTCTAATAATATTCTTAATGGGAGAAATTGGGTTGTTATTTTCTTCTTAACAGTAAATTATATTTTATTATAGCTCTATATTTATGATAAATCTCTATGATTTAACCTCTATTAATTTTATAATCATGAGAATTCATGGTGAAAATAGTATTCTAACTTTTCATGGCCATAAAATTAGGTGGAATTTATCTTTTTACATTGTCTAGAAAGAAACATACATTATTTTATGTTTACTCTATTTTTCATTATATATCCAACTATACTGGATGACCATACATTAAATTAGGCAATAATAATATTTTTTTAGATATTCCACATAAATGAAATAGTTCTTTTTATTTTTTGTTCATCAAATCATTTTTCATGATATCCATGTAATGAATTTTTTAGGAGCATGTATAGATATTCTTCACCATCAATGTAATTCCTTTTCATAGATAGTACCCATATAACCAATCCTTTTATTTCTTTCTTATATTATTTCACTTATTTATTTCAGATTGAATCCTATAAAATTGAAATTCATGTCCTAATTTAAAAGTTACATGATGTGACCTATTATTCATCAATATAATTATATATCATTTCTTGGTGTTAAATCCTCCTCAAAACTCTTCTTGGGTTTAGTTTTATCAATAATTTTATATTTATTTCACCACAAAGTGGACTCATCCTTATTTCATTTCTTTTTATTTATATTTTTCAGTATTCTTCCATTGAAATATAATAGAAGATTCTTGGTTGATGTATTACATCACTCTTAATCATTGTAATAACTTATTTTACAATTTTCACTAAATTTATCTAAGCTTTTAAATATATTCTTATTTGATTGTTCTTCCATTTTAGGTGTAAATTATTATACCTTAATAGGATATATGTTAACTTAAAATCTTCTCCCTTAATGTTATAGGAATTATTTATCTTCCATTTATTTCCATGTTGTACCCATAGACCATGGACCAATGAATGAGCCTTCCACAAAACCAGCAATGACTAGTGAACCTTATTTTCTTCCTTTAACATCAATATAGATAACTTGTATACCTTGATATTTTTGAAAAAATTCATTCTTTTGAGAATAATTTATGATGTTATTTTTCTTAGACATGATTACATCCACCATTGATATAGTGGTATATTTCTTTACATTTTTTTCAACCTATATATGTTCTGAATTTTATTTATAACCAGTACTAGAAAATGAAACAACATTAGTAAAAATTCATTCTTGGAACATGGGTTACCTTTTTCCACGATCTTATATTAGATAGATATTTAGATGATATTAAGATATTATTACCACTAATATGAGTCTTTTAAGATGAAAGACTCTTATAAAAACATTTTATGGAAACACTTATTGTTTTCTAAACTATTTTTGATGATTATACATATGTTGGTTCTATATTATTCAATTTAACTTAAAAATAAATATAGTTCATTTGAAAGAATTGTTCTCATCCCCAATTGATTATATATATAAATATAATTTTCCTTAATATTATAAATCTAATCCTCATTCCTTTTTATGATTTATTTAAATAATTATCAAGATCCTTACATCTTATATCATTAATCTATAATTGAGAATCCTTGAAACAAATAACAACTTTGTGTGATTCTTCTAAATTATGGTTCTTCTCTTAACAAGATTTTATTGTATTAGCTTTATCATTAATTGATTTTTTCAAATATTCTATATACATAGTGTATTTTTCTTTCTAGAACCACATAATATATTCCCTTTCTTCCACAAAATTAATGGGAAAATTTTACTTTCACAATATTTTTAACAGTAGTTTTTTTCCATTGTATCAAGTTCTAATTCAATATGTGATATTTCATCTTGTATCAACTTGATAAAAATAAGAATATATATGATAACCTTTATAGGATAATTTTTCACAGAGTCTTTTATTTAAATGTAATATTGATCTAGTGATTTATTGTGTATATATCCATGAAATAGTGCACTTGATTCTTCCAGAGAACACTTATAACTCTTAATAAATTTAACAGATAAAACTCCAAATTCATTCATTCAATTAGTGGTGTGCCTTATTTATCTTTGAAATCATTATTAATTTCTTATGATATTAATTATCTCTATTATTAATTTTTTTTTGAAACCTCCATATTAGTTCTAATAAGGATGGGAAATTCTCCTTCCATTTAAGGAAACTTATAATATTATTTAAATATAAAAATTATATACAAATTATTAAAATGATTGAAAAATATTCCATTCTATGGAAACCTAAATCATCTCTATTACTACTTAAAATGATCTAGTATGTCAATGAAGTCACTCTGAGAGGGGTTTAATTAGTGTGACCATTTTTATTTAATTCTGATACCATTTAGTTTACCCTTTTACTATCTAATCCTCTATCTCAGTTAAGATATATGGATCTTATTATGAGTTCCCTACAAAACACACCATATAAATTTTTTTAAATAAACATGTGAGAAATGAAAAATATTTTTACAAGGTTTGAACTCAATATGAGAGTCTATTCTTATTTGAATTTGGGTTGAGTCCCATAAAATGATATAACTAGTATAGAAAAGTGATTACAATGATGTGAAAAATTATCATCTTTAACTTGATATATGCACAGATTATTTTACTCTAAGTGGAATATTACGGAAATATTGACATCCAAATACCTTGGAAAATAAATATCTCTCAGCCATAGGGGATTTCATTCTATTATGTTAAACCCTTTCAGTATAAAGTTTCCTAACTAGGTTGGATGATATTATACTGGATTCTTTTAGTTTTCCCCACTCCTCCTTCAAATCACTATGAAATAAGATCTTCCTTTTGTAGTAATATTCCTCTACATTAATATGTATGATATTCTTCCTCAATAAAATTATTAGAAAGTGAATAGATAATTAGTTGCAGCATCATACATTCCAGTCTCTATATATCAACTAAAACTCAATCTTTATGGGACTTAAAAGCCATTAAATATTTAGTAAAACTGTATACACATAATATTTCTTCTCAAACCCACTTATTCTCCTTACTATATAATGATATCATAGGTTAGTACTTCACTAATACTTCACCTTTTTCTTCCATATTCTCTTATATATTTGAGGATAATGAGTATTTAGAAGTAGAACATCATCAGACTTCTTCTTCACTCGTTCTTTAATGCAAAATATTTTCATCATTTTTATAGTATTAGTTCTCTCTATCTTTCATTGATACTCAAGATATTAAAAAACACAGTATCATATGTTTACACACTCTTAAATATAATAGTTCTCGATCTTCTATATTATATTCTTATTTAATTATAAACCTAATCATGAGGGTATATTACCTACAATATTTAATATTATTTCAACTGATATTCAAGGAATGACTATATTTGTATTTAAAACTTTTTTTATATTATTATTTGGAATTAATTTAAATTTTAACATTGTTCATTATTTTCAAATATTTTGTATTTGAATGTATAGAATAGTCAAATAGTGATCATCATGATTTATTATCATTTAATTCTTCTTGAATCATGGAATAATTTCATCAATATTGTTATATTTAAATCCATGAAGCCTAAATCCATGGTGCAAGAATTTATGATTAGTAATATCATAGTTTATCAATTAGTTAACCCTGAAATAAGGATTTTTAACTACTAAATATCTATTAATAATACTTATTTACCATTATATACAATTTGTAAACCCTTTTACATATCCTTTTAAATATTCAGTTCACCCTTACATATCCTTTTATTAACCCTTATATATACACTAGAAACTTAGAGTCAATATTTTGTACCATAGTGCGACTCATGTACTATGAAAATATATATAACTTTGGGTTAAAATTATAGATTTCCTTTCAATAACAATGATAACCCATATATATCAAGAAACAAGATCTTATATAATAACACATCTAATAATTTACTAAATTTTCACTTTATAATATCTTCTATATCAGATAGAATATATTATGCATCAAAACTACTGATACTTTACCAAATTTTTACAATAAAATATCATATGTACCACTATGTTATTTTATGTCTGCTGAAAAACATATATTACATATCACAATATGTCCATTTTTGTTTCAATAACATATAAACTACTCTAGAAAAAATCTTCTATATCACTAATTTTTACAATTTTTTTAAAGATATTGTATATTTAGTGTGGTTTATTCCTTTTTTTATTCTATCATACACTTTAGCACATATTTTATGAATGTTCACATATCTTATATATTTATTTGGAATATTTTTAATATGATTAACCAAATTTAATCTGATTATTTTTTATATTTTCTATAAAAAAATGTTCATTAGTTACTAAATTTATGAATAATGGGTTTTATGAGATGTAATTTTTATTCATTGAATATATTGAAGAAAATGATAATTTTTTTTATTATTGAAATAATTAAAATATTCTTGGGTTAAAATTTTCATAGTATTAGGATTTGTTTTGTGGATTTTTTTGGTGATTTTAATTTTCAATCAATTATTTGGAATTTTTTGTTAGGAATATAAACTATTAAAGTTCCTTGAATTTGTTTTAGAAATATATTATTGGAAAAAAATTTGGTTTTAATGTGTGATGTTAATAAATTTATTAAAAAATGGTCAAATCTTATTTTCATATAACGTATTACATTGGAAATTTCTTTCCTATAACTGACACCCTAAAATTTAAAAAGTATGATTCAAAGGCAAGGGGAGATCAAGCCATGAAGCTAATCTCAATTGAATATTTTTAATGATGAAAATTTACTGACATGTTTCCAGATGTATAATGTTCTAAGATATAATAGAGAACACACAGGGGTTTTGACTTCTATGAAGGAGATATTATTGATTCATTTGAAGAAGATGATGAATTAAAATATGCGTTCCATATTGAAACTGAAGAGATGAGTCTGAAGTAGTTGTATGTATGCCTAAGGGTTAAAGATGGTGGACATATTTATTCTAATCAATGAAACTGATCATTATATAATAATTATTCTGGAGCTTGAATCCTTTTGGGATATAATTGATCATCTGTGTAGTATGATCGATTTTGAAGAGAGATCGAACTTAGAAAAGGATTACAAAACAACTAGTGTTTTAGGGGAGGGAAGACTTGGGGAAGAATCTTCTTATTCTTCTCCTATATTAGTTTTTTTTGATGTTATTTTAATTTATTTAATTTTATCTATTTGATTTTTTTTGGATAAACATCTATGGGTACTGATATTGATTAGGTTATTACATTTTAATTTATTTATACCATTCTTTAATTGATGCTACTCTCATCTTCAATTCCTTAAGATTATTTATTTTCCAAAACATTGAGAGTCAATGATAATTGATATTGGTTATATTCAAAAAGGGGTGTTTAATAATTTTTAAAATCAATATCAAGAGAAATACACTAAGTTTAAGTGAAAATTTGGTCTTAGTGAAAACGAGTCGAATCATTTTTCGAATGAGTGAATCATACATATTAGAAACTATAGGATTTATTTATATACAACCTAACCATCCAAAAAAATTAATTAGTTCATTTTTTCTCTATTTTAGAGAAATTTTATCTTGCATGAAAAAAGTAAAACAATTTTAAAACTAGTAAATGAATTCTAGTTTCCTCATTAATTGTTGTTCCTTTATACCCACTAATGTTTTATATCTTGAATTATTTATTAGCTTCAATATTGTTTCATTCACCAAACCTGATACTTATTACTATAGTTATTTCATTCATTCACTTTTTTTCAAGATTTTTTATCTACTACCCCTGTTCCCTAAACAAACTTCACCTTCCTTGAGGGATCAACCCTAATCTAAGCTATACTAGTAATTCAGAGGAATATAAAGAAAAAAATTCATTATAAAAACAACATATGCCTACCCATCCCCCTAAAAAATGTAAAATTTGTTAGGTATAGACCAAGGATATATCTTAAGAATACACCTTTCTATAATAATTAAAACAAAGGTTATAAAACCCATTTAAATATTTCATGGAATGAATAAAGAGTTTTTAGACCAACTGTTCTTCTTAGGTTTCCACAACAGCCTAAGAAATTATTCCAAAACCAACAAATGGATAATTCTTCTAATTACTAGGGGAATTTAGAGAGAAAAATTAATCAAAAGTTAAGTAGAATAGACTCTCAGGATTCAAAAATTAAAGTTGATATATAATATTAAAAATATACTTTCAAAAATGAAGTGAATAATGAAAAACCTAATCTCTAGTAGCTCAAAGTTTGTGGTTATTTTACTACATTAGTACTACATATATATTATCACATCCTAAAGGAAAAAGTAGTATTGTATTATTGGGAGACTAGATACATACATGAGTATCACATTACATTTTAAAATGTAAAATTAAAAATATAATTTTCTTCAAGAACATTATTATCATATCTTGCATGTCCTTTCATATCATTCGTAACACACTTCCAGGCTTCATGTGGAATGTAAAAATAATAATGGGGTGAGATTAGATTCTTAGTAAAATAATTCTTATAGAATAAGCTTCCATAGAATAAGTAAAACATGAATAATTTGGTCCAGATAAACAGTAATAAAATATTCTATATAACTAATACCATAAACAGGACCAAATTCATGGGCAACATAACAACATAAATAATCAAATGGATAATAATAACTAGTTTCATAATGATAGAATTCATAATACTAGACATCATAATCTTAAAAATACGGCATTATTCCAATACAACATACATAAAAAGGTAAGTTATATAGAAAATACCCACAATATTTTTTATTAAGAGACCAAAATATGCATCAAAGGGCTATAATTATCCCTTCCCATTACTTAATAAGTCAAATGAATTCATTATATGATATGGGTTAAATATATTTTATATAAAAATTTGTATTAAAAAACTTTCACTTGAAATGTTAATATATCCTCCAATCAATAAATATAAAATATTCATAATCAATCGAAAATAATTTGGCGAATGGTATCAAAAGGGTATATACCTAGAAAATAATAACATTCATCAAATAATTTTGACATAGATGAAAATAATTTTAATATATTACTAAAATATTTCTAGAGGAAAACATAGTTTTCATTTTAAAATAACATATTCATAATATATATATATATATATATATATTTTTAAAATATTATGGAATATAATTTTATGGAAAATTTTCTTGAAAATTTTTAAAGGAATATTCAAAACATTAAGTGGACATGATAATGTGATTTTTTTTTCATGCCATGTATATCAAGAAAGAGATTCCATTCACATTTTTGGTAAAAATAAAAAAAGTACCTCATTTAGAAAAAAGAAGGTGATTCATTTAGAACAATTTTATATAAAGTAAATAATGGGTAAACATTACTTTAAAAAATAATATAAGAGTAGTAAAAACATTATTGTAAACATTTTAAGGAAAATATGGGCATGGATTAGAAGTATTCTCGACCAAACAGAAAAAAAGTTGGGTTTACTTAAAAAAATATTTTAGTATCTTGAGTACTTAAAAGAGGAAAATTAGAGGAAGATATATAATTTTAAGAAATAACAAGAGGATAAAAAAATAGTTTGGGTTTTAGGTATAAATATCACGTATTTACCCTAATGGATACTTAAAGATAAACAATCCTTAAAAACGATGAGATTGTGAAATAAACCCTTACTTCATGTCTAAATTTCTTTGTAAGTGGTTTTAACCACAAATATATTAAACATAAATTTATTATATTTCAATAATATAACCATATAAATACTTATAATATCATATATGATAAACTTATAACAATTAAATGATAATTTATTAATAATTCTTTTTTAAAATCATTATTTATAATTATTAAATATTTCATTTTTCAGGAAGGTTTCAGTTCAATAGTTTTAGTACTTAATTTTTCTTTATGGTTCATAATATATATGATTTTAATAATGATATAAATATCATATATATTAATTATATACATATTTTTAATCATTTGTGAAAGATAGACATAAAAAATTAGTCACATCGCCTCGTAGAGGTGGTAGTCCTGACGTACGTACGAGCGACATTATCATTTTATTAACGTTTAAAATGGTAATAAGGTAAATGATATTTTATATTTAAAAAATTATAATTATATATTAAATTACAAATATATAAATTAAATCTATCTATATTACTATCCTAGTAAAAATGAAATGAGAAATAATTCACATCGCTTTGTGGAGGTGGTTTCCCACATGAACACATGAACACCATTATCATTTCCCAATGAATTGGAAAGTAACAAGGTAAATATGATATTAAAATTTTATAAGGATAATTATTTCATATATCCCATATATATTCAGTATTTATATATTTATATCCATCCAGTTAAAGTGGTGATGAAAAACGAATTACAACGCTACGTGGAGATAGTAAGCAATACGTACGTATGAGTGATGTTATTAGATTTTCATAAGATTGGAAATATATATAATTTCATAAAATTATCATAATAATATCTAATTTTATTGAAAATACTGGATTTATAATTTTATTAGGGTTATAACATATTTAGAGTAAGTAGAAGAAGAAATAAATCCGAATGAGTTGTAAAAATAACATCCCTATCTTTGAGAAACCTCCTTTGGATATAATTTTAAATAGCACATGGATGGTATTTTAAGTATAAAAAAACATCTAGAATGTGTAAAATTATGTTTAAGAGATATTTTTATAGGTTTAGGTCAATATAGATGGCTCAATAGATGTGAATAATTGAGGGGAGTAAGTTCCTTTTATAACTGAGGTGAGTGAAACACTTGTAATTATTTAATGTTTTAAAATATTATTAAGTCAATTTATTGGAAACATAGATACAAAATGAATTATATTTTATGTATATAAGGTTAAAATATAAATAAAATAAAACATTTAGGTTTAAGAATGTTTTTATCTCCTTTTAACCCTTATATTTTGAGATTAACCCTTTGATAATGTTATTTTTGAAACTATTAATTTAATTGGACTTTAAAGACATCAAGATAGATTTGTAAATAAATTTTAAACATTTTAAAAACCTATAATATTTTATAGCAATCTATAAAATTCTTATGTCACTATAACTCACCCAAACAATATTACTTTTAGAGTTTTTTAAAATTATTTACATTATTTTTATACTATTTTCAAATGGGTTGTGTATGCATTTAAGGTAATTATTTCATTACTAAAAGTTAAAAATAAATTTATATGATAAAAAAATTACTTAATATTAAAAATAAAAAATTATAACTTAAATTAAATTATTTTATTCCACATATAGAAATTTATAGATATTAAAGTGAAGTGAGTGACATTTTGGAATTTTCTTTACATAAAATATTATATAGGTCATTTTCTTGGAAACAACTCCCATAAAATATAACATTTAAAGACTAAGGATAAAAGGTTAGAAATAATTTAATGTAATAATAATTATGATGAAAAATGGTAGTCTTATCACTTATTTTAACCTAGGTTAACCTTATTTACCATTTTATCAGAGAGATATATTTTTACTATTTTTAAAATTCATCATGAAACATTAATTTTAACTTATTAAATAATATTAATTATGATGATTTAAAAAGGAATACATTTTACCAAATTAAATCTAAATAAATGGAAAAAATTCATTTTATAATAATCACGAAAAGCGTGATGAGAAACTGTTTCTGAAAAAAATTCTCTTTTAATTTTAAAATTATTTTTATGCCATGGTCAATTATATTGTTTATTCATATGTAATTAATTATATTATTTATAAATTATATTTATTTTAATTACAGATCAAATTCAAAACATTATGGTAATTTTTCCATGAAAATAAATGACTGGTTTTAAAAAAAATTGGTATTTTCACTATTCATTGAAAAATCAATCTTCTTAGAAAATATGAAAACTAACCCTAAGATAATTTTAATATAATGATTTCAAAAATGAAATTAATTTAGGAAATTTTAATTTATAAATTTTTTAATTCATATTTTAATCACATTCTTAAATAAAACAATATGTATTGTACAATTTTTCTTCTATAAAGAAAAGCATACAATAATTGTAACTTGGGTGTTATATTTTTAAATAATTCAAAAAATATCATCTTAAAAATTTCTATAATATAAAATAATAACCAAATTTCGATAGTTTTTCATCATAAAATCGTTAGGTTCCCATTTCACCTCTTCTATCTTATGATTTCTCCAAATTACCATTACCACATGAATCGTATGTTCCCTCAACAATTGTTCTCTAGTGTCCAAAATCTTGAAAGGTTCTTCATAGTAAGATAAATAAAGTTCCAATTATATTTCCTTATAGGTGAACACATGTATTTTATATGGAATTTAATTTCTCAATGAAGATATATGGAACACATCATGTACTTTAGAGAGGCTATGTGGCATTTCCAAACAATAATCCACAAATCTAATTATTTCTAGAATTTCAAAATCTCTGATATACCTAGGGCTTAATTTTCCTGTTTTGGGCCTAAAAGCTTCCTTTCACTAACTTCATCCCAACATGTTGGAGTACAACATATCTTAATAGATAAATATTCATACGGTTGGATTTTAATACTTGAACGGAAGCTATTATTATAGGAAAATAATAAAAAAAAGGTAAATACTAATCTCTTATAACTTGAATGTCAAGTGATCATGACCTAAACATGTCATTAATGTTTGAAAAATTCTCTTGGACTTCCTATCAGTCTGAGGATGATAATTAATCCTAATATTAATCTTGGGATTAAGATACTTCTACTAAATTTTCCAAAATTACGATGTAAAACATTGATCATAGTCGAACAAAATTGAAATAGGTACACTATTAAGTGTTACGAATTCATTAATATAGAGTCATGAAAGATTCTCAAGAGGTAAATATTCTCTTATAGTAAATAAATGCGAAGATTTTGTGAGATGATCAATAATAACACATTTGATATAATTTCTTCTATGGTTCTTTGAAAATCTAGTTATAATGTCCATATTAATGTCATTTCATTTCTATATAGTAATTGTTAAAGGTTTGACGACTCCTCTAGGATATTTTCAATCAACCTTAACTTATTTAGAAACAAGCATCTTGATATATAATCATAAATTTCCTGCTTTATAATATCCCACAAAAATGTTTTTTCAAATACTTATACATATTAGTGCTATTATGGTGTATAGAGAAATTTGAGTTATGAGAATCATTTAATAATTCCAATTTTGTTATCATGTATAGTTGGAAGACATAACCTATTTACAAATTCAAGAACACATTTTTCATAAATAGAGTCTTCCAATATCCCATCATTAACAAATTTAATTGTCTTTTTAAAAGTATCATAATCTATCTAAGAATTATTTATATTTTATAAAAAACATGGGTTGGAAATTATTTGAAGAAGGATTTATGCTTCCCCTTCCTTACTAATTTCCATATCTAACTTTACTGGGTCTCTAAAAAGAGAATCCTTGTCAATTATTATCTTATTTTTAACTCTATAATTTGTCCAACTCAATGCATCAACCACCTTATTATCCATTCTTGGGTGGTATTGTATTTAACAATCATAATCCTTCAGTATTTATAACCATGACCTTTTCATCACTTTTAGATATTTCTGTGAAAATATGTATTTTGGAATCTTATGATCTATGTATATCTCATATCAATGTTCATAGAGATAATTATTGCATATATTCAAATTAAAGATTATGAATACTAACTCAAGATCACGGGTTATATAGTATTGTTCATGTATCTTTAACTAACTTCATTCATAGGCTATAATTTTATCATTTTTCATAAGAAAATATCTATTTAATTTATTTAAAGCATCACTATTCATGAAAAATATATCCCCTCATGGTGGTAGTGTTAAAAACTGGTTCACTGATCAACCTCCTCATTAATTATTCAAAATGTTATTTATATTCTAAAATCTATATAAAATTAACCCCTTTATGTGTCAATATAGTTAACTAGTTTTCTAATAGGTAATTTAAAAAAAAACATTAATAGTAACCTACTAATCCAAGGAAACTCCGTACCTAAATTATGTTTTTTTTATATTCCATTTTTGCGCTACCTTTTTCTTTTATGGATCAACATATATTCCATCCTTAGAGACAATATGGACTTTAAGAGAAATTTATTGAAGCCAGAATTCACACTTCCTAAATTTTCCATATGTGTCATTTTCTCTAAGAGTCTCAATAATGTTTCATAAATGGATCTTATGATCTTCATAATATTTAGAGTATACTAGGATGTCATCAATAAAAACCACAATGAATTAACTAATATATTCATTGAACACTATGTTCAAAGGATATATAAAAATAGAGGGTTTATTAGTCAATCCAAAAGAATTTACTATAAAATCATAATTTCCATACCTAATACAAAATAATATCTTTGGAATACATTCCTTATTTACATATAATTAATGAAATCCAAATTGAATATCAATCATTGAAAACTATTGTGCTTTTTAAAGCTGATCAAATAGGTCATCAATATGAGGATGAGAAATTTTTTTATTCATAATTATAACATTGATTATCTTACAATCAAAATAATGTCTCATAGTACCATATTTATTTTACACAAAACAAATAAGAGCTCCATAAGGAGAAACACTTAGGTGTATAAACCCATGACCACACAAATCCTGTATTTGTTTCTTTAACTCTACTAGCTCCACAATATCTATCCTATAGAGAGTGTTAGATATAGGGTTTTCATTATGTATGAGTTCAATATAAACCATAACTTCACACTCTAGTGGATTTCAAGGTAGTTCTTCAGGAAACACATTAATATATTATTTCACAATAATATTTTTTATCCTACAGATACATTTCCCTTCCATAGGATGTGAATTCTATTATTCTCCCAGAATTTATTTATGGAGAGAACCAAAAGGTTGATCTAGAAATGATTTAGATAATGTATTATTCCTCCAAATATTAGGGATTCTATACATTCATAAAAAAATATAATCTTCTTCTTTGAGTGATAAACTCATTCATTATACTATGAAAGAAAATATATTCAAAAGATTTTGTAAAATTCAACCATAGGAATAATGATCAAGATTGAAAATAGGGCATGTCTATGTGTCATAATATGGATTAACTGGCATATCCTTATTGTAGTAATATTTATATAGTGATTATTTATTAAAAATTATATTCCTAGGTTTTTAAGGAAATATCTAAATTTTGTGTAAAACATTGGAAATACAAAAGAGTGTGAAGTTCCAAAATTAAATATATCATTATCTAAATGTGATTATATGATCAATGTAACTACTACCACATCTATGGTAACTTCAACCTCAGCAGTAGTGATCATATAATCTAAACCTTTATTACTTGGTATTTTATAAAGAAAATTACTTTGAAACATGGGAAATTCATTCACATAGTGCCTCATATCCTTAAAATTTAACTGTTAAACATTGGTAGCTTCTTTTTTACCCTTAGAATCATGAGACTAAATGCCTTTCTATATACACTGGAAGGAACTCATTTATATAAATTATGTTCCATAGTGTTTATTTATATATTTATTATAAATTGGAAAATCCACTCTCCCCTTATTCCCTTATACTATATTTCCTTTTCTAGAGTGTTCAACCACCCTCTTCTAATCTTAATTTCCTTAAAAGGAATAAGACTTTAAGAATTAATTCTATTTCTTGTTAAAAAAATTATATTATATCCTCATATTATGAAAAGGGTTGGGAGAATAGTTACCTTCAAAGGATTTGATTTATCGTAACAAAAAATTGGTAAATATTAGTCTCTTGATTATGTATGTAGTCCAAAAAATTCCTTATAAAACTTTAAATATGGATTCATACATAGAAAATTTTTTCATTTTCCTTTTTTCTTAGATTTTGAAATTATCTCTCTCTATTATATTGGTTCTCACAAGGAAAATATTTCCCCAAGAAAAGTACCTTAAAATCCTTCCACTCCGTATTGTCTATTTACCCCTCATACTTAGTGTTTGAAATCAATGAAAACCATTTATCTTAAGCCTCATTAGATGATAAAATTCCATGACAACCTTTTCTATTTCATTACTTCAAAAATAAATAAATATATCCTCAAATAACATTATCCATTTCTTAAATACAAATAGATTAGTAGACCCCTTTAATGATGGATTTTTTTGAAGAATAAAGTAGTCAAAATTATTGTACCACACTATGGATTAGAAATCCACTCAATATAAGAAAGGTTATTGGTAATAAAATAAGTCAACTACCACAATTTAGTTATAATTTTTTCATCTCCAACTCCAGCCCCAAATCCACCTCCATTTTCATTGTCTTGGCTAGAAGGGAAATACCTACATGGATTATGAGCATTGATATAGTTTCCATTCCTTATTCTAGAGAACTATTTCAGATGAATGGAAAACACTTGATTAGTAAATAACATTATGAATCATAATGTGTAATTTAGAAATTGATGAATCACTTTTCATAATGTGAAATATTTATTCATAGTTAATAATAGAATCAAATCCTAATAGCATTATGAATATTCTAAAACCATAAATATATTTTAAAATATTTCATAATGTCTTGTAACAAAAATGTGAATTAACAAAGAATATCCCCTAAGAATCTCAAAAAAGGTGTGGATTAAGGGAATTCTCACCATCCACTATATTGATGGCCATGATATACATAACCAACTTTTTTAGGGTTATTACCCCTAGATAAATCCCTACCCAAACCTCTCCCACTTGTAGTATCCATACTGGTATTTGTTTGTTTAAAAACCACATAATATCCACCTTTAGAAAACTTTAGGAAGTTATCATATAATTAAACATATCCTTAAATTTTTTCACAGTGCTATGTTGTCAAATTTTTTATTTCCTAAATCAAGTTCCTAATGTTTCTACTAAACTTTTTATAATAATAATTTTAACACCCTAAATTTGGTAGCCAAGATTCAGTGGTTATTTTACTTCTTTGGTACTGGAAACAAATGGTCTCATCCCAAAGGAATGAATAGTTCAACAGTCTAGGAAGACTAAATACATACATGAATATAATATTACATTTGAAAACATAAAATACAAAATATTATTTTATTATACAAATTTTTTATTATCTATATTATGTCCCTTCAGATCATTCATAACACACTTCTTGGATCATAGGTAAAGTAAACATAAGAAATGGGTGAGCTCAGATTCCCATAAAGGGAATGCGTACAACATAATCTATAATAGAATAAAAAAATTAATAATATGATCAGGATAAAAAATAATAGAATATTACATATAAATAATACCATAAAATGGGAATAAATAAATGAAAAAAACATAAATAATAACACGGATAATAAAAACTAGTTCAACAATGATAGAATTCATAATGTCAGACCTCATCATATTACCATAAATAGATTATGCCAAGAAAATATACATAAAAACGTGATACATACACCATATTCATAAACTAATTTGTCTAAAGATATATTCCAGTGCATCCAGGGCCTATAATATGCCCAACCATGACATACTAAGTCCAATTCATTTATCATATGAAAGTGGTGAAACATAATCCACATAAAAAATAATATTGGAAAACAATCATATGAAATGTTAATATTTTAACCAATCAATTAATATAACATAATTATAATCCATCTATATTTATATGGAAAATGGTATTTAAAGTTTACAACACTATTATAACATAATATTCACCAAAGAATTTATATATAGATGAAAATAATTTAAAAATATCACTGGAATATTTCTTGAGGAAAATTCCCTTTTCCTCTTGTAATAACTTATTAAAAGATAAAAATTTACAAAATATTAAGGAAAAATAATCTTTGAAAATAATCATGAAATTTTTTAATGTAATATTAAAATTATTGAGAGGTAAATACAATTAGAAATTTTTTTCATTCCATGTATGTTAAAAAAATGTTTCATTTTAAATATTTGGTAAAAAGCAAACAAGTAACTCATTTAGAAAATGATAAGAATATTCATTTGAAAAAATCTTATCGAAAGTGAAACACATGTAAAAATTACTTTAAAGAATGAAATTATAATAATAAAAACATTATTATAAACTTTTTAATTAAAATATACACATAGAATAAAAATATTCTTGACTGAACAAAAAACAAAGTCATTTTTTCTTAAAAAAACTTTCGTTCACTTGAGTTCATAAAAGAGAAAAATGAAAGGAGAATTTTAATTTTTCATAAATAAACATATGATAAGAAAATATAATTTTGTTAAGATATAATGGTCACATAATCCCCCCAATGGATTCTTAAACATAAATAATCCCGAATAATGATGAGATTGTTAAATAAACCATTACTGCAGATTTGAATTTATTTGCATGTGATTTTATCCTCATGTATAATAAATCTAAATTTATTATAATTATAAAATAGAACCAATTAGTTACATATAATGTCATATATGATATAATTAAAACATTTCAAAACTTTTTTTGTTAATAATACTTTATTAAAATCATCGTTTCTAATTGTTAACAATTTTATTTTTCTTGTAAGTTGCAATTAGGTAGTTTGAATCATAAAATTTATCTCATAGTTATATCAAATTAAGATGTTAATAATGATATAAATAATATATATTCACTATATAATTATTTGGAATCACCCTTTAAATAAATACATGAAAAATTAATCACAATGCTTCATGGAGGTGGTAGCACACACAAACATACAAGAGGCATTATCACTTTTTTAATGAGTGAAATAATAAGAAGGTAAATGATATATTTCATTTAAAAAATAATAATTATATCATAAATATCATATATATACATTAATTATATCCTTATTATCATTCAAGTAAAATATAAACTAAAAATAAATCACCTCGTTCATGGAGGTGACAGTCCACACGTACACATAAACGACGTTATCATTTTCCAACATATTAGAAGGTAAGAAGGTAGATATGATATTATAATTTAAGAATAATAATTATTTCATAAATATCATATATATATATAAATATATATTAGTTATTTCCATATTTATATCCATCCGTGTAAAGTGGTGATGAAAAATGAATTACATCGCTACGTGGAGATGATAAACTGTATGTACGCACGAGGGATTTTTTTTGGTTTTTATAGTATATTGAGGAGATGGAAAATGGTTATCCCATAAAAATAATTAAATATAATTACATTTATTATATTTGAGTTATTATTTAAGTGTGTTTAGAACATATTTAGAGGAAGTAGAAGAAGAAATAATTTTGAAATATTTGTAAAAACTACTACCTTCTCTTAGAGAAACCTAATAAAGATATCTTATTAAGGACCATAGGGTAGATATTTTTGGATGTAAAGACACTTTATAATGCATCTATGGATTTTTGGGAGATATTTTCTAGGGTATTTTGAGCTACATGGCTCTATATATCTGAATAACAGAGAGGAGGAGGTGCCCGTTTATAATTGTGGTGAGTTACACACGTGTAATTTTTCAATGTTTTAAAATATTATTTAGTCACTTTATTAGAAAAATGGCTCTAAAATGAATCATATTTGAATATTATAAGGTTAAGATTAAAATTTAATAAACAAAAAATATCTTTAGAAATTTTGTAGTTCATTTGAACCCTTATATTTTTAGATTAACCCTTTAGTAAACCCATTTGACCTTAACCATAGTAACAATGTTTTCATTATTAAATGGTTATAATTTTAATTATAAGGTAAAAATTATATCATAAATAGACATGGGATTAAATTTTGGGCCATTTATAATCCTCAATATTATCTGTAAATAAATCTTTTGTGATTTTTAAAACATATAATTAAATATTATTTTTCTCAAAATATTATTAATGTCATTTTTAACTATTTATTTAATTTGAATTTAAAGACATAAGGACATAAATATAATTAGAATATAAAGATTTATCAAGTCACTAATTTTTTATAGTAAAAAATTAAATTTTATGGATTGTATAAAGCACCCAAAAAATAATATTTTTGGAGTTTTTTAAATTTATTTACATGATTTTTCTATTGCTTGCATAAGCGTTGTGTCATCATTGCGTAAAAATTTAATGTAATTATTTCATAACTAAAAATTAAATATAAATTACTATGATAAATAAATAAATTAATATTTAAAATACACATTTATAACTTAACTTATCTTCTTTTATTACTTATGTATAAATTTTATATATATCAAAGTTAAGAGAGTGACATTTTTGGAATTTTCATTACTTAGAATATTATATATGTCATTTTCTTGGAAAAGTGTCCTATATAAAATAATATTTATATCCCAAGGTAAAAAGATTAGAATAAATTTAAATTAATAATAATTACGTTGATAAATGGTGGTCTTATCAGTTATTCTTAACCTATGTTAACAAGATTTATGATTTTATTGTAGCAACATTTTTTTACTATTTTTACTATTCATTATGACCAAAAATTAACTTGAACTTATTAAATAATATTGATTATGATTATTAAAAATATTTAAAACATTTTTCATAATTCAACCTCTATATGTGGTAGAAATTCATTTTATAATAACATTGTAAAGCATAGCAAGAAACAATTTTCTGAAAAAAATACCATTTTAAGTCTAAAAGTATTTTAATACTAAGATCAAGTATAATGTTGATTATTATGTAATTAATTAGAATATTTATATTAATTTAATATGTAATTAAAAATATTATGTATATTTTCAGTGAAAATAAAAAACAATTTAAAAAACTATTGTTTTCACTATTCAATGAAAAATCAGTATTTTAAGAAAAATTAAAAAATTTCACCCTGAGATAATTTTTTTATGATGATTTAAAGAATGAAATTATTTTATGTAGTTTCAATTTGAAAAATTTTATAATTTATATTTTTATTACATTCTTGAATAAAACTATATATATTGTGATGTTTTTTCCTTAGAAAAAAATTGTACTATAATTGAAGCTTGAATGTCACAAACAATTCACAAACTAAAATAAGTTAAATGGATATAGAATTAAGAGGTACAGAAAAAGGAAAAAAAATCCAATCACTACTGAAGTGAATTATATAAATAATATTATGTAAATTATAACTAGTATTTTATTAAAAGATCTTTAGGAAGTTTAAATAGACACTAAACATGATCAAAATGAAATTATAAATAAAAGAAAAACCCAAAATATGAATGCATTTCAATCTAGAAATTTGGGCGATGACACTGAAATCACATTAAATCTATCTATTCCTACTGTAAGTATATTTAAAAATTATATGGAGGGAAAAAATAATGAAGTAAAGAAAAATATTGAAGAATATATTGAGGGGATACCAAATATCTTGAGGAATTTTATACCAACCAAACCCTTTACTCAGTATATAAAGAAGAAGAATTCGGAATAACAACTACCCAAATTTATTGAGATTTTCATGAAACTTTTAATCAATATTCCTTTTTGTGAATCCTTTGTTCTAAATATATTATATTTTAAATCATTGATATATATTGTCTCAAACAAACAAACTTTAGAGGAATTTTTATACCTATAATTTAATAGAGGAGTGTAGTTATATCCTTTCAAATATGATACTTCATAAACTTCAAGATCCATTAACCATTGAAGATAGGGTCTATTTTAATTTTTTTATACTCATAGTGAAAGTGTAGATTTTATTTCATTATCACTTTTTCAACACATTAAATTAAGATTACCATAACCCATCATATATTTAATATAATTAGTTGATCAGTCTATTACTCACCCAATTAGAATAGTGGATGACTTGATTGTTAGAGTAGGGAAGTTGTGCCTGCATAATAATTTTATTATCTTAGAAATGTATTGTAAAAATAAATTTATAACATCCTTGGTATGCCATACTTAGACACAATTGGATCCACTATTGATGTTTCTAAGGGTAAATTTATTTTCAGTTTGTTGGAGTAAAAAAAGAATTCAATATTTTTAAAATGAATAAAGAACCCATAGAAAGTAAAATCTGTTCAAGAGATGAGATCTTAGAAACTAAGGAATCAATTTATGAGGAATATAAATAGGTTTTAAGGATTATTTATGATATTAATAGGAAACCAATACCCATAAATTACTTTATGGAAATATTCTCTATTAGAGAATAAAATCATTTAGATGAGTATATGGGAGTGTTTTTTGAGAACCTAGATGAGTTTTACCAAGAAAAAATTATAAGTACAATCATTAATTATGAATATGAGTAACATTTTTCTAGTGAAAATACTAATGATGAAGTGGATTTATATACTTTTTTATTTAAGAGACATCTTGAAGAACTTAGACCTCTTAGTCTTATGTGTCTTCCCTAGAATAAAAAATAACCCATGTTGTAGCTAAAACACTTTATATATGTCCTGAAATAATCATTCCAATGTTAGGAATCATCATTAATTATTATAATCTCATTAAAATTAGGATTAATTCAAGAGTAGGGTTTATTTAATATATTTATGAAGTTCATATCATTTATTGGTCAGAACATAGCTGCTATTAAGGGGATATACCCATCATACTATATTCATTGATTTTTTATGGAACCTTAACATAATATAATAGTTTTAGATAATTTTTTCTCCCCAATCCCATATCCCTTCCTCTCATAGCCTTTGGAAGTGGTCATAAGGATAAAGAGTGCTTCCTCAGAGTTTCATAACCCTGTTCTCTTCCCAATTTTCATTTTCTCCCTATATGATCATTCAAAGAAAAAATCTCAAGTGAGTCCTTTTCTTCATTATATCTCAATATACCTATAAATCCCCCTACATACTTGGATCCATCATCCCAATAAGTGGTGAATGGGTGACCAAATATTTCTATCTCCCAAAGGGAGTTTTATTCAACTATAGAATATCATAAATGGACACTTATTACTAATTTTGGATTGAATCAACCTTATTTATCAATCTTCTCATATTTTACTCACTCATGGGGTCTAGAAAGTCCCATGGACTTAACCTCATTAAACCAAAAATAATTTTGTATTTAAATATTCCTAGAGATTTACTTCATTTAGTCTTGCATGAGGGAGGATAATATTTTTGGAAGGAAAAGGTTTATCCATAACAGGTTTTCTATAGAAGCTGTAAAGGATGCAATTTATCTATCACCACTCTCTAGAGTTTTCTTCCTAATATTCCCCTAGAACTAAAAAATATGATGATAATTAAGTTAATTTTTGATTCTTTTGGATTATTTTTTGTGTTTGGATGAGGGAACCTTGAAATTGTAATCCTCCAAAGAAGCTCAGATCTATAACGAGGTTAACTTGGTTAATAATCTTAAAAGTTATGTACTCATCAAGGTTAGATCAAACATCTCTTTATGGAAGTGCCTCCAATTCAGAAGGTCCCTGGGGTTCTGTACTTTCTTCCCTCTTTAAGAAAATTTTTTATCTGTCTACAGGAAAAACGGAGGAATTTCTTGTTCCACAGATCTCAATCATGCCAAACCACTATAAAGGATCTTTTTCCTAAGTATTCTGGTACATCACATTATCTTATAGATAATTTGGTATCAAATAATTATAAGGATTTCTACCATAAACTATAGAATATTTTAATAGTCTTCCTTATCAAATGTTGGAAGATCTCAATGAATTTATTATCCCAGATTCCTTGGCCTATTCTATAGAGATATGCGTGGAAACATTTTCTTACAAAAAACCCCATGGATTTAAATGATAGACTTAACAAGAACACTCAATCCTCTCCTAATATAGGTTATAATTCTCCTTTTAGGAAAAAAAATATATATCTTCCATACAAAACATTGGATGTTAATGATGAGGTAAATCAAGATAATATGGTGCCACATTGTCAATAAGCCTCTGCATCACTTTTGAGATTCTTTCATAATGGAGTTAAAAGAGCTCCTATCCATAATTAATTTGAATTATCCCCAAACCCCTTTAATTAACTAAATGGTGTTCATGAAGATCCCTTCTAGTATCCTTCTAGGAAACCCATGTTAAATAAAACAAATTCCCTTCCTCCCACCCCCATCAACATGGTCACTTGGTCTAAGGATTACTCAAAGTTCATTAACTTCCCCTTTTCAATAAAATATGGTCAAGGCCTAAATTCCTCCTCTTATACTTCAACATAAATAGTTCCAAGATATGGAATTCTGGGGTAGTTAGATTCTTGAATAAAATAAAATTCCTTATAAAGATTATTTGTATCTACAACATCTCTCTTCAGGATATTTTGGAACCTAATCACAGAGGGTGTAATATTCAATATTTTTCTTATAAAAATCATATAAATATTCTTCAGGGTTTCCCCAATAATAAAAATAAATGGGTATTCTAGAAGGACCACATCCAATTTGACCTAATTGATATATCTTCTAAAAACTTTAAAATCAAGGTATGATCAAACCAACATTCTATTATTATATGTATGATTTACGCTAATTGTGATATTGTGGAGAGGGAATCTCTTTTGTATTTAATCTCATATTTCAATACCATTCATATTCCTTGGTTATTTAGGGGTGATTTAAATATTATTTTTAATTAGTTTGTAAATAAAGGGAGATTAATATATTCAGAAAAACTTTGGGTTATTTTTAGAGCTATCTAGGATCCAATAATCTCCATGATTTAAATTTTTACGAGACTCTTTCATTTGGTGCAAAAAAAGCATGGAATTAGTAGAATTTTAAGTATACTTGATAGGTGTTTGGTTAATCTCCATGTTATCTACAACTTTCTCAATTCTGTAGTTAAACTCCTTGCTCGATCCTTATCTGGGAATTTCTTTATTCTCCTTAAAATTAAATCATTGGATTTAGAAGAAAAAACATATTTTATACTAATAGATGTATAAAAATGGATAGTTTTAAATTTATGTTGTGTTCTGCCTGGTCTGCCCCCATATAGGGTCATCTGTGGGTTTACCTTCAAAACAAAATTCTGTAACTGAAGGGGGATATATTTTAATGCTATAAATTTCAAGTTATTCAGGTTTTAATATCAAAGGAATTCTTAAAGATATTATTAATTTGGATAGTATCCTTCAAAACTCATGGAAATTTGATTCCATCATAACTCTTTCATAGAAATGAAAACACATTAATGGAAAAAATTGATGAATTAAGGGATGAAAAAGAGAAATCAAGGTATAAATAGTTGAGATATGGTGACCACAACATGAATTATTTTCATGCCTTCATCATAGAGAGTAAATTTCAGGGAATGATTAACATTCTCCATGATGATGGTAGTTATTCCAATGATGTTAATGTTTTAAGAACTCTAAAACAACTCATTTTTCTAGTTTATGGTAGGTATGGCCCAAATTAATTGAGAAGAAAAGTCATATTTTAGGAAACTTTCCTAGGTCCATCATTTATCAAGATAGTTTTGACATGGAGTTAATTAAAAATTAGGAGAAGAATAAATAGGTTTTTAAAAACATTAACCCTAAGAGTGCTTCGAGCTATGATGGATTTCCAGGTGCATTATTTCTGGAATCTTGGGAAATGGTTAGGGATAAAGTTATATGTTTTGACCATGAATTATTTAAAAGAGGGTCCTTAACTATAGTAGCCTCTGCTACTACCCTTATTCTTATTCTAAATTTCTAAAACCCTAGTGGATTTTCCCAATTCCTTTCTATCATGATATTCGGCTTCAATAAAAAAATTATGGTTGTCCTTATCAACAAAATGACTTCTCATTTTTTGGATCCCGAATTTCTAATGAGTAACATGGCCATAATAATGGGATAAGTATTGAAGTGGATATTGGTTTAGCCTAGTAAATGATTGAAAATATTTATAAATGTGTGGATGTCTCAAATATCATGATTAATTTTGATATGGAAAAATATTATGACAAAATGTAATGGTGTTTCAACATAAAGGCCGTGAGGTAATGTAGATTTTCTGAATGGATTTGTGATATTTTTTTCATTGAATATCCCTTCATTAGTAAAATATATCCTTTATGGTAATGATATTTTTATTTTTGAAATTTTTTAGGGGTACCTATCAAGGTGATTCCATATAATCGAGCCTTTTCATTATAGAGAATAATGTTTTTAGTAGAAACCTCAATTTTAGTATCTCTTATGTCATGGTTTAGTCTTATAGATAAAAGTAGAGTTTTAAATGAATATATCACTTATTCCTCATGGATGATATATTGTTATTTCTAAATGGGAGATGTAATTAAATTAATAACTTCAAGCTGATTATAGAATCTTATTGTAGAATAACCATGAAATAGGTCAATGTTAAAAAAATTAGTATCTTTATTTCCAAAAAATATACAATAAGTTGATCCAAACTCATCGAGGGAAGAATTGGATTTTACAATTGTTAGTTTTCTATGGGCTATCTTAGTGAACCTCATTCTAATTGGAGGGTTTTAATAAGTCACTTTGATGGTATTTGTAATAAAATTACCTCAAGGATTTATAACTGGAAATGTTGACTGTAATCCATTGGAAGATAAATTATGTTTTTAAATAGTGTTTTTTCATCTATCCCCATGCACATTCTTTCATTTTTCAATTATATAAAAATAGTTATCAAAAAAATTAATCTAAAATTTAATTCCTTCATATGGAATCCCCGTCGAGAAGGAAGGCTTGACTAGATTAGCTAGAATATATTGAAAATACCTTTTTAGAAAAGGGGAATTAACACTAAGAATCTATATGAACATCTAAATAGAATGCGGTCCAAACTAGGGTGCATGCTACTTCCAACCAATCTCATTAGGCCAAATTAATCAAAATTAAATATTGTAATTCCCCCATTCAGTAGAAAAAATCTACCACATGTTCTCACATTTTTCATGGTCTCTATGATATGAACAGAGGTGTTTATAAGAAAACTCGACGAATCATTAAAAGTGGAGAAATATACATCTTAAATGAAATTGGGTTGGATTCCATCATTACTTTATTAATTTACTAACTATGGAACTTTCCTTCAGGATGGATACTAAACATCTTTAACATATGGAGGTACTTCTCAATGAATAAAAAAACTCTTCAATAACATACAACTAGATAATAAACCAGATAAATGATACTTTATTCATTCCAATTATAGTTTTTTAAAAAAGATCATCCTTCAATGATATCACCCATACTCATCCCTAGTAGGACCCTATGGGAATGATACTTTAGTGTAAGAATATTAACTATAAACTCAACTATCTGGTTTGGCATATGAGAAATAATTTTATTCCCACAGATGATGCAATACAAAAAAGGTAGTCCAATTTTTTTCCAAATGTGTGTACTATAAGGATTCCAAGACTGAGTATATTATCTATATCTTCTTTTATGGGGAAAGGTAAAATTTTATACGGGATTTGCTGGGAGGTACATGTGGTCACTTTAATTTCATAGACTAATTTATATATTCCTGATTCAATTTTCACACTAGTAGTGTCCCCAACATCCAAAGGCACACATACTTAATTTTAGAAGGATTTTATGTCATAAGGAACACCCAAAATACATCTTTCCACAAGGTTATTTACCATTCCACTGGGTATTTACAATCCAATTCCTAGAATAAGTTTCCAATCATAGTTCTTTGCAAAAATAAGACAAACTGAATTCTTCTATCTTGAACTAATTTCCAAATATTCTTACAAATGGAGGTGCATATTCTATAGGGATCATTGGAAGATAGGTGTGATGGAAGGCCCCACCCAATAATATTTCATGTTGAATACCATTGGGTCCTACTTGAATGGAATGAATCAAGTAGAATGCTATATTTGAGATAACATCGATTCAGTTATTTTTTTTAGATTTCTATGGTGAGAGGTTTTCCCTTTAAGTGGAATAAAACTCCTGAATACTAGAGTTATAATATGTAGGTCCATAAACATTAACCTATCATCCATTGAATCTAATTCTCTTATGCTCATCAACTTCATAACTGCAAACTCCTCTTGTCATTGGAGCATAGCATACACTATCTGGAAGAATTATATTTCGATTAATTAAAATGTAGAACTACTTTACATGTGGTGTGATGGGAATAATGAAGCATACCTACTTGATTTTAAAGGTAATCAATTTGATCCACTCATAATTTTTACAAGTATTTTTCTTTACCCTCAGATTATAATAACATAATTCAGGGTGAATCCCATGGATTTCACTACATTTGTCTAAATTGAATCTCCCACTTCATCCTCCACTTCCCACTTCTTTAAATTCACCCTTTTATTATAATAACAATTTATCTTTTAGTTGGAGGAATCAATCAAAACATGAAATAGGGTGTTAGGGAGGAGAAGATAAGACTAATTAATAGTGTAATTATATTTCCCATTTCACACAACCCATTGGTTATCCCTACATAGGTGGTCCCTAAAAAATTGAGTGACTAATATAATAAATGAAAAGAAAAAACAAATACAATCTACGATAGTGAATACGTGGTGTGTATATTTTGATTATAGAAAAATTAATTCAAAAAATAGGAAATACCATTTTCCTATGTATTTTTTGGATCAAATTCTTGAGTATCTGAATGAAAATCATTTTTTATGATTTATTGATGTCTATTCTAGTTAAAACCTTATTCCCATCACCCATAAAGAATAGGAAAAGAGTACCCTTAGATAACTATGTAGAATATTTTTCTACCAATGAATACCATTTGTCTTGTGTGTGGATCTATCCACCATTCAGAGATGTATGATTTTTATTTCTCTAGATACAATAGAAAGGATAATTGAGGTATTCATCCATTATTTTCCAATAGTTCAAAGAAATTCTGAGAAAAATATTTAAATCTATTGTTTTATAAATATTTCTAGTGAAAAACGTGATATAAATTTTTAAAAGTTCAAATTTAGTGTTATTAATGGTATTATTATAGGCTATAAGTTCCCAAATAGGGGTATATAATTTAATAATTCCAAAATATAAGTCATCCAAAAGCTTTCTACTCTAATAAATTTCAAGGGTATTAGAAGTTTTTTAGGGAATTCTTATTTTTACTAAAGGTCAGTGATTTGTTTAACATAATCAAGTATCTCCTGACTAATAAATTACCCAAAACAAGAATTATGAGGTGGAACCTTCTGTAATAGAAATTTTATTTATTAATAAATTATAAGAGGGGTGATAAAAATGTGGTTGATAATCACTTTTCAAGATATCTTATATCCTAGATGATGAACCAATAAGAATTGATTCATTATTTACTCCTGACAATCTATTTTTAATTAATATAAAACTATATGTTTGAAAAGAATATTTTTCTAATTTTATAGCTTTTCAATCCACGCCCAAATATATTTAATCAAAATTTATTTTTGATACAAAGTATTACTTTTTATGACCATCCCTTTATTTTTTGTAGATGTGATGATTTCATCCTTAAAAGATGAGTTTCTAAGGAGGAGAGGTTACCCTTTCTTGAGATTTTCCACTCTTAACCTTGGGTTGGAAACCATGTGGTTGAATGGATAACCTAAGAAGTAATACATTCTATTTTCTACTATGATTCTTTATTAGAGTGTGATAGGATTATTATTTAAGGGTATGAAAAGTGTCAAAGGTCAATAAATGTCAATAAGAAAAAAGAGTTACCTCCATAGGGTATTTTAGAGGTTGAATTTTATTATGTTTGGAGATTATATTTTATGGGACGATTTATATATTTTAATTACAATGGTTATATTCTTTAGTAAATATATAATCTTTTAGTGCGTGTATAGGCTATAAAAGTTATAAATAATCATTTTAATAGTGTTGTTGAATTCATTAAAAATAAAATATTTTCTATATTTGGAGTGGCCAAAGTATTCTTAACTGATAATGGTACCCATTTTTAGAATTTAAAGTTCAAATATTTAATGTAAAAATATGGTTTTTATCATAGAACTAGAATAACTTATCACCCATAGTCTAGTGGAATAAAATCAAATTTATTATATAGATATTAAGATTTTTTTTGTAAAAAAATAGTGCCTACTTCCATATAATATTTGTATGTTAAATTGGATGAGGCTTTGTGGTCATATAAGACTATTTGTAAGACCCCCATAATGATGTATACTTATAGGATTCTCATTAAAAAAACATTTAATTTTTTATAGTTGCATCACTAGTCCCATTATGCTATGATTTCCCTAAAATTTGATTTTAAATTTTTTGGTGAAATAATACTATTATAGTTAATAAAGTTAAGTGATATTTGAAGAGAGTATTTTGAAAATGAAATGAATTATTAGGATATAAAAAAATCTTGTCATGAATCTATCACTTAAAATAGGGTTTTTAAGTTTATACGAAGTGTCTTACCTTTTAATTACAAGCTAATGATATTTCCATAAAAAATCCGGACCAGATGGTCTATACCTTTACTATTTTGAGAGTAATTGTTAATATATATGTGGAATTAGTTAGAGGGGAGAATATACGATTTTTAGATAATGGTAAGAGGATAAAATAAAATATTGGGGGGAATCTAAAGGGATATGATACTATTTATGTTCTTGAAAGTTGAGCTCTCCTAAGTCTAAGAGGGGAATTTAAACTTAGTGCTTTATGGGAGTCAAACCAAGGTTCTTCTTATTGTATTATTTTACTTGAATAAAAATAAATATATTTGAATATATTCCTTGTTAATACTTTTTTCTATTATTGTTTTAGTAGAACTGAGATTTATTTTTAAGAATATAATAATATCTTATGGTTAATTTTCCCTTATAGTTGGTTTGGGGTAGGTACCTTCACATATATTGTTATGGTTAACCATGCCTCTTGTTATACAGTAAATTGATTGGTTTAGTCAGTTGTGTCTTATGTTTGGTTTCTTGGATTTTTTAGTTAGTGTGGATGATCTAGTATTGGTGTGGTCAGTTACTTGTTGTAGTCAGTCAGCTTGGTCTATTTCTTGGAATGGTTAGTTAGAATGATTAGTTGGAATAGTCGATCCATGATTAGTGTGGTTAGTTTCTTATCACAATTATTTATCATGGCTGATCTAAGACATTCATGGTAAATTTATTAGGATTATCACCATGATTTTTCAATGTTCACCACTATTTCTAGAGGACTCGATCAACCACAACCTGGTCAAATAATAGATTTGGTGAAACTTGGGAGTGTCCCATGACTCTAAGGATGAATTTCCTGTATACTAGAATCATTTTGAGAGTTGTGTTAAAATTAATATCTATTTAATATGCATCATCCAAGGAGAGTTGTCCTGTGTATATATGATAAAAGCTTATATGAAAATAAATTCATAGTGTATAAGGATCAATTGTTCCGGTATAACTATCAAATTCACTTCTATGTAAGTGTCATTTACTCCTGTGTAACCATCAAAATTTACCCAGTTATGGATGAAGTTATATTCCGTAAACATCAAGTCTATACGTGTGATTATAATTTTGAATTATTTTCATGGTATGGGAAGATCTCCAAGATAGAGAAATTTGAAACATCATCCCTTAACCCACTATGGTGAATTCACTTTTGGGATTGGATTTTTTGGAATATTATGTTAATCTCTATACTTTGTAGGTGATGAAATTAGGTGACAAAATAATTTATTCAAATAAGGTGAGAGTTATTTTGGATGATCATTTAATGATGAAATATTCCAAATTTAGGGGAGTTTTGTTTCAAATTATATTTTTTTATTTCTGTTAAATATTTTAATTAATTGTAAATCTATTAATGCTATTTTGAATATTAAGTGGTTCAAAATTTTTATGGAAGTGTTGTGTTGTATGATAAAACCACTACTACATCTGCCCTTTATATTTTTGTGTGTGATTTAGTTAGTGTTATAGTATTCTTCTGTTTGTGACATCTTAAAAATCCATTTTCACTTTATCCTTTGACATGCATAATACTTGGATATGATGAATTTGACATAGGAATCTAAGGTTATAGATAGATTTTAATTTTTTCATATTATTTGATTTTCTATGTGATTTTTTTTGAGGAAAAATGTTTTAAAGCCTTTTTATAAACCTTTAAACATTACTTTTGAACTGATCAAATTAAAAATATGTTTTAAACCAAACTGTCGTAAATATTTTTCCCAATATTTTATTCAATGTTAAAAATAATATTCAGTTTTACATGTGGGGAGGGGTTTTAAATGTGTTTAACTATACTTCAATGTTGTAGAAAAAAAATTCCTTAGAAAATATTCAAAAAGAATTTTCTTGAGCTTAAATTTTCTTGTTCTGTGGATTCAAACATTTTTTAAGCTTCAAGGTTTCATTTCCACTCAAAATTGGTCAATTTTTTATATTTCCCTATATTTTCAATTGGGTACATAATTTACAATATTCGATTGAAAATGATTTCCGTTTTCTAAGCATTTTTTTATTTGGATTTAAAATCTTTATTTATTTTTTAATTTTTTATTAAATTGTTGACTTTTATGCCTTGTATTGAAATTGGGAATGAAATGAATAACTAATCTGTCTAAACTCATTATTATTTAATTTAAAAATGGTGGTTGAGTCAATTATTTATTATTCTTGTTTATTAATCTCACTATTTATTACAACCCAATATTTTCATACATGGATATTACATCCTTTTTGTGAAACATTTCATACATTACACAAACACATTCCCAAAGACTGTATTAGTTTAGTGCCTTTGGAAACATGGAACACAAACTTCTATTTAGGAGTAATATATTCAATGTTTCCCAAAAAGATCCTTAAATTTAGTAATCATATTTAAAATCTTTACTTATAATATGGGGAAAAGGGAACATAAGGAAAGGGTGAGCTTAGATGCTCAGTAAGGGTAAACAAAGAAGATATATAAGCATAATCATGAGTATAAGGGTCTGATAATGTGATCACAACATTTCATATAAATTATCATCAACACGAATCTTGAAATAAATATTGGATGTTAATAAGACGTTAATCATAAGGAAATAAAAGAACATAATCCATGAGGTCATAATATTGACATAATACATGAAATTACGGCATACACATGAACTTAAATTATCTTATGTCAATGATTCCTACCATGACATTCATAGTATATTATAATTGGGTTAATCACCTATGTACCTACATCAGGCTTGGGATTTATTCCCATGTAACTTATGGTTTTAGGATTAGGATGAATTCCCATGTACCATATTGTTGTGGGATTAAGATGACCTCCTGTGAACCCTTTTTTCATGGGCTTAAGATAACCTCCTGTGTACCCCTTGTTGTGGGCTAAAGATTACCTCATATGTACCCTCTTATTATGGTATTAGGATGACCTACTGTATAACCTTTTAAGCTCATAGAAAATTTATCATTACCCAAGGCATTAGAGGGTGATATATTTCCCAGCCATTAAAAAATAAAAACAATATATATGTGTTCCACAAGAACATAAATCTTTCATCATATCAAAACCTAGGGAATGAGATCGACTTCATAAACATCATTCAATCATAACATAACCCATGAGAAAGAATTGGGTTTCCAAAACAACATTACATCATAAAAATAAATCATTCGGATAAATAATAAGAATGTTATCATTGGATCATATTATTATTAAAAAATAAGTAACATAAAAAAAGTTGTCTTAGATGGAAAATTATTTCTAAATATCACTTCAAATAATTCTTGAGGAAAATGTCCTTTCCATTTTGAAAAAAATATTTTTAAATAATAAAAAGTTTACTAAACCATTTTCATTGAAAATAAATTTGAAAAATTATAAATGAATCTTTGAAAACCATTTCAAATATTTTTGAAATCCTTTTTCCTTAAAAATTATTAAAAGATATTTTAAAACACGTATAAAACATTTTTTAAAAACATTGTTTTGAAGGAACACATATTTCAAAATGAAGATATAATAACATTAAATGAAGTGTAAAATATAATTAAAATATTTATATTCATGATATGACATGTAAAAGTTTAGTATATACACCTTGTAAAAGAGTATATGTTAATAACATAACATGTGTCTCAAAGAAGGAAAATTGAGACAAAATTACCATACTGATTTGGTAATTTTTGAACCATAAATCCAATGAAATAGATATCATAAAATGTTTATTTAAATACTCATAAATTTAAGAATAAGGATCATATACTACATTCATGGAAACTATATACACCACACAAAATATATAGGTGGTCAACATGACTTATATCTCATGAAAAATAAAAGTGAGACCGAAATACATTACTAATTGAGTAAATTTAGAATCAGGAACCCCATAAAATTACAACATAAATTAATGAATTTAATATAATTAAATAAATTAAATTAATGATGTAACATTTCATAGGTCAGTACACACACCACACAAAAATAAGCGAGTGGTGAATATGTCATGTATCTCATGAAAATAAAAAATCAGATGAAATTCCCTTAGTTGAAGTCTTTTATTCCTTTTTATGTGTTAAAAATCATGTATAATAAATATAATTTTATTATAAATATACCACAGAACCTTATTCAAATATTATTTACTCATGACTTGATATTTCTCTCTTATAAATAATTCTATGTTAAAGTTATGTTTCGGGTAATAACCGCTTTGTTTTTCATACACATTTTGACTTGTTATCCTTGGTCATATTACATAGATCAGGATTTAATCATCACAAAAATGATAACAATTATATATATATATATATCATATATTCACTATATATTTATTCATGGTTATTCATAAAATTTATTGGTAGAAAATAAAATACACCATTTAGGTTGACGGTAGTTTGTACGTACACATGAATGTCGTTTTCATTTTATTTTTTATTAAAAACATAAAAGTATATATTATCATTACAGAATAATTATTCTAATATATATATATATATCATATTTATTCATAAAAAAAATCCTTATTACCATCCCTGTGCAATATAGATGAAAAATGAATCACATCGCATCACGAAGATGGTATGTCGAGTAACGTTATCATTTACTGAAAGATTAGATGGTAAAAAGGTAGATATGATATTATAATTAAAGAAGAATAATAATTTCATATATATAATATATATTGTAAGAAAAAGAATTTCTATCCTAATTACTGACGATGTGAGGTGGTAAATGAAAAACAAAAAACATCATTTTGTGAGGCAGTAGTTCATCATACACAATAACGGTAAATTCATTACCCATTTGATAGAAGTGTGTGAAAGTATAGGTATAACCCTTAATATAACAATATATAAGTATATTTATGATACTTATGTTATTATATAAACATAAAATAAAAAAAATTTATGGGGTTCAAAGAAAAAATAAAACAAAAATGTCCGTCGATGAATGTTACCTCTTTTTGGGCATCTCCTTTTGATTTGTAGAAAAGGACTACTTAGATTGTATTTATGACAAAAAATGATATTATGATGAATTTGGGAGGATATTTTTGTCTATTTTTTCCAATACAAAGTGATTTGTAGGTGTGAATAAAAGAGAAAGAGATGTTCCCTTTTATAAGAGAGGGGAGGAGAACTTTTTGAGACTCTCAAAACTATTAATTTATAATAAATAAAAAATAAATAAATAAACATAAAAATGTTATATATTAGGAGATAAGATAATATAAGGTTTTAATATAATCCAAAATAAAATTATATATATGTTTTAATATAATTTTAAACCTTATCAATTTGATTAACACTTAGTTAACCTATTTTAATTTTAAATATGGAAACAATGTTTTTAATATCAAGAGGATGTATTTTTTACATATAAATTGTTAATTAGACCATAAATGAGAAATTTATGATATTTTAGACCATAATTTTTCCTATTTTTCCTCATTTATGGTTTTTAATTTTTTTTACTAATTTAATAAAATATTGTTTTCATAAAATACAATTAGTGTCAATTTTGACCCTATTCATTAAATTGACTTTAATAAAATACATACATCAAGATAACTTAGAAAAAATTCAGTTAAGACAAATATAATATGTAATATTAACCTAATTTTTTTATAACCATAATTAAGTTAAATTATATTTATTTTAATATTGATAATATCATTAAATTGAATATTTCATTAATTGTGTAATTACTTCTTCATCATTTTGTAACAATTGAAGATAATTATTTATTCAATAAACATTAAAAACAAAATTATATTATTTAGATAAAACTTTTAAATTTATGGATAATATATATATTCTATAATATATTCAAATTATCCCTATATTTAAATATTATAAATATTAGATGTAAGAGTGTACCATTTTGTCACTCCCTTTGAGTTTAACAATACTTAAGTCATTTTCATTGAAAATTGCCAATTAAATTATTTCATTTAGATCCTTAAGTGTTAAGGGTCAAATTAAATTTATCCAATAACATTTGGGAAATTGTTAGGGTAGTCTTCTAATATTAAAAATATTACTTTTACCCTTAATTACCCAATTTACCCTTAACCATGGTAATAAAAATTATAAAGTTACTATTCATATTTCCCAAAAATAAAAGGGAAATATATAATAAATTAAGAACATATGATTTAAAATATGGGGTCTATTTTTCAAAATTCAAAGCATATAATTGAATAAAATTAATTTAAAAATTAATCCTCTTAACGAGATGAGAAAACAAGTTTTTAAAGTGAAAATGTTCAAAATATTGAATTTTTTTCCAAATACATTGTCAAATTGATTCCAACTACCTAAATCAGATTAAATGATAAAAAATAATCTAATTATAATTTAAAACAAATGTCAAATATAATTTAAAACTATAATTTATTTAGATGAAAAACTTGATTTCAATTAAAAATTTAGTATTTTTTACAATACATCAAAACATGAAAATTATCAGAAAAATAACCAAAGTTAAACCAAAGTAAATTTTGATATCTTGATTTAAAATAATAAATTTGTTTTTTCATATAAATATCCAAAAATTTTAAAAAATTATATTTATAATGCGTTCTCCAATAAAAGGTGGTAAAATTACCTTTTAGAAAAATATAGGTTTTATGCATAATATTGGATTTTTTCTTAACTTATGCTAATAATATCTATTGGATGAATAGAAAAAATATTTTATTGAATATATAAATATATATTTCATTAATATCATACACAAATTGTAATTTATTTAATTTATTAATACAAAATTACTTCGGGAGCATAAAAATAAAAATATTTTTCTTTATATTCCATTGATATATAATTTCATTTCTAATTAATTGGTAACCATTTAATTAATCTTGAAAACCGTATATTATAATAATGTTAATTAATAATAATAATTACCTTTAATTTAATATCTAAGTTATATATTATTATATTAAATAATAATATTTTAATAATATACTATTGTTCGTTAAAACTCGGTCTTACGTGTAACTCAAGCTATAAAAAGAACCCAAAATTTTTTGTGATACAAGCCAAACATAGTTTTGCATATACTTCAAGATAATATAAGTGTTTCATGTAGTTCATCATAGACTTGGTGTTTTGTATAAATCAATAATAACATGGTTCTTTCATATAACATAAGCTATATTCAGTACTGTGTGAAATGAAAAAATATATCAAAAAGATTAAATTTATTCAAAAAATATATTTCAAACAATCTTAGGGTGTTACATTGTACCCCCAATTAAAATTAATTTCTCCCTAGAAATTAATTTGTGTTATCAAAGGTTTAATACATGAAATTTACTTTCATAGAAACCCACATCATAAAAATGAATATTAAAACTTCCTTTTAGAAAAAGAAAATTTGAAACTCAACGGTAACCCAAAGTAACTCATAACTAGGATTCCATATATGAGAACATAGGTGGGAAGTAAAAACATTGATAAAGAAGATAAATCTGACTATAATTTAGAGAACATGGTAAGGATAAAGTCAATGATCCCAAATCTATAACCCAAAGGGGTTTGAAAATGGTCATTGATATAATAAAAAATGATGATAACGGGAAAAAATTTTATTTCAATGTCCCTTTTCTGAATTTGAATAATTTTTATGAGAATACATACTTACTTGATTTCAGAAAAATCTCACCCTTAATTGTGCCTTGATCAATTTACACTTTATCTCTTATTCCAAGAAATGAAGGTGAATTTTTCATTCCTAATGTATTAGCAGATCATTAGTTCCCAAAATATAATGATAGGTCATTTCATCTGTGTTTATAAAAAATGGTTATCATATGTTTTAAAATATGTATAAATCCTCACATGGTGAGATAATAATTTTATCTATAAAACTTCAACCAAATTTTTACATAATATGTTCCATAAATAGTTAACCTTATAACCCTTTTATAAGATAAAAGTTCAAGAATTTATAAACCAGGTCACTAAATTTATCAAAAAAAACTTATAATTGATCCCCCATATATCATAAAGTATCGATTGTTTGTCAGATACCAAACATGTGAGTACCATCATCATGTACACTCTTGAAACATGGTAATAACTTGATTTAACATAAATCCTTATATAAAACATGCATGCTTATTTATTCTAAACATTATTGGACATATTCCTTAAGTCCAAAAAAGTCTTAAACTCCATATGTGATATCATAAACCACTTTGTTAAAAAATCCTTAATCAATCCCAAGGTAATATATATTATCTAATTTACTTATTCAAATCCAATATATCATTATCCAAACATCATTATATCAAAATTCGGAACATGTTATATGTTATATCTCCCTTAATCATATGTTTCCCATGATAATCTCCTTACCATTAAATATATTTTATATGTCTTCAATACCATTCAACATATCCCTTTCAATCCTTAATGAAAAAATTATACTGAAAATAATTATATATTTCGTGATAAAAGAAAAATAATCTTTAAATTCCAATATATATGCACTTAAATCATCCAAATTTCTTCTTATACCATTAATCATACTTCATTATATTATTATTTCATAGAATATGAAATATGAATCATGACTTAAGGTTACTCAACCTTAATCTAATCATGATTATTATGTTTGTTATAAACAATATTATTAGAACATATCTTACCTTATACATGTTGTTTTCAGTCTCTTTAACCTCGATAGTATAACTAACACTTGAACCACCTTCCCAATTATCTTCCAGATATTTCAACTTAAGACATTAATTTGAATAATTCCTATACTTTCCAAATCTGAAACATTCAATATTAACCACATCCTTCAAAGTTCCTGATATTGACTAAGACCATAAAGCATAGTGTGAGAAATAATTATCACATCATAAAAACACTTAATCATTAAAAATTAATTATAAGATACCTAAATCACTACACCTAGATTTAAATCTATGAAACTTTAAGATTATCCTTAGATAAATCCCTAGACATGTCCTTATAAATATCTCCAGGAATCTCACTAACGTTTTGTCATCCTAGTTTCCAAAGGTTGACTAAACCTTTTATTTGAAACCAGATACAACAAACTAGGATTTTTATACATGGATATTACATCATTTTTATTTAACATTTCGTACATGAAAAAAATACACACCCAAATATCATATTAGTTTAGTGCCTTTGGAAAATTGGAACACAAAATTTTTGTCTAGTAGAAGATATTCAATATTTCCCACAAAGACCATTCCCTTTAGTAATCCCACATAAAAAATTTCCTTATAACCTAGGGAAAAGAAGCATAAGAAAAGGGTGAGATCAGATGCTCATTAAGGGTAAACAAGGAAGATATATAATAATAAACATTATCATAATAGTATGATAATGTGATCATAACATTTCATATAAAAGATCATAAACATGAATCATAAAATAAATATTGAAAGTTCATAAGACATGAATCATAAGGAAATAAAAGAACATAATCCATGATATCGTAACATTAACATAAGTCATGAAATTGTGGCATACACATATAATTATAATATCATATGTCAATGAGTCCTACTAAGACATTCATAGTATGTTAGGCTTGGGTTAATCACCAGTGTACCTACTTTAGGCTTGGGATGGCCTCTCATGTACCTTATAGTTTCAAGCTTAGTATGACCTCTAGTGTACCCTCTTGTCATGGGATTAATATGAACTACATTTTAACCTCTTTTTGTTTTCATAGAATAACCTCATGTGTACCCCATTATTGTAGGCTTAGTAAGACCTCCTATGTACCCTCTTATTTTGGGCTTAGGATGACATCCTATGTACCTTTTTGAGATCCTATAATATTTATCATTACCCAATGAATTTATGGGAGATATAGGTCCCACCTATCATGAAATAAAAAACATAAAAATGTGTTCCATAAGAAAATAAATCATTTATCATATTAAAACCCATGGAATGAAATGGGTTTCATAAACATCATTCAGTCATAACATAAACCATGGAAAAGAAATTGGTTTTTATAAATATAATTCCATAATAAATATAAACCATTAAGTTAAATAATAATAATGATATCATTGGATAATATCCCCAATAAAACCTAAGTAATGTCAAATAATTTTGTTTTAGATGGAAACAGATTTTTAAATATCACTTGAAATAAATCTTGGGGAAAACGACCTTTCCATTTTGAAAAACACTTTTTAAATCATAAAATTTTTAGTAATAATTTTTCATTGAAATTAACCTTGAAAAATTATCAAATAATATCTGAAAACTATTTTAAACAACTTTGAAATACTTTTACCTTAAAAAATATTAATAGAATATTTAAAGCACATTTAATTTTAATAAGAAAATACTTTTATAAAGGAATATGGATTTCCGAATGAAGAGAGAATAAAATAATATAAATATTTAAATATAATGAAAATAAGGATATTAATTATGTAACATTTAAAAGGGTCTTATATACACCTTGTATAATAATATAGGTTCATAACATAACACTGGTCTCAAAGAAGGAAAATTGAGATAAAATTAGCTTACCGATTTGGTAATTTTTGAACCATAAACCCCATGAAAGTGATATCATAAAATGGATATGTAAATAATCATAAATTTATGTTTAAGGATAATATAATAAAACTAAATTCAGTATATAGACCACAAAAAAATATAGGTGGTGAACATGGATTATATCTCATGAAAAATAAAAGTGATACAAAAATCCATTACTACTTGAGTAAGTTTAGAATTGTGAACCCCATTTAATTTAATCATAAATTAAACCTTATAATATAATTAAATAAATTAAATTAATTATATTAAATTCCATAGGTCATTATATACACCACACAAAATAAATGAGTGGTGAATATGATTTTTATCTCACAGAAATAAAAAGTGAGATGAAATTACCTTACCTGAAGTAATGGATTATTTTTTGTTAAAACCAATATATTTTAAATATAAATTTATTATACATATTAAACATTAAAATCTTCATATATTATTTACATATGACTATATTTTTCTCTTTTATTGATAATTCCATGTTAAAGTTATGTTTTGGGTAATAACCACTTTGTTTTTCGTACTTGTTTTTACTTTTTGTCCATGGTCCTATTACATAGATCATGATTTATTCATCAATAGAATGATATAAATGATGAATATATATATATATATATTATATTTATTCATGATGATTCATAAAATTTATAGGTCAAAAATAAAAAACACTGTTCAGGGAGATGGTAGACCGTACATACGCATGAACGCTGTTTTCATTTTATTATAATATTAAAAGTAATAAAACTATAAATTACCATTAAATAATGATTATTATATCATTTATATCATATATATTCACAAAATTCATCCTAATTACCATCAATGTGAAATATAGATGAAAAATGAATCACATCGCATCGTCGAGATGGTAAGCTGAGCGACAGTATCATTTCCCAAAAGATTAGATGGTACAATGGTAGATATTACATTGTCATTAAAAATTATAATTATTTAATAAATACAAAATATATCATAAAAAATAGTATGTATAACGTAATTCCCAACCATGATGGGTGGTAAATGAAAAAATGAACAATATCATTTCGTGATGTGATATTTCACCGTACACAAGAACGGTAAGTTCGTTACCCATTTGATGGAAGTATGCAAAAGTATTGGTAAAAATAATAATATAAAAACATATAAGTGAATTTAGGATTATTATTTTGTTATATAAAAATTAAATAAAAATAATTTAGGGATTTAACAAAATAAATAAAACAAAAATGTTCATTAATGAACGTTACCCCTTCTCTGGTTATCTCCTTTTAATTTGCACAATATGACTCCTTTGGTTGAATTTATGCCCAAAAAAGGCTTCTAGGATTAATTAAAGTTATTTGATAGGATATTTTGTCTGAGTTTTTTGTAGAAAAAAAGTATTTGTAGGTGTGAATAAAAGATAAGGAGAGATTCTCTTTTATAAGAGAGGGGAGGGGCACTTTTGGAAACTCTCAAAACTATTAATTTATAATAAATAAAAAATGAATCCAAATACCTTGAAAATGTCATATATTCAATGATAGTATGTTATAAGGTTTCAATATAATCAAAAAATAAATTTTATATAGGTCTTAATGTAATTTTAAACCTAATCTTTTTTTATTAACCCTTAGTTAACATATTTTAATTTTAATAATGGTAACTATGTTTTTAATCTTAAGAGGATGTAATTTTTACATAGAAAATTTAAATTGGAATATAAATGGTCAAATTAAAATATTTTATAACTTTTTTTATCCTATTTTTCTGTATTTATAATTTTTATAATTTTTAACTGGTTTAATAAAATATTGTTTTCATAAAATACCATTAGTGTCAATTTTGACACTATTCAATACAATGACATTAATAAAATTCATACATCAAGATAAATTAAAATAAAAACATCTAATACACCTAAAATATGTAATATAAACCTGTTAAATTTTTGGATCACCATAAGTATGTCAAAATATATTTCTTTTAATATTTATAATACCATTTAATTTAATGTTTCATTAATTGTGTAATTACTTCATCATCACTTTGTAATTATTTAAGATAATTTTTTATTCTCTAAAAACTAAAAATAAAATTATATGATTTAGATAAAACATTTAATTTTTTAAATAATATATATAGTTGATCATATATTCAATTTATCCCCATATTAAAATATTATACATTTTAAAAGTATGATTGTGACATTTTGTCACTCCCTATGAGTTTAATAATACTTAGGTCATTTTCCTGGAATAGTGTCCATTAAATTATTTAATTTATATACTTATGTGTTAAGGGTAAATTTAAATTTATCAAATAATATTTGGGAAATTATTTGGGTAGTTTTATAATTTTTATAATATTATTTATACACTTAATTACCCAATTTACCCTTAATCATGGTTAATAAAACATATTAAAGTTACTATTCATATTGTCAACAAATAAAAGGGAAATATTTACTAAATTTAGAGATTTAGATTTAAAATATGGAATCATTTTTTTAATATTCAAAATTCATAATTGGTTAAAATTAATTTAAAAAATAATCCCATTGATGGAATGAGAAAATAAGTTTTTAAAGTGAAAACAATCATAAGATTGTAATATTTGTATATCCAAATACAATGTAAAATTGATTCCAATGAACTAAATTGGATTAAATGATAAAAATATAATCTAATTATAATTTAAACCCAATATAAAATATAATCTAACACTATAATTTATTTAGATGAAAAATCTAATTCAATTAAAAATTCTGTATTTTTGACTATTCAGGAAAACATGAAACTTATCAGAAAAATACCAAAAGTTCAAACAAATTAAATTTTTATATTCCAAATTCAAATAATAAATTAATTTTTTCACATAAAAATCCTAAAAATGAAAAAAATTATATTTAAAATGGGTTCATCATTAAAATATGGTAAAACTGCCTTTTAAAAAAATAGGCTTTTATACAAAACATTGGGTTTGTTCTTATCTTATGAAAAAAAATCTATTTGATAAATATAAAAAATATTTTATTGAATATGTAACATATATATTTCATTAATACAATTAAATAATTGTAATTAAAATAATTTATTATTAAAAAATGACTAGAAGCAAAAAAATAATATTTTTCTTTATATTCAATTTGTATATATTTTCATTTCTAATTAATTAATAAAAAATGAATTCATCTTGAAAACCGTATATTTTTCATAAATTTAGTTAATAATATTAATTTATTATAATTTAATATCTAGGTTATATCTTATTATATGAAATAATAATATATTAATAACAAACTATTGTTTGGTAAAACTCAGTTTTGAGGGTAACACAAGCTATTAAAAGAACACATCATTATGAGTAACATAAGACCAACATAGTGTTGCGTGTACTAAAAGATAATATAATTGTTTAATATAGTGCAACATCAACTTGGTGTTTCATATAAATCAATAATAATTTCATTCTTTCATGTAACACAATATATATTCCATATTGTGTGAAATGAAAAAAATATAGAAATGATTAAATTCATTTGAAAAAAATATTTCAAAAAATCTTGGGTTGTTAAAATCTTCCATTGGTTTTATATATTTATTATATATTAATTATTATAGTATATCCACTTATATAAAAAAAGTTTTTTGTGAGTTTTAATCAAATGTAAAGTTAATCTTGTTTAAACCATTTCTAAATTTTCAGTCGCAATTATTTTTGTAAATTTAAAACCAAATTTTTTCCAACAATTTTTTTAGGTGGATCAATAAAATTTTATATTTTAGAGAGTCTATGGGGAAAAATATTGGAGAATATATTTTTGGGGAACTTCAATATTTTCACGCTTGAGATTTATTTTCTTATTCAATGTTTTTTGAATTGATTTCTTGAGGAAACATAAATGTGTTAAGTGTTGGGAAATTCTATATGGCCTATTTTATTACATTTCTTCACATATAATATGAGTATTAATTTTATTTTCAATTAAAAAATGTCTTATAGCTATTATATTAATGAAAAATATGTTATCTAATTTGTAACTGTAATTATTTGAATATCATAAAGAAAATGATGATTTTTTAGATTAAATAATTAAATGATTATAGGGTTAATTTTCTCATAGTATTAAGATAATATATTTTTTGTTGATTTTACTGGAATAAATTTTTATATTTAAATTTTGAATTAGTTTTTGGGAAATATTTTTGAAATATAAATGCTTAAAGTTCCATGGTTTTATTTTAGAAATATGTTGTTAGAACAAATAATGGTTTTTATCTATGATGTTATAAATTTCTAGAAATAATGGATAAGTAAAATTTCCACTTGACTTAAAAATTTGTTAATTTTCATGCTTAATACACAAGCCTTGAAATTTCTAAATGGAGAAATCCAAGGCAAAGAGAGCTTGATCCGTGAAGCTAAACTCAATTGAAGCGTTTTGATAAAGATTACTATTGATGAACCTTTCATAACTTGTGTCTAGATGTAGAATGTTGCTAGATATAACAAAATGAACATGGGGGATTTTTAATTTTGTAGAGAATAATTACTCAAGTACCATGTAGAGGAAGACGAATAGTGAAAGGGGCACCACATGAGAACTGAAGAGAAGATTTAATATTAGTTTTAAGTGAGACCATGTCTAAGAGTTTATGTGTTATTTTATCATAATTTTGTAAAACTATTATTTTAGAAGAATTATTAAAGATAGAAGATATTTTTGAGAGAGTGATAATATTTTTGGAATAATGAGACATTCTGAAGAGTGTTTGATCAAAGAACATAAATAGTTAGTAGCTATTGTTTTAATGGTGGAAATATTTGGGGAATATTCTTCTCATTCTTCTCTTCTCTTATACTTCAATGCTATGATTTTAATTACTTGAATTGTATCCGTTGAAAAAAATATTATTTAGATAGAAATCATTGGGTAATGATATAGAGATGGTTATTAATGTTTACTTTATTTTTGACTTTATTTGTTGTATGTTAGTCTCATATTCAATTCATTAGGAAAATTACTTTTCCCAAACATCAAGAGTAAATGAAAATTGATCTCTATTGTATTGGAACAAGGATGTATAATCATTTAAAAAATTAATATTGTGAGTAAAAAAGTTAAAACTACTATTTGATTTTAGTAATAATTTATCCAATAATTTTTTGAATGATTTACTTATATATTTAAAAACCTATAGGATTTAATTAAGCACATTTGGATCAACCAACAAAGATGTCCAGTTAATTTTCTTTCATTTAAAATCAAATTTTCTCTTCAATTAATAATGGATAGAAATTTCAAAACATACCAATTTAATTACATTTCCTTATTAATTTTTGGTCCTTATTTTCCTCTACCCTATGTTCCCTATTTATTTTTTACTTGCTTCAATACTATTTTATTCATTATACATACTTCTTATTACCATTGTTGTTACTTTTATTCACATTTGTTTCTTGATTTTTTTTCTAATTCCTTTGGTTAGTACACATACATCATCTTCCCCAAGGGATCAACCCATATTTTAACTATATAAGTTATTATTATGAATATAAATAAAAAATTTGATTAGAATAATGTTATTTGGTCTTTTATCAATATAAGGTATATCAGTTGACACATTTTAGTATAATCTTTAAAAATATGTTCTGTGTGAATTCTTATATATTACATATCAATAAGAAACCATACATATGATAAAAAATATAATATTTATCACAATATAGATCCTATATTTTCATATGAACCCTTAATATAATGTTGTGTACCATAGTGAATTATAGTATTTTTACAGTATTATACTTTTGAGAAAATTTAATGCATTCACTGCCTTTTTCAATTTCTTTATTTCAAATTATAAATCTATAACTTCTTTAAATAACCACATAACTTATTTAAAACATCTTTGGGAATATCCAATCACTCTAATTAAACATAAAACAACCTAAATTACTTTAATAATATATCAAATCTTCTCAAATATCCCCATCAAAATTCTTAATGCATCTTTCAGTATATGTGTACTCTTCTTGAGTCTTTTAATAATAATTCTTTACCTAGATAGTTCTCAACTTCACACTATATGTTCTCTTTCTATGATCCAAGCAATATTTTTCATTAATTTTAGTAGACTTTATACTTGATAATACAATGATAGATTCTAAATCATCCTTAAATCTTGATTATTATCCAAAACACTAATCCTCCATCAATCTATAGTAGGCATTTCATCCACCAACCATTAGTACATTTCATTGATTCACATTCCACGATCAGATCTAAAATTATTATATGTATAGGTTTCTTATGAGAATATTCATATCCCAAAATTCTAAGACGAAACTAAATGTTTTTCTTTAATCTCTTTTTCAATCTTATGAATAGATCTTCCTTAACATATCCTATAACAGACAAAAATACATACAGTCTATTATAACACCCTCATGTATTTCAAAATATTCAACCTATTCATTAACTGGTCTCTTTATCACCACCCAACATCAGTATATGTTGACTAAAATACTTATTAACACATTCAAACAAATACAACAAATATAAACACATGAAACTCTCTTTATCCCAACCTAATTGGGAACATTGATCTCATTCTTTAAATGGGATACATTTTAGGCAAAGTTATATGTATTTTAAAAAATAAATGTTTCTCATATATGAAATTAGATAGATTTGACAAATCTTTCAATATATTATAATGAAATACAATATATCTGACACATGGAATGAGAAAAACTTCCTTTATGAGGATACATCATTTATTAAAATTATATTTTTATCATCCATGTAATGTGATATATTTAACCTAAAATGATATAACTTTTAAGAAGTAAAATTTATATCATTCTTCTGATTTGTTAAATTTCATGATTAATTATATTTTGAGAGAAGTTTTTTAGCTCATATATGAGATGAGATAAATTTCACATACAATTCCATAAATTGTAAAAAATAAAAATTATTTCATTCATGATATAGGATAAATTTCTTGTAAAATTTTATGTTTTTTAAAAAATTAAAGGATTTTCATATATAAACCAAGATAAATCTCTCATATTATAACATATTTTTTAAAAATTTAAATTTATCACACATTTTTGAATAATGATATATTTTTAAAAAGTTAAATTTATCTCATATATGTGATTAAATAAATATCATAAATGATAATACATATGATAAAAAATAAAATCTATCACATTCATGAGGTGGGTTTAATTTCATGTACAATGATATATATTTTGAAAATTTTAATTTATTTCATGTGTGAGATGAGTTGAATTTTACATACCATTTCATTAGTCACAATGAATGAAATTAATCAAATTTATACTACAATACAAATTTTCTATTCAATGATATGAATTTTAAAAAATGAAATGAATTTTATATATGAAGTTTGAAAAATTTCACATATTATGCCATAAGTTTGAAAAATTGAAATTTATATCATGTATGAAATGAGATAAATTTCATGTATAATGATATATATTTCACTAAAATGAAATTTATCTCATATATGAGATAACATAAATTTCACATATATTGATAAATATTTTAAATATAACATCCTAGATTCTAAAAACCCTTAGCTAGTAGTTATATTATATTATTGGTATGAAGTAAAAGAGTTTGCAAAGGATTAAACATTTTAGTAGCATTGGAAGACCAGATATATACCTATATTACACTTGAAATCATACGATATGATAGGAATATATTTAATGAACATGATTATCCCTTAGATCATATCCCTAAAAATTCTAAATATTCCTCCTCTAGGTTTTCTGGGGAGAGGAAAAAAAATAAGGGTGAGTTGTGATGATTAGTAGGGGGTAACATACAACAAAATCTTATATAACATAAATATGGAATAATTGATATGCGAATAAGTAATGGAAAACATGAATCTATAATCAACTAAAACTGAAAGAATTTTATTTATAATAAAACAATTAATTACATGGAAATTAATAATTCCAATCTCATAATGATGGAATGGATAACACCGGATATGAAAAACATGCTATGATGGACTTATTCAGAGACACATTACTCGGAACTGAGTCCTCAATCAAGACATCCTACTACCAAGGCCCTTCACCAAGTCACTATTCTATTATAGTAAGAGGAATACACAAGAAACCTACCTATTTTGTATCCTTAGACCTATCATTAGAGAAAAGGGATATATAATTTCAAGCCCCACTGTCACATTTTTAAGTCCAATGCCTTCAATATAAGATTCATCAAGACCTTTCATAATGTTATCTAAGGAACCACTTACTTAACCAAACTTTGATATCCATATATTTTGAAACACGAAAATCAAAATTTTCCCCATTAAATAGAATAATGTGGTCATATAGGATAACATCCCTTAATCAACTTGGAATCCATGGGGTATCATCAAAGTAAAAGGTATTTACCTTTTCAATAAAATATAAGGCTGATTTTATCTTTAATTAACTAGGTTATCCATAGAAGATAATATTTGGGTTTAATAGGCTTCATTGTTAGGGTAACAAGGAAATTGTACACAAAATCCACCAACATGGTTCACTAAGAGAATGTTAATATTCCAAAGAATATTCCTCGAGAGTGTCTCACTAGGTGTGAAGTATTAGGCTCACTCATCTAGCATCATGGTGGTGAAATATTCAATTATGAACCAACCATTTTGGAATGATTAAACCTAGGTGCATCTGTAGAACATCCAAATCTAATTTCTAGTATCTATACATGGATATATTTTATATTAAATTGTAGACACTTTTACTTTACCAAAACATAGGATGGGTTTTCAAGCATGGAAAACTTATATCATGGATTAACATAATATGAGAGTGGTATGCAAATATAGACTTTAAAATCACTTAAATTTAATGAGTGACATGGAAAATGTCTTCCATGGACATGTATGATCCCCAAAAAATAAAACTGGTGATAATTATAACATGAGTCCCAAATAATATAAATTGAGATGGAAACCCCACTTATCAATTAGATATTAATTAAAACATATCATATTGAAAGATATATCTTAAAATTGATCTTAAAAAAATTTATAAATTCATTTAATTATATTAAATATAAAATAGGCATTATATACCCCCCATAAATAAAATTGGGCACATAGTACAAAATATGTCTTTAGGAGAGGAATTTGACATAAAAAACACTAACCTCTTGTCCTAAATTTCTCAAAGGTACTTAAAAATCCTACATCATAAACATATATACCTTAATATATTAATTAATAACCATAATCATATCCATTTTAATTCATACTCATTATAAATATTCATACCATACATGAAATCTTTTGATTTCCCACATCGAGTGAATATAGATTTAATCATTTATACAAGTTTCATAATATCAGTGTTCATATGAATTATTATTCAAAATTTAATCATTAATAATTAATTAAATATAAATTTTGGGATGAATTATTATAATTTATTATGTTTCAAATCCATTTCATTAGTGTTTTAGTAATTATCCTTGAAGATGAAAATGATAATACGCATGTTTCAGTGATTCTTGATGATAATAGTGTGATTTATTAATTAAAAAATTAAATATTAATATAAAATCTCCATAAAAAACTCTATTTATACCTTTATATACTATTATAATAGTAATTGTGTTTCCATATTCATTGTTGATATAAATTCATAGCATTGTTCAATTAGGTCGTTCGATCGACCCAAACATGAACATATCCTGATTTAATGATTAATTATGAGGTGGTTTTATTATTATATCATTATAAAAGTATCATAATGATATTATTTATAGTTTAATAGTGAGGTATATATATATTTTTTGGATTTTTAAGAATAAATAATAAATTTGAAAATATAACAAAATTTGAATAAAAGATTATCCTCTTCGTATGTTTTTTTAAATGATTAAATAAACGATGGTTGTTTATTGATCATATAATTAATAATTTCTCTAATTATTAATACCAAAAACTTAATTATATCATAAAAATCATAGTTATCATTTAATACCATCCTTATATCCAAACTTGTATGGTGGTGAAGGAAAATAAAATGTGTTACGTCATGGAGGTGGTAGTCCACACAATGCACGAACAATGATTTTTTTCTTAATGGACATGGTAAATGAATAAATAATGATAATAAACATAATATATTAACATTATATTATATAAATTATAATAATATAATAATAATAATATGGATATAATAAAATAGAGTGAATATAATGAAGAATAATTCTAAGTGGTTGCTAATACTTACGTCTACTACTTCATTTTTCCTTGGATGTATCATTGAAATTAAAGGGATTAGGATAACTTAGAGAGAATATGGGATTATTTTCATTGGATAGTGTTATAGTGAGATTAAAATGGAATAGTTTCAAGGTAAAAATTATAAGGATACAGTGTAGCATGAAGTGGTAGAAGTGTCCCTTTTTTATAAGTGAATGGAAGGGTAGATTTGGGGGTAACCCTTATATTTTCAAGAATATAAGATTAATATTATATATTAAAAGGTAAAAAATGGAAAAAATATTATAGTATAAGGATAGGGGGTCGAAAATCACCTCAATGACCCTATTTTGAGACAACTTTAACTGATTTTGGGGTTTTTGTTTTAACTTTTATACTAATTTAATTTTACCTTTGTAATTAATTTCTAATATAATAATTAATTATAAGAAAAAACAATATTTACAATTTTCCTAATATGATACATATAATTTCAAATTTTTAAATCCTTTTTTCAAAAAAATTAAAATTATTTGATAAGTTATTTTTAAAACAGATACACTTAATCGTGTAAAAACCATTTTTAGAGAAATAACATTTTAATGATTTAAATTTATATATATAATGTATAATTATTCATGATACTAATTTTAATGACCTAAATTTATTTATTATAAAATAAATAAATCATATGTTTCTTTTAAGTAAAGAAAAAACTGAATATCCCTTAAAAATACTTGACTCGATGAAAATCCTAAAAGCCATTTTTATATTAAAGTAATATTTTAATTAGTTCTAAATTTTTCCTATAGGTTTTATAAGATATTAGAATATTTTAAAATGTTTAATTTTTTTTGATTACATATATTGTTTTCTAAACTTATATGGCATTCTTATATGACAAAAAAGTTATAAAAATTATAAGTTTCATGAAAATTGTATTTTTCGACTAAAAACCTTCCATTTATGAAAAAGATCAGAAATTAATACTAAGATAATTTTTATACAAATAATTAAAAAATTAATTTTTTATGTTCAATTTAAATTGATTAAATTAGTCTATTAATTAAATTAATTATTAAAGTATCTTTAATGGACACATTTGCTCCATAGTTTCGGGATATTGAATTTATCTTCTATAACAATGTCTTGGGTATTAAATTATACCCCCTAAATGATTTAATCTTATTAATTATGATATTTATCAGCTATTAAAAAAATGTGGATACTTATACCTTATGGATTCTTTAGGATCCTTGGTTTCTTCTTCTAATTTGTGATTTCTCCAAAATAATTTCACCACATGATTTTCCTGATTCCATAATAATTGATCTCCAGTGTTAATAATCTCGGTAAAAACCACATTTTAAGAAAAATTAGGCTCATAATATATTCCCTCATATTAGAGAATATGCAATGTATCTAAAAATTATTTTCTTAGTAATGAAATATATAGGGCATTACATAATTTAGAAAGGGTATAAGGAATAACCAACTTGTAAGATACAACCCCAATTCTTTATAATATTTTAAAGGACCCAATGTACCTAGGAATTTACTTCCCATTTTTACCAAATCTTAAAACTCCCTTCCATAGTTAAACCTTCAATAATAAATTATCCCCAACCAAATATTCCAAGTATTTCTTTAGATTGTCATCATAAATCCTTTATCTTCTCTTGGATGATTTAATATGATCCTTAATATTTCATACTTTAATAGTGATGTACTCTAAGAGCTATGGTCCAACTAAACTTCTTTCTCTAAATTCATCCCAACAGTTTAGAGTATAATACCACTTATTATAAAATGTTTCATATGGTTCTATCTGAATGCTCGAATGAAATATAATTTTATAAGAACTAAAATAATGGTATATAATAATCCCATGTACCTTGGAATTCAATATAACATTATCTCATCATGTATTATAAAGTATGGATAGTTTTTTAGACTTCCCATTAGTACATGGATGATAATTAATACTTAAATATATACCAGTGTCAAGATCCCGTTGAATAATCTTCAAGAATTTTGATGTGAAATGATGGGTACAATAAAATAAATTCAATAAAAGTTCCCCATGAATCCTTATTATTTCATTAATATAGAACTGAGTAAGGTTCTCAAGGGGTAGATATTGTACTACACCTATGAAATGGGAAGACATAATAAGATGATTAATGATGACCCATATATCATCCTTCTTCATTGGATACTTTGGGATTTTAGTGACATAGTCTATTGTAACATTTTCCCACTTTCATATAGGTATGGGAAGAGATTGAATGACTCCCTTAAGATCTTATCTTTTAGCCTTTAGATTCTAGCATACTAATCACAAGGAGACACAATCTTCTATTTCCTGCTTTATACCATCCCACCCATAATTATATCATAAATACCTATATATATTTGTTCTAATAGGGTATATAGAGTAACTTGAGCTATGTGTTTCCTCTAGTAGTTCCCACTTCAACTCTCGTATGAATGAAATACATAGCCTCTTTCCAAACATCAACACACAATCTCTATAGATGAATTTTATCAATTTCCAATCCTTCACTACCTTAATATTCTTTTTCAAGTCCTCTTCATCCTACTGGGACATATTTTTACTTTATAGAAAGGATGTTTTAAAAATTTCTTATAAAATAAATGATAGATACTAAAATGTGCTGTCGTGGTAAATTTCAAATGATTTGTGGTTTTTGGGTACTTAGGTGCAATAGAGTGGTTGACCAAGGTTATCTCTCAAAGAGGAAATAATTAAAACAACTTATTAAAGGTGTTATGAAAATAAAATAACATGAACACACTAATTAAAATAATATGTTTTTATCATTTATATAATAATAATAAGTTTTCTTGAAGAAGTTTTTTTTTTGTTTTTAATTTTTGAAATGAAATTCGACTAATAAGACAAAATGAGAAGATGTTTTGTTAGAAAATATTTTTAGATAGCATAATCAATATAACTATGACAATTAAATTACGCATAAATAATTATAATTTAAATTAATATCCACTTTATTATGATCCCCAAATTTTTTAACCCCTGAACCCTATGAGAATTAACTTAACCACTAAGATGAAATTAATTAAACCCTAGGCTAGTTTCAGAACATGCAATCACAACACCTTACTTTTACTGATTCTTTGAGGATAGATTATGGCCACTAATAAATTATGGAACATATACACTTTCTAAATGAGTATCAATTAATTTTATGGATTATATTTTAACTCTACAAATTGATCCCATGTGGTTTTCTATTACTGATTAAGATTGCTCTCTCACAATTCACACAATTATTGACCTCATGTGTTCTATGTTAATTGTTCAATTTCTTGTATAGTTTAATTTAAATTAAAAACTCAAATAATAGATAATATTATGTGAATTATAGTATATAATTTATTAAAAATAAATGATTGAATATGGTAAGAGGTAGATCAATTACTAAAAAGAACTACTCTTCTATGGGTAGTATAGACATCCTCGAAACATTCTTCATTTAAAAATATAGTGGAATGGATATAACCCAATCAAGTTTCTACTATTGATTTCCAGAACAAATATTATGAGTAGATAATAATAGAATTGAATAAAATATAATATATAGAAGATAAACTAAGAAGTTTATTACATAAACACAAATATCACAACGTGAAGAAGAAGAAGAAGGCCTCGACAAAGGGATCCTTGCTTTGATAACTATACTTATTGAAATGATTAGATAATTGGAGTGTAATAACTTCTAATATTCCCCAAACTTCCTAATTCATGTCTACCCCCCTTCAAATGTAAACAAAACTAATTTATAGAATGTAGGAGAGGCTAGGTTAAAAGATATTTCAAGTGTGAATGGAGAAATTTTCCTAAATAATTTAATAAACATTTCACCAAATGTTTGACTACAAAATAGTTTGAATAAGATGTATTTACATAAGGATTATTTTTTTTGAAAATGGGTTCTTGAGATTATCTCTAAATTTGGGCCCAATCCAAGCCTCTATAAGGAAGTTATGACCTAAATACTGAAGTGGTTCCCAATCTAGAGAGTCCATCCCATATTTGACTTCATTTCCCTTTTAGTCCAAACAAATGCACAATTTAGCTCACATTTACCAAATAAATTTTTGATCCCATTACATCAGGAACATGGTAAAAAATATTTATGTTCACAGAAATCACATAAAAATACTTATGCTGGAAGTACTATAATGATTTTTAAAGTGTAAACAATGAATTTTCATCAAATTTTCAAATAAATGATCTAATCAAAAATATTTTATAAATAAAAAAATTTAACATAATGTTTGGAAATTATATCATTTTTATCAATAAAATATTTTATAAAGTTATGTTTTATCAACTCCCCCATACTTACCCTTTTTCACTACTAAGAAAAGTCACATATCATGTATTCCAAAAAAACTGTGATAAGATATGCACGTTAATATTCCTCAATCCATAGTGGAAATATAGGAAAATTAAGAATCCTATAAGGAGTAAATATCAATATATTTTAATTTCATTATCTCATTAATTGTTTCAAAATAAAATATGGTGAGATTAATAACACTAATCACAGTGAAACTAGTAATGGGTCGACCATGCCACTAATTACCCACTTGTGCATGCCATCCATTCCAAGTTTATACCTCCACCATTTATTTGGAATATTCAGGTCAAGTAAATTAATTATTTTTACCTGGTTTAATTCACCAAACCTATTCTACATTACTTTTCAATAAAATTTCAAGATTCACTCACTTTAACATTATTGAAATTTAAACCATACGCTCCCTACCTAGATATAACCATGTGTTTTTAATTTCATAACTCCCCTCATTTATTATTATTTTTTTCTATTTTTTTCGAAAGTTTCACTTGGAACAAATCTCACACTCATCTCTCAACCCCTATTTTATATTTTCATGATACTAATTGTAATAGTTATAACAAGATCATAGGTCAAATAAGAGTGGGGTTTGTCCTGCCCAAGACACAACACATATTTTGTTGTTTTTATTTTTATTTTTTTATTTTTTTATTTTTTTAGGGTGTAAAATATTCAGATAATAGGTATACATGCATTAGTCAATTTGGTATTTTAATGAAACATATCATAAGAGAAACAAATGTATGGATCAACCATTTAATAAGATGAATTTTTTCCTAACTTAACTATACCTTCAACTGAGTTGGAAAATTTTTACATTTCATGGTTATGTGAAAAGTTGTGTGGAGAAATAAATGACACAAGTTACAATGAACAAATATCACTAATAATGGTGTCAAAATATAAAGGGTTTTATAATGACATGACGAATCATATCATCAATGACTTATTTTTTTTATTTAAATCAACAATTTAGTGAAGAAATATTTCTCATTCTTATCATGCCACCAATGAATTTTGAAAACATGAATTTTCTATATATTCCATATATAAATGATCAAGTTACATTATATATTATTTTTGGGGTTTTTTTTGAAATCTTTAACAAAAAAGTGAACATAAAAAACACACAAGACACACAAATCAAAGTCTTAAATATCAACCCCAAAATGTTATCCCCTCCCACACATTTAAAATATTTCATTGTCCTCAATGTGAACTGATGAGATGATATGCATATATGAAATATAGAATTTTAAATAGGAAAAATATTATAAAAGTGAAAGGATTAAGAACAAACTAATATTCTAAAATGATGATGGGGTCATGCAGTGTAATGAAATCAACCAAATTGGTAGTAATTACCTCAATGTATTTCTTAAAACATTTACTATTGATTGTAATGATCCTTATGGTGTCCTATTTTTTAATATCCACAAAACCATATAAAAAACATTAGATAAAACATAAGGACTTAACCATAGGAAATAAAATTACGGAGCATTAAATTTAGTCATGAACTGTAGAGTAGAACTTTCTATCCTACATGAAACTCCATTTGTTGGATCATTATTTCATGAGATGATTTTGATCTATCATTATAGAGACTTGAGTTCTCATATGATGACAATCAAATCTTCTCAAGCTCTTGAATTTGCATCTTCTTTTGAATTCTAGCTAGGGCCAAATCCACGTTTCATTTCTTTAGTTCCCAATATTCCCAATTCCCAACTTCCAATGGGAGTTGACATGATTTCCCAAAAAAATCAAAAATGGAGTCATATCGATGGGTGTATTATATTCCTTACTATAATCCCAAAGTGCATCATACAGGTTCTTTCTTTAATCCTTCCTATTCGGTTGCACAATTTTCTCTAAAATTTATTTCAAATCCCAATTTGAAACCTCATTATGTCCATTTATTTAGGGGTGATATGGTGTTGATGTTTTTTATGTCACCCCATACTTCAGAAGGAGGGAAGCCAAATTATGATTGAAATATCATGTCCCCTAGTCATTGATGATGTCCTTTGGTACTCCAAACATATAGAATATTTAATCCATGAAAAATTACACTACAACATGATAATCATCAGTCCTGATGGTCATGACCCCCACCCATTTTCTAACATATTAAACAGAAACCAAAATATAAAAAACCAAATGAACTAGGAAAAAGGACCCATAAAATCAATGACCCATAAATCAAAAAACTCATAGAATAGTATGGATTATTGGGGATTCTCATATATCCTTGAAATATTTCCGGTGTGTTAGAAATGTGAGCACGACTTACAAAACACACGAGCATTATGGAATAATCTAGGCCAATATAACCTAGAGTATAATAAATTCTTAGCCATTCATTGGGTTCCAAAGTGTCCTCCACATGAAAGTGTATGGAAGAAATGTAAAACAGAATCAAACACACAATTATAAACACACATCCAAATAACATGATCACTACACATATTCCGGAGGTATAGATCATCCCGCAAGTAAAATATAAACTCACTCATTAATTTGTGAAGTAAATGTTTCATTAAATTTAATGGAAATTTATGGGAAAAAGGTAGTAAACTAAATATGTATACTAAGGACATGTACCTTATAGTGTATAAATATTCTCATTAAGGAAAGTTTCAAGAAGTGGTATCTGGTCTAAGGTGTTAGCTTCTAGTGTGTGATTAATCCTACTCATGTGGTACGCCACCAGGTTTTCTGACCCCTTCTTGTCCTTTACCAAAATATAAAATTCTTGAAGAAGGATAATTCAATGGATGAGTTTTGGATTTGCATCTGGATTCTTCAAGAGGTGCCTTAGAGCAGCATGGTTTAAAAAACAACTACTTTAGAGCCCAATAAATATGAAATAAATTTATCTAAAGAAAATATGATGACAAGAAACTCCTTTTTTGTGGTTGTGTAGTTTTATTGGGCTGAATCCAATGTACTTGATTCATAGGAAATCACAGGTGAACATCCCCAACTATCTATGGTAAGACATCTCCAAATGTGATCTTTAAAGCCTCACACTTAAGATCAAATGTAATTTTCCACCATGGGGGATATATGATCAGTGGAGTGGTCAAAAATTTCATTATATCATCAAAGGAAGTCCTATAAGAAACATCAAACACAAAATTAGAATTAGTTTGATGTAATTGTGACATAGGAAGTTCAATCTTACTAAAATATTTGATGAAGCACTGATAAAATCTGGTATGATCTAGGAATGATCTAACATCACACACACATGAAGGATATGTTAAAGATTAAATAATATCTACCATAAATCTATCAACCTCTATACCATGTTTTGGAACTACATTCCCTAAGACAATTCTATTCCCTACCATGAAATGACACATTACAAAGATAAAGACAAGATTCTTATCAACACAACAGTTCAACACCTTTCCCAAAAATGATACATTCATCAAATGAAGATAGATACACTATAAAATAAATAATAAATACATTCATGAAGGTCTCAATGAAATCTGAAAAAATACTCACCATGAATTTATGGAAGGTACCTAAGGAATTGAAAAGTACAAATAGAATCATTCAGTAGGAAAGTGTACTGAATAGAGAAGTGAATATTATCTTCTTCTGATCTTTTTGAGCTATATTAACTTAAACATATCCAGAAAATCCATCCAAGAAACAGTAGTGTGTTTCTCCAACTAGCCTCTTAAGCATTTTATCAATAAATGGGAGGGGAAATGGTCCTCAAGTGTAGATTGATTTAGTTTCCTAGAATCAATACACACACACCAACTGTTTTGAACACTAATTGGAACTAACTCATGTCTCTCATTATTAACAACCATAACACCACTTTTCTTAGGCACAACCAGAATAGGAATCACCCACTAGGAATATGAAATGGGATAAATTATTCATGCCTTGAGCAATTTTTCAACTTTTTTTTAACAACTACTGTATGAGTTGGATTAAATCTCCTTTGTGGATTCATAAATAGCTTATCTCCATCCTCCAAAATAACCCTATTCAAGAAAATGGAGGGAAAATACCAGATATTTCATCCAAGGTCCACCATATTTCCCTAACATTCTCCCATAAAATATTCCATAGTTTTTATTTATATTCAAAATAGATATTGTTAAAAAATATAATAGGTAATCTCTCACCACTCAACAAGTATGAGTATTTTAGATTTAGTAGAAATGGACTGAGTTCCTGTGTAGGGGTTGATTTAAGTATGGAGACACTTGAGGAACTAAAATATGTGGACAATGAACATCAGTATCAGAATATAAATCATCAAAATTAGAGAATAAACCATTAAATCCATCAGCATACTCAACTGCCATTTCCTAATCAGATTTCACTTGATCAAAATATGAATATAAATCCATATAAAAATCAAATCCAAGAGAGTATTTTTCATTAGTTATAGGTGTTTAAGTGATCTTAGTCATAAAACTAGAACTAATTCTCATAATATCTCTAAGTATAGGACAATAAAAATCCTTTGGATTTTTCCTTGGTTGTTCAAAATGGTAGATAAAAAAATTGAATTTTCCTCTGAGGTTTATTTTATGGAGTCCATAACATTAAATATTATAACATCATCTCCAATTTCCATGGAAAGTGTACCCTCATGGACATTTATGATTGTTTTTTCAGTTTTAAAGAAGGTCCTATATTAGACAATGGGATCATGAGAACATACCTGATCATCCTCCTTCTCAAGAACATATAAATCTGATGATAGATCATGTATCTTACCTAAACTAGTACATCCTCAAGGACTCCCACTGGATTTGTCATGGATCTATTCTCTAACTGCACCACTAATCTCATCAGCATTAACTCACCAACTTGTAAAGAAGATAATACAGAGTGAGGCATAAAATTTATGGAAGCACATAAATTACATAAAGCATCTAAAAGGTGTAACTCACCTATGGTGTATAGGATGGTGAATATCCCCAGATCCTTTCACTTTGTTGGAATTTCTTGAGTTTGTGTAATGAGTGATGGCACATTCGTTCCAAGATTGATCCTCTCCTTTCCCTTGACCCCTCTTTGATTTGTAAAAAGTTATTTAAATAATATAATATGCATTGGGATTTTATTAATCGATTCAATAAGGATAATGTTTATCTCTACAAGATTGAATGTGTAAAAAACCTCTTTTTCACATTGCATATTTATCGCACCATGATTCCCCATTTCATTTTCACCCTTACACCACTATGTTAAACTTGTTCTGTATTGAAAATTATTGAAATAATAAAAATTTTCAATTCATGTTTAATTAATTTATTTTATGTTTATCACAGTTAAAAAGGGAAATGTTACTTGTTTTGATGAATTAACTATAGGAGGAGGTGATTTGGAGGCCTCAGAGATGATCCAGAAAGAAATGGGCCAAACTACATGAGATCCCAGGGACATCTATCCACTGTTTTGAGCATTACAAGAATTAAGTTACTCCCAATGGGTACAAAATTTGTGTTCCACTCCAAAAATTTATATAATACAACCCATATTAAGGAACCGTAGACTAATTCATCCATAATATGGCCCATCCGATCCATTCTATCCAGGGAAAAAAATCTACTCTAATTCAAATGTTTAGTTCTTTCTTTTGACCATATGTCCTAATCCAGATGTCTAATGGACTCTACATTTGTCATGGGGATAGTAAAGAGGCAGGAAAACAACTCTTCCCTTTTGGAAAAGTTGTGATATGGATTTTTACTATTCCAAAACCAAGACACAATTGGTATCTCAAAAAAAGGGTGCTCAAAACCATGTCCTGTTTTGGGTATAGAAAGGCGCCATGGGAACCTCATTTGTATGTTCAACCAGAAGGTCAATATATGCCAATTTGGAGACCCCAGTGAGTCCTATACTCATCCAAGAATATCTAGAGGCCTCTATCCTCATTGTGGGATCAAGGATGAAGGAAAAGTTCTAATTGAGCCTCCTCCTCCACTCGATAGAGAGCTAAACGGTGGTCGATAATTTTGAGGGAGCTACACATACTTGGGAGGGATTCCTAGAAATTGTTATTCCACTATTTTTCTATAATTTTTCTGATAAAAATTTAACTTATGTTTATCCTTGGTTCACTTCTCCTCTAAATAAATTTCTTTTGTTATAATTAATTGAAACACTTTTAATCTCAACATCAATTGGGTTGAGATTTCAAGTGGGAATCTTGTATTGTTCCGATTAGGCAAGGAAAGAATCCTATTGGTCTCTAACAAACATAATATTTCAGTATTCTTTGGTAGAAATTATTTTCTATTTCTAAGAACCAAACCTTGACAAAACAACTATTGTGTGAAGGGTTTGTTCTTTGAGCATCATTTTAAGAGGTAAGAGGAAAATAGAGATCTTGACAATCCTCAACCAAAGGATTCCATTAAACCATGTGTATTTTGAAAATGATGAACTCACAATGATGTGTAGTGAACTTTAAATGATCTCATTATCTCATAATTCTAAAACGAAACTATTATTTATCAACTATTAAACGCCGTAAATCAAGTCATTTTCTTAAAATTGTTTTCAAACTACCCCGTCTTTTGTTTTTCTTATTTAAATTTTACACTATAAAACCACTAAATCTTTTTTAGAGATGACATAGGGTATTCCCTATACTATAAATCAACCTTAAAATCATAATAAATTTGATGTGTCATGAAAACACGGTCACATATTCAAGCATCATTTTCGGGGAGAACTTCGGTTTTTAGTGCATGTTTTTTATAAGATATTTGTAATTTTTTGAATATTTATTTACTTTTTAAATCATTTTTTTGTTATGATCTATTTTTTGTGATGGTTTGGTGCATGATTCATTCTAATCCAGGAGATTTACCCCCTTTTGAACTAAAATCAGAGAGGATTCAATGTCAACGACACCAAGACATAGAAGAGAACCCTTTGAATGAGGACACTCAAAACATCGACACTCTTACTGATCTTTATACTTCTTCTTTTGAAACCAATATCAAAACTGAAATAAAATTTTATAACATGGTTTAAAAAACATAACCCTAAAAGAACTAACCTCACCTCATGTTAATATCCAACCCACATACATTCAATTACCAGGAGAGACACCCATTTCTGAACTAAAATCTAGTTTAATTCACCTATTACCAAGATTCCAAGGAATTCTTGTAGAGGAACCACATAAGAATTTAAATGAATTTCATACTGTGTTTTCTACATTAAAACCTAAAAATGTGGGTGAAGAAAAATTAAAGCTTAGGGAATTTACTTTTTCATTAAAATACACTTTGAAAGACTTGATTTATTATGTTAATTCTAAAATTAGAGGATGAGCAGACATGAAACGCTTTTCTTGAAAAATATTTCCCTGACTCTAAAACTGCAACAATAAGGAAAATATATGTGGTATAAGACAATATCAAGGGGGGAGACTTCATGAATATTGGGAAAGATTTAAAATATTATGTTCAAGTTGTACACACCACCAAATAAGCGATCAACTTTAGTATTTTTATGAAGGTTTAATTCTAATTGATCGTAACATGATTGATGTTACTGTAGGTGGTGCACTAGTGGATAAAACCACAATCCCTGTAAGTACCCTAATTGAGAACATGGAACATAATACTCACCAATTCAGTACAAGGTCTAGTATACCCATTCAAGGTGTCCATGAGGTGCAAAATACCGAATTCATAAAGTAGGTGGACACAAAGTTTGAAGAGGTAAGTACCCTTATTCGACAACTTGTTCTTTCCCAAGGGAAATTCCAAACTCCTCCTCCCATCCATTGTGGAATATGCTCTTCTGACACCCAATACTCTGACCAATGACCCCAATTGAGAGAAACTTTTGAGAGTTGTGAGGTAATCTTTCTAGGATTCACCTATAACTAACCATTTAGGAATGAAACATACTATCCATCCAACTATGTGTGGAAAGAAAACCAAGCTTATTGGAAAGGGGGTATTCAAACTAACCTCAACAACAGTGGAACCAACCGGGGAAGAGTAGCATCCACCACCACCCAGAAATCGTCAACCACAACAAATGCCTTTCTAAAAAACCCCTCCAAAACTCAAGCCTAGTATAAAATATATGATGAAACAAATGGCTGCCAACAATGTAAAATTCCAAAAAACCAATCAGGTAGCCATACAAGACTTTAAAACCCAATTATGCCAACTAGCTAACTTGGTGGGGGAAATTTAAAGTCATAGGTCGGGTAAAGTACCATCTAGACCATTAGTTAACCCTAGAGAAAAAGGAAATGTTAGTGCCATCACCCTTAGGAGTTTAAAAAACTATAAAGTCACATGAATCCTCCATTAGTGTCACCCCTCCTAAGGAAACATCCAACCCAACCATTAGAAATGTTTCAAATATTGAAAAACCCTGTCTTGAGAGAATCCCTTCCAAAGGAAAGAGTGTGTATGTCAATGTGTATCCTATCCAACCCATTCCTCTTCTATTTCCCCAAAGGGACAACCAACCTATAAAACAAAAGGAAACTAAACTTGATAAGGAAATTTTGGAGACTTTAAAAAAAGTATAGGTAAACATTCCCTTCATTGATGCTGTGAAAAAATTCCAAGATATGATTTTTTTTAAAGGAGATGTGTACAAAACTAAGGGGACTTCTTGGTGATGATAAGGTAATATTGGGGAGGAATGTATCAACATTAATTGATCCATACTTCCCACCAAGTGAAACTATCATGGGACATTCTTGATTCTATTCACTATAAAAGAGTATTCATTTTCCAGTGCTATGATTGAATTTGGTGATTTTATAAATGTGATGCCTCACTCCATTTACTCTACATTGTAGGTCAAGGAACTGCATCGCACTAGAATTTTCATTCAGATAGAAAATCGAAGAACAACACACCCTTTTGGTGTGTTAGAGGATGTTCTTGTGAGGGTGAAAATTTTAATTTTTCTTGCTAATTTTTATGTGCCTAAAATGGAGGATGATAGGACGAATGGACATGACCCAATTATATCGGGGAGACCCTTCTTTAAAGCCAATAAAACCATAATTAATGTCTATAATGGTACACTATCTATGGAGTTTGGTGGTGACATTTTCCACTTCAATATCCTTGATTCCATGAAGCACCCCTCCAAAGAAAATTCCTCTCTCTTAGTTAATTCAATTGATGCACCCCCTTTCTATAAAAAACATCTTTTTTCCCTGATCCCATTTCTATGTTTTCATCATTGATTGAAATGATAGGAAAGGAATATTGTAGTGATTGTTGTATTGTTCTTGAAAAAATTCCTGAATGTTTATTAATTGATGATTTCTTGAACACTGAGGATCCACTGACCATTGATGATACTGCTAAGCTTATAGGAGCTCATTCCTCATCTGAGGATGATACCATTGAGTAGTTAGATGAGATTAGTGACCTCTCACATTCACACACACTTCCATAAATCCAAAATCCACATGAATTGGAACTAAAAAAATTCCTCAAGATTTAAAAATTTTATATCTTGAGAATGGAAACAATCTACCCATCATCATTTCTAGTTCAATCCCTCCTAAGCATAAATTGTGATTGCATGAAATTTTGAGGGAGTATAAAAAAGCATTAGGATGGACACTTGCATACATTCCTGGTATTATACCATCAATTTGTACCCATCACATTTTGTTAAATTATGAGGATAAACTAGTGAGACCGGCACAATGTCGAGTGAACCCAAACCTCTTAGATGTAGTTAAAAGGGAAGTAACAAAATTATTGGCTACTGGAATCATTTACCCCATCTCTGATAGCCAAATGGTCAGTCCTGTTCAAGTAGTTCCTAAAAAAACTGCTCCTAATGTAACCAAAAATGAAAATAATTAATTGGTTCCAAATCATGTACAAAATAGTTGGTGTGTCTGCATAGACTACCATCAACTAAACCAACACACAAGGAATGAACATTTCCCATTGCCATTCATTGACCAAATTCTAGAGAGGCTAGTGGGGAAGTACCATTACTATTTTCTTGATGGGTATTATAGATACTTTCAAATCCATATTTCCCCTGAGGATCAGAAAAAGACAACCTTCACTTTCCCCTTTGGAACATTTTCCTATAGAAGGAAGCCATTTGGTCTATTCAATTATCCAGGTACATTCCAGTGATCTGTGGTTATTATTTTTTCAAATTACCTAGATAATTTCATGGAAGTATTCATGGATGATTTCCCTATTTATGGATTCTCTTTTGATGAATGTTTGAGTAGTATTGGTTTTTTCCTATGTTGATCTATTAAAAAGAATATTGTATTAAATTATGAGAAATTCCATTTCATGGTGCGAAAATGTATATTTATGGGGAATATCATTTCTAGGTATGGTATCCAAGTATATAAATCAAAAGTGGATGTCATTTCTTCCTTAACATTCCCTAAAAATGTACGGGATATGAGGTCTTTCCTAGTTCATACTAGATTTTACCGTCATTTCATTCATGACTTTAGTAAAATTGTACTCCCCCACTCTCAATTACTCCAAAAATAAAAATAATTTTTTTTGATAATGAATGTGATGAAGAATTTAATAAGTTAAAATTGAGTCTCAAATAACCCCTGATAATCCAACCACTTCGATGGGATTTACCATTTCAGCTCATGTGTGATGCTTCTAACTACACAGTTGGGGAAGTCATATCACAAAGGGTCGATCGATATCCACATGTCATTGCATATGCATCACATACTTGGACCCTACCCAAGAAAACTATACCACAATTGAAAAATAATTCCTTTCTATTGTGTTTCCCTTGAAAAAATTCAGGTCATTCCTTTTAGGGTCCAAATTCATCATGTTCTAAGATGATACAACTCTCCGTTATCTCCTTAAGAAACCAGAATCCAAACAACATCTCATTCACTATATGTCCTCCTTCAATAATTCAGTCAAGAAACTAGAGATAGAAAAGGAGTATAGAATGTGGTGGCTGACCATATTAGTTGGATTCCCCCATCCATGAACATTAAATCATCCCCCTGTATTCCAATAAATGATTTGTTTATTGATGAGAAATTGTACCAAGAGAAAGTAAGATTCCCCCATCCTCAAACATTGACTCATCCCCCTATATTCCAATAAATGATATGTTTCTTGATGACAAATTGTACCAAGAGAAAGATTTTATTCCTTGGTATGTCGAAATTGTATATTATTTGGTATCATCTTGCATTCCTACTAATTTCAACAAAAACTAAGCTAGTCGTATAAAACATGAGTCGCGTTGGTAAATTTGGGATGAAACATACCTCTAGAGGACATATAGTGATAGTAATTAGGCATTGTGTTACTGATATCGAGTTTTAGTATGTTATTAGATTCTGCCACACTCTTTCTTGTGGGGTCCACTTTGGTCCCCAATGGACTGCTCGCAAAGTCCATGATTCTGGTCTCTTTTGGCCAACTCTTTTTTCAGGATGCCCATGATTTTTGTAAATCTTGTCCTCGTTGTCAAAGAATGGGTAATGTATCTAAAAGAAATGAAATTCCACAACAAACATTTCTCTATCATGAAATTTTTTATGTTTGGGGTATTGAAATTATGGGTCTATTTCCCAATTACTTTTGAAACGTGTACATTTTTATAGAACTTGATTACGAATCAAATTGGGTAGAGGAACAAGCTACAAGGAATGATGATTATAAGGTAGTTATATAATTTTTTAGAACCCACCTCTTTTGTAGGGTTGGATTACCTAGGTTCATCATCGGTGACTAGGGTTCTCATTTCTACAACTGAACAGTGCAATGACTTTTATGTCGGTATGGAGTCGGTCATTAAGTGTCTACTACATATCACCTATTGACTAATGGTCAAGCCTAGGTGTCAAATAGAGAGGTAAAAAAAATTCTTGAAAAAAATGTTCAAACCAATAGAAAATATTGGAGTTTTATACTTGATTATTCATTATGGGATTACCGTACTAATTTTAAAACCCCAATTGGAATGTCGCCTTATAATATTTTTCAAGAAAGAGTTGTCACCTCCTTATTGAGATTGAGCACTGAGCCTACTAGGCCATACAAAAAAATGAAATTCGAATATTTCTGGTGAAGGTTCTCAAAGGAAGTTGTAGATTCATGAGATGGAGGAAATGAAAAGAGATTTATATGAGAAATCTAGGATTTATAAGGAGCGAACCAAGGCTTCCCATGACTACCTTATCCTTCATCATCAGTTCCAAATTTGGATTAAGGTCCTCCTCTACAATTCAAATCATAAATTTCATTTCGATAAGCTTCATTCCCACTGGTTTGGACCATACACTGTTACTAATGTCTCTTTATTTGGTGTTGTTCAAGTTTAAAATGAAGAAACCAATAAAACCTTCACTTTAAATGGGCAGCGGTTGAAGCACTATCATTAAGCCATACTAGATCCCCTGATGGATAAAATCTATGTTCATGAAGAGACTTATGAATGAAACCTAATGGGTTTTATTCTTCCTTTCCACATTATTTTTTACAGTGAGGACAATTCATGTTCTAAGATTGGGGGGATGGGTACATTCCTGGGTTAGTTTGGAATTTTCCTCATTTTTTCTTTTCTTTTCTCACTTGTTGAATAGTATTACACTTCCCTCCTGTTTTATCCCTCTCTTATGTGTTAGAATTTTAATTTTATCATGAAAAAATATGCCCACATTAAAATAATTCCAAATAATTTTTCATTATTGAATCGATTGTGTGAAAAATTACATTATTTTTGGAAAAATGTTTTTCAAATGAATGTATTTATGGAATATTTTTCTTGAATTGATATTTTCAAATCATTATTAGCTGTTTAATGGATTTTTGAAAACCAGGCCTCCATATCACTGACCAATATTTTAATCCCTTACTCGGGAGATATTATAATACCTTTATTTCATATTATTCCTTTTTAATCACTTTCTTGAGAGTCTCAGGTCATGTTGAGAAACTTGAACCTTCCTTGATTCTATTTGAAGACATAAGATTCAAGTGTGTTATATTCATGATATAGGTCATCATTAATTGGAAACCCCTTTGTATAATTAACCACTATTTTGGCCACCTTGACATTTTATGCTTCTAAGGCCTTAGAGACCATGAAATGCCTATTAGGTAGCCACATTACACGGTTATTTATCCATAACTACCCATATCTTGTGTACATTCATATTTTAATTTCTGAAAGTGTGGGGGAGAGGGTGTTTTCATGGGAATTATCAAGAATGAATCATTGTTATGGGTTGATATAAAGGGTACCTACATTTTCCTTGGTTAGTGGGTTCACAAGCCATATTGTAACATTATTTTAAAAACATTTCCTCTTTATATCCAATGAAAATTGTAAAAAAATAATATAGTTCTATAAATTGAAAAAAAAGAACAAAAAGAAAAAAAATAATGGCTAAAAGAGGATTTTTATTCATTATTATTCCCTGATTGTCTATGATCCACACTAATGGACAGTGGGGATAGTGAGTTAGAAGTGACACACTTTGTGAGGGGATGAGTGTGTACATTCATTGTTAAAAATTTCTGAATTTTGACTTGTTTTTTACTTAAGAGATTAAACACTCCTCTTCTGCCTTATATTTTTTTATGCATTAAATCCTACCAACCCTTGAACCTCAGAACAACCTGTTGGAAGTTCTCTTTATTAACACACTAGTTTCTTCTGGTAGAGAACATAGAATCCTGAAAAGAATATGTTAAGATCACATGAACTATAAGAAAACATAATAACCCTAATTTCATATATTCCTTGAGTGAAGAGTGAAAATTTCTATGTGAGGTAGGCTGCGACATGTTGCATGGGTGAACAAATGATGATGAACAAATTCGAATGTGAGAGACGAAAATTGATAAGAAAATTTATTTCATAAATGAGACATTATGGATTTCATTTTAGAAGAATCTTTGAAATTTTATCACCATTGATTTATGAATGATACTTGGTTAGGATATAAAAATTTTCCCAGGAGAGGAAATGTTTAAGTGTGGGGGTGTGATCGCACCACGATTAACTATTTCATTTTCACCCTTACACCACTATGCTAAACTTTTTTTGTATTGAAAATTATAGAAATAATAACAAATTTAACTTCTTCTTTGATTAATTTATTTTATTTTTATAACTTTTAAATAGGTAAATGTTACATGTTTTGATAAATTCATTGTAGGAGGAGGTGATTTGGAGGCCCAGAAGATGATCCAGAAGGAAATGGGACAAACTTCATGGAATCCCATAAACATCTGTCCACTGTTTCGAGCATTAAGAGAATTATGTGCCTTAAATTTGATGAAATGTTTTTCCCCTATCCATAAAATCATGTGATAAAATCTAACTCAACTAATTGAAGACCAATTCTTCCATCTGATGGCCCATCTGAACCATTTTGTCCAGGGGACATAATCTACCCGAATTCAAAAGTTTAGTTCAGTATTTTGACCATAAATCCCAATATAGATGTCTAATGGCCGCAAACTATTACATGGATATATCCAACAGTCCGAAAAAATGTTTCTAGTTTTCCCAAGTCATGATATGGATTTATACGATTTTAAAACTAAGACACAAGTAATATATAAAAAATAAGGTGCTCGAAACTATGTCTCATTTTGGCTTCAAAAAGGCACCATGGGAACATCATTTGTAATTTCAACAAGAAGGACAAGATCTGCCAATTTGGAGACCCCTATGAGTCCTCTCCTCATCCAAGAATCTCTATAGGCCCCTATCTTAATTGGGGGATCAAGGATGAAGGAAAAGTTCCACCAGAGCCTCCTCCTCCTCTCGATGGAGAGCTAAACGGCGTACGGTCATTTTGAAGGAGCTACATATAATTGGGAGGGAGTTACAACACTTTTTTATCCACTATTTTTCAATAATGTATGTGATAAAAATTTCAATTAAGTCTAAACATGATGAAATTATCATCTGAATACATTTCTATTATTATAATAAAGTGAAACACTTTTTATCTCAACACCTATTGGGTTGAGATTTCAAGTGGGAATCTTGTATTGTTCCGACTGGACAAGGAAATAATCCTATTTATCTCACACATACATAATATTTAAGTATGATTTGGTAGAATTTATTTTCTATGTTTCATACCCAAAATGTGATAACACTTCGTTGTGCCAAGTGGTGGTTCTTTAGCATCATTTAAAGAGGCAAGAGGAAAGTCGAGATCTGGACAACCCTCAACCAAAGGGTTCTATTAAACCATTTTTATTTTTCAGAATAATGAACTCCCCAAGATTTGTAGTGAACTTGAAATTTTCTCATTATCTCATAATTCTAAAAAAAAATATTTATTAACTATTAAACTCATTAAATCAAGTCATTATCTTAAAAATATTTTCAAACCACCCCCTCTTTTGTTCTTCTTATTAAAAATTCACACTATAAAACCACCAACGCTCCTTAAGAGACAGTGTAGGGTCTACCCTATACTATAAATCAATGTTAAAATCATAACAAATTTGACATTCCATGACAACACAATCACATATTCTACCATATTTTTGGTATGAACAACTCAATTTGGAAAGGGAAGGGGTTCAGGTAGAACATCATCAATCTTTTTCTTACCTTTGTCTTTATCATTTGGATGTTCATCAACTAGTCCTGAATGGTGCTTCAATGGAGTTTAGGTGAGTCCTAGTGGACTGATAGGTTGATGTATCAGTTTTTTTCTTCCCACTTGTCAATGTTATGGAACTAACATTACATTTAGTTTTTGGAGTTGGTTGGGAAGGAATATTTATGAAGTTCTTACTTACCAATTCATGGAGGATGGTGGAAATATAGATCATTTTTGTCTACAACTCCTTCTACTCAGAAACATGGTTGTTCCACTAATTATGTTGATGAAGTATAATTTTTTTAAAATATAATCAGTATTAGAATATTCCTTTGGTTGAGAATTCCATTGTTGGGGACTTGTTGATGCTTGAGCTTCAAATATCCTTTGGGGTTGTTGGAAAGCCTATTCGTAAGGTGGAGGCAACTATATATTTTTTTGAAAATGGGGAACTTGTTATTGTCTATAGCTATAACTCATATATGATTGATCCTTCCACAATTGGTTGTATGTTATAGAAAATTATTCATTCTTCTTCTAGGGATGTTTCCATTTTTTCTGCAAATATTGTATCCTAGGGAATGCTACTGCACAATCCAATGTCTCTTGTAGTTGAAGGAAATAGTTAGTTGGGTGGTCTGTTTTTGTGGAAATTCCACAAGGACTTATAGGAGTGGGTTGGGATGTATTTTGAGCCAATGAAATCTAACTCACCATAGTGGTCAACTCTTCCAACTTGGTATCAATTAAACTTCTTATCTATTTATAATGCTTCATATTGTCAATCAATATACATGAAACTTCTGGTGTTTTGTCCACCAATTTTCCTCCAACCATGAAATCCACCATTAACCTTGCCATAGGCATTGAGACTTCATAGAAGTGTTTGATGAGAAGTTTCTCACTAATTTGGGGATGCGACTATCTTGCACAAATGATGTTGAATCGCTCCTAATACTCATACACTGACTCCTATTTGTCTCGCATGATTCCTGAGATATATTTTTGAATGGAATTGGTCTTTGATTCTGGAAAAATTTCTTTATGAAAAGACATTTTAAATCATTCCAACAAGTTACATCTTTTGGTTGAAAATAGTACATCCAATATTTTTCAATTCCATCAAGTGAGAATGGGAATGATCTTAGTTTTATATGATCTTTATAGAAATTTTTTGGTTTAAGGTTTGATAAAATCACACTAAATTATTTTAAATTTTCATTTGGATCCTAACCATATAATTCTTGAAATTTTGGAAGTATTTGGATTAACCCAGATTTAAATTCAAAGTCTGATTCAAGGTTTGGATTTGCAATACAATTTGGTTGATAGATAATATTATGAGCATTAAATTCTTGATGAGTTATATTAAGTTTATGTTTATTGTTTCAAATATTTTTTTATTGATTTATGTTTCAATTATAATTCATTTGAATTTCAATGTTACTAGATTGGAGGAATTCTCCAACTAGTTGAATGTTGAAACTTCTCATAGACTGAGACTATTGTATTTGAGTGCTAAGGTTTTGATCAATCTCAAGGTGAAGCTATAATAGATCTCCAGGATTAGTTCATGCCATAAATGAAATAAAAATGAAATAAGGAAAAGTGAATCATAATACATATATAAGAAGTTTGTGTTGATGGTATGATAAAAATAAAATAAGAGAAAAAAGTGAAAACTTGAGAAAGGGGAAAAAAGAAATAAAGAAGATAAGAAAAGAATAAAATAAAAAATACAAGAAATAAATCTAATTGGTTGAAAAAATTACTTTCCTTCTTAGAAATAGATCATATTTTAATGGTGATTTCATGGGAACTTTCAAATGATGTGTGGTTTTTGGGTACTTAGGTGCACCAGAGTGGCTGACCAAGGTCATATCTCAAAGTGTTAGTAACTAAAACAACTTATTAAAGGTATTTTAAAAATAAGATAATATAATATAAACACACTAATTAAAATGATGAGTGTTTTTATCTTCTATAAGTTAAGAATTATTATACTGGATGAAGATATCATTTTTTTGTTTTTATTTTTGAAATGAAATTTGATTAATAAGACACATCGAGAAAATGTTTTCTTATAAAATATTTTTATAAGGTGTAGTCGATATAACTCTACCTATTCAATTAGATATTAATAATTTTAATTTTAATTAATATCCACTTAATTAGGGCCCCCTAATGTTTTAACCCCTAAACCCTAAGAGAATTATCTTAACCACCAAGATAAAATTAATTAAATAGTAGGCTATCTTCGGAACATGCAATCACATCACCCTTTTTAGATTGATGTTAAAAGGCTAGATTATGATAAGTAGTAAATTAGAGAACATATACAATCTATAAATGAATATTAAAAGAGTTTATGGAATATATTTTGACTCTGAAAATTGATCCCTTGTGGTTTTGTATTACTCATTAAGATAGTGCTCTAACAATTCACCCAATTCTCGACCTCATGTGTTCTATGTTAATTGTTTAATTGATTTATTAGTTTTATTTAAATTAAAAAATAATTTAATATATCATATTATGTGAATTAATTTATCTCATTTATTCTAAATAAATTAATGAATAAGGTAAGTGGTATATTGATTACTAAAAAGAAATACTCTTCCATGGATGGTGTAGTCATTATAGAACAATTTTACATTAGAAAAGGTTATGGAAAGGTTATAACCCAATAATGTTTCTAATATTTATTTTCATTTCAAAAAATATTATTAGATAAGAATAAAATTGAATAAAATAGAAGATATATAAAATAAACTAAGAATTTTATTACCCAAACACAAATATTACAATGCGAAGAAGAATAAGAAGACCTATATGAAGTGATCTTTACTTAAAGAGATAACCTTATTGAAATGATTGGATAATTTGAGTGTAAACACTTATCCTCTTTCCTCGACTTCATAATTAACATTAAAAACCATCTAAATGAGAAAACACAAATTTATATAGTTGAGGGGAGTGTAGGTTAAAAGAGGTTTCAAGTGTGAATGGGGAAATTTTTCCAAGTAATTTAATCCAATTTTCACTACCTGTTTGATCACAAAAACTCATGAAACACCTATCCTTCCTGAAGGTTTATTTGTTATAAAATTAACACTCAAGATTCTCTCCAAACATTAGCCTAATACAATCCAGGATGAGGATGTTATGACTCAAATACTTAAGTGAATACCAATCTGGAAAGTCCAACCCATCTTTGACATCATGGACTAGTTAGTTTAATCCAATGCACAATTTAGCTCACATGTCCAGAATAAAAGTTTTTTCCCATTATGTTAGGAACATTTTTGAAAAAGTTTAAGTTCACATAAAACATAGAAAAATATTCATGTTTGAAATACTACAGTTCATTTTAAAGGGTAAAACATGAGTTTTCATCAAATTTTCAAATGAATGATCTAATACCAAATATTTTAAAAATAAACCAATTTAATAAAATGTGAGGAAATTATATCATTTATTATCAAAAAAATATTCAATATTTTATTATTATATACCATTTCAAAGAAATCACCAAATAAATATTTAATAGATCCCAATATATGGGATCTTTGTTAATACTCATCATGGTCAAAACTCCATGGTCTCACCTACTCAATTAATAAGACACCCTATTTTACTTCCCAAGTTCATATTGCATCAAGAAATAATTTTCTCTGAGTATGTTCCTCTATATTTTTTCTTTATATTGATCTCCTTTTGAGAGGAAATATATTTCAATATCTTATGGTCTATATATAATGAATATTTTTTCATAGAGTTAGTGTCTTTATATTTTTAAGGAAAATATTACAGCTTCCAGCTCAAGGTCATGAGATGGATAGTTCTATTCAGGGATTTTCAATGACCATGATTCAAATGAAATCACTTTATCATTCTATAGAAGGACACAACCACGTCCTTTCTTTGTTTCATCACTATAAATTAAAAACCCTTTCTTACTTGAAGTTAATGTTACTACTGGTGCATTAATCTGTCTCCTATTTAGAACTTCAAAATTCTTTACACATTCCCTTGACCACGTGACTTTAACCCCCACTATGTGTTAACTTGGTTAATAGGTTGTACAGCTAAGAAAAATATTAAATAAACCACCAAGAGTAATATGATAAGTCTAAGAAAAATTGGACCTCAGTTATGTTCATTGGTATATTATATTCTGTGACAAACTTTTTATTTTAGGGGTAAAAATATTTTCTATACTTTGAGAAAATATAGGCAAGAAACGATAGCTCATTGATATAAAATTCACATTTATTTTACTTACCATATAATTCATTTTTTCTGAGGGTATATATAATTATTTGAACATGAATATCATGCTCTTAATATCTCATAGTGTATATCAAGATATATTCAATTAATACTACCAAAAACTTATCAAGATACTCATTGAATAATATATTCATTAGATCCATTAATATAGATGGTGAATTAGTAAATCCAATGGGAATTATCATAAAATCACAGTGTCTATATCTTGTTCAAAATGTTGTCTTTAGTATATCATACTTCTTCATTATTAACTAATGATAACCAGGGAGAAGAAATATCAATGAAAATTATTTGGAACCTTGATGTTTATCAAATAAGTCATCAATGTGTGGAAAAGGATACTTAATCTTTAGAGTAATGGAATTTATCTCCCTATAATTGATGCACAATCTCATGTAACCATCCTTCTTTTTCATGATTAAAATATAGGCTACCCATGGTGAAATACCAAGGTATATAAATCCCCAATCACTCAAATTTTGTTTTTTTTTCTTCAATACAACCAAATCAATTGGTTCCATTATATAAGGAGTTTTAAATATTGTACTTTCATCATGAACGAGTTCAATTAAAAACTTAAATTAATGCTCTGGTGGAAGACCATGTAATTTTTTCTACAAAAACATCAATGATTTCTTTATCATAGGTACAACCTCTATTCTTAGGATACCTTACCCATCTATAGATCACTCCTGATCTTCAACTTTAGATAGAATTTTATTTAGGAGATCTACTGGGGGAGGATCCAAACATGATATAGATGGTGAATTTTCTCCTCTAAAGACAAGTGATTCCATGTCACTTTCATGAATTATATTATCCTTCTCTTGGAAATAAATTTTTTCATTATATATTAAAATTGAAACCATATGAAGGATCAAATAAAATTAAATCATATGTATGAAAAGGAAATTTTCAAGTAGGGTATGAACATGCATTATAATTTGAGCTTCCTAACATATCTTTATTTTTATAATACTCCCACATGGTATATTAATTGATAAATACCTTACTAGGGTGATAGGGAAGTATATAATTTTTTTGGAAAATATGTAAGATATAAAAGTGTGTAATGATCTAAATTAAAATAAAACATTATCTAAATTTGAGGAAATGATAAAAGTACCAGCCACTAAGTCACTAGGGAAGTCAAATTCTGCTATGGTAATCTCATAATATTGACTTTATCCCTTATACTTTTATGAGGTAAATTTATCTGATGTTTTTTGCATTGGTTTTCATAATCTCACCTATCCCTATAGTTATTTCATTGAACATAAATATTTTCTTCCTTTAACATGATTGGTGAACTTGATGACCTTTCTATTCAAACTTTTAACAAAAATTGGTACCCTTTATAAAATACCAAGGGTGTTTCTTCCCATACTAATCAAATGGGTAAAATCCCACATGTTATTTCTTCCCACTTTCCACATTGTTGTCCCCATGTTGCTCAATAAACCTCTTCTTCTCCTAATTTACCTTTAATATGTAAATCTTAGAGAACTCCTTTTCTATATTAATGTTTCTAGTCATTATATCATCATATAATGAATATTTTTGAGCAACCAAAATCCTACAAAGGACTGTTTTTAACCTAATAAAGGAATGGTCCATATTTCTTTCATATCTACGTATATTTTCTATATCATTCTTAGATAACCTTATAATGTTAAACTCATATTCACCAAAATTTTCCTCAATATTTTGTATTATATTGAGGTATTTACTTTCTATTTTTGTTATTTTCTCATGAGGAATGTATTTTTCATAGAATACATCCTTTAAATTTACCCATTCGATGCACCTATCATCATCTTCCTCTTTAGTGTTTTGAATTAGTGACCACCATTGGCCCACATCTCCCTTCAGGTGAACGACCAACATAATTAAAATTTTCTTTTCACTACATGAAAAAGAAATAAAGTTCTTCTTTAGGGAGTTGATCCATTTCTAATATAATAAGGTATTAATAGTTTCACTGAATACTATTGGCTATTATCAAATAAAGAGATCTAGCATAGTTACATTATGCTATAAATCATCAGGACACACTATGTGGTCACGATTATTTTTCAAAACCAGATTCAACTACCCCAATATGGTTATGAACTAATTATCCTAAACTCCATATTTATTAATTTTTTAGGGGGAATATCCCTTCATTTACTATGGGTGTTGATATGGTTCCCATTATTCCCATTATTTACAATGTTTATATAATGGAATAAATACAACTATATCATGATCGTGAATTTTAAAATACAATTCATAGTAATTTTTCATGATTATTATCTTGATAAATTGATAGATTTTTAATGTACTTGTGCAATCTTACACGGTTCATATAAATATAATCCCAAAGGTTTCTACCAAACCTTCCTTTGATACCAACTGTAATTTTCAAGAATCCAGAATATTAAATACAATTTCTAAATTACATTATTGGTACAAAGTGAAATAGTTTCCAAATGATCAAATAGTTTAGTATTATTAGAAGACTAGATATATACATTAAAATTGAAAAAATAGGTTGCAACATGAACATATTATAAGAACACGATTATCCCTTTCATAATATCCCTGAAAATTACACATAGTCCTTCTATAGGTTTCTTGATGAAAGGAAAAAAATAAGGGTGATATTAGATGCTTAGAAAAGTGTATAATACAATATAATCTTTCATAATATAAACATGTCATAAGTGATATGGAAATAAAAAATAAATTACATAAATCCATATTCAAATGAAACTGAAACCATGTTATATCTATGTTGATACATGAAAACATAGATATCAATAATACTATTCTCATGCTAATGGAATGGATAATTCTAGAAATCAAAATTCTATTGTCATTACATTGTTACAAAACATTTTACTTATTTTTTAGACTATTAAATCCTAAAAATTTAGTTTAAATGATCAATAATCTTGATAGCTTTCTTAACACGCAACAATGAGATTTAAGTTAATTGAGATATATTATAAAGATATTATTATATAAAACTATGTGTTACAACATAGACATTGAATTGGTGGGTATAAAAATGGTTAACCTCATTATTAAATACATGTATAATGTTATTACTCAATACAAATTTATTGAATAATTATTAAGGAATAAGCCCTCAATTTTTAGTAAAGTCATTTTATATTTCAAAAAGGCATTTATAGAATTTTGTGTATGGAAATTATAATTAATTTACACTAATTTTAGAAATTATATTTTATAATTTTTTTTTGAAATCATCATATCAGAATTCACTTAGTATAAAATTTAAAGATTTTTTTTGAAATGATTGATTTTTAAGTGAATAATGAAAAATTCAGTTTTCTTAAATACTCTCATTAAATCAAGTAATTTAAAACTTTCATAATATTTTTGTATTTAGACTTAAAGTTTTAGATGATATATTTGATTTATAATAATCATATTTATTCCATTTGAATCAACAATATTCATTAATTTGACTTCAAATTAGTTTTTTATTAATGTAGGAAAATAGAGGGGAAACATGATCAAGGGGGACTAAAATGGTAAGGGCCAAGGAAATCACCCTTAACAATGTTAGGAGAACCAATATAAAGAGAGACAAAGCTAGTAAAACACATAAAAAAACTCTCTAATCTTACTAGGGAAGCCAAAAAATATAGAGCATGGTTTTCTTCAAGACAAGTGTGAAGTAGGATAGTGTGGTCATTAATAAGAGTCTTTCATCTTTGAATTAGAAAAATAATAGACCAAGGAACAATGATCTGAATGTTTAGATAGTGAATAATTTTCACCGAGTTAGTCTCCACATACGATAATAAGCTATTCAAGTTTCTACACATTTCTAGGACATACCACATTACACAAACCTTTTCTATTAGGTAATAACTCCAACCATAGGAAGAAATGAAAGAGAAGATGATAAAACCACATAGATCTTAGAAAATAAAACCTCCAAACATATACTTGGAGAAGCAGGACCTATACCCATTGAGCTTTAGTCAACTTGCGAGAGGGAGCTTGCATTTCCAATGGCCATAAGACAACATTCACTACCTTGGGATGGTTGAGATGATAGCATACTAGATTCTCTTGAGGTAAAGGGTATTCTCCCAATATTTATGAAGAGGTTCCAGCTCTATCACCAGGAATATCCTTCTGGAAACTAAGAACTGACAGGAGGCAGTAACCTCCTCATGGAAAACATTGTTCTTAGAATCCCATAGGATCCAATAGTCAGAAACTAGGAGAAGAAACCCCACTTACATCCCTGGATGGTCACATATAACACCATTAATCCAAAGATGTATGAAATCAATTCTATTAAGATCAAGATGAGTGAGAACGATAAAGGCACCAGATGCACCTCAAACTGAAAATAACATATTTCCTTAAAAAAGAGGTGATAAAAAAATTTCTCATCAGGGTTCCCACAACAGGTTCACTTCAAGATGAGATAGACACTCTTGCACTTGATCTGGTCATATGTGGGAATATAATAATTCCAAACCCACCCCACCAAGAAGTTATACTTTAGAGAAAAATATTTACAGAAAATTATAGATCCCCTGGCATTGTGAATTGAGTTTCCATACACAAAACTATGACAAGACTTATCTAAAAAGACACTATTAGAAGATTCGATGAACGAGAAGATGTTAAGATCCTTATTCAAGTGAATTTTTTGAAAAATAACCACATGGTGATGGTTTAGAATTTCATTGATGAAGGAAGGATTGTTTCTAACATTCCTGAAAAAAATATTAGGAACCAGACATCCTAGAATACCAAGAGCGACATTATGTTTGAAAAATATCTTTTAAAATTGATTTCTAACACTTATAGAAATTGAATCTTGAAAAATTGATACCATATTTGTAATCAAGTTCAAAATTTTAAAATAGGAACATTTTATTTTTGGTCATTATGAGTTATAACCATAGTAAATATTTTTCACCTCAGTAAGGGTAAAATGAAAAAAACTATGTTAAAACCATGAGGTAAGGTCTCAAAATCATCCTAAAAATAGTCTGTATTTCATCAGATGGAATAAATTAGGCCATAAAAATCAAAAATAAGAATATATAGAATATTTATACCCTTTTATGATGATAATTAATTTTATATTATTATAGGTAAATAAAATTCCAAAATTTCTCCCTCTTGAATTTAAGATCTCAAATATTATTATACAAGGATAAAAAGAGGACAAGTTCGATTATAAAAGTCTATTTTAATTTTTTTATCATGGTAATTTATTTATAATTTTTATTCATTTAATTATTACCCTAAATGATTGTGCAACACCGACATGGTATTTATTCAATTAGTAAAAAAATAAAATAAATGATATAAAAATATTAAAAGTAATATAGTATGGGTGAATTATTGTATTCCAAGAATCTTTTTAGATTAATATAACATTTTAGGGATGTGTGAATGGTTTATATAATAATTTTATTCTTTTCATGTTTCTCTAAAATTCAAATTCTATGAATAGTTCTTAAAATGACATTAATCATATTTTATGATAGAAATATTTTATTAAATTATTTAAAAAACAAAAAATATTGAAAGTGGAAAACTATAATGATATAGGGTAAAAAGTGTCTCATTTTTAAATTTATTATTCAACTATTTCTATATTAGTAAAATTATAACCCTCTAATATTAAAAAAATTCATTACCACATTTATGAATAAAATTGGTTAAGAAAGGGGTTAAACTAGATGATAAGGATTATAATGACACCCAGACCTAAATAAATTTAATTAGATGATTCTATTTATAGATTTTACTATTTTTATTATAATTTGTATCCATTTTTAATCATTTGGAGTGAGAATTACTTAATTATATTTTAATATTTTTTGTAATTCCAAGTGTGTCCTTTCCCTCCCTTATAAAATGACACCTTTTATGTCTTTTATTTGCACCAATTTGATCCATCTATCACAACAAAAACATTCTAAATTATCTTACCAAAATAATTATCCATGTTCAATAGGTTATGGTATTCCTAAAATAAAAACCCCAGGGGCCTTAAAAGGAGACCGATTGGAGTTATTTTAAATAAGAACACTCTCTTTACCGACCAAATTAATTTTATTTCTTAATTTACCTTATATAAATTTTCCTTATTCATCTTAAAATAATAAATTCATCATCTTATAAATAATGAAATTTTATTATGAATATGTAATTACCATTATCCACCATCTTTTCCATCAAATGGGATGTGACAATATCACATGTGAGTACGCGTGGATTACTGCCTCCACACAGTGATGCAATTGATTTTCCATCACTTCCTTTCATGGATAGTTATTATGATGGGTTTAAATTTTATATATTAAATTTATGAAAATTTTTTCTTTTGAAATTATAGTATTATATATACCTTATTACCTTCCAATCCATTTAAAAATGATAACATCTCTTATGCGTACTTATAGATTGCCACCTCCACGATGTAATGTGATTCATTTTTAATTTCCAATTTTTATGGATAATAGTAATTATTCTATAAATGTGAATTATTATTTACCTTTATTTTTTTCAATATTTTTAAAATTGAAAACAATGTTCATGCTTACATATGACATACCATCCCTATGAACATTGTAATTCATTTTTCTATTTCAACATTATATTGATGAATCTAAACATATATAAATATATAAATATATATAATTAATTAATATGATATTTATATAATGATTAATAATTTTCAAATGATTTAACCCTGATCAATGTAAAAGTATTAGAAATATCAAACTGAAATTCTCAAGAAAAATGAAATAGTCAACACATGAAAGCAATAACTTTAACAAAGAATTATTAATAAACAGGTGTTGAAATGTTATAAGTGGATCATATATGATGTTATAAGATTTTAAATTATTCTGTTAAAAAGGTTTAATAAAATTAAATTTATTATACATGAGTTTATAGGACTATCAAACCATGTTAAACTTGAGGTAAGGTCTTATCATCTAAAATAATATTTTTCATGACATATGTTATGTTATAAATATATATTCTTTTATGAGGTGTATATTATAACCCTATAGAATTTTATATCATGTATATACAAATTTTATTGATAATTAATATAAAATTTTACGTTATTTTTTCATGGGTCTTACAATTCAAAAGTTATCAAAGTGTTAATTCTTTTATGTTACAATGTCATTGTTTATCGATATTCTTTATAACTAAGTTTCCAATGATGAAATTTCATGATCAATCTATCAATAATCTCATTATTGTTATTATCCTATGGTTCTTTCTTTATAATTATTATTTTCCTTTAATTTCCCTCACATAAGTACTCATGATACTAAAAAACATTTTTAATCAAAATAGATATTATTTATCTCTTTGGTCGAAAATCCCTTTACTTACATATTCATATTTAATAAAAATGTTTTCAAGATTATTTTTAACATTATCTAATGATTTTTAATGTCATTTTTTTCACGTTTTTATTTTTATAAAATGGATTAAAGTTAATATTTTTATCATTTTCCGATCAAGGTACTTTTGACTTATTACAGAAAATGTGAAAGTAATATTTGCTTCAATGTTCACAACATGAATAAAATTTACAACCCTCCTAAATTATCAATGATTAAAATATTCATTTAAATTTTCATTATTTTATTTTCAAAGAAATATTTTCCTTTATATTTGTCAAATTTTTGTATTTTAATATGTGATTGAAAAATTAAAAGGGTATTTTTCTCAATAAATATTTGAGTGATATTTTAAAGTAATTTTTAATCTATGATAACATAATTTTATTTCACTTAATATTTAATGAGGATGTGATATAATTACAAAATATTTATTCTTTTTTTGTATTTTTTATGATTATTATGATGAAATATAAATGAAACCCGTTTTCTTTTCCATATGTTATGTTATGATGAATGTTTTTATGATTTTGTGGCATACATATGAATGAATTTATGACTATATGATATAAGGTCCTGGAATTATATATATATCCAATGAATTTGGTAAATATTAATTTTATATAAGCTTAATGGTTACATGAGAGGTCACTCCAAACCTGAAAGAGGGTATACGAGTGGTTATCCCAGGCATGAAAATGGGTTAATGGGAGGTTATCCTAGGCATGAAGTATATATATGAGTGATTATACCAATAATAACATGTTATTAATGTCTTGGTGGGTATCCTTGACATATTAATTCTATTATTATGATTATTATACACTTATGTCACTCTTTTATGGAATTATATTATGCCTATTTTATTATCTAATGGCGAATGTTCTTTGATCCCTTTTTAATTTATATATTATATACTAAAAATATTTATTCCATGACTCATGTTATTATATCATAATTCCATGTAAGTTTTTATAAAGTTAATATCACATTATCGTACCCTTTATTCAGATGTTATGTTTAAATTATCATTGACATATACCTTATTTACCCTTATCGAGCATTTGACCTAACCCTTTACTATTTTTTCTTTTCCCAAGTATGTGAAGAAACGTTTTAAGTATGATGTCTCTAAGAATGGTTATAGTTTAAAAAAATAATATGTAGATGATATATATCATTTATGAACTATTTTTTATGATTCAATGATTTCAAAGCCACAAAAGATTGATGGTTCTACTATGGATCATAATATTATGTAATGAATATTAATTTAATAAGATATAGTATTTATGTATGAAATGAATGGGGTGATATAGAGTCCAAATTCATGATATAACCCTTAAATAACTTTATCCTAGAAACTTTACTATATTAGGAAGTGGAATACACCAAAACCCAACACTTTTGGTCTCATGAGACCTATCGATGCATCAAGAGACTATATAATTCTAATCCCCACTTGTCACTTGTTTAAGTAAAATGAATTAACTATAAGAGTAATAAATATATTTCATACCATTCCTTAAGAAATATATTACTAAATAAAATATAGATATCTATATATTAATAAATACAAACATCAAATACTTCCCTATTCAATAGAATAATGTGGATATCAAGGATAATATCCCTTAATCAACTTGGATGTCATGGGGTATCATCCAAGTAACAAGTAGTTATATTATCAATGAAATATATGGGTGATGGTAAATTCATTGTGATGGGTTATCCATGGAATATAATATTTTGGTTAAATATTTTTCATTGGTAGGATACCAAGGAAATGGTAGGAAAAATCATTCATCATGGTCCATTAAGAGCAGGTGGATAATCCAATGCATATCCCCTGGGAGTGGCTCTCTATGTGTGATGTCTTAAGACCACTCATCTTGTATATAGGTGGGTATTTAGCCAATTATTAACTAACCATTTTCTAGTTAATTACCCCTAGATGAATCTGTTTCATAGCCACATCCACTTTCTAGTGTCCATATATGGATGTATTTTCTATGAAATTACACAGACTTTTACTTCAGGAAAATGTTATATAGTTAATAAAATGTAGAAAAGATAAATCATAGATCAAAATAATATAATATAGGGGTACCAATATAAACTTATAATTCACTTTAATTTAATGTGTAACATGGAAAAATTCTTCCATGTAAATTTATAGACCACATAAAATAAAATATGCAGTGACTATAACATGAGTCCCAAAAATTAAAATTGAGATAGAAATACCACACTTATGGATTGGGTAGAAATTAAAATTTAACCTATTAAAATATAAATATTAAAATTGATCTTAAAACTCCATTATTAAATAAATTTCATTTGTAAAATCTAAAATAGTAATTATATACACCATATAAAGGGAATTAGATTCTTAATACAAAATATGTCTCAAGTAGAGGAATTTGAGATGAAAAACCATTACCTATTGTCCAAAAATCCTTCAAAACAATTTATATTCTTGTAATATAATCATATATACCTTAATAACTTGATTCATAACCTCACTCATATCCATTTTCATTCAATATATTCTTAAATAGTCATTCTCTACATGAAGTTTTTGTATTTTCCACATCGGGTGTTTATAGTTTTGATCATTTGTATTAGTTTCGTAATAGTGGGTTCTGTATTATTTATTCTTTTTAAAAATTTAAAAATTTATAGGTAATTAATGTTACTATTATAAATTAATTATATTAATTTATGATGTATTAAATACCTTTATTTAAATTTTTATTCTTTATCCTTAAAGATGAAATTGGTAATAAGAATGTTTTAGTGATTCTTGACAATTAGAGTGTGTTTTCTTAATTAGTGTCTTAAATATTGATATAAAATATCCATAAAAAGTAAACCTCTATTTAAAAATTTATTTCATATTATAGTAGAAATTATATTCCCATATTCATTCATGGTATAAATTCATATTATTGTTCAATTAGGTGGTTAAACCAACCCAACCATGAACACACCTGGATTGAATGAATGATAATGTGGTGGTTTTGTTGTAATATAATTATATAATTATATTAATTATGTTATTAATTGTTTATTAGTGATATATAAAATAATTTTAAGGATATATAATCTGATGTAATGGACATGAAAATATAAGACAATTTTAATATTGGATTAACCCATTAATATTCTTAATTTAAACGGTTAAATTAATGATGATCATTTATCGATAATATAATTAATATGTTCTATAATTGGTTATTATTGTAACATAAATATATCATAAAAACCATATTTAACCTTTAATACCATCATTATATCCATCCTTGTAATTTAGTGAAGGAAAATTAAATGTGTTATGTAGTGGATGTTGTAGTCCGTACAACACACAAACAACATTTTTGTTTTTAGAAAAGGATAGAGTATATGAATAAATAATTATAATGATATTAATATAGTAAAATTAAATTATATAAATGAAAATAATATCATTATAATAGTTTTTATATAATAAATTTTAAATAAGGTAATTAAGAATAAAACAAAGTAGTTTATAATACACACATTACAGACTTGAATTTTACTTAGTAGTTCCCATGTATTTGAAGGGATTAGGCTTACTATGAGTTACCAAGATATTATTTTAATAGGATAGGGTTATATGAAGAGTAAAAGTATATATTTTAAATGATTTATTTAAAGGATAATGTGTATATGGATGGTGGTGTAAGTGTCTCTTTTTATAAGTGAAGGGAAGGGTAGTTTTGGTGGTAACCCTTACATTTTCAATTATGTAATGTTACTATACTAGTGTAAAATAAAAAATGGAAGTATTAAGAGTGTAAAATGATTTTGGGTCTAAAATCACTTTAAAAAATCATTTTTAGACATCTTTTACTGATTTTTGTGTGTTTGTTTTAACATCTAACTTTTACGCTAAATCACTTTGACCTTGGTAATTAATTTATAGCCTTCATATTTAATTTTAATGAAAAAATTAAGATATAAATTTTAGAAAATTTTATTCCTCTAATTTCAAATTTTAAAATAATTATATTAAATAAAATTCCAAATGGTGTAAAATTTAAATCACAAAAAAATATGCTTAATCGCATAAAAACAAATTTTAGAGAAATAACGTTTTATGCTATATATATATATATATATACAATGTAAAATTATTTTGGATTCTTATTTTAATGAACTAAATTTATTTATTATAAAAATAATGAATTATATTATTCTTTTAATTAAATCCAAAATCGAATATCGCTCAATAATACTTAATTTAATGAATTAAAAAAAACAATTTTTATATTAATGCAACATTACAATAAATTATAAAATGTTTACCATAGGTTTTATAAGTTCAAAATAATATTGTAAAATGTATATAGTAATTATAAAAATTTATATTTTTTTACTAAAAAGGTTTTATAAACATCTATTTCATTCTTATATAATGTTATTATCATAAAAATTACGCATTTATTGAAAGAAATATTTTTTAACTTAAAATAGACATTTTTAGAAAAATATAAAAAAATAATAAAAAAATAATTTCAATATTATGAATTAAAAAATTATGTTATTTTGGTAAATTTTAAATTATTAATTCAATCAACTAAATATACTAATGAATAAAAGATCTTTAATGGGAATATTTATGTAATATTTTCATGATTTAGCATTTTCCTACTATAGTAGCCTCTCGGGTTTTAGATTAAAAATTTAATTTATATCAAGAAATAAATGTGTTTAATTTCAGGTAAATTGATATATATTTTTTTTAAAAATAAAATTTAGTTCTTGTATGAAATATAATAAATTTCACATATTATGTTGTATATTTATAAAAATGAAATTTATCTCATGTATGAAATGAAATAAATTCCATTTATGATGATATATAATTAATAAAATAAAATATATATCATTTAGGAGTTTGATAAATCTCTAATTTTAAAACATATAAAATAAATGAGATAAAATTAATATAAATAATTAAAAATTTTGAAAAATGAGATTTATCTAATGTATAAGATGAGATAAAACTCAGAAATAACCATATATATTTAAGAAGATTAAATTAATCTTATGTCCAAGATGAGATAAATTTAATATACTCCATTATTTATTTAAAAAATTATTTAATGTATGATATGATATACATTTTATGTACAATGATATATTTTTATAAAATTTATTTTTTCTCATGCATAAGATGACATAAAATTCACTTAAAATGATGCATATTTTAAAAAATGAAATCTATCTCATGTATGAGATGTGATAAATTTCATGTACTTTGTTAAATACTTAAAAAAATGAATCTTATTTATTTTATGAGAAAAGATGAATTTCATATAAAATCATGTATCTATTATATTATAAAATTTATCTAATATGTGAAATTCAAAAAAGTTCTCAAATAACAGTTAATATTTAAAAAATGAAAGTTATCTCACCCAAAAGATGAAGTAAAATTTTCATACTATATTATATATTTTAAAAAATAAATTATATCTCATATATTCATTGAGATAAATTTCATTTATAATGATACGTGTTTTGTAAAATAAAATTTATGGTATACATTAATTGAGATAAATTCCATATACAATAAAATTTATAATTAAAATTTATATCATCTATGAGATGAAATAAATTTAATGTAGAATTATTTATATTAAAAAAAATAAAATTAACTCATATATTAGATTAAATAAATTTTCCAAGGAATGATATATTTTTTAAAACTAATTTTAATCATGTGTAATGAAAAATATTTTAATAAATTTAGTTTATCTTATATATAAGATGTGGTAAATTTAATATATAATAGTATATCATTTAAAAATTGTAATTTAATACATGTATGATATGAATGTTTTCTAAGGAATGCTCATGTAGGAATTTATAGAAGGTAAATACAGTTGTGCTCACTTCATGTGCCACAAGCATGGATAACATTTTGATATTGGAAGTGTGCCTCAAGCCACATATCATCCTATACATATAAATATTTCCTTTAAGATCTATTTTTTGTATAAGAAGTAATTATAAATATTTATATAGAGAAAAGTTTCATTTTTGAAAGTCATTTAGGTTAAAAAAAATCTCTTATTACTAGGCTGCATAATTCCAAACATAAATGTACATTTTGATTGGTAAAAAAATGTTATGGATCTAAGGGGGGATCCCATGTTCGGCCTACGATAACGTTGTCTCTCCCCTCCACATACTTTATCCCTATATTATATTCTCCATATCCTAGGGTTTTCAGATTACTTCTTCTCTGATGATATCACTCATTCTCCTGGCCTCCCAATCACTTCTCCCAGTTTCATCCCTCATCAAAACCATGACCGTGTATTCACTTGATATTTTTTTTTAACTCACCATGCTGGACTCTATTTGTGGTCCTATTTTGTGATGTTCTCAGTGGTTTGGGATGTTTTGGAGGTCGTGATCAGTGTTTCATTCTTGGTTTGAGGTGTTTTTTCTATGTTGGCATGGTTCTTGTTATGTACTATCCTCTATTTTTTTCTATCACATCGTGCTAACCCCCTCTCGATATAGTATGATGGTGTTATCGATGGATTGGTCTTGCGATCGGGCGGTGTTCGGGTGCATCATTAGGGTTTTCTTATACCCTTTCATTTGTTCTTCTCTTTGGTCCGACCTTATTTTTGTGGCCCTAGTTCTTCTCAATCTCTACTCTGACTTCCTGATCTATAGTATTAGTCTCCATTTCGTTCTAGTTTTATGGTTTTCATTGGGGGTTTTGGGATTTTTTGGTTGATCATTTGTGGAGTTCAAGGCCACATGATCCATTTTGTTTTGTTTCATCAGATGGATTCCTATTTTCCTTTAAAAGTGTTTATGTGAGATTACCTTGTTTGATGGTGGTCTGTGATTTAGGTGGAACTGTTTGTTTGTGAGTGGAGTTGGATCTGTTATTGGTGCTTCCACTGGTATTGGTTTCTTCCCTGGTGTTCATACTGGTATAGAAATTGTCGTATTGGTGTTTTCATCTTTTTGATGTTTTTGGTTTTTTTTGATTCATTGATGGTGAAGTTATATGTATTTTTCTTCTTCTTTGTGTATGGTGGTTCTGATGATATTGAGTTGTATACATTGAGTGGTGGTGATTAAAATGGAATATGTTGGAGTTAGCATGGAGATTTTTGATCCACAAGTGACACCATTGGTGAATAGGTCAAGGTATATGTTTGTATTGGGATACATGAAAGGGCACGCAGATCAAGGGGGATTGTGGATCCAGCTTTATATTGGAATAGTTAATTTGAAATTTTAAATTTGCAGGTTTTTTTTAAAATCGTAAGTTGTTGTTTGAATTTTGTATGTGATTTGAAATATATGTTAGGGTTCATACATAAACCTTAAATGTTTTTGGAAAATACCCAAAACATAGATTTTAGGTGATTGGTGATATAGTCATCTCATCCAAGAAGTTATGGATGATCAAGATAAGGCCACTACAAGGGGATCAAGATCTTGGATGGGGTTGATCAGATGGTTTTTTAAAATTGGATAGTAGATTCACAAGTGCATATTACCATAGGAGCTTCCAATTTTTACAACCGCTATTAATCTAGAGTTAAACCACATTGAATAATTTTATCCCTAATAAAATGAGGTTTCACATATGAAGGATCTATATTAAATATATCCCATTGGACTCTAAAATTCAAAAACAAGGTATATATACTGATTTTAAATGAAGGTTTGGTGCCTCCCAGATGGTTAAGTCCATTTTACATCTATTTATATAAATACCAAGCATATATTCTCTTTGATTCTACTTAGATAGGGTCATTTATATCATACAAAATCAATGATATTTCAATCATCAAATCCAATTTCATTTTTATGATATCAAGTTGGAAACATGTTAAAACTGGAAGGTTTCTTTTTGTGTCTTTTGATAATAAAGGATGATAAAAATTGGGTTTTATTTATTGAAAATAATTACTGGAGTATGTTTCATGATGATATGAAATACATAGAGATTTATAAATGATGGATATCAATAACATACCTGGAATTGGAGTTTGAGGATGATCATGATAGGAAATGAAGTATTAAAGTCACTATAGAGTCTAATGTTGTAGATGAAGGTGATTGAGCTTATAAAGGATATAAAATATTGGAGTAGAAGAATATTTCTTAAATAATGATTGTAAAATCATTACATGATGGAGTTTACGATTGGGTACCATTTCTTAATATAATTTAATATGACTTTGGAAAAATAAATATTTTCTTTGGGAGGTTTTGAAGTGCATAGGGCTTATTAAGAGTTGTTTTTATCTTAAGTGAGACAATATCAGATAAATGGTATTTCTAACATCATGATGGTGACTGTATTGGAGTAGTCTAGTTATGATGTTAAACAATAATTCTTTAGGGATAATATTCATGCCTTTGAGAATATGATCATATTTTACTAGATACCCGATGGAGTTTTAGTTGCCTACTATCTATACGAGAAAAATCACCTTTTCTATAATTTCATTCATAAAACCACAATTCTTGGTATATAAGATTAATTTTTTTATTTGTAGGGATGATACATGGTGAAATATTTTTTCGTGAAAAGTTTGTGTCATTTTATCTTATGAAGGATATTTGGTTCACACTAGAGGAATTATATAATTCCATCACTTTGTAAGATCTGTAAATTATTATGATAAAGAATATTGGATACAAAATATAGAGGAAGATTTCGGTAGAAATTCCTCATTACTAGTTAGATGAGAATAATTAGGTTGCACTATAAAGAGATAAGTTAGACCACAATGGGTCTGTATATTAAGGTTAATTGAGAACATCACACTGAAATATTCTTAGGATAAAACTTGATGCTTTCCCTAGATTTGGTGTATCTATATTTAACTTGTTGATCACACTGCAATCTAATTGAAGTCGAAGGATTCCATGGTGAAAAAAATATCATACCATGATTTCATATTTATAGAATACCTTAATGATTAGGTCTAATTTGAATTTATATAAATATATGATGATCTTTATGGATAGTTTGATTTGAATTATTATTTTTTGATTTTTAAGTTTCATTTATTAGTGATTCATGGTGGTTTTACTTGGATAGAATCATGGTATACTTTTCCAGAAAGTCATGGAGAAATTTGTAATAATTCTTTGTAGAAAGTGAAAGGATATATTTTTTAATGAGTTTACATTAATAATGGATATTATTTTATTGAATTTTCTTATAGGGAATATTAAAATACTATTGGGATTTGAATATTATGGAACATAAACCATTTTATAGATTAATTAGAAATGATTTAATAGTCAACATAGGGATGATAATGATTCCATATTAATGTTTGGCTTGGAATCCCTTAGATATAGTCATGGTGGAATATCTGACTGGATATATTTGGAGATAATAATGTAACGAAAGAGGAATATTTGATAGAAATATCATTTTCAATTTAAGTAGATATATTGATGAGTATCTATATCCTTACATAGATGAAACTAATGGGTGTCTAAGAACAAAATAACACTAATTTGATGTATAGTAAGGAATTAGAAACTAGAAATTCCAACATCAGCTTGATATGAAAACTGAAACAATATATAAACTGCAAATAAAGAAAACCATGTACCTTATATTAAAGATCCTCTACAATTGTATTAAAAAATTCATTTAATTAAGGTCAATGAGAGGTAGCCAACAGACTCCCTCTTCTTTAGTGTATCCACATATTTATTGAATCACCAGATTTTCTTATGGGACAATGCTCATAACCATAGTATTATAGTATCAATAGGAAGCTAAAAAGGGTAAGAATGAGATCTTTGAGAGAGGGATAAAATTAAGTAGTTCAAGGTTAGGATAGGATCACATCTCCATTACTTTTCCACATTTTATATCTTTTAGGGATGCTCCCTAAATGTCTATAACATTTACCTAAATGTTATTAAATGTTTGATTATTTTTATAGTTTTATAACATTAAACTAAACCAATTATCCCAAATGTTTCATTATATGAAATGTTTACTATGGATACCTATTATAGGAGATATTTTACCATTAATCACTTTCTATTTAACTACTATCCTTGATTATAATATTCCATATGAATCATACAATATGATTTAATAAATTATGATATTCCTATGAAACACCATAAAACAACACAATGCAGTTAATTATTATATCTATATATTTTATTAAATGATTTACCCAAAATACATTTGAAATTCCATTTATAACATAGATTTCATACCATATGAAATCATCATATCATATACTATGATATAACCTAAAACACATAAGATGAAAAATATTTTAGGGTATATCTCCTTTAATATCCCACTTACACCAAATCCTTATAGACTTAGTTTCATTGTACCTAATATTTTATATAATTATATAACTTGTGAAATCATATCCAGATATATTTTTTGATATATTCGAAAATAATTTTAGAAATCCATCATCAGACTCATCATGTATCACATAATATATTAATCATTTTGAATATCCATACAAAACTCCTTTTGGATAAAATTTTAAAAACCCTTGGAGAAACTCTCTGATCTTTATGAAAATTAATCATAATTTAGATAATCATAATTTTTAATCCCATATGACTTTGTAGTATTGAAAAAAATATAAATTACTTAATTTATAGATTAAATAAGATAGATTCCTCTAGAAAAACATTAGTACTACACAAGATATACAGGGTTATTTTCTGATCTATATCAAATACATGTATATGTATACATTTTTCCACTATTTGTATCATACATATGCATGAATTTTTCATATGATCCTTTTTTCTATGATATCAAGTAACCATAAGACACAAAATATATTAATACTATATATATACAAATATTTTCTCAAATCATTGAGTATATGTATACTAGGTTAATGACTATATAACATTCCATTAATACTTATAAATGATCACATCACATAAACCTAATCAAATTGTTAATCAAATCCTATATTTTATCTAGGTATGGATGGATTCTCATTTAATCCATCCCAATCATGGGTCCTAATTTTATAGTCATCATAAAATATAGAAAATCCCATATTATTTAAGATTAATTTGATGAAATGATCAACAACATACCCAACCACTCATTTATTAGATAAGTCTTGGGGATTACATAAGAAATGATAAATGTATGAAGGTTATCTTAAAAGATATCTGAAAAAACTTAGGTATAAGGATATCCCAATATTAATCATATTTCAATATCTTATGGAATAGATAGTGTATGTCACTTGATCATATAATTGTTGGGTTAATAGATGCACAAAACTTATTTTGAGCCTCATTATCATATTCCATTTATCTATATAAAATAATACTCACAATAACCACAAAATTTCATCATAACCTATAATACTCTATGAAGAGCATCAGTTGTAGATAACCCAAATTTATACTTTAAGTGGTAAATTATAATTTCAATTCACACAATATATGTATCCAACATGAAATAATGAAAATATAGAGATCACCTTTTATAAAACCATGATACATTTTACATTCTTAAACTTATTTATGATCATTAAAAAACTTAAATTAGTGCTCGTCTAATCATATATCACATGATAGATGATATGATCAATGTTAAGTTTACTGCCTTTTTCGGGTTTCTAAAACTCAATATTTATATATGTAATTCCTACCAATTGTATATGTGAAAATATAATAAAAACATCACACTAAACTCTTTTACTAAGTGACATATATATTGTAATCATATTTTAATAATGGAAAGAATTTAGGAATCATATTACCAGTATTCTACACTTAGAACATATTATTTAAATTTCATCACTTCAAATCATCAAATTCTATAATGTTAATGACCTATGTTTTCTACATAGAACTATTTCTAAGTAAAAAATCATCATCCTTATATGAATATTTTCCTCAAACTTTTCCTTGAAATATTTTGGTACCTAATATAAATATTTACATTAATCTATTACAAATATACCATAAAATTTTGAGGATAGTAAGTGAAATTAAATTTGAATTTAAAAAGAATAATTTTTTTTTGTTAAATATGAACTTTACAATGTCTAATAATAGTCCCACTATCCTCTTAGATACTATTTTTTCTTCAAAATATCATGCTAAGAACCAAAAAATCCTTTGGGTATAATGAATAATAGTTATTTCTTCCAAGGGGGAATTATTAAAAAAATAAACTATTGTAGCCATATCAAATATGATATTTTATTTTATTAGAGAATTATTTCTTTTAGAATATTTTATTATTTAAAATATTCCACTAATAGGGGGTGGTAAAAATTTCTCTATTATTTTAAAAAATAACTTATATAGAAAATTTATCTGAGATAAAACTCTTTTAATATGTATCTTATTCTTAAAAATGTTATAGAATCTAATGAATCATAAACTATGTTTATAAAATCTATCAACACATATAATTCCTAACAACTATTTGTTAACAAAAAACTTCTCTTATAATATTGGATAACTAAAGAAAAAATATGAATCCATTATTTGGATCCATGTGATCTTGATATATTTTTTACATTCAACGCCTAAATTTAACAACCTTTTCTTCATCATTTGAATATAAAATACAATATTTATAAATTATTTCCTTGCTTTTTTAAATCATGTATATTTACAATATTTATTGTAATGCCCCTAACCCAGTATCCTAGACATGGTTCTTTCTACTATTAAATTAGAATAATATATAAGTAAATTGTTTCCTAAAGGATGTAACAATTTAGTAGTCATTATAAACTAGATACGTACATGATTCTTTTATTATAAATGAATACATGAATTAAAACATAAATATTTTTCTAGAATTTCTTTATTCCCTCTCAAAATATTCTTGTAGATTCTTCATAGAAAACAATATGGACTCCTAGGTAATGGAACTAAAATAATGGAAATCTCAAATTCTCATTAATAGTTAAGTAAAATAGAATAAATATTGAATCAATGATCATAATCAATATGGAATGGTAAATAACTAAAAGCACATGCCATATAATCAATAAAGTAAGAATGAAGTTCTTAAACAATATTGGAAGGTAAATAACTTAACACACATTTCATGTAATCAATAAATAGATAAGGAAGCACTTAAAAAAATTTAAATTTAAACAACTGAGAACACATTCCATTTAAATTACTAGATAAGACATAATCAACCTGGAAAGTAAATAATTTAAGACACATGCCATTTAATCAACAAACTGAGAATTAAATGCTTCCATATATTTTTTATTAGTGAAAATACTATGGATTATAATAACTAAAATGAAAGTAATTATTAATTATTTTATGTCATGTATCTATCACTTGAAGCACTATATCATCATGATTTGTTCTCAGGATAGTTTAAACAACTCTGATTCTACTTAGAAACAAACTCGAAGGGTTTATTGCTAACTAATATCATCTCATGAGACTATCATTACATCAAGGATATTGATTTATTGGTCCCCAATCCATGTTATTCATGTGAAATTAATTCCTCAAATATTGAATAAAATTTATTTAATTCATGATCAATGTGACTTATCAAATATCTATATTGACTAAAAGATATAGATTTATCATCATTTCTTCAATTAATAAAATAAAATTCAAAGTAAAAAATATATGTAAAAATGGCATATAGTTTAATAAATAATTATACTCAATATGTAATAATATGTATATTTAAGATAAATTTAATATAAAATAAAAAATTATCATAAGTAAGTGCTTTTTTCAAGATAATGTTGACAATTACAAAAGAATGTGATGTTGCAACGATAAATTTTACCACTTTGTAATTTTAAAGTTAAAACCCCTTAGATGGTATAATTTAATGTGAAACTGAAAATACCATGAATTATTAGAGAATCATGATATTAAATTAAAAAGGGGTAGTATATACACTACATCAATGTGAATTGGTTCATAATAACAAATAATCTCAATGGAATGTAAATTGAGAAAAAATACCTTGCTTTATATTTCCCTTTGGTTGAAAATTATTTAAAATTCTGTATAATAGTTTTAATCATGTTAATAACTTATTAAATAACCAAAATAATGTTTATAATATCATATATTATCCTTTTGTAATATCTTATCACCTGTTTATTAATAATCTTTTATTATTTTCATTGTTTCGTGTGTTAATTGCCTTGGTTTTCAAATTTGTTTCGACTTACTACTTTTTGGTTCCTATTTAATAGTTCCTTATTTCATCATATCCATAATTTAATCCGTGATTTAGAAATTATATATATCTATTATATATGAATTTATTCTAATACACAAAATTTGGATCTAAAAAAAGAAATACACCGTTCATGGAGACGGTAGACCATACATACACAAGAACACTGTTTCCATTTTCTTGCCATGTTTAATGAAAGAAATGTAAATGATATATTTGTATATTATAATTATGGTACCAAATTTATATCATATAAATCACATATTTTTATTAAAACCATCCTTAATAAATTCCATGTAATGCATGAACGAATTACATCGCTTTGAGGAGGTGGTATTCCACATGTCCACAGACGATGTGATAATATTACCACAAAATTGAAATCTTGAATGTATATGTTATAAACTAATTAAAAACTAATAAATAAATTATAAATATCATTAATATAATATATAATCTATAAATATATCTTTATTCCCAACCATTAATAGTGGCATTGGAAGAACAGATGACATCATTTCATGAAGAGATAGTCATCCAAACACACGAGTAATGATTTCATATCCCATTTTATGAAGTGTGTATGAGTGTAGGTTACACCATTAATGTAAAAAAATATCATAATAATTAATATATTTATGTAATTATATAATCATGTAATAAAAATAATTTAAACAGTGGAGAAATAATTAAAATGAAATTGCTCGTTGAAGAACGCTACCTCTTCTTCATGTAACTCCTTTTGGTTCATTTCAAAATTTTTACTTGGATGGATTTATAACCAAAATTATCCTTATATGATTTTTAATGGATGTTGGGATATTTTTTTGGAAGTTTTTGGATAGTCCAAAGTGCTTTATAGGTGGGAATAAGTGAGGGGTGTGAGTACCCTTTTATAGTAGAGGAGGTGTGACATTCTAGTAGATATAAAATGGTAGACACTATTGGGATGTATCCCATACATAATGTGCCTGAAATAATGAATAAAATTTGATCCAAGAGTTGATATATTCTAAATATATTCATAATTTGTTTCTCATGTTTCTATGCCATTTTACCCTTAATATTGAAGTTTAACCACTAAGTAAACTTATTTTCACATTAATGGAGGCAATTAATTTTAATTGATTTCACTAATATTTTTTGGTATAAAACTATGTTTTAATTACTAGAAATTATAAAATATTCTTATTAAAAAATTGAATCCATTTTTTATGTTAAAATTATATAATTTATATTAATTAATTTAAAATTAATCTCACAAACGAGATGAGAAAGCAGGGTTTTAAAGTGATAATGTTCAAAAGTTCGATGAGTTTTTATATCTAAATTAAATATAAAAATGATTCAAATAACCTAAATTTTATTAAAATATTTGAAATTTATCTAATAATACTTTAAAAATAATTTAAAAAATAATTTAACATGATAAATTATTTAGATAAAAAGTTAGTTTTCAATTAAATTCAGAAATTTTCACTATTCATCAAAAAGTGAAACTTCATAAAAAATACCAAAATTTTACCCTAAGATAATTTTGACATTATGATATCATAAATGAAGTTTATTTTTTTAATATAAAATTTATCAATGTTCCCAAATTTATTTTTAAAATGGGTGCACCACTAAAAAGTGGCAACACTGTGTTTAGAAAAATATAGCTTTTTATACATAAAATTGGATTTGTTCTTGTATTATTGATATAAAACTTATTGTATGAATAGAAAAAATAATTTATTGAATAGATAATATATAATATATTTATATTTCAATAATATAATTCATTAATAGTAATTAATTTAATTTATTTGGACAAATCTCCTTTGGAAGCATAAAAACTGTTTTTTATAAAAACATTTTCTTTAAATTCAATTGGTTTTTATTTTCATATATATTTAATTGATAACCAATAAAATATTTTTATATTTGTATAAACCATATATTTTCATAATTTAGTTAATCCTATTTTTAATTTCTAATTAAATGACTAGGAGGTAATTTTCATTTTAAATAATAATATTAGCAGTATCCTGTAAAACTCAATCTTGTGTGTAATGTAAGATATCAGAGAAAGTAATTATTTCATGTAACATAAGATAACTTAGGGTTCCGTGTATAGCATACTAAGCTCAGTATTTCATTTAATTCAAGATAAACTCAATTTTTTTGTGTATTGATGTCTATATAATGCATTAAATGTATTTTAAATAATAAATATATGATAATGTTTTGGGAGGTTATATTCCCTTATACGCATAGTGTTTCATTTCATCCATTCCATGAAATTTAATATCCTTATTTTGAAATTTTAGGGTGTTACATTCTCCCCACCTTAAATAAATTGTTTCCTTGCAATTTAATCTTGACCTTTGTAATCTAGTGTTTGACATTTGAAAATAACTTTGTTGAAAAACTCACATCGTAAAAGGGTTAATTTTTAATGACTTGGATTTTGACCTGCAATAATTTTGAATATTCATAAGAATATTTTTGAATCCAGGAACTCAGTCGGTATAGGAATCTGGGGTCTGTAGAGACTTAGTGCAATGGTTTTAAAAATATATAGTATATTTTTTCACATACACATATTTTATCTTGAAATTTGGAATAAATATCAAGTAGAGAATCATATTGTAATTATGAGGCCATGGTTGAGTTAAAAATATCATGTTTTACCTAGGCGCAACCTAATGTTGTCTATGCTGGGAGTTTTGTTCAGAGTTGAGTTAGAGGGGTGTTAAGTGGTGGATTAATTAGTTAAATATAAATTTATTTAAAATATAACCTAATTCCCCCTCCCCGTCCAATGTTGGTTCACATGACACAAATAATAAAATCCCTCTCCTCTCCCCCTTTGATGAAAAATGAAAACAATCCAGTATTAAAGTGACTAAGAACTATCAATCTTTGTTCTAGAGACTGATCACTATCAGATTGAGGAGTAGTGTGATGTTAGTGTCGTTCTACACCTGAAGCTTCAGTGTTTCGATCTCAAGGTTTGTGGTTTTGTGTTTTTTTCCTAACCCCCTTCATTATGAATTTTTTTAAGGTTGTAGTGCCTAATTTCAATTTCTTGTGATCTATAGGTTTTGGGGGAAACCGGAGTGAATTAGGCATTTTTAAGGTAATTCTTGACTAGAATTACCATCTAAACAATGAATAGTTTAGTGGACACACTTTGTATACATTTATATTTGGGTAATAAGAAATTTTGGGGTCTACACATTGTATACTAGGGTTACACAGTGTGTAGTGACCCCATGTCATGTGACCATGGGAAATAGCTTGGGAAATCCTTATAAAATTACATGATCATGTAGAACTAAATCAAAAAATTACACCGAAATGGGGTTCGTTACATGGAAATGGAAAAACTACATTCATAGGTGGATGTTTAGCCTAAAAATGCTATGTAGTATGGGATTCAAAGCGTGCAAGGGTCACGATGTGCCGGTCCGTGTAGAGGAAGAACACAGCCAGGGGAAAGGTGAAGAGGAACACACCATGTACAGTCTATATATGCGGTGTACCCTGACATGGGTTGTGAAAAGATATAGAAAGGATACATGGCCAGATTACTTGGTCAGGTTCACATGTAGTGTGGACCCTAGTGCACGCCATGTACTCCTTTGTGATTTTTTGAGATATTCCACCTTCCATATCTCTTTCTCTAGAACTCATATGTATGATTTTAATTAGCTTACCCTAGTCCATATTTCACAAAGAATGTGATTTTGGACTTAGTTTCATCCTACAAGATATGAAGTGGCATGTTTTGAGCGCAACCATTGTGTAGTAGTTCTTAACCTTAGGCAATGATCGGGTTGAATAACTGGGTTGAAGTTAGGTTCGGTACCCTTCCCTTTCACTTTAGGATGTGGGTCACTTGGACTCTTTGGGATAGTAGATCAATGTGGTTTTTAAAGAGATACATAGGGACTAGAATTCTCTTATAGAATTATGGCATAGGTTTTCCTTACATATCTTCTTTGGTATAGATGAGAATCCATACATTGTTGGAGCAAGTTCTTTACCATTGGGTGGTTCTTCTAGGGTTGGTACTCCCCCGATGGATTAGGCCACAGGTTCCCCATACCATTTGTATATTTAAAGATAGTTCTACCATGCCATGAAAGGGTGTGGGCCCTCCACATTTGTTGGACAGATTGAGCTGTAAATCCCATGTTGGACCAGGGTGTGGGTCCTCAATTCGTGGAGTCGGTAGTACCCTTTCGTACCATGGTGCAATTCAATTAGATGTGATGTATAGATAGAGAGGATACTCCCCTATCATGATTGGGGTGTGGGTCCTATATCCTTGTATTCAGAATACCCCTATTTTTATAGGGTGTGGGTCCTCCATACATGTTTTTCTAGAAGAGTTAGTACTCCCCTGTTGTACCATGGAGTGGGTCCTCAAGCTTGGGGTTGGTACTCCCCTATCTTGTCAGGGTACGGGTCACCCATAGTAATTCTAGTTAGTAGTATGGTACTACCCTATCATACCAGGGTGCGGGTCTTTTAGCCACAAAGTGGTACTCCCCATATTGTGGGTGTGAGTCCTCTATATTTGAGTGGTACAACCGTATAGTACCAGGGTGCAGGTCCTCACTTAAGGGGTTATACTCCCCCATATCTGAGTTGAAGTGGGGAATGAGTCCTCTATTATATTTAGTGATACCTTTTCTGTTGAGTACAATTATGAGGAGTGGGACCCTCCACTAGTTACGTGAAACACCTAGTTAGGATCTAGTACTTCCTTGACTATAGGGCAATGCTGAGGTGAAGATCCCTCCATTATCTCTTGGTAGAGAGGACTCAGACACTATATAGTTTGGATAAGTGCTCCCACAACTATATTCAATGGTGAGGGGAAGGCCTCTTTACTTGGGTTCTTACATCCTTGAATAGGGTGTATGTTAGTGATGGAAGGAACTTTGGTTCTGGGCATTAGAGCTGGACGTAGTGAGTTGTTATTGAGGGAGAGTATCTCTAGAATGGGTTCCACCTAGGATAGATGATCTCATGGAGTGTGTTATCATTGTTTTGTGTTATCATTCGACCCTCAAGTAGAATCCTGTTGCAGGCTATGAGGTCAGAACCTCATGATTCTTTGAGTCTGAGACGAAAATATCTTGGTGTTTTTGGGACTTATTATGGTGTTTTCATGTGGATGGGTTGAAACCCCTTGTCGAAAAAGCTAACTTGTCATGTATAGTCTAGGATGGTTTGAGATAGAGTTTCTATCTAAAATGGGTTCTATATGGATGGTTTTAATAAATTGTTACCATTCAGTTTCTCCCTTTTCTTTTATAGTTTTTGGGGCTCTAATTGATTTTTTTGTACTCACACCGGTTTGGGATTTTCCTACACATGTTGTGTCTTGTAAAGAGCACATGCCTTTTGATGGAGTCCCTAGAGGACCTGATGTAGGTAGAACTTAGTTATCTAGACTGACTAGGGTGTTTACTAGATTTGGGTTGAGGATATTTCTAATAGTTACATATGAAAACGACCCCCTCATTCTGAGAAGGTTGGATTATTTTAAAGTTTCCATTTAGGGGGATTGTTCTTTTCCTTTTTTAAACATTCAGCACTTTCTTTGTACTCTGGTTTGGGAAAGTTGCATGCATGAATTTTATTTTCCATTTTTTATATCTCTGCACTATTTCATTGAGGTGTTTGTGGGTATATACATACATGTTGCTTAGGAAAATGCCTCCCATATGTGTGATATTCCTCCTCAATGCTTGTCTCCATCCCCTAGACTATTGGAGGTTTTCTTGAGGAGTTACATCTTGGGGATCATTGTATCGGGTCATGATAGAGTGGTATCAGAGTGGGTTCCACTTTTGTATTTTAGTGTCATGAGATTGGTTTGGGTTGCATAATAATGATGTTAGGGTATTTTGAGTTCAGATCTTAGGACAGAGGTTCTAGTGTTGGTACAGAGGTCAACATATCCCTTCACTAGGAATCTAATAACCTAATTTTGGACATAGTACACTAGGACATTGATCATAGGGAAATAATGGTACATGCATCATATAGGACCGAGTTTTGGTTTTTTCCTTATCCTTCTTTACTCACCTCCTCATATATACTCTTTGACTATGAAGAATATTTATTATGTTTCAAGATTCCTCCATGATGAAATCCATAGAGGGTTACATGATGTGACTGTGATGAAGATCTACCCATGTGATGAGGCTTCAGTACGGGGCACTGGTTCTAAGGAATTACCTTTGGGTGGAAAGATAGTTGAGCAACCACACATTCAGTAGCTGGTTAGGCAGACAGTTCAAGTCAACAATGAACACAAGGTGAGTTCACTTCATGAGTTCGATAGGCTGTGACATTTGAGGTACTATGGTGATATAGACCTCCAGGAATATAATGAATGGTTCAAGGAAGTCACATAAGTTTTCCTCCAACTGGGGACACCTCCCGATCAGATGGTGGTCCTAGCAGTGAGTCTTTTACAAGGTTCGACCAGATGATGGTGGAGTTTAGTGACGTAGTCCGACAATAAGGTGACACTAGCTTGGGTGGAGTTTGAGAAAATATTTAGGGTAGAGTTTTTACCATCCACGTTGATGTTAGTTTGTATCCATGAGTTTTTGGAGCTTCTAAAGGGTACCATGATTGTGGAGGATTATTTAGACAGGTTCACATACATGCCTCTTAATTCCCAGGATATGGTTCAATACCCATTCTTCAAAGTTCGGTCTTATGAGAAGGGTATCAACAGAGACATCCAAGAAAGTGTTTTCTCCTTGTGCATCCCCTCTTATGGGGGGTGGGGTGGGGGGTGGGGTACTGAAGTGGGCTATGGTCATTGAGAGATTCTTGGTGAAGGGATAAATGGATGTGGCCTATAGTTGTGGTCACAAGGATGAGGCTTTGGTAATATTTTGAAGATGTCAGAGGATGAGATCACAACACAGGAGGCATACCCATTCCTAGACTCAAGAATGGGGAATTGTGGTGCAAGAGTCATGCTGGGGATTATGTCAGTTGTAGGGGAGGAACTGTTACTCTTGTGATGGTCAGTGACATCTTTACAGAGACTTTCTGAACCTCCATTCCATGGAGAGGGATCTGGTAGAAGGTCCCCCCTTGTAAAAGGTAGATTTGGGAGTATAGATTTCCCCAAGAAGGAATACATGGTAGAGGATCTGGGTGAGTAGTAGTCAGTAGCAATCGGTTCAAGGTGTTTCCACTACCACCACCAGGTGGTCCACCCCAGGCTTAGGGAGCTAGAGGATGCGAGAAAGGATAGCGGCATGCCATAGAAGCCTTTAAACCAAAAGCTTCAATGATGAATAGAGGTTTTATATATGTCCTTTATACTTTTTTTAGAATCAATTGATAGAAATTGTTGTGAGATACTATTTTATTTATGTTTCTTACTCGAGGTTAAACTAGGGTGATGTGGGGAGCTAGAGTAACACTGTGTTGGTGTTATTCAATGTATATTTGATTACATGAGGAAGAGTGGTCCTTCCCGCATCAAGAAACATTTTATTACATGAGAAAAATCATGAGGGTGAGTTAGTGTCACCCAAAGAAGATAATATTGAGGTTTGGTGGATGAGTCTCTCAGACTTGTGTGTTCGGGGCTAGGTGTCATGTTGGTGGTTACAACAGAGGGCCCAGTAAGACCCAATGTGATCATTTAAGAATCCCTTTATTTCTCATTTGTACCCTCATGTGCTTGGAGTTATCTTTGTACATGAGACACTCAAGGAGAGATGTGGTATGGTTTTACGTAGCTTTGGACACATGAGGAAGAAGGATGATTTTTCAACTGAGATGAATTTTTTGTGAAGTGATCAACACCTTGTGGGAGAGTTAGTGCGGACAAAAGAAAATAATTTCGAGGTGTGGTGGAAGAGTTCCTTATAACTGCTGGTTTAGGGGAGGCTGTGTGATAGAGCATAAGAGAAGGTCATGACCTTTCTAGTGGAGTTTTTCTGCTTGAACCATTTTTCTTGTTGGCCCTGGGTTGAGTAAAATGTTTTCATTCAGTTTATCCCATTTATTTTGGTGTTTTTGGGGAACCTACTGAGTATTTTTATACTCACCCCTATACAGGATTATCTCACACGTGTTGTGTCTTGTGCAGACCACATGCCTTTCAACGTATTCCCTCGAGGACCCGACATAGGAGGAGTTTAATAAGCTAGACTGACTAAGGTGTTTACTAGAGCTAGGATAATAATCTTTCCTCTTGATTCATTTTATACTATTCCCCTCCATAAGATATGGTTGGGTGATTTTATTGTTTTCTTTTAGTTGGTGTGTGTTTTTTTCATTTCACACTTTAATACTTTGGTTGTACTCTGGTTTGGGATATTTGTATGAATGTATTTTAGTTTCTAGTTTTTATATCTCTATACTATTTAATCAAGGTGTTTTGGGGTGCATGTGTACATGTAATTTTGTAAAAGTCTTCAGATCTATGTGATATTCCTTCTCAATGCTTGTCACCAACCCCTATCCTATTGAGGCGGGCATGGGGAGTTACGACCTAAGCCCCATTGGGTTGGGTCATATCAGAGTTTTATCAAAGTGGGGTTTAATTTGGGACCACAATGTCATGATATTTTTTTGGTTTTCATAGCTACAATGTTTGGGTGTTTTGAGTTCATCTATCACACTACTATAAAATGACCCTATACTCACAATTTGGAACCGTACATATAGCACATAAAACCATGGTTAAAGGCTATACCCACAGTTCAAAGAACTGTGGGAGCTTAAACTGTCGGTATAACTCTCATCGACAGAAAAAATTTGAAAAAGGATATAACAATGGTTATGAAAATTGAAAATAGGTTTATTCCATAGTATTAATAACACTATAACCACTTTTCTAAAACTGTATCTATAGGATTTAAAAAAAATCCCCCCCCCTGGATTCAAACTCTGGACCACCTCTTCCCACACCACACACCACATGCCTAACCACTACACCACATATATTTGTTGATATATAAATATATATTTACTTATATATATATATATATAATTACTTATATATATATATATATAAACCAAGGATATACATGGAAAATAGTGGCCAGAGTGTTTCCTATGGAAATTGTTTTCTTCCCACGAGAATTTTTTTGTCTCGAATTTATACGGGAAAGATATACCCATGGTTTACCAAAACCGTGGTTATAGGTTAGACCTATAAAAATGGTTTTTTAGAACCATGGGTATAGTTTTTTAATCAAACCCTTTACCAACATTTTCTTGGAGAACCGTGGGTATAGTTGTTGAAAAAAAACCTATAACCATAGTTTTAAAAAACCGCGGGTATTGGTGGGATATAAACCCATGGTTTTGAGAAAAACATGGGTATAGATTTAAAATTCGAACCTATATACATGATTTTCCAAAACCATGGCAATAGGTTTCCTATACCCATGAGTTTAGGAAAATCGTGAGTATAGGGGTGACCTATACCCATAATTTCTTCCAAAACTATGGGTATAGGGTCCTTTTATAGTATTGTCAGGCCATATATTCTAGTATTGTTGTGGTGTCCATTGTATCCACTCACCAGGGCTCTGATAACCTACTTCTTGGGTTAGTACACTATGAAATTGTTCATATGGAAATAATGGTACATGCATCTTATATGATTAGGTTTTGGTTTTCTCCATTTCCATCTTGAGTAAGCTCCTCGGATATACTCTTTGACAATAATGCATCCTGATTATGTTTTAGGATTCCTCTAAAATGGTATCCAAATAGGGGTCCACAACATGATTGTGATGAAGATCTTCCCCATGATAAGGATTCAGTGTAGGGCACTAGTTCTGAGGCGTTACCTCCGGGTGGTCAGCTAGTTGAGCCATCACCCGTAGCAACTAGTTGTTCCAATAGTTCAGGTCAAGGATGCATAGAGGATGATTTAACTAAATGAGTTATAGAGGTTATGAACTCTGAGGTACCAGGGTGATCCAGACCCCCAGACATCCGATGACTAGCTTGAGGCCATCACATGAGTTTTCTGCATAGTAAGGACACCTCCTGATCAGATGTTGGTCCTAACAGTGATCCATTTTCATGGATCAGCTGAGCGATGCTGGATTTTAGTGAAAGAGTACCATGATAAGTTTATTATCACTTGGGAGGAGTTTGAGTGAATCTTAAGGGTCTAGTTTTACATATCTATGTTAAGTTCAGTGTGTATCTAGGAGCTTCTGTAGCTTCGGCATGGTAGCATGAATGTTGTAGAGTATTCAACAAGGTTCGCAGATGTATCTCATTACTACCCAGATATGGTTCAAGAACCATTCTTAATAGGTCAAAACTTAGAGAATGTAATTTTTAGAGACATCCAAGCTGGTGTGGTCTCATTGTGACGCCCCTCTTATGCAGTGGTTCTAAAGATATCATTGGTTATAAAGAGCTTCTTGGTGGAGGGATGTATGGATGTGGCCTATAGTGGTGGTAACAAGGTTGAGTCATTTAAAATAGATGGTAGATAGTAGAAGACAGGATCATAGCACAGAAGGCATACCCATTCCTAGATTTAGGCATGTGGGTCTATGGTGCAGGAGTTGCACTAGGGATTAGATCAGCAGTAGTAAAGGCACTGTTGTGCTTACGATGTTTAGGGACATCTTTATAAATATTTTCTAACCCACCGTACTAATAAGAGGGATATTTTTGATAGGCTTACTTAGTAGATTCAATATTTAGATCAAGTAGTTTTGTAATATGGAGGATGTAGTGGAGGATTTGGGAGAGAATTAGTTGGTGGTTGGTGGTTCAATGTGTTTCCACCACCACCCACAAGTGGTCCATGATATGCTCATGAAGCTAGAGGATGCAGCTGAGGATAGCTATAAGTCATAGAGGCCTTTTACCCAGAAGATTCGAGGATGAATATAGGTATACACTATGTCCTTTTTGACTTTTTTGTATTAGAAATTCATATAAACTGTTGTGAGGTAATCTTTTCCTTCCACTTCTTCCTCAATGTTAAATTATGGTGACACGGGGAGTCAGTGTAACCATGTGTTTCTATTATTTGACATTTGATTTTGATGAATGAATAAGGGAGGTCCTTCCCCCATAGAGACATATTTTTATGACATGAGAAATACCATGATGGTGAGTTGGTGCCACCCAAAGTGGATAGTATCAAGGTTTTGTGGATGAATATCTCAAACTTTTGTGTTCAGGGTTGGGTGGCATGTTGGTGGTTGTGATAGAGGGCCCGATAAGACCCACTATGAGCAATTGAGTTTCCCTTTGTTTTGGGTTAGTACCATCATAGGATTTGCATTATATTTTTATAAGATACACTCAAGGAACGATGTGTGGTAGTTTGATGTGGCTTTGGACTCATGAGGAAGTGGGACACATTCCCAACCAAGAAGAATTTTTAGTGATGCATCCAAAAACTTATGGTAAAGTTAGTTCCACCCAAAGAGAATAGTGTTGAGTTGTGGTGGTTGAGTTCCTTATACTTGAACATTTATGGTGAGGTTTGAGATGGAGTGTCAGATTAGATCCTGACCTTGCTAGTATAGTTTATCTTCTTGATTATTTTTTTAGCAGCCTTAGTAGAGGGATTTATTTTATTAGAACCTTTCCGTAGTGGAATAGTTAGACCATATAATTATTATATAGTTTGGATTGGTTTCCTACCATCCATACTCAGTTGGTATTCCACTAGTGGGTGTGGTTGTGTTTCTATTTTGTCAAGCTATATTGTAGTTGGAGGTTTTAAGATAGGGGTTCTGGTCAGACCTAGAGTTTACACTTGGGAAAACCTATCTTGTTTGTTGGTACTGTCACATACTCATAATCAACCATTAATGAAATAAACTTGAAGATGATGTTGTACAGTATGTCCATGGGTGGATGTGAACTTCTAGGATATGTCAGTATCTGCGCCAGGTTAGCGAGGTGGTGTACTACTAGGATTTATGATTGTCGATGGACCGTGGTCCTTAGTGAATTTCCTACTATCACAGATAAGGATATATATACCTCCTTTTTCATGTTTTTGACCTGGTTGGATCTAGACATGGGTGAGTTTTTACCTTGGTAGTTCCCATTAGTGCCTGCTTGTAAGAAGCAAGGGAACCCTTGGTGAGCTCACTAGCATGGGAGTTCTAGTAGAGAGGTTAGTTTCTTCCCTCCTTCATGAACTACCACAAAACTGGGCAAGTCAGGTGCCTGCCTTTATCAGTGCTAACGGAAAAGCACTGATAATGGGGTAGGCCTTTATCAGCGCTAAAAAAAGCGCTGATAAAGGGCACATTTATCAGTGCTTTAAATATCCCTTTATCAGTGCTTTTCTTAGCACTGATAATATTTATTGTATACATTAAATAAAAAACACATGTTATAACTATATATATATATATATAATTAAATAATTATAAGATTAATAATAAATATATTTATTTGATTTATAATATTTATTAGATTTATTAATTCATTATATATTTATTAGATTTATTAATTCATTATATTTATTAGATTTATTAATTCATTATATTTAATATATATATTTTTTATATTTTTTATTTTTAATGTATTTGTTTTATTTATAAATATATAATACGTTTTAATATATATATGTATAATTAAAATTATTTAATATATATTTGTTTTCCAATGAATTGGGGTCAATAAATATATCATACATGCATATATATATATGTGTTTTCCAATGAATTGGGGTCAATAAATATATCATAAATATATATATATATATGTGCATATTGAATAATGTTCATTTATAGATTATAATTCATTACGTTACCCATATAATATATATGTTATAAAATATGTACACTTATAATGAAAATTAAATTATATTTAAAAAATAAATATATATTTTATTATATTTTCAATGATATATATATAAATATATGTTTCAAATAATTTTATAAGTATAAATAGAGATATATATATTTAGAGTTAAATAAATATATAATAATATAAGGAAATTCTTAAATTTATATATTTATCAGCGCTTTTATTAGCACTGATAAACTTCGTATTTATCAGTGCTACAAAAACGCTGCTAAAGAGTGTCTTTATCAGCGCTAAAATGAAAAGCGCTGATAAAGTCACTCTTTATCAGTGCTACAAAAGCGCTGATAAAGTCCAACCTTTATCAGCGCTAAAAAAGCTCTAATAAAGGTGGTATTTATTATCGCTTTTCATTTTAGGGCTGATAAATACCCCCTTTATTAGTGATTTTTACTGGCTCTAATCAAGGTCCACGAGGGATTTATAAAATCCACCGGGTTATCCTCCTCCTCCCCGCACCCTGTCAAGCTTTTGCAGAAGCCCTCCTTTGCGCCACTGCCTCCTCTCCACCGTGACCTCCTCTCTGCCATTGCCGCCACCTCCTTCTCCTCCTCCTCCGCCGCGGCCGCCGCTGCCTCCTCCTCCTCCAGCACCTACTTCTCCTCCTCCTCCTCCTCCACCGCAGCTCCTCCTCTTCTTCCTCCTCTTGCGATGTGGCCTCCTCTCCTCCGCTGCTCCTCCTCCTCCTCCACCTCCACTATGGCCCCCTCCTCCTCCTCCTCCACAGGTTCCTCCTCATCCTCCTCCTCCTCCACCTATTCTGCTGTCGCGACTCCTCCTACTCCTCCTCCTCCATCGTGGCCTCCTCCTCCTCCACCTCCTCCTCCTCCTCCTCCTACTCCTCCTCCTTCTCCTCCTCCTCCTCCTTATTCTCCTCATCCGCCTCCTCCTCCACTCCCTCCACTACCTCCACGCTGCCTCTGTGCTGCCACTGCACTGCCTCCGCACTGCCTCCGTGCTTCCTCCGCCCGCTGCCTCCGGTGCCTCCGCTATCGATGCCTATTTCTCCTCCGCCACCGGGTCCCCTTTCTTAAGGTGAGTAAAATTGAATTTGCATGAATTAATTATGTTTTCATTTATTGTCAATATTGAGATTAATTATGATTTGGCGTGATTCTTGTGTGTGATGCTTGTGTGTGTGACACATGTATATGTGGTTGGTTACTTGTTTGATCTTGATTAGATCTCCCCACTTACGATTGGTTTACTTGTGAATTGATCTTTTTGAGTGGGTTTTGGTTCCTTTTATGCTTTGGTTCATTATGTGAACCTTTGGGGTTAATTATAATTCCCCTTGTATTTATTTAATTAATTTTTTTTGTATTATTTTGGCCTCCATAAGTGAACTATTGGATGTAGGCATATTCATATGTGCACAGGGTGAAAATATGGATTCGCACAGAAATGATAATGGCTTTATAAAATGATGCTCACTTTAAATCCAGGATTTCAAAACAATTTCCCTCCTTTCCTCCTTATTTTCCTTATCCCTACTCCTTTCAAATGGTTCTTATAAAACCCCAATGTATCAAAAATGGATCCTTGGTTCCCAAATTTCAAATTTAGTTTCAAATATGTTCCCTAAATCTAGGTATGTTTGGCTTCTTGAGGTGTGATTTTGTTTCTAAATGGCATAAAGGCCTGTTTGGAATCTTCAGAGCTTACATGGTGTTTTCCCCTTGGTTTTGAAAATGGAATTTGATTTGTAAATTTTAAAGATCTATTGGTATTTTGTGGTGTTTTGGAAATTGGTTTTGAAACTCATGTGATGTATAGGCCCGGTTGGCACTTGTGTGTGACTTGATATATGATGGGAACCTCTATGGTTGTCCCTCTATGGAGTGGTTTTCCACATAGTTGGTGTTGGAGATTGAGAAAGACATGCATAGAGTCATCTGTGTGTTATTGGTTTATACCATGCATATGATGGCCTCTTCATTCTCTAGTATACTACTATAATGGAGCATCAATGTTGGTTGTTTACTATGGAGGTACACCATATGTCGGCAGGTGAGTTTGAACCTAGTCAGTCTAGGGATTTCTTCTAGGTATGTTTAGGTAATTCTAATGATTACCAATCTATATGTTCTTCTTTATTTTTCTGCACTTTGGTTGTCTACTTTTCCAGTATTTTTCAACTTTTATTGTTTAAATTAATTTCATCATGAGGTATGTTATCATTATTTGATTTTATAGATGCTGATAGACTATGATAATTATGGATAAATACATTTCATATTTTTCATAGGTGTATATATGAAAAAATATTGAAGGGATTTCCCCATGAATACAAATTTGGACTCATTAGTCCTCACACCATTTCTACACTGCAAGAAGAAATAGTTTCTGATATTTAGGCTGAATTAATGTCAAATCTGCTCAGAACGTTTCAAAGCAGAATTATGACTGACAGACTCTTTTTAATACCAACGTTACAGGGGTAAAAATCTAAATTTTAATCATATAAATTATATTATCATTTCTATCAGTACTTATTCCTTTTTTTGTTTTTAGGGAACATTGGATGCTCATTTCAATAAATTTGGATACTCCAAAAATTTATTTTCTGGATTCACTGCATGGATATCTAACAGGATGACCACACATGATGGCGATTGTCAATTCATAATACACAAGATCCAAAATTTTAGAACTAAATATCTAGTTATATAATTTATATTATCTTTTAATGAGGATTCTGTTATGATATGGTAGTGTATGAATATTGTCTAAAGGCTGGAATGAATCCAGGGCCTAAGGATGACAATGCGCACAAGATCTACAAATGGAGAAGTATCTAGGTATATATAATTATATTTCACTATCAAAATACATATCAAAACAAATTACTTATGTTTCTCGATGTTTCTGCAGTGTCCAAAACAAACAAATGACAAGGACTGCAGTTATTATGTTTGTAAATTTATGAAAGATATCACATTTCATGAACAAACTAGAATCCCTGAAGAGGTATTTTTGAAAATAATTACTACTTAATTTAAAATAATCATTAATCCTTTGTGTATTAATATTTTTTCAGTACTACTAAGACTGTCATAAAAACTCTTATTCAAAAGATGATATAAATGTGTTTAGAAACGAATGGGCAGCGTACCTGATGGAAGAATGTAAACAAATAAGATAATGAAGGTGAATTCCTAATACTTATGTTATCTTTATATGGTCATTGATATCCCCCTTGTTTACACTTATTGAGCATCTATGATCACACTTTCTTATGTTTCATATCCTTAGATTAGTGAATTTCTACTACTCGGTTTGAAATTGACATAAACTTTAGAAAACAACACAAGTGACATACGGGAAACCGAGAAAACACATTTTTATTGTTTTTATACTTTAGGAAAAACTATCCATCAGTCATTTTTGATGTGTACGAATTTAACACACCTCAATCCGACACACGTTATGACCGACATGGCTAAAAGTGTCTTATATCAGTTTGGAATTGAAATTAACTTTAGAAAACAACACAAATGACATACAAAATACCAAGCAAACGCATTCGGATAGTTTTGATACTTTAGGAAAATGATCCATGAGTCATTTGTGATGTATAAGAATCGACCAAACATCAATCTGACGCATAATGTGACCATTATGGCTAAAAGTGTCTGATATCAGTTTGAAATTGACATAAAATTTTGAGAACAACACTACTTACATACGGAATACTGAGCAAACGTGTTTGGATTGTTTTGATACTTTAGGAAAACGATCCATGAGTCATTTTTGATGTTTAAATATCGACCGCACCTCAATACAATGCACGGTGTGATCGGTATGGCTAAAAGTTACTGATATCAGTTTCAAATTGACATATACTTTAGAAAACAACACAAGTGACATATGGAAAACTGAGCAAATTCATTCGGATTATTTTGATACTTTAGGAAAAGTATCCACTAGTCATTTGTGATTTGTACGAATTGATCTCACCTCAATATGACACACGGTGTGACCGACATGGCTAAAAGTGTCTGATATCAGTTTGAAATTGACATTGACTTTAGAAAACAACAAAAATGACATACGGAATACTGATAAAACATTTTCGGATTGTTTTGATACTTTTAGAAAAAGATCCATTAGTCATTTGTGACGTGTAAAAATCAACCACACCTCAATCTGACGCACGGTGTGACCGGCATGGCTAAAAGTGTATGATATCAGTTTGAAATTGACATAAACTTTAGAAAACAACACTACTGACATACAAAATACTAAGAAAACGTGTTTGGATTGTTTTGATACTTTAGAAAAACGATTTATGAGTCATTTATGACGTGTACGAATCAACCACATATCAATTCAATGCACGGTGTGACTGGTATGGCTAAAAGTGTATGATATCAGTTTCAAATTGACATAAACTTTAGAAAACAACACAAGTGACATACGGAAAACAAATAAAATGAATTCGTATTGTTTTGATACTTTTGGAAAATGATCCATGAGTCATTTGTAATGTGTAAGAATCGACCGCACCTCAATCCGATGCACGGTGTGACCTGTATGGCTAAAAGTGTCTGATATCAGTTTCAAATTGACATAAACTTTAGAAAACAACAAAAGTGACATACGGAATACTGATCAAACACATTAGGATTGTTTTGATACTTTAGGACAATGATCCATGAGTCATTGGTGACATGTAAGAATCAACCTCACCTTAATCCAACACACGGTGTGACTGGTATGGCTAAAAGTGTCTGATATCAGTTTCAAATTGACATAAACTTTAGAAAACAACACAAGTGACATACGGAAAACCAATGAAACACATTATGATTATTTTGATACTTTAGTAAAACGATCCATTAGTCATTTTTGATGTGTACGAATTGACCGCACCTTAATCAAACGCACAGTGTGACCGACATGGATAAAAGTGTCTGATATCAGTTTGAAATTGACATTAACTTTAGAAAACAACAGAAATGACATACGAAATACTGAGTGAACGCACTAAGATTGTTATGATACTTTAAGAAAACGATCCATGAGTCATTTTTGACGTGTACGAATTGACCGCACCTCAATCCGACACATTGTGTGACCGGTATGGCTAAAAGTGTCTGATATTAGTTTGAAATTGAAATAAACTTTAGAAAATAACACTATTGACATATAGAATAAAAAGAAAACATGTTTGGATTGTTTAGATACTTTTGGAAAATTATCCATGAGTCATTTGTGATGTGTATTAATTGACCTCACCTCAATCCGACGCACGGTGTGATCGGTATGGCTAAAAGTGTCTGATATCAGTTTCAAATTGACATAAAATTTAGAAAACAACACAAATGACATACAGAATACTGAGAAAACACGTTCGGATTGTTTTGATAATTTCGGACAATTATCCATGAGTCATTTTTGACATGTATGAATTGACTGCACCTCAATCCGATTCACGGTGTGACTGGTATGGCTAAAATTGTAAGATATCAGTTTCAAATTGACATAAACTTTAGAAAACAACACAAGTGACATACGGAAAACCGATCAAATGCGTTCGTATTGTTTTGATACTTTAGGAAAATGATCCATGAGTCATTTGTGATATGTATGAATCGACCACACCTCAATCTGACGCACAGTGTGACCGGTAATGCTTTTTATTAGATAAAGAATCAGTATTTATTAAATGAGATAAATCATCCAAAAACATATTGATTTTACATTATTCCCTTTCATTGTTATCAGAATGAAAACATTTGAGTTTAAAATTTCATATTTTAGTTTCACATTTCTATATTAATGTATTCTTTCATATTAATGTTCTAATTTATTTCATTGTTGTATTACTAACATAATATTTGGTTTCTTATATAGGTGAATTTTTTTCCTTGAGTTCAGATGCTTTTTTCAGCAACAAATACCATGGATGACAATTTTTGAGAGTGGATCATGGATATCAAAGGATGAAACATGAATGTTTATAACTGTTGTTGAATAATTTTAATTTTAACCATGTAAAAAAATGTTTGAAATGTATATAGCAGTGTGTTTTTTTATTCATGATGTTAAGTAAATGTATATACCATTGTCTGTCAAAATATTGTGTGTGGGTGCTATTTTGTGCAGGTGTGCATGTGCTATGTTGTGTAGGTATTCTGGTTTGTGCAGGTGTGCAGGTGTGCAGGTTCTGTTTTGCAAGTGTAGGGGAAGGTGCCTTTATCATCTCTTTTTCGAGCAATGATAAAAGACACCTTTAACAGTGCTAAAAGAGCGCTGATAAAGGACCCCCTTTTTCAGCGATCCTAAAAGCACTGATATATGATACCTTTATCAGTGCTAAAAAAAGTGATGATAAAGGGACCCCCCCTTTATCTACGCTGGCATTAACATCGCTTTTCTAGAGCTATTAATGTTAGTTTTTAGAAATGATAAAAGGACAAGTTGTAGAAGTGATGGAATTTCACTTTTCAGGGATGAAATGACCTAAGGTAGGGATAATTAAATGGATCATGTTTTGACCTTCAATACTTTGGAATATTTCATAGAATATTTTTGAAGTCATGCATTGAGTCAATATAAGAATATGGGGCCCAAAGAGCCTCAACGTGGTGATTTTAAAAATATTAAGTATATCTTGTCACATGCACATAATTTCTCTTGAAACATTTAATAACTTATGATCGGAGTCTTGGATCATAATTTTGAGGTTGTTCTTGAGTTAAGTATATCAGGTTTTCCTAATGCACGACTTAAAGTCATCTGCGATGGAAATTTTTATTATGTGAGTTGGCAAAGCATTATGTGGTGGATTAATTAATTAAATATAAATTTCATCCAAATATAATCTAATTCCCCCTCCCCCTACCATGTTTAAATGAAAGACACAAAGAGGATAATCCCTCTCTACTCCCCCTTTGGGGACAGGCAGAAATGAGCCAAAATTGAAGCAATACAACACTATTGATATCTGTTCTTAACAACGATCACCATCAATTCAAGGAGTAGAATGATCTAGGTTTTTTTATACACCGAAATTTTTGGAGTTTCACCCTATAGGTAGGATGTTTTGAGTTTTTGTCCTGATCCACTTTGTTATGCATTGATTTAAGGTTTTAGAGCATAATTTAAATTGCTCAAGATCCCTCATATGTTGATCTGTAGGTTTTGGGGAAAATTAATGAGAATTATGTATTTTAAAAGGCAATTCCTAACTTCAACTACCATCTACACATCATGTAGTCCAGTGGACACACTATTTATACCTTATTATTCAAGGAAGAAGAACTTTTGGGGTTGACATGCCATGTACTAGAGTTACACGTTGGGTAGTGCCCCCATGTTGTGTGGCCATGCGAGATGGCTTGGGTAATCTATGTAAAAGTACATGAAAATGTAGAAATACATTGATAATGTACCTAAAAAAAGATATAATACATAGAAATAGGGAAACTACATGGATATGTGGACATTAACCTTGAACATTCTATGTATTATAGGATATATAGTGTGAAAGGGATATGGCTGACTAGTACGTCTAGAGGAAGAACACAACCAGGGGATAGGTGAAGCGGAACCCACCATGTATGGTCTGCAAATTACATATACTCCTATATTAATTGGAAAAAAATTTATATTGGATACACAACTAGGTTATTGGGGGGGGGGGGGGGGGGTTCACATGTTGTGTGGAACCCAGTGCAGGTCGTGCAATCCTTTAAGATATTATTGAGATCTTCCACCTTCCGTATCTCTTTTATTGGAACTCAGATTAATGCTAGCGAGTAAACTATAACTAGGTATTTTTACATGTATAAAATTATGGTGTTCTATTTTTAGGCCTACATGATACTAAGTGGCATGTTTTAAGAAAGACTCTTTTGTAGTGGTGGTTAACCTTAGGAAGTAATTAGTGTGAATCACCGAGGTGACATCAGGGTCGGTTCCCTTCCCTTTCACATTAAGATGTGGGTCCCTAGGAATATTTTCTCCAATAGATTGATGTGGTTTACAAATAAGGAATTTGGGAGTAGTACTCCCCTATTGAATCATGGTGTGATTTTCCTACACCTTTCTTCTTTGGTAGAGATGGTACTCCCCACATCATGGGTGTGGGTTCTATACCTCTGGGTGGTTCTTCTAGGGTTGGTACTCCCCTGATGGATTATGGTGTATGTTCCCTTTATCATTTGAATAGTTATAGATAGTACCCCCTTGTCATGATAAGGTGAAGGAACTCCACACTTGTTGGATAGATAGAGCAGGAACTCCCTTTTTGGACTAGGGTGTAGGTCCTCTATCCATGGAGTTGGTACTCCCAAGTCATAATAAGGTGTGGTTCCTCTATCTTTGATGTATAGATAGAGTGGTTACTCCCATGTCATGTTAGGGTGTAGGTCCTCTATCCTTGGAGCTGGAACTCCCTTATTTTTCTTAGATACGAGTCCTCTAAACATGATATTCCAGCAAAGTTAGCACTCCCCTACCGTAATAGGGAGTAGTCCATTAGCTTGGGGTCGGTACTGACTTTTCATTTTTGGGTTCAGTTCCCCCATAGTAATTCAAGATGGAAGAGTTGTACACCTCTACCATACCATGGTGCAAGTCCTCTAGCCATAAAGTGGCACTCCCCACATCATGGGTACGATTCTTTTATCTTTGAGTGGTACTCCCCTGTCATTCCAGGGTGGAGTTCCTCACCTATGGATTATTAATCCCCCATAAACAAGTAGCAGTGGGGATTAGGTCCTTCATTAGAGTTAATTTTACCTTGTCTATTGAGTACAATTAGGAGGATCCGGCCCCTTGACTAGTTACATGCGACACCGTTCTTGGAGCTAATACTCCCTAAAATATAGGTCAATGGCTATATGAGGGTCCCTCCATTATCTCTCGGTTGAGGGGATGTATACGGTGCATAGTATGGAGTAGTGATTACTCAACTGTGTTACATGGTGAGGGGTGGGACACTCCAGTTTGGTTTTTACAGCCTTGCGTAGGATGCATCTTAGTGATGTCAGGACCTATGGTATTATGCACTAGAGCTAGGCCTAGTTAGTGATTCCTGATGGATTCTTTCTCTCAGACAGGTTCTATCTAGAATGGATGACCTCGTGGAGTGTGCTCTCTTGGTTTTGTGATACCATTAGAGAATCATGTAGAAACATGTTTCTAGCTATGAGGTCAGAACCTCATGAGAATAGTAGTTTGAGATGAGTATACCTGGATGTTTCTGGGAGTCCTTGTGGTTTTTTCATGTGTCTGGGTTGAAACCCCTTTTGGGTGGAGCTAATGTGTCATTTATTGCTGAGGATGGTTCAAGATGGAGTTTCCATTTTGATTTGGGTCCCTCTGGCAAGGTCGAGCAGACTATTTCCTTTCATTTTGTCCCTTCACTTTTGGGTTTTTATGGTTCCTAATGAGTATTATTATACTCACCCTCATATGGTTTTTTCCTCCATGTGTTGTATCTTGTGTAGAACACATTCCTTTACACTTTTAGTAACAATATTTTACTCTGTTTTGAGATAGTTTTATATATGCATTTTAGTTTCTAATTTCTATATCTCCTAACTATTTCACTGAGGTATTTATGGGTGTTTGTGTATAGGTACTTTAGAAAGAGGCATTCCATATGTGTGATATTCCCTCTTAGTGCTTATAGTTAGCCCCTAGCCTATTAGAGGTAGGATTGGGGATTTTCAGATCAGGCTTCGTTGGGTTTTTTCATGACATAATTAAATATCTAATTAATAAGAGAGAAATGGAAATATAATGTTCATATGGAATAACATATATTTAGGGTTCTAAGTTGGATAAAATTTAAGGATATTGAAGACAGAGACATGGTGGAAAAGTTTAAGTATTTATAAATATTGATTGATGTCACTAATCATAAACAATTTAATGATCAATGGAATGTTTAGGTCCTTAAAACCATAAATCTATGACAATTTAAAAGACCATCGGTTAAAAAAAGTTAAGTTATTCAGATGAAAACATTTAAGGTCATTATGATAATATTGATTAATTATTTTAAGGCCAATGTATATAAGGAAATATACTTGATATATTTCTATAAACAAAATCTTCTCTTTTAGTTATGCTTTGATCACTCTTACAAAGAAATCAATATCCATAAATTAATTTTTTTTTATTACTGAAGCAGTAAGATTAAGTTTTTATAGATCATAAGACCCATCAAAGAGTGATTTTTTTCTTTTTGTCTCTAACTATTTTCCAAAACCGTCTTGGTTAATATATTAATATATATACCAAAAAATTAATACTAATAGTTCATCATTAATATTTATTCATTAATTTTTTTAACTAAAAGTAATGTTGTATTAACCAGGACACCACTTATACAAGTTGTAGGCAAGAAACCCTTATCATCCCTCAGTCATGGGTTTAAGCCCTACCACCTTACTGGATGTGACGGGTTGTCACCCTATATATAGTTTTTCATTTTTCAAAACTATATTTTTATAATTTCTAGGATGTTACCAAAAACTTGATGAACATCCATGAAATTTAATCATTTGATAATTTTTTCTCTATGGTCTTTAATACAACATTTTTTAATGCATAATACTCTTATTTGAAAAATATTAGTTATCATAAAAAAAATAAAGGTTATAAGTAAATTTAAAATAATGTCTCTAAATTGTAATGGAATTATTCCTCAAATAAATTTTCCACTAAAACATATGCTAAAATAATGTGTTTTATTTCCAAAAATTTATTCCAAAATATCCATAATCTTGGTAGGAATTCTTTATAAAATAACTAAAAGATGTGAATTAGAACTATAACAAATGATCAACATTAATCCCATAAACCAATGATGGTATCCATAAATATTATTTTAATAGAGACATAAGTACTTATATTTTACTATTAAAAGTTTAACTTAGGGTTATATTATATTTTCTATGTTTTCCTAAATCTAGTTCACAAGGCTACTACTAAACTTACTCTAATACCAACTTCTGCACCCCGATTGGTTCCTAATATAATTATATTAGCATAAAATACAATGAAATCATATCCTAAAGGAATGAATAGTTTATTAGTCTTGGTAATCTATATATATATACGAGTCTTGTATTTCAAATGAATACACAAATTACAACATAATTTTTTTCCTTTCGAGAATAAATTAATTCCCTCTAACATATTCTTTAATATGCATCTAAAAAAATTTTATGGATTCCATGGTAATGGAAACAAAATAAAGGTTATATAAAATGAATATTAAGTTTTAATTATAGAGGAAAAAATAATAAATCAAGGAGAATAATCAATATGGAATGGTAAATAACTGAGCATAAATTCCATATAGTGAATAAAATGATAAATAATTTCTTAAAATATATAGACATATAAATAAATGAGCACACACTACATTTAAACAACTTGTTAAGGAACAATCAATATGGCGAGGTAAATAACTTAATACACATGCCATTTCATCAACAAGGTGAGAATTAAATGCATCTAAATATTTTTTATAGTAAAAACCCTTTAGATAATAATAAATTAAATGAATGAAATACTTAATTATTGGATTTCATGTATCTAAAATTTGAAAAACAATACCACTAAAATATTTTCTCAATACTATTTAATCTAAACTGATTCTTCTATAAAATAAACTTGATGGGTTTATCGCCAACTGATTTATTCTCATGAGACTATCGATGCATCAAGGGGATTTTTATAATATTTCCCTGAACCATTTCATGCATTTCCAAATCATTCGTTATATATCAAATAAAATTTATTTAATTCATGAACAACATTCCTTATCAAATATCCTTATTGAGTAAAAGATACTAATTTATCACCATTTCCCTAATTAATCAAATAACATTGAAAGTAAATATCATATGTAAAAAAGGTATAATGTTTTGGAAATAATTATATACATTAAAAAATAATATGGATATTTAAGATAAATTTAATGTACTATAAAAAATTATCATAATGAGGTGATTTTTTCATGTTAAAGTCATCAATCAGAAAAGAAAATGAGATTGCAAAGACAACTTTTACCACTTGGTAATTTTCAATTCAAAACCCGTTGGATGGGATAATTCAAAGTGAAACTTTAAATACCATGATGTATGAGAGAATCATGATATTAAATGAAAAAGGGGAAGTATACACACCATAATAAAAAAATTGGTGCATAATAACAAATAATTCTCAATAGAATGTAAATTGAGATAAAATCCCTTACCTTATATTTACATTTGGTTAAGCATTCTTTAACGTCATATGTAATGGTGTTAAAAATGTTAATAACTTATTAAATTACCATAATAATGTGCATTATATCATATATAACCCTTTTGTAACATCGTATCTCTTAGTTTTTTAATAATCTTTCACTATTTTCTTTTTTTTCCAGGTTCTAGTTACCGTGTTTTTTTGAGTGTGTTTTGACTTTTTATTTTTTTCCTATTAAATAGATCACGATTTCATCATATATAGAATTTAAAACATGATATAATATTATATATATTAATTATATATGTAGTTATGGTAATCCTTATAGTTTTGATATAGGAAATGAAATACACCATTCATGGTGACAATAGGTTGTAGGAATGTTGTTTCCATTTTCCTTTCATTTTAAAATAATGAAAAGTAATGGTATATATTATTATAATTATAGTATAATATCTAGGTTATATAAATCCAATATGTTTATTAAAACCATCCATAATATATTTTATGTAAAGAGTGAATTAATCGCATCCCTTTGAGGATACGGTAGTCCACACGTCCACAAACGATGTAATCATATTCCCAAAAAATTGAAAGCTTGAAGTTTTATGATATGAAATAGTTAAAAAAGTACAAATAAATTATAAATATAATATATATCATATATAAACTATAAATCCATCATTATTACCAACAATGAAAGGCGGGAATGGAATAATGAACAACATCAGTTCACGAGGCGGTGGACCTTCGTACACATGAACATTGATTACATATCCCATTTGACGGAAGTGTGTGTGAGTGAAGGTCATACAATTAAGATAAATAAATCTCATCATATTTAAGATACTTATTTGATTTTATATTCATGATATAAAATCATTTTAAGGAGTGAATAAATAAATAAAACGAAAGTGCTCGTTGAAGAACATTACCTCTTCTTCGGGTAACTCTTTTTGGTTTATACCAAATGCCTTCCTTGGTTGGATTTATGAAAAAGTGAGGATTATATGATGAGGTTATTTATTTTTGGATCTTATTGGGGCCAGTTTTTTATGATTTAAATTTATTTAGAGGTGTAAATAAGTGAGGGGTGTGAGTGCCCTTTTTTGAGGAGGAGTGACATTCTTGTAAATATAGAAAGGTAAACACTATTGGTAAGTATACATTACATAATGTGCCTAAAATAATGAATTAATTATATACAAGATAGTATATGGTTTAAATATAGCCATAAAATGTGTTTTTTTTGATGTTTCTAGGTCATTTGGATCCTTAATATTAAATTTTAACGATTAAGTAAACTCATTTTCACCTTAATCGCAATAATTAATTTCAATTACTTCCAAAAACATTTTTGGTAAAAAATAAGTTGAACTAGCTAGAAATTATAAATTATTCTATTTAAAAATATGGAATCCATTTTTATAGATTCAAATCACATATTTTTTAGAAATTAATTTAAAATTAATCTCATAGATTGGATGGTAAAACATGTTTTTAAAGTGAAAATGTTCAAATGTTTACAAATTTTTTATATATAAATTAAATATTAAAATGATTCAAATGACCTAAATTCTATTAATATATGTATAATTGATCTAATAATACTTTAAAACCAATTAAAAATATAATTTAAAATTATAAATGATTTTATAAATAATCCAGCTTTCAATTAAATTCAGTATATTTCACTATTCACGAAAAAAATAAAACCTCATAGAAAAATACCAAAAGCTTACTCTAAGATATTTTTGAAATTACATTTAAAAATTAAAGTTTATTTTTTCATATAAAATTTATAAAAGTACTTAATTTTAATTTTAAAATGTGTGCGCCATCAAAAGGGACAAAATTACCTTAAGAAAAATATATATTTTTATGAATAAAATTTGATTTGTTCTTATATTATTCTTATAAAACGTTTTGGATTAATGTAAAAAATAATTTTATTAATATAACACATATATATATTACATTAATATAATTAAATAATAGAAATTAATTTAATTTATTAATACAAAACACATTTGGAAGCATAAAAATAGTTCTGTATAAAAACAGTTCCTTTACATTCAATTGGTTTTTATTTTCAAAAATAATTAATTGATAAATAATGAATTAATTTTATATTTGTGTAAATAATATATTTTAATTAGTTATTTAATGCTATTTATAACTCGTCATTTAATGAATATGTGGTAATTTTCCTTTTAAATTATAATATTAATAGTATTTTGTAAAACTTGATCTTTTGTGTAATACACGCTATCAACGAAATTATTTCTTAGGTGTAAAAAAAGCTAAATCAGGGTACTATATAGATCATTATAAGCTTAGTGTTATATGTAACATAATATAAACACAATGTTTTTTGAATTTCAAGCTATATAATGTATTAAATCTATTTAAAATAGTAAATATGTCATAAAATCCGAGGATGTTATATTCCCTTCTAGTATTTTTGTATCATGTCATACACACTATGAAATAAAATATCATTATTTAACAATTTTGGGGTGTTACATTTGTAAATTATACATTTTATATCAAATACATTCAAAGTGGATGAATTTATTTCCATAACACAAATACATGACATGAACTTTCCACAGAGATTCCTAAACTATTTAATGTGTTCTAGACATTCCCATAACATATAGAACCATTTACCTAATAAAAACTACTTTAGGATTTAATTACCAAGGATAAATGTTAGTAAAATCCAATCTCCAATTTCTAGCTTAAACATTTACTCTTTTATACTATTAACAGGACATAAGAACTTGAACATACCATGCCTTGTACCCTTATCCTTAACACATAAAAAAACAATATAAAAAATTATTTTACTCATTGAAATTATTGAAATATTTCCAATGACGATTAGAGAATAAATTTCATAGCCAAAATTGGCCATAAACGAAATAGTTAGTATTTTCAAGTCATAAAATTAATCAATCATATAGAATATATGAGTAGAAAATATATTTCCTTTGATAAAATTTCAATTACTCAATGAATTTAAAATAATAAGTGTATAATTTTGTTCTTCTCATAAGCATATATATTTATGTGTTTAAGAACTAAAATAGTTGGTTAATATATAAGATTTTAATCTAACAATATAATTTTTTCTAATCTTTCTTAAGAACCATTATTAAGATTTATATCATCCGAAAAAGTTTCTTTTATTAAGATCACCCTTATATAAGATTGATTTAAAATCTAAGTTAGATGATGATGATTTTATTTTTCATATAAAAAAACATTGAATAAGATGAATATCATGTTTTGTATTTATTTATTAAATATAATGATAAAAATATCTCTAATTAAAATGATTAACCATTTTAAAAATTTAATAATCTACATTTTTGGTTGAAGATCAATATTTATCTAAGAAATAAATCCTCTTTAGTGTTTATATCCCCACTTAACTATATATGTATGAAATCATTCCAGTAATATCCTATATGACTCATAGGTAGTAGAGTAGAAACACTTTACCCAATCCATTTTATGGATAAACTCATCATTATTAAGTTATTATACCATATCATAGGGTTTCCCAGTTAAGTGTAACCACATAAAAATACAAAAAATGAGGCACCTCCCTTTTACGGTCACCTTATTACTTTATTACCTTACACAAGATAATCTACACGAACCTATATTTATCATGAAACTACTTGGTTAGATGATTAATTTCTTTAAATTTGTATTATTTGGATGGAATCAAAAAATTTATCTTTTTGAATAAGATTTAATATCACCATCTTATATCATATATTCTCATTACATGTATTCATTCTTCTTGTGACTTAGTTTTTATTCTATATTTCTTCCACTAAATCAATATGTATAAACAATATTGATATGTAATGCTTTACACATATAATATGTAGTGTTACTAACCTAAATTGAAATATAACTATATTCAAATATATCAAAATGTATCAAATACATAAGGCACATGATATCATTTCTTGTAAAGTATTTGAATCATATGGAATCAATAATCCACACAAGAGTCTGCTTGGAGTGAATGGTTTCCAACCCCCACTTTCCTAGATATTGCATAGGCTTCATGTCTATTAAGAAGTCCAACCAAATGTCCTTCCACCCAAGGTTACTTCACTAAAAAGAGACCTCAATTCCATTACAAATATAACACCTAATATGTATAAATTATAAAAAATTTAAATTCAACTTCATAATCTAGTATAATCTAGATTCATGGAAGAAAAAACTAAACAAATTATCTTACATAGCATGAATCTATTTATATGCATGTATGAAAATTTATTGAATCATTTTAACTCTTCAAACTAAAGCATACACCTATTCATAATATAAAAATTTTATTTGTGAATAAAATAGGGAATAAAATAAAAAAATATGCAATTTTTATATTTACATTTGATATTATTAATTATATAAATAAAAATACTTTATATTGGTTCCCAATATGAACTCCTTCATACGAATAATTAAATTAAATTTATATAAATATATGACATTAAATGAAATATTAACATATCATATAAAAATTCAATTTTTAATTTTTTAGATAATCTATATATAACATTTTTTATATTATTTAAAACTTGATCATATAAATGATCAAATCTTCATTTGATATTTTTTTGAATAATTTATTATATAAGGTTTAAATTTGATCATTTCGAATTAAATATTATGAAAAATTCATAATTAGAAATAAAAACTCTATATATTTATATTTTTTAAATTTATAAACACTTTCTAAATTATTTTTATAATTTCCATATAAAAATTATATATATAAATTATTAGTCATGTCACCTTATTATAAAATATATTTAATATTAACTTTTAATATTATAGATATTTATTAAATAAACATTTCATAATGTTTTAATAATTTAATTATGAAAATATAATAATTAAGTAAATAATAATTTTTTTATAAATTAAATAAATATCTAAAAATTAATTTTTATGTAATTTTTAAACATTTTATCAATTATATAAATAAATGTGTAATTTAAATATAGAACAACTAAATTTTTGTTATATATTGTATTTAAGGATTTAATCAATATCATAAGTCAGGATAAGGTATAACTTATTTCGATTGGGTTTCCATGAAATGTGATGGATAACCTATCATTATATTTCTTTTTCAATGAATATAATATGATATAACCTTCTAGAAATGGTGTTATATTTAAAAATATACCTAATATATCCTTGACAATATAAGGATTTTTTTACAAAAATATGTATGATAAAAACCATTGTCATCATCCCTTATGACTTGACATGTTGTACACTATGGTATGTCAAAAATATAAAGGATTACAATTTTTCTTATCCTACTATATCCTATATAATATGGCATGATGAAATTGGATCTTATTATATCTTATATTCTAAATCCATCAATAATTCAGAATCCGAATCATTTTAATGATATGTAATATCATACCAATACAATATATAAATTATTTATTTTTGAAGCATGATTTCATGTGTCTGGAAGCATAGTGAAGATTTGATACAACAGATGGGGTGAGAATACCTTCTCTTAAACCAAAATTTCTAACATTAAATCAAAATGAACTTGTCAAAGAAGTCAATTTTCCCAACTATTATGACATGAAACTCTTTGCATTAACAATGAAACTCCCGAGCTTAAAGAAGCATTTTATAAAGAAGGCATTTTTATTTGGAAATATTATATCCCTTGATGAAAATACATGATGGAAATAAAACTATATTAATTTAGAGTATATTTTAATAAAAAAATAATGGAAAAAAGGAGAGTATAATTGGTATGTATTATTCTATAGAGAAATTGAAGGGAAGAGGAGGGAGATTTCCTTAATCTTGAAATATCTAGTTCGTTGAGAGGGATTTTCATTCATGTAATATCATGGAAATAACTAGTGAAGTGAGAATGGGAGAATAATAAGCAATGGATTTTGGGAGGTAGTGTGCTATCCCAAAAACATTATAATGGTTGTTCACCTTAGGAAAGAGTGACTATGATGAAACTGTTATCCAGCAAACATGTGTATAATGGATTTTGGAACATTGACACATAGTTGGAGTGTGATCCTTAGAAATATACATGTTTATTTGAACCAAGTAAAATCAATGTGTCCTTTTGTGCCTTTAATTATGCATTTGTTTAACATTCTGTGTGATCCGTGATGAAGTAGTGTGAGATTTATGGTTTTCCATTAAATGAGGGAATATGATACTATAAAGGGGAAAACAATTGAAGGAAAATGATTTTTCTAGGAGAAACCCTGATTCATCCTTCTTCTTAGGGTTCTTATAGTTAGTCTAGTTTCACCATATGTCATAAGAGACTAAATGTTCAAATTTATTGTTAAATATTTAAATTTCATTAAATATTTTTTTGCACACATGGATTCACACATGAATCCTCCATTATTAACTAAAAATAACATTTATTGTTATAAAAAGGGTATACATGAGAATATATTGGATTTTGGAAATGAGATGGTAGAATATGTGTTCTTATATTTTGATTTTAGAAATCATGATGAATGAGAACATGATGAAACAATATATAAATTATTCAATAGTGCTATATCTAGTGTTATATTCAATAAAACCATCCAATGTTGTTGCCTCTATATCTCGAAACACCCTAATAGTTTAGGGATGAATTAGGGTATTAATTTTTGTTAACTTATTGGATATTTATATTATTTTACAAATCATACCACAAATAAAATAATTTTCCACACAAACATGAAACAGTTGAATAAAAAATGAATTCAATAATAAAAAATGTTTCTAGGATCATAACTATATTCTATTATAAGAAATATAAAATGATTGGGTTTCTATGTACCATTATTTAATACCCTCTACTTTATCCATTATAGTGTTTCATGTAGGGTTCACTATCAATAAATGATTCCATCCTTCCTCTTGAACTCTTGCACAGTACTTGAATCAAGGAAATAAAATGGTGCATCTCACCCGATAATTACAATTTTTGTTCAAGAAAATAATTCCAATAAGATCAAGGAAATTTTAAAATTTTCCAGTTCTTATCCTCTTAGTATTGTATATTATTTAAGTGTTTTACAGTTACATAATTATTCACCCCTAATCATTCAAGTTATATATTTTTTAGTGTAATATTTCTTATTTCTTTAAAAAAATTCATTAAATATTTTCCATGTGAATTTTATGAACTCCATGAATTTGGAAACATAATCTTACATTAAATCCAAGAATATATCATCCTTTTAATTATTCTACTTTCACATATGAGTAATATTTAATTTTAATTTTTAATTCTATTTAATTTTCATTTATTTTATGAAATATCCATTTATAGAAAGTCCTATCCACTAATATCAAATATTTTTCCATAACAAATTGAATAAATTATCAATTATAATTGAAAATTGAAACATTTTCATGTGAACTATTTGGTTTTCATTGATGTTCTCAAATTCATACTGACACATCGATGACAAGAGTCGATATGTATTTTAGATGAAACTTTTGATTCTCCTTTGAGATGCCTTATAAATTATATATTTCACAATGGGGTTATCCTTATGAATTTCACACCATCCAATTTATTTTTAAAAATAATCCTTATATAATTTTACTTTTCCATAAATATATCCATATAATGTATGATGTTATCCTTAAAGAGATCCACTTCTTCTTTATGAAGTTATAAACATCCTAACATTGTCATGAAAGATCCTTATGAAAACTCAACTTCACCCATATAAAGTCACCAATTTAATTCTTATTAAGATCATAAATATCCTTAAATAGAGTGGATAATCATTTTAAACAATACCAATAATCTTTAAAATATATTCTACCATCCTTAAGAAACACTAAATAATCCTAAATTTTAATTCATCCATACAAATTTTTCATTTTATATAAATTAATCCTTATAGACCCATAGAAACTCCTTAATGCCTTTAATTTATTTCAAATTTATGAACTATGATTATCCTTATGATGTAAAAGTGATCCTTACATTTATAGGTAGCTTCCATACCTTTTAAAATTCCATAAACATATCCAGAGTCATTCATATGATTAGAGTGGGGTGATCCTTATAGAATCATACTTATCTTGATTATTAAAATGATTACTAGATTATAAATTATGACCTCTTATAGATTATAAAATAAAAAATATCATATTATGAACATAAAAATACAGACCAAGTCCTTTGATAAAAAATCCAACAATATAATACTTGGCTTCAACATTTTCTCTGTTTGGATTTTTTTTTCAATTCCATGCTACATCTGACTCTCTATTTCAAAATACATCATTTTCAAGATATTTTTCCATAAAAATAGAGTTTATACCCCCTTTTACAATAAAATTCAAAGGTTAGTTTTCAACTAAATAATATTTATATCAATAATCAATTCAATCAAGCTGAAAACTATGAAATGCACCCCCAATACACTATAATCTTTTGTGAGAAATATATATATGTATGAAACAAGAGGATATAGTAATGGTGAATTTTTTTTCCTCAAAATAAAATAAAAATTACAATTTACTTTTATAATTATCCATGGATTGTTTCTCCCCTATTCTGAATACATTTAATAGAATACATGTACTTAAATGAAGAACTACTACTAATGTGAAACATGATATATAATGTGGATAGGGTCTCGTACAAAACCTCCTTAGTGTAAAATAGGTGTTTAATAAACAATTTTAAATTTATGTTTCCAAAAATCTAATGTATATAAGGGTTTTTTGTAATATAATTTTCCTATTTATCATAACTAGGAAACACAATAATGATAGGTCCTTTGTCACTTTTTCTATAATAAAATTATATTTATGTTTGATTAGTCTATGTGTGATAAAATAGATTCTTATTAAAGTAAACTTAGATAATTTATCTAGTTTTATTTGTGTTTAATCTTGATTGTAAATCACTAGATGTTGTTGAACTGTTGTTGTTTATATTTATTGTGTTTTTTCAGATGTTTGAAGGAAAATAGATTATATTTGAAGAAGTTATGTTATTATTTAGTATGTTTTAAAATTCATGTCATGGGAATTTAATATTTGGATAAGTAAAATGTCATATATGCCTCAAAGAAGATATTTTGGTCACCATGTATGATAATTATCATATGTTTAAGTGTTTTTTAGTGCCATGTAAGAAAATTAATCTACTTGAAGTTGAAAATTGGAAAATAAAAAATTCTTACGATAATCTCATAATACATTTGGAATCACTAGATATTAGTTCATTTTATAGGGTATTTGGGTCACACATAGTATATTTGTGCCTCAATCATGGGGTTTGATCTCCATAAAATAAATTTAAGCAACATGTTGAACCAAGAAAAATGGAAAAGGGAATTATCATACGACATAAGGCATTTCATTAGGTCTTTAGATTGTTTTCAAACATGTAAGAAACTTTGTGATAAAATTCATACGATATAATAAATTAGTGATATTGTATGATATTTGAGTTGTGTATAAATATTTCAATGAAAAAATCATACGAAATATGGAATTTGGGTCACCCGTATGACATTTGAGGAACTCTCATATGAAATTTTCAATTATGTAAAATTATGTTTATAGAATATTGATATTCTAAAGAATGTAACATTTTGTGATGTAATAGATATTATAAAACATTAAAAACCTCACATTTAAAATGTTATTCAAGAAACATGAAGAATCTATGACACCATCATTATAGAGAAAAAACTTTTCAACCAGTAAAACTAAATATGGGTGATCTCAAGGACACTAAAATGCATTTATTATATTTATAAAAATAATTTTGATATAAGTTCGAAAATTATTTAGTGATAATAAATAACTAAAATCACTTTAAAATGATTTATTATTCAATTTGAGTTTGTTATAAATGTTTATGATATTTTATATAGATGAGTTTGGTGATATTTTGTGCCACAAAGTTTCCTTCACTCTATAAGTTGGTTAAAAAATTTATAAATAGAGATGAAAAAGTAATATGAACATAGTTTTTTTTATTTTATATACTCCAAAATAAAGTTTTATTGAGTAGTTTTCAAAATTAATTTAAATACAACTATTTTTTAAGGAATAAAATAAGGAAAACTATGTATTTTCATGAGAATTCTAGGGAGTGGGCCTGTGTGAAATTTTTTAATAAGTATTTGGAAGGAATAAAATGGATGATCAAAATTATTTTATTCTCATGATATCAAATTTTTATATGCATGAGACATCTTATTATATCAAATTTAGGTTTATTTTAATAACATGAGAATTTAATGAGGTGGGTTTATGGGATGATGGTTTTCCTGAATGAAAGAGAATAAGGTAGATAATAAATATAAAATGAAGTTGTTGCACATACAAAAGTCTATGTTCATGATTAGGTGGAGATGAGAAAAATAATAATCTAAGGAGACATGAGTTCTTGGAATTGTGGAAACATTCATATAAAGTTGTATTTTTTTCAAGTTCTTAGTATCATTATTATGTTAATAAGAAGACAAAATACATAATGTTACTATATATTGTGAGTTGAGTAGAAGAAATTGTTTAGAGTTTGTTAACTGGGTATATTTTTAAGTGGATTTTCTTTAATACAATGAGTTGTGTAATCTTTTTCTTATATTACTGGCTCGAAGATTACTTTTACATATATGTTTCTAAATTAACATGAATTCAAATAACTTAATCACACATGGTGATGCATATCATTTGGGGAAACTTTTTTGAGATAGTGTAACCCACAAGAGAAGTATATATACTTGGAATAATTTGATCAAGATAATAAATGACCCAAACCACTTGTATTGATAATAAGATATTAGTGGTAAATATATAGACAAGTATAACAACCATATACAGTAATAAATAAGATAAATAATTATGCTTAAACCCATTAAAAATAGTTTTGTGCCTTACTGATCTTTATTTTCACATTATTTTGATGAGGCTATGTTCTAAATGCTCAATATTGAAAAGTACTAACTGAAAAAATGTTAGTATCAAATAAATGAATTGAAAAAATATAGCTATAATGATTCAACCCTCCACCATTTATTTAGTCATTAAGTTTACTCGGTATTATAGGTGGTATCAAATATAAAGGTTCACTCTATTATACTCTCTTTTTAAAGAATATAAAATATAAACTCTTTAAATAGTATAGGTGTACTTACATTTTATGGAAATAATTTCAACGGTTGGAAAAATAGAATGCTTCCATTTTTTATATCTCAAGATCTTAAAGATGTTGATGGTGTCCTAGTGGGATTTCCACCCATTAAATATGGTGATAAAATAACATTTACAAATAAAATAAACCTTTTGGTTTATGTAAAATATAACAATTCCATTTCTATGTCACTCTTTAAGAAAGTGTTTACATAAGTGAATGTTTTAAAAACAGGAAAAGGCATTTGGGTAAAACATGAAAGTAGTTTTTTATGAAATGTCAATGTGAAAATAACAATCTATAAATATAAAGATAAGGTTTGATAGTATAAAAAATGGTTGAGGTTGAGTTCATTGATGATTACTTCACTAGAGTGAATGAAATAGTGAGTAATATTAGAGGCCTCAAATTGAAGATAAATGGATCTATTATTGTAAATAAACCCAAGAGGAATTTTACTAATCATTTTAATAAAAAAAGTTCTCTAAAATATAGGTAATATCCTTTTTTAGATGAGAAACACAATATTATGATTGCCTATGCAATGAAAATGAAACCCTCTTTTAAGAATAATGTGAAATATGTGATGGTCCTTAAATACATGAGAAAGTGAAAGATGAAATGAGATGAACTAGAACATATTAGTGTCTCCGGTGATGATGGTTATATTAAAAATGGCCAAAATAAAATTATGTATCTTATCTTTATAAATTTTAGAAAAGAAAAAGGGAAAATACAATCAAAAAATGCATTTGAAATGAATTTTTTTAGTAAAATATAAAAAAACAATAATTATTTATATGATTCTAATAAAAAATAGGAAATTTATCAAAAACATGAAATGGTAAATGGATTCTAAATTAGTGAGTAACAAATGTGTCATTAGGAATATAATTCAAAGAAGAAACTAGAGAAACACGATAAAAAAATAATAATAGTAAGGCTCCTCCTCTTTCAGCTAATAAAATTATGAATCATACAAAAATGTGGAAAAATTTATGGCTCATGGGTAAAATAAATAAATCTACTCAATCATGGATAAGGATGGTGGTGATTAAGTTTACATGTGGAATAGTCTTAGATCTAGGTTGAAAGCTTATCCAATGAAAAATATGAAGTTAATGAAATAGTTTAAAACCCTCAATAACGATAATGGAAATAGAATTGAAATAGTTAAAGAATATCTCAAAACAAATACTGGAATCATTAAAGGGATATATAATTTCATGTTGAAGGGTACTTAAAATGAAAATATCAAGAAGTCCCTTAAAGATAAACTCAAGTTAAAAAATAAGATAAAATGAAAAAGATAAAATAATAATATCTTATGAATTAATATGAGTCAAATTGGGGGAAAATAGGATTTAAAAAACTAATAAATTTAAGGATTAGTCTTATAAACTATATCATATTTCTTGTACAACTTTTGACGTCAAATATATTCTTGAATATACTGAAAAAATATGAATTTCTTTTTCCTAACAATGCATTACATTTTTCAAAATCTATACATGTCCATGGAAAAAAAAGATGATGAGAAAATCTCTTCTATATCTATAAAATAAATAAGAATGTATGAAAAATTATCCTCTAGGATAAAAATTCCAAACAAGTCAATATCTGGAGGTAAATGTTGAAAATATGGAAGGAAATTTTTTATATAAAATTATGGATATAAAAAAAGATCCAGATTTAATGATTATTGTAGGTGTTATGGTATTTTTTAAAATAAATATATATTATTGTAGAACATTCCATTACCTGGAATTTATTATTAAATAATGAAGAGAAACTCTGAAGTGGAAAATAACGAGACTCTAAAGAGGAAGAAAGTAAATAAATTTTATACATGTATGTCTACTCATAATCAGTTTTAAAGATTGAAACAAGTCTATGGAAGATTTGATAGACCAGGGAACTATGTATTGAATTTCATGTCAAATATCCCTATATAGCTCTCCTATGTAACAACCAAACCCTATTCACTTTATTAATTATAATTGGATGAGTTTTCTATATAACCTTATGCACACCTACACAAATTCCAATGATTGCTGATTAATAGTGGGGCTCAAAGGAGGTAATGTGGGGAGGATATATCAACTATATTAGAGTTCATATTTATAATTAAATATCCAAACATCATAAAAATTTGAGTAAATATAATATAAATAAATTGAATGGAGGGTACATTAAATATAAACAACATTGATGACAAATTAAAGACAATAAAATCCTGAACAACCAAGAAAAAACATACAACAACTAATCGACCAACATGCCTTTCACATACAAAGATAAATAATGAAAAATACTAACGATCAAATTATACTACAATTTATACCTCATCTTTATCTCCTAGTATTATCTGAGTTGTCCCACTCAACTAACTAAGTCCATGACCCGACCAGTTTCAATAATGACCATGTGAGAGTTTCTCGCAAACCCATGTACAATGGCATCCTGAGAAGGGTGTGTGTACAAAACACAGAAGGGAACCATAAAAATAGATCTATGCTAACTGGAATATATGTTATGATATACATGTTACATGATCAATTGAAATAGACGAATAAACTATAGTAATATAAATATATATAAAAACATTACCAGCCTCATCCCAACGCTGTAGTGTCCCTGATCATTTCATGGTCACCACTCCTTTATGTTATCACCAATACCCCATGTGTAAACACATATGACCTAAGATATTCCAAATACCATTATCAATCTTCAGTTTGATTACCCTGATCATCCATACCTACTTCAACTAGTGAAAGTGTGTTTCTGAGTGTGAGAATCACCATAGGGGAACATTAGTTCACTCATTGGAGATCCAATGCTCATACCCACATTACAATGAGTAGTGTACCTTCAAGAATCACCTTGCATCTCATATCTTAAATACCTTAGGATAAACCTCATAATAGTATATGGATATATTCCCATTTTCAATTCAACAAATTATTCCTTGGAAGGGGAGGCCCCAGAGAATCCTATGCTTCCATGTGTAATTGATTCATAAGAAACCCAAAAAATCATGGGGAAAACCCTCCCTAGATCCCAGGGTTTATACCCGAGAATCAAATATGTCATGTATACTTAACTAAACCATCAATGGTGTGTCGAAAAAATCTTTTGAAGCATCATAGGAATCAATTTTTGGGATTTAACAGTTTCCATGAGGATGTCCAACATCTATTTTTAGAGAAATATGCCTACGAAACACATCATACCACCATTCAAATACCTGGAACTGAGAGTCTCATCCATGTCAACAAGTAATTATTAGGAATCCAAATAAATCATATTTATGTTTGGACTAACAGTCAATTCCTAGTCATAATGGTAAATCAATTATCATTAATCATAATTATAAATATAAATAAATATAACATAAGGTCTAAATGAATGCCAACACTCATGACTTTCATCATTGTCCCCATTAGACATATATGTTTGTTCATCTTCTAGGTGAACCCTACAACCATCTCTACCCAAACCCCCACATCCCCACTATGGGTCACACTATCAATAGGGAACCCACACAGGTCCCCTAGGACATTGCATAACATAAGTACTCCCATGAGGGTCCTTGGGGTCATAAAAGGTCTCATGTCAATGCCTAATGCTCTATGGAAATCGCATACCATCACATCATCAACAAGGTAGCACAACCTCACCAAATACATAGGTTTTTTACATAGTCAGTTGTAAAGAGATGCCCCAAGGCCTATTTTGATCGATAAGGTCTCACATGGACATTCACACACCCAACCAATAACAATTCTTATTTGAACCAGGTAAAGCCCCTTAGGATGTGAGTGTTATATCCAACTCCAAAATCATTCATGATATCATTTAGTAGAGGACGAGGCTTCTAGAAAGAGGGTATGTTCCCATCATGGACCTTGTATCTCTATAGGTTCCAGGGAATCTTCATTAATTAATTAAAAAATTTACTTAATTACAATTCTTGATGATCCCTTATCTAAGGAATTTAATTTAATAAACTAGTTCACCACCCTCAGTTGTGGGAATACATGTCACAATGCATCAAAATTAAACAAGAATTAATCCATAGGGTGAGTACTATGACCACCTGATTCAAGAGAATATTTTTCACATTATCATCCAGGGGTTAGAAGATACCGCCAAGGGCCCCCAAAGTCTATCCAAGATGAGCCAAAAAAATTCCCACCATTTGGGGTCCTATGTTAATACATGATACCCAAATTAATTAATTATAACATTTATAATAAATATAATATCTAAAAACAAATTTGTTTAATTAGAGATAACATACCGGGGTGTCACATCACATCAGAACCAAGTCCCACTTACCACAAATGGCCTTCTAGAAAATCCTGACCTCAGTCCTAGGAAACTTCACAACCAAATATTCCAAAAAATTATAAATTAAATTAAATTTAAGTCAAAAAATAAGAAAATTAATAACAGATACATACCTTGTTGAATCATCAAGCAACTACATGAAGAAAACATCTCAGGACGCTCTCATCCTAGGAAGAATGAAAGACCCATATCCTTCGTAAAATTCCACCATAATTTGGTGGAGTTTAAATCAATCTATAAACCCAGATAAGTAAAAATTAAAATAATGTGGGAATAAGATTAATGATTGTTGACAGCCGAATACGCATACCTTGAATCTATGCATGAGGAGACCAAAAACCGTCTCTTGAAGGTGCATAAAGGGAATAAAAGGGGGGGGACCCATGTAGACAAAGGATTTTTGACCCCTTTTAATCCACCCGTTTTATGGTACTAGTCCATTAGCTTTCCGGTGTTCCTGGTAGGCCAACTTAGCAACCGGGCAACCCACAGTCTAGCCAGTTGTTAGCTAGTTGCTAGCCGGTTGCTACATACTACAACCAACCTACATCAAATTCACCCCAGGCCACCTCCAGGGCTCTTATGAACCCTTAGAATGCCTTATGAGCCTCAAACCCCAAAAAATATGTCTTTTGGGTTACTCAAAATCTCATAATACAATTCCAAATTATGGTTTAAAATTTAGGCCACCCACTAAACTGGAAATTCAAATTTCTCTTGAATTTCAAATTCCCATGTGAACATGAGGCATTACAAACTGCCTCTATAAAACTTATCACCCAAATAAGTTCTATGGATCTTCCTAGCAATGATATGAACATACTCAGGTCATCAATTCCCCCATCAACCACCAAATTCCAAGCATAAACCACCAAACATACTCTTTAAGAACAAAATTCAATTTATGGAACTTAAGAAAACAAAACATGAGCCAAATCTCATAAAAATAATCGAAACACCAATAAAATAATACCTAAACCCTTCTATCTTAGATTATTGATCATTTATTCATACAAAACATCACATATATATTCATTCTTCCTATCATAAGACTTAGCTCATAACTTCAAATTCCAACGCACTAACACCCCAACATATAACGACCTAGAATGCTATCAATGCAAATTACGTTCTTATAATTATGTAATATAGTAAAAATCACATAAAATCACATTAATAAAACAATAAAAAGTTTATAAATTATTAATTAAGGAAATAATTGGTATTTCTAGAAGTTAAGGAAGATACACCGATTATATAGTAACTAGGAATTTGGAATTGTAATATAAACCTTATGAATAGTAAACTAGATAATAGAATAGTAAACTCACCCATGAAAGTATAAATAAAATTTAGGTATATTATAATTATATATATGACATAATTATATCATAGTATAGGAAAATAAATGTTTTAGAAATTATTAATTAAGTATTGATATTTTTTTATAAAACATAAGTGTTTATTTTCAATTTTATAATAAATGTATAGTTTTAAAGTAAAAATTATTTATATAAAGCATATTCATAAATTAATATTTTTTATCTTATGATTAGATTATATTTTTATGAGACCTTAATTAAATTTTCAATGTGTTACAAAGATAGTTATAAATTTAAAATTGTTATTTTTCAAGTAAATGATGAATTTAAATAAAAATTAAATTTAGAAAATTTAGAAAATTATTTTCATAAAAATTTGTTCAATTATTAATTATATACTTCAAAAAATGGTTATGGTTAATTTTGGGTATTTTTACAAAATACATGATTTTTTTAAAAGAGTAAAATACGATAATTTTTGATAAAATATAAATTCATCAATTATGGAGTCATAGATGATATATAAATGATATAAGATGAAAATAAAAAACTATCCTTCATTATTTTAATATTTTTGATGAGAATTCTCTAACTATTCATTGTATTGAGAAAAAATAATAAACTAATGAATAAAATAATGAGAAAACACACCTCTCATCCCCTATAAAAACCACCCCTCAACACCTCTACTCCTCAAACCTCTCAAGCTTTGACCATGTCAACATTATGCTCATATATCTTTCTAAGAACCTACCCCACATCTAGGATCATTTTGTTTCATTAAAATGATTAAAACCATTCCCTAAGTAGGTACTCAAAGAGGAAAAATTCAGAAGGTAAAAATACTCTTTCTTTTCTTTAAATTTATTTTCTAGTTCTTTTATTATATTATTTTAACCTGAAATACCCTTATCTAGATGGTATGATAAATCCAACACCGTACATGCAATGTAATTTTATTATGATAATGGAATAATAATCCATCATTTCTTTCCCCTCTCATTTTGTACTAAAAATAAAAATATAGTTTGTGATGTGTTAATTTATCACATTCAAGGATGATTTATTTTTTCAATTTCCATTCCCTCCTTCAAGAATGCTAATAAAAAAAATTATTGGTTACAAAAGATTATAATATATTTATTTAATCCTATTTAATATTCTAAAACCATTATATATACATGATATTAATCAATAAAAAAAACATGTCTGTGATTATTAAAAAAATGCCAAAATAATCTAAACGGTTATCATTAACGTCTTTTCTAATGATTCAACGCCACCCCAAATTACCAATTGGTTTATATAACCATGTAATGTTATTTTTGTTCATTAACAACATATAAATTTTATTCTGAATTTGTTTTTTCATTTTACATGATTTTCCATACATGTATACAAGTAACTGATCATGAAAACCAAGGAAATAAATGCTACCAAATGATTAAAATTATATCTTATAATTCATCAAAATATCCATAAATTAACTTAATAAAATTATAATAAATAAATTAAATGTATTCAAAGTTATAAATTAATTAATTAATATACTTAATTTAACTATCTAGGACATTATGATCAAGTGAATAACTGTTTTGTACATAAGGTAAGAGTATCTTATGAAACCTCCATTTTTTCCTTTGGGTTACTCTTTATATCTATTTAACCCATTTAAATTATTCTTTAATATTATGTAATTATTCAAAACTATGTGTATATGTTCCAAAATAATTTATGCAGATCATACCATCCTTCTTTGACCATTAAATACATGTTTAATAGATTTCTCATATCAATTCTTCGGGATAAGCAAGCCCGGTTAAAGGAAAATTCATGATTTCTTACCCATTTTCAAGTGTACTAAATAATATGTTTTAAGTCACCATTATTTTTATAAAATTACTAATTTTAACATGAAAAATCATCTTGGTTCATTTTTGGGTTTATAAAACTAATTATTCCTTTTATGTTTAAAGAATCTTGAAAATTTTCACTTAAACCACACTAAAATGTTTTATTACTAATGTTTCTTAAAACTCTTTTTACATATTTTAACATTAGATTGAAAAAAATATCATGATATATAACTATTTTACCTTATAAATTTACATGTATTATTTAATTTAAATTTTTCATGGACACTATTGTGATATTCACTTTTGTTATTTCTTTTGACATGATTATGATACACATTTGTTTTCATGGTAACCCTTATGTTAATTTTTGATTCCTTATGTATGATTATTTATGTAGAACAAATATTTATAAATCTATAAAGATGGTTGTACCTAGATAGAGCTCCAATGAAATCGGTAATGTTTAGTATCATGATACATTATGTTGGGATATGGAGTTAACCTGATTCCTTTATGGGACTTTGTTCACCATGCCTTGGAAGCTAGCCTTGAATCATGTTTATGTCATGTTATATGTTGTTTCCACATTCATAGGATGTCATGTTTATATTTTCCCATGTTATATATATTATTCAACCTAATGTTTATTCATTTTCCATGCCTTTATGTCATCATTTTATGCCTTCTAACCCATGTACCATGTTTTATTCTGATGTTTATTCCCTTACTAGGATTTTTAGCACATCCCTTTTGTTCAGATATTAACCAAGTTATCCAATGATGATATAAGGGATCAATAGAGTTAGGATATCATTATGAATATTAAATAATTTTTTTATCTTGGTTTCATGATGCTCAATTATGTACCTAATATCCAAGACACTAGACTTTATGATCCTTGTCTTGTAATGTGATGTTTACTTATGCTTAAAATCATGTAATAATATATGTAAAAGGATAGGGTCCCTATAGTTGGTATTAGAGAATATGTTTATTTATTTTTGGTATTAATATTATAAGACTATAGAAAAAACCTTATAGATAATAATAAGAATAAGAAAACATCCCTATATTTTTGTTAGTATAGAATAAGTGGTTTATCCAGACAATACATCCCTATATAGATACTACAAGTGGGCATGGTTCTGGAACATATGTAACAGGGGTAAAAAATCTAACATGGTGTCCTAGGATTAACTTAGAGTAACTTGGTACATGGAAATCGACCTTAACACACACATGGTTTGACACACTTGGGGGATATGCTTTAGTAAATTCATAATCTCATAAGGAACCATTATTAATGGAAAAAAACCCACAAGAGTATATTTTAGGAAATATATCTTGGATAACCTGTATTGAAACCTATGAATCAGAAGTTAGGATATACTTTTCCTTTATTATATTTTACCTTTATGATCAAAGTTTCTTTTTACTTGATTATTAGGTAAGTATTATAGCCCTGTAATTGCACTTTTTTTCCAATGGTTAGAAATTTAAGAGCACATGCCAACAATCAATGTGATATGCAATGGGATGATTTCTCTAATTAAATGCCAACTATGATGATAACAGGTTCTCAAAACATTATGGTAATACTTTTTAAGTTTGTTAAAGTTTTTAATAATAACATGAATCATGTGGAACACCCTCCTTATCCTAAGAAAGAGAAAGTTTCCATCGAATCATTCATATAACAAATCCCTCCCACGTTTAATGGATCTTCTGATCCTCTCCTCATAGTACAATATATTAAATTTATTGAGAGGATATTCTCTATCCTCTAGTGATTAGAAGAACAGAAACTTGTGATGGTAGTCTATCATTTTAATTGGGAAGCTGATCAACGGTGGAAACCGATCAAGAACTCAAAGTCCAAAGAAAAAATTGATTCCATGCATTGGGAGTAATTCAAGAAAATATTTTTCAATAAATATTTTCCCTAAACCCTCCATCTCAAAATGGGAAGCGAATTCCTTATACTGAAGTAGAATCAAGATGAGTCTATTGGGGAATACCAGAATAAATCACAGGGCTGGAAAGATGCACCTATTTCTTTTTCATGAAAACAAAAAGAAGGGTTGATCACTTCTTTAGCAGACTAAATACAAGTATATGAAAAGGGTTAGTGATTCAAGACATTGAAAATTATGAGAAGATATTCCATTGGGCCCTAAAGGTTTAAATGTATACCGAAGAATCTTAGTGGTCTTACAGGCCAAGTGAAAAAACAGAGGAAAATGGAGTTTAATATTGATGGATCAATAAATAAATCCCATGATAGAAAGATGACTCAACATCCCACAATTCAAAATTGTTGGATGAAGAATCCTGGAAACATCATAAATGGAACCAATAGATGCTTCAAATGTGGAATAGAGAGGAATATAGATAATAAATACCTAAGGGATATAAAAAATTCCACTAATGAGGAAGAATAATGGAAGGTTTAGAACAACACTCGGCCTCTAGTGTAGCAGTTCGACTACAAGGAACATGGTCATTTTGCAATTTATTACCCTAAACCATGGGTTTTTGGAGGCAATAAACAATAAAAACATCCAAGGAAACTAGAAAGGGAATATGTAATAATTACTTTTGAGGTGGAGCGTGACAATGTTGTGGTTATAGGTACACTAGTTGTTTATTCAACAAAGGAGAATGTACAATTTGATTCTGTTTCTATGCATTCTTTCATATCATGAATGTTTATTAGAACTATCCAATCACCACCTCAAAAGTTTAAGGTTGAGTTATGTGTGAGAATAGAAGATAAGGAAATTATTAAATCTAATGTTTACAACTCCTCCCTAGTCAATTTTTGCAGACTGAACCTCCCATAAAATCTTATCATACTCTCTTTGGTGGAGTTTTCTGGTATATTGGGAATGTATTGGCTATCTATATATAAATCCAACATCAAATTTCAGGAATGGGAGATCACTCATCAAATATAGAAGACTCCTCCAATTCTGTATAAGTGTAAGGAGGAAGATGAATCTCATTCCGAATCATCATCTCAACTATGGATATTGTTTCCTTATGATGAAGTATATTAAGCACAAATACTTGAGATAAAGGAGATAATCATGCTCAAATAAAATCCTATTGTGAGTTATTACATTTATGTATTCACTAAATAATTTCTATGATCTTCCTTTTGAAGGAGAGGTTGAGTTGTTAGTTGAACTTATTCTAGGATATCTTTTTATATCAAATACACATTATAGAATCGAAACCATTGAGTTAGAAATACTATAGAAGCTGTTACAAGAGAATCTAGAGAATGGTTTTATATGCCCCAATGCTTCACTACGGGGTTCACCAGTCATCTTCATAAATAATATGGATTGATCAGTGCACCTTAGCATTGATTATCATGAGATTAACAAAATCGTGATAAAGAACAAGTACCCCCATCCATGGATATATGACTTGTTTGATCAGTGATGTGGGGCCAATTATTTCTCTAAGGCAGGCCTCCATTTATAATATCACTAATTAAATGTGAGGAATGAGGATATACCGAAGACCAAATTTCGGAAGCAGTATGGACACTATGAGTTCATATTCATTACCTTTAGACTTACTAATTATCTATAAATTTTCATGGACTTAATGAATAAAGTATTTACAGATTACCTTGATCGATTTTGGAAGTCTTCATTGGAGACATTCTGATATACTCCAAGAGGATTGAGGAACATGATGAGAATTTTAATACTATGCTAAAAAATTTACAAAGGGAGAAACTATATGCAACGTACAAAAATTTGAGTTCAAGATATAGGATGTATCATTCTTGGGTAATGTAATCACTATAAAAGGGATATTTTTAGAACCTTCCAAGATAAAGATAGTTGAAGAGTGGCCCAAGAAAACACATTTAATGAAGATACATACTTTCCTTGGTCTATCTGAGTATTACTGATGATTTGGGAAGAACTTATCAGGATTATCAATCGCAATAACCATGCTGAATCAGATATGAGTGATTTTTTTTTGTGGAAAAGTGAATGTGAAGACTTCTTCAAAGAGATGAAAAATGGCTTATCACTGCCCCATTACATACTCTCCCAATAAATTCAGAACTCTTTGTGGTGTACAATGATGCTTCAAATAAGGGATTAAGCTATGTGCTAATGAAAAATGATAAAGTAATAGCCTATTCCTCAAGGTAGTTTAAAATTCACAAGAATAAATATCCCACATATGATCTAGAGTTAGAAGCTATGATATTTTCATTAAACATATGGTGACAATATATCTATGGGGGAGAAGTGTGAAATATATACTGATCATAAGAGTCTCAAATATATATTCACACAGATGGATCTTAATATGAACCATATAATATGGCTAGAGCTCATTAAGGATTATAAATGCTCAATCCACTACTATCTTGATAGGGAAAATAATGTGGGTGATTCTATTAGTATAAAGGATCCTACATCTTTATCCAGAATGATAATTGAGAAGGATCCAATATTTTTAGACCTTCAAAGGATGGACATGGGAATCGTTTAGGAAGGAACATCACCAATCCTTTCTCAAATGAATTATCAACCATCCACCATGGAGAAAACAAAGGACTCTCAATGTAATTCTATAGAAGTTCATAAAAATGTGGAAGATATTAGAAATGGTAAATCCTCAAAGTTACAAATGGATGAGGAAGGAGTCATGAAATTTTGGTCACGACTATGTGCACCATCCAATCCAAAGACAAAGAAGGAGCTTCAAAATGACACACATAGATTAACCATATCTATTCAACCTGGGAGCGCAAAGATGATGTGAGATCTCTACGAGAACTATTGGTGGGACAATATGAAAAAGTATATATCTGAATATACATCAAAATGCTTGGTATGTCATCAAGTGAAGGATAAAAGGAAAAATTATCAATGGATGATGCAACCATTTCCCATACGAACGTAGAAGTGGGGAAATATCACCATGGACTTTGTCAATGGAATTCCAAAGAAATCCAAGGGAAAAAAATGCTATATGGGTTGTTGTGGATCATCATACAAAGGCAGCTCAAATTATCAAAATTTGAGAGGACTTCTCACTGGATCAATTTTCACAGATATATATCCAAGAAGTGGTAGTGATTCAGGGAGTACCACTATCAATTGTATATGATTTAGATTATATATTTACCTCCAAGATTTGGAAAAGTCTCCAATATTCTCTGAATATTGTGTTTGACTTTAATATGGCCTATCTCCCTCAAACTGATGGCCAATACGAGTGAACTATTCAGACATAGGAATAATTGTTGGCTGTGTGTTTTATAGACTTCAAAGGAGGATGAGGAAGAAATATTCCTATATTTGAATTATCTAACAACAATATTTTCCACTCCAACATACCAAGATATCCTTATGATGTATTTTATGGGAAAATATTTAGAACACTAGTATTCTATGATGAATTATGTGAACGTAAGATGCTAGGACATGAAATGGTCGATGAAATTTTGGAGAAGGTGAAAACCATTCAATAGAACATAATGGAAGCCTAAATTTGACAAAAGATATATTTAGAAAATCTTTAACAGGCCATTGAGTTTAAGGTTGGCGACATAGTATTCCCCTGAATATCTCTATAGAAGAGGATAATGAGATTTTGGAAGAAAGGAAAGTTGAGTCCCAGGTACATCTGTTACTTCTAGATTCTTGATCCTGGTCGAGTTGTGGCCTATAAAATAGTACTTCTACTAACCATGTCTCAAGTAAAATATGTATACCTTGTATCCCTATTGAGTATGTTCATACCATATCCCTCACATGTACTAAATTCATAGGTGGTACAGTTATAGAATGATCTCCCCAACAAGGAGTATCTGGAGAACATCTTGGACCGTAGAGATAAAGTTCAACACAAATGGCTACTCACCATGTCAAAGTAATATGGTAGAACCATAAGTACAAAGAGTTAATTTGGGAACTTGAGGAAGCGATGAAGGAGAAGAAACCACACCTGTTTTCACCTTATAATGTAAATCAAAATTTCAAGGGAGAAATTTCATAAGCGGGGAAGAATGTAATGAATCCAAATTTTATCAATGAAATTTTACTTCTAATAATTATTTCATATAGTATAAATCAAATAAAATCCCATTAATAACACAATAAAAACTTTATAAATTAATAATTAATGAAATAAGAGGTATTTTTATAAGTAAAGGATCTTATACCGATGAAATAGTAACTTGACATTTGGAATAGTAATACGAAATATATGAATAGTAAACCAAACAAAAGAATAGTAACATCACCAATAAAAGTATAAATAAAATTAGGGCATCTTATAAAATAAAATATTATATAATTATATTATAGTATAAGTAAAAATGTTTTAGAAATTATTGATTTAGTGTTAATATTTTTTTATAAAACTTCTGTGTTTATTTTCAATTTTATAATTAATATAATGTTTTAAAAGTAAACTTAATTCCATAAAATTTATTCCTAAATTAATATTTTTTTATATAATTATTATCATATAGTTTTATGAGACCTTAATTATTTTTTCAGTGTGTCACAAAATCAGTTATAATTTTAAAATTTGTATTTTAAAGTAAATGATGATTTTAATTAAAAATTGAATTTATTAAATTTAGAAAAATATTTAAATAAAATGGAGTTAATTTTTTAATTCTAAACCTCAAAAAATTGTTCAGATGAATTTTTTGGATTTTTCTGAAATACTTGAATTTTTGATGAATAGTAAAATATGATAATTTATGACAAAAGCTAAAAACCTGAATTATGTAGTCATAGATGATATATGGAATATATAAGACCAAATTAAAGAAATATTTTCATTATTTTAATATTTTATTGATAATTATATAATTATTTATAGTATTGAGGCAAAATAATTAACTAATGAATAAAATAATGAGAAAACACCCCTCTTCTCCCCTATAAATACCCCCTCAACACCTCTTACCCTCACACCTCTAAATATTTTATCAAATCTAAATCATGCTCAAATATCTTCCTAATAACCTCCCCCACATTTATGAAAATGTTTTCTAATAAAAATACAAAAACCATTTCCCTAAGGAGGTTCTCAAGAGGAAAAAATTAAAGGGGTAAAAATCGCCTTTCTTTTCATTTAATTTCTTTTCAAGTTATTTTTTTATTTTATCCTCAACGTCCCTCATCCAAAATGGTATGATAACTCCAATAAATTACATATAATTTTATTTTATTATTTTAATTTAATAATCCATCATCATTTCTTTCCCCTCTCCGTTTGTACTAAAAATTGAAACATTGGTTGTGATGTGTAAATTTATCGCATTCAATGACGAAAACATTTTAAATTTCCATTACCTACATGAAGACTAATCCTAAAAACATATTTATGGTTAAAAAATATGATAATATATTTATTAAATCATATTTAATGTTCCATAACTATGATATATACATAATATTAATCAATAAAACAAAACAAGTTCCTGATGATTGAAAAAATGTGAAAATAATCTAAACGGTTATCATTAAAGTATTGTCTAATGATGCATCCTATCAACAAATTACCAAATAAATTATATAACCATTTAATATTATTAATATTAATTAATAAAATATATCTTTGATTCTATACAACCATTCTCATTTTACATGATTTTCCACACATGTATACAAGTAACTAATCATGAAAACCAAGGAAACAAATGATACCAAATTATGAAATTATATCTTATAACTCATCAAAAGGGAAATAAAGAAAATTATAAAAATTATAAAAAATTAAATAAATTAGGAAAGGTTTTGAATAAATTAATTAATATACTTAATTTGACTATCCCAAACATTAAGATCAAGTGTAGAACCATTTCAGACATAAGGTAAGGGTTTCTTCCTGAACATCCATTTTTTCCTTCGGGTTTCTCTTTCTCTCTCTTTACCCAAATGTATTTCTTTTTTATTTTTTTAAAATTATTATAATATATGTGTTAATTTTACAAAATCATGCATCTATATTATTTCATACTTATTTTATGGAAAAATACATATTTTATGAAGTTACCTTCTCAATTCTTTCCTATAAGAAAACCTGATTAATGGAATTTTCCCGATTTCACACCCATTTTCAAATGAACTATGTAATATATTTTAATACGACATTATTTTTATAATTAAATCATTTTAACATGAATAAATATATTTTTTCATTTATTGTTTTATAAAAACAATTATTCCTTTTTAGTTTTAAAAAATCTTGAATATTTTCCCTTAAACCACAATAAATGTTTTATTTATAAAGTTTCTTAAAACTATTTTAACTAATTTTCACTTAATTTTGAAATCACTTATCATGATATAAACTTTTTTTCCTTTATGAAGGTCCATTTATTAACTAAATACATTCTTTTATGGATATCACTATGATATCCCCTTTTGTTATACCTTTTGACATGATTATGATACCTAATTAGTTTCATGAGTTACAATTATATTTATGTTTTATTACATATATATGATTATTTATATAGAACACATATTTATGAAAATCTTACGATGGGTGAACCCTAATATCACTATTATTCATTTGGTAATGTTTAGTCACATGATACTCCTTGTTGAGACGGGGAGGGATTTTGATTCCTTTATGGGACTTTGTCCACCATGTCATGGAAGCTTCCATTGAGTCTTGTTTATGTCATGTTATATGTTGTTTACATATTCCTATGATATCAGGGTTATATGTTACTATGTTATACGTGTTATTTATGATTATTTTTATTCTTGTTCTATGCCTTTATTTTATCTTGTTATGCCTTCTAACCCATGTGTTATGTTTTATTCTTATGCTTATTCTCTCACTCAAATTTTTAGCTCTTCCCTTTTTCTCATGTATTCCACATGTTATCCTTTTCTTATATAAGAGAACAATGTAGTTAGTATATCTTTATGAAGATTAAATTTTTTTTTATTTTGGTTTTATGATTTTTAATTATGTACGTAATCTTGAAGACACTGTAATTTATGATCCTTTTCTTGTAATTTGATGTTTGATTATGCTTAAAATCAAGTAATAATGTGTGTAAAAGGATATGGTCTCTATACAACAATTGGAACTGTCCATTGGAAATCCATTCCCACAATCCAAATATATGTATAGCGCAATTACTATCCCACCACTCCTAGAAATATTTTAAACCACTAGTCTAACACCAATGCCTCTCTTCATTTTCAATTTTCAGAACAATTGGACGAGCCTCCCTCATTCAAGTATACCATGAGAAGGTTTTATTTTCCTCAAAAGACCTAAAATTTTCTAAAACATAAAACTACGTCCAAAATGATAAAAATTATATAATTTATATATCACTTAATTATATTCATTGAAAATCACTAGGCATACCTCCTTTGGATGACCATTCATAAGAATGCTTAGCTCTTTATATCGACTCATCATCCATTAATTGATAGCGATTCCTTGATCACTTGAAGATTTAATGCTCGGACCCTAGTAGCCCAGAGTTGGTGGTTACTTTATTACCTAGGAACTAGATATAAGGAATCACATCCTAAAGTACGGAATAGTTCAGTTGTCTTGGAAGAATAGATATATACTTGAATCACATTTCAAAATTTGAAACTGAAAATAAAACATAAAATTTTATTTTAGAACACAATTATTCACTTAAGAATATCTCCACATATCAATAATTATACACGTCCTAGAATCCTTGGGAAAGGAAAAATTATAAAGGGGTGATCTATAATTCTTAATAAGGTTATTATTACAATGAAATCCATCATGGATTAATAAGGAACAATCAATATGTAAGGGTAAATAACTAAAAAAAAATTCATTTAATCAATAGCTTGAGAATGAAGAATGATATGGAAGGAAAAGATGATTATTAAATAATATCATAATAAAATGATCTTGAAACTTTTCCTTAGATATAAAAACTAACTGAATAATCAACTGGACATAAATAAGTAATCTCAAAATGAGGGAATTAATAATTCTAGATATCATAAACATACCATTAAGGCCTCATGAAAAGACATATTATATAAATGGTTAAGGCCTTAGTCACCCAATCTAGTTTGTATCATGAGACCTACCAATGCATAGAGGGGATATACCAAGCCCTTATTGTTACACACTAATTATAATTCCCTCACCATATGAAATAAGAGAAACATAATCAATGTAAACATTCTTATTGAAAATTTTTAAGAGAAAATTTTGATAATTTACCAAATAATTAAACATAATCATAAACCATCTTGAGTAATATTAAGAATGGTATAAAAATGTTATATCCCTAAAAAATGATCATATACCATTTAGTGAAATAATAAGGATGGTATCTATGTAACATATTCCCAATGAAGCATAAGTAAAATTAGGGTTTTTAGTTGATGGAATGAAATACCATTAAAATTCTATTAAAACGTTTCCTGAAAAAAAAACATTTTCACTTTGAAAATAATTTAAAAAAACTTTAAATTTCCTATATATTAGGAAATAAATTTATTTGAAAATAATCATGTAGACTTTTAAACTATTCTTTAAATCAATGATGGGTCATGATGGTGGGTAATACCTTTTATGCCAACAAATTTAAAAGAAAACATTCCATTTACTCTTTTGTAAATAGATAAGAAGTACCTCATTCATAAAATGATATGAAGAATCATTTTATTTTTTTTAAATTATATCATTTAAAAAAATGAATTCAAATTAACATATTTGAATATTTAAAACATTCCAATTTTTTTAGAAAACATGGACATGGAATTAAAATATTCTCAACTAAGGAGGAAATAATGTATTTTTTTTATTACAAACTTTTTTTGCCTTTTGATAACATAAAAGAGAAAAATGAAATGAAAAATTATAATAATTCAAAAATAATCGAAGGAGGAGAAAATATATTTGGTTCAAGATATAAAGATGATATAATTTTTCTAATGTTTTCTTAAATATAAACAATCCCGAATAATGATGAGATTATGAAATAAATACTTACCAATTTTGGTAAATTTTGAATCAGAGTCCCCTTAACATCAAAATGAAAATTTAGATACCATGAATATAAAGATATTAATGATATAAAATATAAAAGGGGAAGTATATATACACCAAAAAAATAAATAAGTGATGAATATGAAATATGTCACACATAAGTAAAAGTGAGATGAAAAACCCTTACCTCCGGCCTGATTACCATAATATATTATAAAAACACCTATTTAATAAATATTATATATATATATATATTAAATAACCATACTCATATATATCATACCATATATTATTTAATTATCAATTTTATTACCTATTTATTAATAATTCATTATTAAAAACACTATTCTCAGTGATACCTACTTTGTTTTTAATACATGTTATGTTTCAGTAGTTTTGATCCTTGTAATTTGATCATGGTTCCATTATCTAAAGAATGATAAAAATGATAAAAATGTCATATATATTCATTTTATATGTATTTATAGTAATTTATAAAATTGAGATATAAAAATAAATTACACTATTCCTGGAGACATCAGTACATATGTATGAATAAACATAGTTTCCATTTTTAATGAATGGAAAGGAAGAAAGATAAAAAATATTTCACATTTAAAAAATATGTATTATATAATATATAATATATATTTTAATTAAATATATCCTCACTATCATCCAAGTTATAATAAACAAAAAAACATATTATATCTTTATATGGAGGCAGTAATCCACACGCACCCATGAGCGACGTTATTATTTTCCAAAGGTTTTGAAGGTAAGAAGGTAGATGTGAAATTATAATTTCATAAGTAAAATTGTTTCATAAATATATTATATATACATTAAACACCAAATTATATGTTTCCATGATAGGTGGTGATGTAGAACGAATTAAATCAGTTCACGATAGGGTAATCCTCCATACACATGATTAACGATTTGGTTTACCATTTGATAGAAAAGGGGATGGATAAATGTTATAAATTTAATGTAATAAAATATTAGTATATTAAAGATATTCATGTTTTTATTTTATCATATTTTTAATGATTTATAAGAATAAATAAATTAGAAACCCATGGTTCAAAACTATACCTCTTCTTCTAAGAACCTATTTAGGTTTATATCTAAAGCCTTCCTAGAATGGGATTATGATCAAAACACGGACTAAATGTCATGTGTATGGGTTTAATTATAGTATTTGGGTAGTTTTTGGCTGAAAATGGTCTTTTTATGTGTGAATAGTAGAGGATATGTGTCTTCCTTATATACGTGGGGGGAAAGACACACTTAGAATTTTTGAAAAGAATAAATTATACGCCTATTTTTAACATAATAAAAGGATAAAAAATGGATCATTATAGAAAATTATATGAGATTTGGTCTAAATAGTTCCAAAATAAATTAATTTTCTAATTTTTAGTTCCTTGTAACCCTTTTTTTGTTTTAGTTCAACCCTCATAAAATCTATTTTAACCTTAACGAGGATAATTATTTTTTATTTTTTTTACTATTTATTAGGACCAAAAAATAAGTTGACCATATTCTATAATTTTTATAATAATTATAAAAAATATGGAATCAATTTTATCAAATTCAAACAACAAAATTATAATAATTTAATTTTTATTTAAACCCGTAGGTGCGGTGAAGAAATAGTTTTCCAAAGAAATGTTTTCTTAAGTATAAGATGTTTTTATATCAAAATTCAATTTTAAATTAATTAAAATGGATTAAATTGGAATAAATATAATATAATTGAAGTAATTTTACTTTTAAAACAATTTTAAAACAAAATTTAACTTTTGAAGTGCTTTAAAAAAAGAAGTTTTCTATGGAAATCAGTATTTTCAACTATTTGTGGAAAAATTAATCTTTTCTTAAAATCATAAAAAAATCTGAATATAAATTTGAGCATTTGTTTTTAAAAATGAATTATTTTTTAGGTTTTTTTCTAAAATTAATACCAATTAATTTTAAAGTAATTTCACAAAATTTGATGAAACCATTTTTAGACAAATACAGTTTCAAGCATAAAACTGGGTTTATTTTCATATCATGCCCACAAAAAATATTAGAGGAATGATAAATTTTTTATTGAATATATAATATATAAATTTAATTAAAATCATTCCCTAATAAAAATTAATTTTATTTATTAAAAAACACCTTACGCGGGAAAAAATAGTTTTTTAGAAAAACATTTATTTTCTTTTGTATATATATATTATTTTATTTCTAATTGATTACAAAGGAATTTATTTTATACATGTGTATCCCATTAAATTTTAAAAATTTGGTTTTCCTATTTATATCCTCTAATTTAATAGATATTTTATAAAAATCATATTTAAATAATATGTTTCATGGGTTTTATAAGCTCATTTCTGCATGTGGCATACAAAATCGAACCTAATGTTAATTTTTTTTAAAATATCTACATGTTATATTCTCCCCACCTTCCATAAAATACAGACTCACAATTTCAACTTATGCTTTAAGAATAATGGTTTAATATTAGAAAATACCTTTGTGGAAATAAAACATCTTAAAAATGGTTAGTAAGACTTCCTCTTGATAAGAGAGAAAGGGAAGTTATAAGGTCATCTAGAATAACACATATCTTTGGTTCCTAGTAACAAAACATCAGTGGTAAGAGAAAATATAGACATGAAAGAAAATAATAAATAATTATAGATAGTGATATAGTTCATTGATTACAAGAAAGTGAATGATTAAGAGAATGTTAATGACTATAAATCCATAAATATATATTAGGTGAAAATACCATTGAATCATAAAATATTAAGTAAAATGTATAACATTTTTATTTCAAGATCATTTCCCTAAATTTGAATTATTCCATTACTATCATTATAGAGAACATCATAAAATATAATTAGTTTTTATCTTTTTATTTCATAAGAACAATTTCATCATTTGGTTTTTAATTAATGAACTTTCATTTCAATTATGACTCTATTAAATGAATATCCAAGATTTATTTTTTATTCCCGAAGCACTAAAAATTACTTTTTATGGATCATATATTCTACAAGATAATAACATGTTATTTCTAATTTATTTACTAAAACAAAAATCATTAAAACAATGTAATATAAGACAAAAAATGAATAAACCTTCTTGTAATGGAATAATACATTAATATAAAGAAATTTTATAACCAAACCAAAGGTTTTACATAGATAATTCCATTAATAAATATCTATATATATCCCAAATAACCTTAATAATCATAAGATTAAATAATTTTTTATCCTGAGTGGTTATATCATACCCTATAACTTAAACCTATAATTACATAATATCATTATTAAAAATTAATTATTTTGGTAAACCTATAGGTTATATATAACTCTATTAGATAAAACATCTCCCAAAATATCAATAAACACCTCAAAATCATAAAAATTATAAAACATTTTATCCTATAATTTATTTTCCCAAATCATCTTAATATTTATCCATTAGATTATTTAAGTTTAAATAAAATCATACTAACTTGTAAATTATGTGGGATAGTGTTAGACACTACGCACACTTTTAAATTGTGGGTTTAAGCCCCACAACCTTGACAGATTCTATAGGTTGTCACCTAACATGCAGGTTTTACTTTCTATAATACAATATTAATATAATTCATATAATGTTCCCAAATTATAATAAGATATAATTAACACATCATCAAAGATAAGATAAACCATAAGGTTTTCCAATACCTCTAAACATATTTCCAAACAATATAATATCATGCTTCTTTAAATAAATGTTTCACTAAAACATATACTAACCAATGGGTTTTATTTCCATAAATGTCTCTAAAAAAATCTGTAATCTTGATAAACTCCAAACACATAAAACCTAAAAGGACATGTTTATAACTTTGAACTTATGATCAAACCTAAAATAATAATATTATGATGGTATCTATAACTCTTCATTTAATTAAAGGGGAAGAAATATATTCTTCCAAAAACTAACACAATATTTATATGTTTAACGAATCTTATAACCAAAAAAACATCAATAAAAATACTTCAACAATATAATTATGGAGTCCCAATACATAAATAATCTAATCCTATATCTTTAATGAGTAGTATTATATAGGTCCTTCCATGGTCTATGAGTTAACTTTTAAAATAGGTAATTTACTTTGATAACAATTAGGTTCTCTACATTTATGAAAAGAAACTATTAATGGATCTCTAGGGTGAAATTTATTTCCATCTATTGAACTCATCACTTTTCCTTGAAATTAATTTATTCGTGGATTTATCTTCCACACATTAAATGCTATTAATTTCCCTTCAGAAATTATCATGGGTGTCTCTTTCCACATTTACGACATAAGAGAAATTATGCCTTCTTTTCTCCATGGTCTCCACCACTCAAGCTATGAGTTTAATCCATCCTTATATTCTATAGTGAGTTATAGAATTGGTTAATATATACGTTTTTGATCATATATCAGGTTAATTGATTAGGAATAATTAAAATATATTTTACTTCCATATTCATCCCATTTGGTGGCATATAATCACCACATTTTCATCATATTATATGTTAACATGTTTCATTTGGGTTTCAGATACAGAACTAAAACAAAAATAATAGTGTGTGTAACAATAATTAAAATGGAAAACCATGTAATCATTTAAAAGATGTCTAAATCATGAAACCTTATTTTTAATCTATACTACTGTATGTTTTGCCTAGGTCCTTAATTATAATTATCTATTCAAATCTGTTATAATTGTTTGTAACAAAAATTTGAATTATCCAAAGAATATATTTTGGGAGTCTCAATTTTTTTTAGAAAGCCCCATTATCGTACACTATATGACCATCGAGTAAAAGAATAATATACACTTTTTAAAGTTATTTCCTCTAGGTACAAACACTACAACAAAACCGCCGTTTAGTGGCGGTTCTAGGAACCACCGCCAAACATTTTTTTTAAAAGGACCCAACCCTTCCCCCAGCCCAACCCTCATTCTCCCCCGCGCTCCCTGCTTTCCCTGCGACCCCGGCCCCCCGTGACACCGGCCACCCCGCAACCCCGACGAACCTGCTTCCCCGGAGACCCCGCGACCTCAGCGACCTCGGCCCCCCGCGACCCCGACGACCCCGCAACCCCAGTGACCCTGCTTCCCCAGCGACCTATACAAACCCTAGGGTTTGATTTCTAATTTTTTACTTGTTTTTATATTAGTTTTTTTATTATTGTTTCTTGGATACATAAACTGGTTCATCAAATACATAAACATATAGTGGTAATTCATCACAGAAAATGGAATCATTGGAACTCAAAGTGTTTGAAGTGACATCAATGTTGTTCTAGATTTCACTCAACATGTGATTTTTGATCTCATTGATCTTACAGATGAATCATACCAATGTGTATTTACTGTTCCAGCTTCATAATCCTTTAAAATTAATGATTAGCCGATGGTGATGACAAGTATGGTGAATTAAGATGTATGGGGCTCATCTATGTGGGTTAAGAATATAACAATTATACTCAACTTCCTTATTTAGTTGATTAGGAATTGTACCATTTTTATAGATGAAAAAATTAAAAGAAATGGCATAAATCTGGTTTCTAGTCATTTATAATTTAGGGAAAGTAGAGTATAAAGATCATAACATAAGTTATTTGAAATTGATTAGGATTTATATAGTGGTAATTCATGTTTATCATTTTCGGGTTCTGGAAACGACAATACACACATAGCCATATGATCTCTTCAAACATTTTCTTGAACTTGAATGGAGTTGACTAGGGGAAATACTCGGTCTGATGAAACAATTCCCACAAAGGTCTTCAAAATGTAACCATTGATCATGAATCGCAGTAGGTACCATCTGATATGCCACAAAAAATATTTGGGAAATGCCATGATCCAATAAATTGAAAATCTACATCTCCTATCTTGGAGGTATTCCTGAAATAACATCTGAAATTTTTTTCAAATAATCAACCAGAATTGAAGGAACCCAGATACCTGAATTTTTTATGGATCCAAGGGATGCCCCTTCCAACTGATGTGTGATAGGTTGAAACGTCTTATTCACAACATCCACCAAAACTTCCTTGATATATCTATCACATAAAAGGAGAACCTCATCTAATTAGTTTACAGGAATCTGACTAGTCTATAGTGAATGTCAATCTATTCCTGGACCATGAAAAGCCAATATGTGCCCATGATGTCATCATAGAGATCCATTGTGATGACTAAATTATCTCACATTAACCATTATGGGATAATTTATACCTCTCACTACAACTAAATGAAATTTCAAATGAAGTGTGTCCGGTAGGAACCTCAAGACGACATTATTTTGATAATGTCTCAACTTGGATCTCTAACTATCACACAAGGAGTCGAGGGATAAAATAATGGGTAGAACCTATGTTTCATTATACTAAGGAAATATCATAATAAACACAAATAATAAATCAAATCATCTCGTGTGCCATTGGATCGTAGACATCCAAATCATGAAGTTGTCCATTTCCCTATCCACCAGCTCTTTATGCCTGACGTGGGCCTCCTAAGGGTTGTGGTTAAAGGACCTCATAGTACCATACACTAACTGAAACTCCTCCTCCTACTACTATACCATCTCTACTACTTTTGGATTTTCAAAAAATACATAATTATTTATGTAGGGCTTATTTAATTGATTTCCATTGAGGAAGTGTCGAAATCATAATTTCCATCATAAGTACATTCAAATACTTCAACCATTATTAAAGATGACATCAAAAACTTATTCTAGTTTACTATTGTTAGAAATAGATCCTTATTATCACCAAAATTAAATACAATTACTTTATAGAAATCTCATACATCTTTATCATAGAATAAATGTTTTGTCTTTTCATCGAACAAAAATTACTATCCTTGATGATTTATAGATTTCATAACAAAAATATTCATGGCATCCAGCCAGTTTAAATTGATTGATCTTACACTCAACACTTTTCCTAAGGTCCTTAAGCACATGAATCTACTAGAGGTAGCTCCCTTTATTTTCATATATTTTACATTGTTGAACGAGGTTCAAAATACTGAACTATTTGAAATTTTTTTATGACTATTTTATTAAAATTAAAAGATTTTTAAGGGTAATGAACCTATAAATGACTTATTTTATTTTGTTTTATAGTAAGCAAAGGGTCGTTCAAAGTGATATGCATGATAATCATGTTAGAAAAACATACAAGTCCTATTGAGATATGACTAATACTCAAAATGGTGGTGCTAAATCTCAAATGAAATAACTCAAATAAAATATTTACTAATAATAAATTCACAATATAAAACTATTAAAATAGAAATGATATTAAATAATTTTAAATAATCTAAATTTGGATTTGATAAAATTGAATCTATAACTAGGAAGTGGTTCAGTAAAAATTTATGATAATTGATTGTCTATGCAAAAAAAATCAAAAAATATATCACCTTATTCTACATTATATATTAATAAATTATGTGTTAAATATATGTGTTTCATCCTATAATGGTTTATCAATCTTTTTTGAAATGTTTATTGAAATTTTGTGTCTCATATGATTTAAACCTGATTAAAATTGAATCCAAAATTAGTTAGGGTGTCTTTCATTCATAACACCTATGCATAGAAACATATGGCTATAATATATTCAACTTTAGTATTAGATAGTTATATAATGTGTTTTTCATTACTATATCATGATACTAAGGATTTAGCAAGAATTTTACTGGTTCCTGACATTATCTTTCTATCCATTCTACACCGAACAAAATATATATCCAAATATAAATTTTAATTAAAATTAGAGGGTTTTGAAAAAATTAGATAAAGGAAAATAGTTCATTTTAAATATCTCAAAATATTTTTAGGATCATTTAAATGAGATTCTATTGGATTAGATTTAAATATTTCACAAATAAATAATAAAAATATAAAGTACAAATTATTTATAATATATTTATTCGATATGAGAGTTTTATATGAAGACTCTATAGAGAACTTAGGTTGGGGTTATTCCAAATTAACAATGTGTTTTGGTTTTCATGGTAAAGTAGCTACCATGTTGTTAGCACACTGTTTCTCTTTACCAAAGAAACTTCCCCTATCCCAGACACTAAGGGTTCATATCTAACTCAGGGGATCATCTTTATTATATTATGCTTCTGTAATCTTATAATATCGTATATATGAATCAATTTCTCTATTTAGTAGTAACTATGTGTTTTAATTTTTCTTATTATTGTGTAGGCACATTGTGATATACATGGATAAAAGTTGGATCACATTACCGAGGAACACACCTCAGTATGTTAAGGGTTTGAATGAGTTTTTAGATTTTGCAATTTCTAATCGATCTGTTGAAGGGAGAATAAAATGTCCATGTACTAAATGTAAATTTAGAACATGGTTGAAGAGAGATGAGGTTGATGAACATTTAATACTGAAGCAATTCCCTGATCAATATTTGTGTTGGATTTGGAATGGATAATAGAACATTATAGAAAGATTGATCACTGATGTTAATCCAGAGAATGGGGTCCCAAGTTCGTCGACAATGGAAAATGAAATGCAGAACCTAATAAATGATCCATTCGGAACTGCAAGGTACCACTATCAGCATCAAAACATATCAGAACAACCAGAAGAGGGTGCTCCAAATTGCAACCTGACAAGTGATGTTTTTGAGACTACAACACAGGCAGATCAAGATTGTCACATATCATTGGATCCTCCTCTTGATTCTATGGAGCCAAATGTAAGAGAAAAATTTACTGAGGAAAATGCGTTTCATGATTTAGTTGATGATGGAAATCAAGAGTTGTATTGTGGGTGTTTGAAATATTCAAAACTATCATTTCTGCTGAAGTTGTATCACATCAAATGTCTATGTGGAATTACAAATAAGGCAATGTCCATGATATTGGAATTGATACGTGATGCATTTCCTGAAACAAAAATCCCAGAATCTTTTTATGATATGATAAAAGTTGTTAATAAGCTTGGTCTGAATTATACAAAAATACATGCGTGTCCCAATGATTGTATGCTTTATTGGGGAGAGGATTCAAGTAGAAAAAATTGCAAGAAATGTTCTTATTTTAGATGGCAGGCAAAGAGTGATGTTGGAAGTCTGAATGAACATAATTTCGTAGAGAAGAAGAAGAAAAGGAGCACACCTGCAAAGGTTTTGCGTTACTTTCCTTTGAAGCCTCGATTGCAAAGATTATTCATGTCATCGAAAACCACCGAACACATGAAGTGGAATTCTGTAGATAATAACAATGATGGGTTAATGAGACATCCATGAGATTCTCAATCCTGGAAAACATTTGATTCATTACATCTCGATTTCTCAGTTGATCCTAGGAATGTTCGATTGGGATTGGCTGCTGATGGATTCAACCCATTTGGGACTTTGAGTACCAATTATAGCATTTGGCCAGTTGTTTTGATCCCTTATAATTTGCCTTCGTGGATGTGTATGCAACAATCATATTTTATCCTTTCGATGATTATTCCTGGAAAACAAATGCCTGGAAATGATATTGATGTATAATTGTAGCCTTTGATTGACGAATTGCAGGAGTTATGGAGCAACGGTGTTGAGATATTTGATGCTTCTTCTAAAACAATGTTCACAATGCATGCTGCTTTAATGTGGACCATTAGTGACTTCCCTGGGCTTGGGAATTTATCTTGTTGGAACACTTACATGGGTTTGGCTTGTCCCGTTTGTAACTTTGATTTTGATCCCAAACAACTACCTCACAGTAGAAAATGGTGCTTCTTGTGTCATCGAAGATTTCTCGATGCGTCACATAGATTTCGGCTGAACAAATCAAAATTTAATGGTTCCATTGATTGTAGACCACATCCAAAGTTGTTAAATGGTTTTGAAATATTGAAACAGCTTGAAAATGTTGAAACAGAATTTGGGAAGGTTCATCATTTGAATGATAGCGGAAAACAGGTCCGAAGGGCATCGTCAAGTGAAACTGAAACGCAACAATGGAAGAAAAAAAGTATATTCTTCAAACTTCCGTATTGGGAATTTAATTTGTTGCGGCATAATCTTGATGTGGTGCATATTGAGAAGAATGTCTGTGACAATTTTATTTTCACATTGCTTAATGAGCATGGAAATTCAAAGGATAATCTCAATGCTCGCAAAGACTTACAAGCAATGAACATAAAACGTGATCTCTGGCCAGATGAGAATGAAAAGTATCCTCCGGCAATTTTTGCAATGAAAAATAGGGATAAAGATACATTCCTTCAAATTTTAAAGAATGTCAAGGTATCTGATGGGTATTCAAGTAACATTTAGAGGTGTGTTGACTTGAAGAATCGTAAGTTACATGGATTGAAAAGTCATGATTCACATATTTTGTTACAACAGTTACTACCATTGGCATTGCATACATTATTACCTGAAAAAACTACTGCTGTTGTACTGAAGTTATGCACATTTTTTAGACAATTATGTGAGAAATTTCTACATACATTTCAGCTTGACAACCTCCAGAAGAGGTTTTTATTGACCCTTTGCGCAATGGAGATGATCTTTCCTCCGTCCTCTTTTACTGTAACGATGCATTTAACTGTGCATTTGGTTGAGGAAGCTAAATTAGGAGGCCCCGTTCATTATCGATGGATGTATCCAATTGAGAGGTACTTTATTTATATGTTTTCCAGTTAAGTAAACAATTTTTGGTACTTAATTAAATGCATAATTATGTTTATTTTATTTCACAGATATCTTGGACATTTGAAATCATACGTGAGAAATAAAGCTCAACCAGAAGGCTCAATTGTTGAAGGCTATTTGGCTGAGGAGTGTCTTACCTTTTTTTCTCGATACTTGGATGATATTAAGAGAATATTTAATCGAGTTGGATGTGTTGATGACACATCGACTCAATATCAAATTCATCAGAAATCCAAAATATTTCCTGCCAATGGCCGATCAGTTGGGAGGACCTCAAATGCGACACTGACTGAATTGGAATTATTACAGGCACATAGATATGTGCTGCTGAATAGTGACATTGCAGATCCATTTATTGAAGAGTTGAGGATACAAACAAAGAGACTAATGAGAGGCCGAACATGAAATGAGAAAGATATAACGAAAGCTGTTAATAAAGAGCTTGTAGAATGGTTTGCACGACGTGTAAGTTCATAAATATTACAATAAATACGAATATTAGTTTGACACATAAATTTTGTGAATCTAATAAAGTATATTTCTTTTTTCAGATCATGAATAATGATACTCGAGCATAGGTGTCAGAAGATTTGAAGTTTCTTTCTAGAGGACCTCTAAAAGAAGTTTGAAAGTTCGACGCTTATAATGTGAATGGATTTAGATTTCGTATAGTCGATCGAGAAGTGGGTTTGGAAACATAGAATAGTGGTATATTTACATTTACTGAAGTGGAATACTATGGAAAGCTGTATGATATTATTGAATTAAACTACCACATACATTTTTTGGTTGTTTTATTCAAATGCAAATGGGTCAATATTATCAGAGGTGTTAAAGGAGATTCCTTCCAATTTACTTCTGTGAACTTCTCTCACTTGATGGATGTTGGTGATCGTGAACTGCATGATCTATATATCTTAGCATCATAAGAAAAAATGGTATATTATTTGAATGATGTTGACAATGAAGGGTGAAGTGTAGTTGCTCATGTAATACAAAGAGATTCGTATGATATGGGTGATGAAGTGGAAAATTTGACCTCTGAAATTGAATTTAATCAGCAACAGGAAGCAGAATTAGTTGTCGATCATGATATTGAAAATATTAGTCTAGCAAGGATGAATGAAGTGGATGAAGCAATGGAGCAGGAAACCGACATGATTGAAGGAGAAAATGATTGTATGTACAATTTTTTATTTATTCAGCAACCACTTGTTTCATTTCTGCAGTCATTCATTATCATTATTATATATATTTTGTTCATTAGTACTAGGAATCTATTATCATTTTTAATTTTTTTTTCTGCATAATTTTTTTGAAATATATATTCTGATCTTAATTTTATTTGATTAAATGACAGGAATTCCAAGGATGAATAGGTATATTGTTTCATCTAGTTTCGCGACAGATGGCAATCCATTTGTCTCCCTCCCCACGACATCTGAGACGCCAGGTGCCGACACCCCTGCACCATCTCTCACACCTTCCGTGGATGTCCCAGTAGAGGGTGATTCGTCGACTCCCCTTTCAGGAGGCTCAGCAGTGGAGAAGCATCGTGCCCCTTCCAGTTCATCCCAGACACACTGGAGTGTCACTATCATAGGTACAAATTTTAATTAAATAAATTTATTGAATTTTGTTTATACTAATTGTTTGCTCATTGAAGATGACAAAAATTCAATCGTGAAGAAAAATATAAAAATTTCAGATGTTTGGAATCTGAATGGCGAGAAGATTGTTGTGCCATTTGATTCTTACGGGGTCCCTACGGATGATGCCGCGAGGTTACATGGCCAGATTCTAGGCCAGCTAGCAGATGAGCCCATTTCCCTTCCCATTTCATATGACGATTGGAGACATATGCCTTCAAGTTGAAAAAATGAAGTGTTTGATTCTCAAATAAAGGTAAATTTATTACGTTATGGTTTAATTGAATGTCATGTTACTAATATGTTCAAAATGAATTTCTGTATACAGATGTTCTTCCACTTTACTGTTGCTGATGTGATAGCATGGAAGTGGATGTTGAAAAATCTAGGTAAGAAGTGTAAAGATTTCAAATGGAGATTATGGTGTGATGTCAACGATACTTCATTGACCACGCAGCAAATGTATGAGAAGCTACCCAGTGGGGTACCAAAAGAGCAGTGGAAAGTGTTTGTTGACAGACATCGTGATCAGAAGCGGATGGTATTGAAATATATATTATTATATTATGCTCATTTTACATGTATACATGTATATTAAAAGGAAATGAAATTAAATACATCAGTATTAAATTGCATTTTATTTATTTCAGGATCTTTCAAGACAAAATGCATCAAACCGGGAAAAGCAAGTCATCCTGCACACTGCGGGTCAAAAAGTTTTTCTAGAAGCCGAACGAAATTGGTAATCTTTTAATTAGTTTAAATATTTATAAGACAATATTATCTATTTAATATATTGAATTGTTGATTTATCTTTGTTTAATGCAGTCATAGAGTTTAGGGCATGAAGCATCCAGGACTGAACTGTGGTTGGATGTTCATAAGAAATCAGATGGAAGTTTTGTTAACGATCCTACTAAAGAAGTTGGGGTATGAAGTCAATTTTTCATCATAATAACTTATTATTAGTTTTTACTGTGTTAATATATTTTGATATTTGATTTATAGGTAAAAATTAAAGAGCTATGGGATGCCAATCTTGCGCAGTCCTACTCAGTCTCCCAGGATGACCCGGTTGCTAAGGTCCTTGGGAAGCAGCATGCTGGGAGAGTGCGCGGGATGGGTTTGGGACCCGTACCATCTGAGTTTTTTAGCAGGCCATCGGGGATATCAGCTTCATCTACTCCCGACTTTAGTCAGCCCACACCCGGAGATGATAAGAGAGATATTGTTTCTTTACGAAGCACAGTTCACCAGCAAGGAGATCAGATATCTGCATTTCAGAAAGAGTTGATTGAAATACGTCAGCAGCTGAGCAGATATTCCCCTGGTGGTAGTGCATCGACCGGTGGTATGCAGGTAAATCACAAAAAATCAAAATCATTTAGTTTGCTAACTTTCATTGGTTTAAAGTTTTAATATAAATATGCAATCGTATTTAAGTTTCAATATAATGTTCTTACAGGTGACACCACAAAGTGGAGATGAAGGTGGAGAGGGTGATAATGCATCATCAGACCCTGGGTAGTTGTATTGTTGATTTGTAATATAAAAACAGTTGGTTTGTATATGTAACTTTTTTGGCACATAGTTTCCACCACACATTTTCATGTCCTAAAATTTCCTTGATTTCTCATTTTCCTTTTATGCATTTTATTGATTTCCGATGTTTCTTTTTATGTCTTGATTTCTCGAGTGTGATATACATCATTTAGGAATAAATTTTTTGATTATCCTACTAAGAACTTTTCCAAGGGTTCTATATTATTATTTTTATGTGTTTGGTTATGACTACTTTATTACTCATGGTTATGAGGAATGAGAACATGGGGGAACACTCTTTAAATAAGAACAAACTAAATAAAGATAGTAAACTAGTTAAGAGTAAATTAGAAGAAAAAAGTGAGTCGCTTGTACTTTATGGATTTTCATGATAATACTATGCGTTGAATCTTATTGATTGACAATTGATGATATGGATTACTTATTGTTTTTATCATCTACTATATCTACTTTATTACTCATGGTTATGAGGAATGAGAACATGGGGGAACACTCTTTAAAGAAGAACAAACTAAATAAAGATAGTAAACTAGTTAAGAGTAAACTAGAAGAAAAAATTGAGTCGCTTATACTTTATGGATTTTCATGATATTACTATGCGTTGAATATTATTGATTGAAAATTGATGATATGGATTACTTCTTGTATTTATCATCTACTATATCTACTAATTCTGGCACTTCCAAAATCCACATGTACAATTATTTGGATGTTATAAGTTGATAGGGGGCTGGAGCAGGGGGGAGGGGGTGTTGGTGCTGGGGGGAGGTGAGGGGGGATGGTGTAGGGGATAAATATTTCATGTTTTCATATTTACAGGTCTTCTGTTTTTTTTACTTTCATAAGATAATGATTTTTTTTCTAGTTCCATATTTAAATGTTTTCATTTTTTCAAGTTTTCTGGTTGTGGTCTTATAGGTTGAAGGTTTGACGAATTGTAGGCTATCCAGTTTGGATGTTATAAGTTGATAGTTTGTGCATTACACGTTTACATATGTTTTGGGTTAAAACAACTTTTTTTTACTTTCCTGAACTTTTGTTCCTATGCGATCTTCTGACATCTTGAGGGGGGAGGGATTGGTTTAGGTTTTTTGAAAAGGAGTTGAACATTGGAGCAAGTGGGGGAATCCTTTCTTACTCTAATGTTAGAATTCTGAATAGGGGCATGAGTATTAGTGGGTGATGGAGGAGACAAAATGCTATCCTCTATATGCAAAGATGTATTAACAACCCAGTTTGGAGAAGAGGATGTAGTCCTGATAGAATTTTTCTCTAAAATCAAATCAGGAGGGACTGTCAAAACTGCAGCCCAATTCAAGGAAGCAGGGTCTGAAATGTTAGAGGCTTCCAGGGTTGGATCATTCAAAGTATTAGGTGTTCTGTACAAGGTGACTATAGGACCAAAAGGGGAGAAAGAGTCAGACACATTCAGGTTTGATTCAGAGTTATTATCTGTGCCAATGGCAGCAGATTTTCCAGAAGCAGAATCATCTAATAAAACAATATTATTATTTAAAACAGGGAGAACAGGATGTCCAGTAACAAGAGTAGCATAATTTTCTGTAGCAGAATGCAAAATAATAGCAGGAGAAACAACATGGACAGAAGCAGTATTATATAAGGGGACAATGCTAGTTTTTCCCATTTCAAAAGAAATAGATTTATCAGCATCAGTTAGCAAAGACCGCTCCGTGCCTGTGCAATTAGTGCTAAGTAGTGTAGGGAGAGGGTGATCAGGGGTTCCTGTTTGAGAAAACATGGAACTGCTTGGAAACATCAAACTTGATGAGGAGACATACTAAGGGGTTTGGATGACCCAAAAAAAATTCAGTGCACGTAATACCACCCTGGTTTCCAATTGAGTAAATCATGATCCTAGATTTCATAAGAATATCATATGTGTTTTATGGGCAGGAATAAGCTGGCCAGCAGCTTACGAACCTATTCAGGATTGAATACTAATACTGTTTTCTATGTAAACAAACATTCAGGTCTATGTTTATTCATTATTTTCAATGTTTTAGATGTCTTACATATTAATATTTAAAGTGTATGCGAGACATGACCATTTAACACATATAAGATTTACCTACTATTAATGTCACACAAGTCATGTGCACATAGGATAATTATACATAGAGAAGAAGGATGTACATAAAGCTGATTACCGATTTGATCTGGATTGAAGTTGTCATCCTATTCTATATCTGCCTAGATTATGGTCAGTTGAGTTTTCAGTTGGCATGTTTATTGTTTGAAAATATCTGACTATTTTGGGTTTCCTCTATTTGGATGGTTTTGCGGCCTCATTTCCCATTGAATCTGCTATATTCATGGCTGTCCGGGTTTGCTGAGGATCCTGAGTGCTTCAAGGATGGATCAAATCCAACTCACTTGATGCTTTCGGACTGCTACCTATTCGGCTTTGATTGATGCATGGCTCTGGATTTACAGCATGCACCAAACTACTCTATTTTACAATTTAAGTTTAGGACTCTCTTATCCAGAAGTGAGCCTATTTGAAGTATATTTGATCTTTGCAGTAAGGTGTTCATTGTTCTTTGCTTTCTTTCTTGTATACTGATGTTGTAAATTTGATATGCATAAAGATTACTTAGAGACCACAAGGCAATTCATAATATGATGTCCCCTTTGGCAAGGATGATGTCAACGTATGAACAACATTCAGGTTATACATGTATTCAGATTAAATAATCAATTCAATTAGGTTATTAATCAGATTTCATGTATTTTAATGGTGTTCATATTTTATCCACTTATATTCCCTTTTTATGCATCAATATTTTGTTTCAATATGATTTCAGGTTGTCGTAACATGGTTGCATGGAGAAACCAGATGATAGAAGATCGAATTTTTATGGAAATAAGAGTACAAAGATGCAAACGGTAAGACTCCTAGAAGATTTATATCCCTTTATTCATGACTCTATATTTTCAAATTCCTTAGAAATGGATTTCATGATAGATTGATATGTCTTGATGTTTATGAATAGTTACAACATTTAAAAACTGTGCTGTCATTTCCCAAAAAATACAGCATATATTGAAGTGTTTCCACGAATCCTTGCTACACGATGAAAAAGAACCAGCGCCGTTCAACAAGTGCAAAACACACAATTTGGGTCCATGCATAAAAGTTTTGAATTACACCTTCTGTAGGCAAGGCAATGATGCATATGGTGTGCATTAAAGGAAGATGAACATACTATACTGTTTCGGTTTGCACGGGTACATTAGTTGAAAAAACAGAATAAGAAGTTCTCATTCATGATGGGGTACATCAATCTGGAAATGGTAATTTAATGCATCATACATCCAAGATTATGGAACGATTTATGCTCTTAACTATGACCTATACATTTTTTTCATTCAACATTATGAGTTTCAGGCTATGTTTTGTTTTTTCAATCTGATCTGCTCATTTCTGGGACCTGATAGTGAGTTTTGTTATCATTTTTTAATTATAATGACTACTATACTTTCAACAGCTCTTTCCAATCCTTGATAAGGTATTCTTCCATTGCATTCTCGTATGGTATGTGGTTAGTATCCACACCCTAAACACAGTTCAACTGGTGCTTAACGGAATTTATGATCTTTATATTTTTACATATTAAAAATATGTCATCAACATATAATAAAAGGTAAAAACACTCATGTATAACAGTTTTAAAATACACACATGCATCAAATCTACTTATAGAAAACTGATTCTCAATCATAAAGGAATCAAACCTTTTAAACCATTGTCTTGAAGACTATTTAATCCCATGAAAGGAATTATGTAAAATAAAAACATGGTTTGGTATGAACAATTTTGAAAATCGTTCTAGAGGATTCATATAAATGCTTTCATCAAGACTACCATGTAACAAAGTGGTTTTAACATCGAGTTGTTCAACATGCAAATCAAGTTTGGTAGAAAATGAAAGCATAATTCTAATGGATGAATGCTTAAAAAAGAAGAGAATATTTCACTATAATCTATGACTACACATTTTAGAAAATCATTAGATACCATTCATGCTTTGAATTTGATTTTAGACTCTCTTACATTGCTTTATTTCTTCTTATAAATCCATATTGAACCTATAACTTTATGGTTATTGGGTTTTAGAACAACAACCCAGGTGTTGTTCTTAAGAAGGGAATTCATTTCTTTTTGTATTGATCTCAGCCAATTACTATATTCTTTGGACTTAAAAGCTTACTTAAAAGTTTTAGGCTCATCATTAAACAATTCCTAAGCTACATTGAAAGCATAGGCAGCAATGTATGACTAGTTGAAGTGGGATGGAGGTTTAATAACTCTCATTTATTTATCTCAAGTAATCCGATTGTTGATCAGGCCAACAGGTTCTTGGTCCTCAGGTTCAGATTCAAAATTGGGATCTAATTTAGGATGGGCTTGGGTAAACAAAGGAGCAGGACCAACACTGAACTGAGGTTGGTCGCCTGATCTTAAAGGAACATCAACACCTAAAGTTGTTGGGACCTCTAAGGGTCCTGCAGCTTCATCAGGAGCTACAACAAGTTCAGGTACTTTGTCGTTGGTCACACCAGATTCATGGAAGACCACATCATGACTAACGATGCATTTCTAGTAACCTGGTTTATCTACCCATAAATAATACCCTTTAACACCCTCTAGATATCCCACGAATATTCATTTAATAGCCCTATCAGCTAGATTATCATTACATGAATGCACATAAGCTATGGATCCAAATATCCTAAGGTGATCTAGATTTGGGGGTGTGACCTTAGAAATTTATTCAGGTGTCATAAAGGAGTTAGCAGAATATGGACAACAGTTAATGAGGTGCACTACTATTTAATCATCCTCAGCCTAGAAGGACCTAGAGAGTTTTGAGTGGGATAACATACACCTTACCCTCTCAAGAACAATCCTATTCATTCTCTCTGCTAACCCATTCTGTTATGGAGTTTACAAAGCAATTCGATATATCTTAATTCCTTTAGATTCAAAATATTCAATGAATTCATTGGATATATATTCTAAACCATTATCAGTTCTTAAGGCCTTAAGTTTCTTATTAGTCTCACTCTCTACCACAACTTTCCATTTCATAAAAGTCTGAAAGGCATCTGACTTGTGCTTAATAATATAAATCCACACTCTCCTAGAGAAATCATCAATATAGGTTACAAAGTATAAACCACCACCATGGGAGGTAACCCTAGAAGGACCCCACAAGTTAGAATGTACACATTCAAGAGGTTCCATAGCCTTAACACTACTGGAAATCCAGCATTTCCCAACGGTTTAGAACCGTCGGGAAAGGCTGCAGAACCGTTGGTATATGTTATACCAACGGTTCTGCAAACTGTGGGGAAGTAAGCCGTTGGGAAAGGTTTTTCCCAACGGTTTATAGAGAACCGTTGGGGTAGGTTAGAAAAAATCAACCTATCCCAACGGTTTGGCCCGTTGGGAAATCAACAGATAATTTTCTTTCCCAACGGTTGTATGAACCGTTGGTAAAAACAACCATTCAACAGGATATCCCAACGGTTTCAAATCGTTGGAATAGGGTGTTTTTACCAACGGTTCCTTGAACCGTTGGTAAAAACAGCTACATAGAGCCTATGCCAACGGTTTTCAAACCGTTGGCATAGGCTTTGCTGTGCGAATTGCACAGCAGCCTGCAATTTGCACAACAGGTCTAGTTTTTGGGCATTCACCCTCGGTTTCAATTCAATTTTCAATCCAATTATTCCCTCGTTTTCAATTCATTTTTCAATCCAATTATTATACCTGTAACACATATAATGCATACATATAGAGAACAAACCATCACATACAAATAATGCAAACCAACCAACCAACACATATAATGCATCATGAAAATATACACATCCATAATTAAAGTAGAATTCATAACATAATTATAAACATACATAATTCATTTAGAATTCATTTTAAAATTTAGATGACAATCATATGTGGAATCCAGAATTCAATTCATAATTTGATTGGTTTTTCATATACCATATATTTTTAATAGAAATGATATCCATTTTAAACAAAATACATACATCTAGAATGATACCGGTCACACCGTGCCTCGGATTGAGGCGAGGTTAACTCGTACACGTCACAAATGACGCATTGATCGTTTTCCTAAAGTATCAACATATTCCGAAATCGTTTGGTCGGTTTTCTGTATGTCAGTTGTTGTTTTCACTTAAAATGAAGTGTTTTTTAAATAAAAGAGAGACACTTTGAATGGTGTCGGCCACACCGCCCCTCGTATTGAGGCGGGGTTAACTCGTACACATCACAAATGACCCATGGATCGTTGTGCTAAAATATAAACACAATCAGAATGAGTTTGGTTGGTTTTCTGTATGAATTTAAAATGTAGTCCATTTTAAAGAAAAGAGATAAAATTAGAGTGGTCTCGGCCAAACCGCGACTCGGATTGAGGCGTGGTTGACTCGTACACGTAACATATGACCCATGAATCGTTGTCCTAAATTTTCAACAGATTCCGAATGCGTTTGGTCAGTTTTTCATATGTCAGTTGTTTATTTCACTTATAATCTTGTCCATTTTAAACAAAAGAGACACAGTCAGAGTGGTACTGGCCACACCACGTCTCGGATTTAGAAGGGGTTGACTCTTACACGTCTTAAATGACCCATGGATCATTTTCCTAAAGTATCAACACAATCCGAATGTGTTTGGCCAGTTTTCCGTATGTCAGTTGATGTTTTTCACTTAAAATGATGTCCTTTTGAAACAAAAGACATACACTTTGAGTTGTTCTGGCCACACCACACCTCGGATTGAGGTGGCGTTGACTCGTACACATCACATATAACCCATGGATCATTCTCCTAAAGTTTAAATGGAAACCGAATGCATTTGGTCAGTTTTCCGTATGTACTTAAAATGTTGTCCATTTTAAACAACAGAAAGTCACTTAGAGTGGTCCCAACCACACTTAGATGAAAATTAAATTAGAATTCATAACGTAATTATAAATGTACATAATTCATATATAATTCAATTTAAAATTTAGATGACAATTATATATGGAATCCGAAATTCAATTCATAATTTGATCGGTTTTTTCTATACCATATATTTTTACCTCAAATGATGTCCATTTTAAACAAAATACAAACACCTGAAGTGATACCGGCCACACTGCACCTCAGATTGAGGCGGGGTTGACTCGTACACGTCACATTTGACCCATGGATTGTTGTGCTAAAGTATCGACACAATCCGAATGCGTTTGGTTGGTTTTCCGTATGCCAGTTGATGTTTTTCACTTAAAATGACGTCCTTTTGAAACAAAAGACGGACACTATGAGTGGTGCTGACCACACCGCGTCTCCAATTGAGGTGGGGTTGATTCGTACACGTCACATATGACCCATGGATCGTTCTCCAAAAGTTTAAATGGAAACCTAATGCGTTTGGTCGGTTTTCGGTATGTACTTAAAATGTTGTCCATTTTAAACAAAAGAGTGACACTTAGACTAATCCTGACCCCACCGTGACTCAGATTCATCCCGGGTTGGCTCTTACATGTCACATATGACCCATGGATCGTTGTGATAAATTATCAAAAGATTATGAATGCGTTTGGTCAGTTTTGTGTATGCCAGTTGTTCTTTTCATTTATAATCATGTCCATTTTAAACAAAAGAGACAGAGTTAGAGCGGTGTCGGCCACACCACGTCTCGGATTAAGACAGGGTTGACTTTTACACGTCACATATGACTCATGGATCATTGTGCTAAAGTATCGATAGAATCTGAATGCGTTTGGTCGTTCTTCCGTATGTCAGTTGATGCCTTTCACTTAAAATGACGTCCTTTTGAAACAAAAGACGGACACTTTGAGTGGTGTCAGCCGCACCGCATGTCGGAGTGAGGCGGGGATGATTCTTACACTTCACATATGACCCATGGATCATTCTCCTAATGTTTCAATGGAAACCGAATCCGTTTGGTCGTTTTTCCGTATGTACTTAAAATGGTGTCCATTTTAATCAAAAGAGAGTCACTTAGACTTATCATGGCCACACCACGACTCAGATTCATCCCGAGTTGGCTCGTACATGTCACATATGACCCATGGATTGTTGGGATAAATTATCAACAGATTCAGAATACGTTTGGTCGGTTTTTCGTATGTCAGTTGATGCTTTTCACTTAAAATGACGTCCTTTTGAAACAAAAGACGGACACTTTGAGTGGTGCCGGCCACACCACGTCTCCGGATTGAGCTGAAACCACCGTGAAACATTCTAATTATTATTCGTGACGTGTACGCACAGACGGCACGTCAATCGGACGTGCGGTTTGCGCGGTACGACTCAATATTCGTATTTTAAGTGGTGCGCGCGCTTCGTAAACGCGCGTGAGGGGGGTCCAAATGGGCCGAACGAAGTCGGAATGGCCTGAAATCTGACGACAAATACGGGAGAGTTATTTATAAAGTGGTCGAGCAGACGGCACGTCAATCGGACGTGCCGTGTGCCCGCGGTGACCGACAATGCAGTTCTGGTGTCATAAACGGCCAAAACGGGCGTCCAACGGTCAAATTCATAGCGGAAGACCTCAGATTGAGCTGAAACCACCGTTCAACATTCTAATTATTATTCTTGATGTGTACGCGCAGACGTCACGTCAATCGGACGTGCGGTTTGCACGGTACGGCTCAATATTTGTATTTTAAGTGATGCGCGCGCTCGTAAACACGCGTGAGGGGGGTCCAAACGGGCCGAACGAAGTCGGAATGTCCTGAAATCAGACGACAAATACGGGTGAGAGATTTTTGATGTGGTCGAGCTAACTCCACGTCAATCGGACGTGCCGTGTGCCCGTGGTGACCGACAACGCAGTTCTGGTATCATAAACGGCCAAAACGGGCGTCAAACGGTCAAATTCATAGCGGATGACCTCAGATTGAGCTGAAACCACCGTGAAACAATCTAATTATTATTCGTGACGTGTACGCGTAGATGGAACGTCAATCAGACGTGCGGTTTGCGCGGTATGGCTCAATATTCGTGTTTTAAGTGATGCGCGCGCTTCGTAAACGCGCGTGAGGGTGGTCCAAACGGGACAAACAATTTCGGAATGGACTGAAATCAGACGACAAATACGAGTGAGTGATTTATGAAGTGGTCGAGCAGACAACACGTCAATCGGATGTGCCGTGTGCCCGCGGTGACCGACAACGCAGTTCTGGTATCATAAACGGCTAAAACGGGCATCCAACGGTCAAATTCATAGAGGACGACCTCAGATTGACCTGAAACCACCGTGCAACATTCTAATTGTTATTTGTGACATGTACGCGCAGACGGAACGTCAATCGGACGTGCGGTTTGCGCGGTACGGCTCAATATTCGTGTTTTAAGTGATGCGCGCGCTTCGTAAACGCGCGTGAGGGTGGTCCAAACGGGCCGAACGATTTCAGAATGGCCTGAAATCAGACGAAAAATACGGGTGAGTGATTTATGAAGTGTTAGAGTAGACGGAACATCAATCGGACGTGTCGTGTGCCCGCGGTGACCGAAAACGCAGTTCTGGTGTCATAAACGGCCAAAACGGGCGTCCAACGGTCAAATTCATAGTGGACGACCTCAAATTGACCTGAAACCACCGTGAAACATTCTAATTATTAGTCTTGACGTGTACACGTAGACGACACATCAATCGGACGTGCGGTTTGCGCGGTACGGCTCAATATTCATATTTTAAGTGATGCGCGCGCTTCGTAAATGCGCGTGAGGGTGGTCCAAACGGGCTGAACAATTTCGGAATGGCCTGAAATCAGACGAAAAATACAGGTGAGTGATTTATGAAGTGGTCAAGTAGACGGCACGTCCATCGGACGTGCCGTGTGCCCGCGGTGACTGACAACGCAGTTTTGGTGTCATAAACGGCCAAAACGGGCGTCAAACGTTCAAATTCATAGCGGACGACCTCAGATTGACCTGAAACCACCGTGAAACATTATAATTATTATTCGTGACGTGTACGTACAGACGGCACGTCAATCGGACGTGCGGTTTGCGCGGTACGGCTCAATATTCGTGTTTTAAGTGATGCGCGCGCTTCGTAAACGCGCGTGAGGGTGGTCCAAACGGGCCGAACAATTTCGGAATGGCCTGAAATCAGACGACAAATACGGGTGAGTGATTTATGAAGTGGTCGAGCAGACGACATGTCAATCGGACGTGTCGTGTGCCCGCGGTGACCGAAAACGCAGTTCTGGTGTCATAAACGGCCAAAACGGGCGTCAAACGGTCAAATTCATAGCGGACGACCTCTGATTGACCTGAAAACACCGTGAAACATTCTAATTATTATTCTTGATGTGTACGTGTAGACGGAACGCCAATCGGACGTGCGGTTTGCGCGGTACGGCTCAATATTCGTGTTTTAAGTGATGTGCGCGCTTCGTAAACGCGCGTGAGGGGGGTCCAAACGGGAAGAACAAAGTCGGAATGGCCTGAAATCAGACAAAAAATACGGGACAGTGATTTCTGAAGTGGTCGAGCAGACAGCATGTCAATCGGACGTGCCGTGTGCCCGCGGTGACTGACAACGCAGTTCTGGTGTCATAAACGGCCAAAACGGGCGTCCAATGGTCAAATACATAGCGGAAGACCTCAGATTGAGCTGAAACCACCATGAAACATTCTAATTATTATTCGTGATGTGTACGCGCAGACGGCACGTCAATCGGACGTGCGGTTTGCACGGTACGACTCAATATTCGTATTTTAAGTGATGCGCGCGCTTCGTAAACGCGCGTGAGGGTGGTCCAAATGGGCCGAACGGTTTCAGAATGGCCTGAAATCAGACGAAAAATACGGGTGAGTGATTTATGAAGTGGTCGAGCAGACGACACATCAATCGGACGTGCCGTGTGCCCGCGGTGACCGAAAACGTTGTTCTGGTGTCATAAACGGCCAAAACGGGCGTCAAACGGTCAAATTCATAGCGGACAACCTCGGATTGACCTGAAACCTCCGTGAAACATTCTAATTATTATTCAGGATGTGTACGCGCAGACAGAACGTCAATCGGACGTGCGGTTTACGCGGTACGGCTCAATATTCGTGTTTTAAGTGATGCACACGCTTCGTAAACGCGCGTGAGGGTGGTCCAAACAGGCCGAACGATTTCAGAATGTACTAAATTCAGATGAAAAATACGGGTGAGTGATTTATGAAGTGGTCGAGCAGACAGCATGTCAATCGGGCGTGCCGTGTGCCCGCGGTGACCGACAACGCAGTTCTGGTGTCACAAACGGCCAAAACGGGCGTCAAACGGTCAAATTCATAGCGGACGACCTCGGATTGACCTGAAACAACCGTGCAACATTCTAATTATTATTCGTGACGTGTATGCGCAGACGGCACGCCAATCAGACGTGCGGTTTGCGCGGTACGACTCAATATTCGTGTTTTAAGTGATGCGTGCGCTTCGTAAACGCGCGTGAGGGGGGTCCAAACGGGCCGAACAAAGTCGGAATGGCCTGAAATCAGACGAAAGATACGGGACTGTGATTTCTGAAGTGGTCGAGCAGACGGTACGTCAATCGGACGTGCCGTGTGCCCGCGGTGACCGACAACGCAGTTCTGGTGTCAAAAACGGCCAAAACGGGCGTCCAACGTTCAAATTCATAGCAGACGACCTCAGATTGAGCTGAAACCACTGTGCAACATTCTAATTATTATTCGTGACGTGTACGCGCAGACGGCACGTCAATCGGACGTGCGGTTTGCACGGTACGACTCAATATTCGTCTTTTAAGTGATGCATGCGCTTCGTAAACGCGCGTGAGGGGGGTCCAAATGGGCCGAACGAAGTCGGAATGACCTGAAATCAGACGAAAAATACGGGTGAGAATTTCTGAAGTGGTCGAGCAGACGGAACATCAATTGGACGTGCCATGTGCCCACGGTGACCGACAACGCAGTTCTGGTGTCATAAACGGCCAAAACGGGCGTCCAACGGTCAAATTCATAGCAGACAACCTCAGATTGAGCTGAAACCACCGTCCAACATTCTAATTATTATTCGTGACGTGTACGCGTAGACGGCACGTCAATCGGACGTGCGGTTTGCACGGTACGACTCAATATTCGTATTTTAAGTGATGCACGCGCTTCGTAAACGCGCGTGAGGGGGTCCAAACAGGCCGAACGAAGTCAGAATGACCTAAAATCAGACGACAAATACGGGTGAGTGATTTATGAAGTGGTCGAGCAGACGACACGTCAATCGGACGTGCCGTGTGCCCGCGGTGACCGACAACGCAGTTCTGGTGTCATAAACGGCCAAAACGGTCGTCAAACGGTCAAATTCATAGCGGACGACCTCGGATTGACTTGAAACCACCGTGCAACATTATAATTATTATTCATGACGTGTACGCGTAGACGGAACGCCAATCAGACGTGCGGTTTGCGCGGTACGGCTCAATATTTGTGTTTTAAGTGATGCGTGTGCTTCGTAAACGCGCGTGAGGGGGGTCCAAACGGGCCGAATGAAGTCGGAATGGCCTGAAATCAGACGAAAAATACGGGACAGTTATTTCTGAAGTGGTCGAGCAGACAACACGTCAATCGGACGTGCCGTGTGCCCGCGGTGACCGACAACGCAGTTCTGGTGTCATAAACGGCCAAAACGGGCGTCCAACGGTCAAATTCATAGCGGACGACCTCATATTGAGCTGAAACCACCGTGAAACATTCTAATTATTATTCGTGACGTGTACGCGTAGACGGCACATCAATCGGACGTGCAGTTTCCGCGGTACGGCTCAATATTCGTATTTTAAGTGATGCACGCGCTTCGTAAATGCGAGTGAGGGGGGTCCAAACGGGCCGAACGAAGTCGGAATGACCTGAAATCAGACGACAAATACGGGCGGGTGATTTCTGAAGTGGTCGAGCAGAAGACACGTCAATTGGACGTGCCATGTGCCCGCGATGACCGACAACGCAGTTCTGGTGTCATAAACGGCCAAAACGGGCATCCAATGGTCAAATTCATAGCGGACAACCTCAGATTGAGCTGAAACCACCGTGCAACATTCTAATTATTATTCGTGACGTGTACGTGCAGACGGAACGTCAATCGGACGTGCGGTTTGCACGGTACGTCTCAATATTCGTATTTTAAGTGATGCACTCGCTTCGTAAACGCGCGTGAGGGGGGTCCAAACGGGCCGAACGAAGTCGGAATGACCTGAAATCAGACGACAAATACGGGTGAGTGATTTCTGAAGTGGTCGAGCAGACGGCACGTCAATTGGACGTGCCATGTGCCCGCGGTTACTGACAACGCAGTTCTGGTGTCATAAACGGCCAAAACGGGCATCCAACGGTCAAATTCATAGCGTACGACTTCAGATTGGGCTGAAACCACCGTGAAACATTCTAATTATTATTCGTGACGTGTACGCGTAGACGGCACGTCAATCAGACGTGCAGTTTGCGCAGTACGGCTCAATATTCGTATTTTAAGTGATGCACGCGCTTCGTAAACGGGCGTGAGGGGGGTCCAAACGGGCCGAACAAAGTCGGAATGACCTGAAATCAGACGACAATTACGGGTGAGTGATTTATGAAGTGTTCGAGCAGACGGCACGTCAATCGGACGTGCCGTGTGCCCGCAGTGACCGACAACACAGTTCTGGTGTCATAAACGGCCAAAACGGGCGTCAAACGGTCAAATTCATAGCGGACGACCTCGGATTGACCTGAAACCACCGTGCAACATTCTAATTATTATTCATGACGTTTATGCGTAGACGGAACATCAATCGGACGTGCCATGTGCCCGCGGTGACCGACAACGCAGTTCTGGTGTCATAAACGGCGAAAATACTGTCCATTTTAAACAAAATAGAGACACTTTGAGTGGTGTCGGCCACACCGTGCCTCGGATTGAGGTGGCGTTGACTCGTACACGTCACATATGACCCATGGATTGTTCTCCTAAAGTTTCAACAGAAACCAAATGCGTTTGGTCGGTTTTCCGTATGTACTTAAAATACTGTCCATTTTAAACAAAAGAAAGTCACTTAGAGTGGTCCCGACCACACCGCATCTCGGATTTAGGCGGGGTTGACTCGTACACGTCTCAAATGACCCATGGATCGTTTTCTTAAAGTATCAACACAATCCAAATGCGTTTGGCTGGTTTTCCGTATGCCAGTTGATGTTTTTCACTTAAAATGATGTCCTTTTGAAATAAAAGACATACACTTTGAGTTTTTCCGACCACACCGCGCCTCAAATTGAGGCAGGGTTGATTCGTACACGTCACATATGACCCATGGATCGTTGTCCTAAAGCATCAACACATTTCGAATGCGTTTGGTCAGTTTTTCGTATGTCACTTTTTGTTTTCACATAAAATCTTATGGAAATTCATATAGAATATTTTTATATCATATTTAGTATGGATTAGATTTTAATTGATCATGCTATGAAACATTTCAGAGCTAATGAAATTAAGGAAGGTGGAGGGGCTGTCCAAGGGGCGGTCCGAGGGGGCTGTCCGGTGGGTGTCTGGGGGGCTGTCCGGGGACCAAGGAGGAGGGTGGGGGGGTTGTGCGGGGTCTGTCCGGGGGGTGTTTGGGGGTTGTTCAGGGGGTTGTCCGGGGTTGTTCAGGGGGTTGTCCGGGGGGTTGTTCAGGGGTTGTTCAGGGGTTGTTTAGGGGTTGTTCAAGGGGTTGTCCGAGGTTGTTCAGGGGGCTGTCCGGGGCTATCCGGGGTCCAGGGTGGAGGGTTGGGGGCTGTACGGGGGGATGTCCAGGGGCTGTCCGCGGGGGCTGTCTGGGGGGGTTGTCCGGTGGGTGTCCGGGGGGCTGTCCGGGGACCAAGGAGGAGGGTGGGGGGGCTGTGCGGGGTCTGTCCGGGGGGGGGGGGGGGGGGGGGTGCTTGGGGGTTGTTCAGGGGGTTGTCCGGGGTTGTTCAGGGGGCTGTCCGGGGGTTGTTCAGGGGGTTGTTCAGGGGTTGTTCAGGGGTTGTTTAGGGGGTTGTACGGGGTTGTTCAGGGGCTGTCCGGGGGGTGTTTGGGGGGTTGTCCGGGTCCAAGGGGGAGGGTGGGGGGGGGGGGGGGGGCTGTCCGGGGGGCTGTCCGGGGGGCTATCCGGGGTCCAGGGACGAGGGTTGGGGGCTGTACGGGGGGCTGTCTGCGGGGCTGTCCGGGGGGTGTTTGGGGGGTGTTCGGGGTCCAAGGGGGAGGGGGGGGGGGGGGTTGTCCAGGGTCCAAGAATGAGGGGGGGTTTTCAAGGGAGTTCTCAAACACACAACCACTAAAAGACAACAACATCCATAAAAATAGACAATATATAAAAATAACTCAACTCCAATACTATACTATGAGTCTAGATAAAACCAACAACTACAATAGATTAAACATCAAATCTCAGTAATATAAGTCAAAAATGTAACGGATCAATATATCCCACATCAGCATCAGCATCACCATCATCATCATCATCACCACCCTCATCATCGTCCTCCTCATAATCCTCACCCTCCACAGCGCCTCCCTCCTCGCCTTCGCCCTCCTCCTCGCCCTCCTCATCTCCCTCCTCTTCCGCATCAGACTCCTCGCCATCATCATCTTCAAGCTGGACATCGGCCTGACCACCACTGGAACTTCCACCTGGTGCACCATATATAGAATGTATCGACGACATGTATTCATCAATCGCTGGGCTGGCCTCTGCTGGAAGTGTTGGACGTAGAACTTCAATAAATTTCATAAATGCACTGTTTGCCCTAGCAGACTGTTCTGCCGTCTCTGTGGCCCTTTTCTCAGCCTGTTCTGCCTGTTCCCTAACTTGTTGCAGCTCGGTGGCACTACAACTCGTACCTGAGGCAGGCCAATACCACTTCGGGGCTATCCTAGGTCGGCAGCGTACTCTCCCAGAATGATCCTCTCCCAACACCTGATGTAAGTGATCAGATGGCCCAAAATTGTCTGCTTCTTGGGCATCGAGGGCCTCTAAAGCATCCTGTTACAAATATAAATATATTATTAAGTTAAGAAATAGATATTAAAATATAAAATCAACAGATTAAAACTTACAATCTGCTGCTGAGTCTCTTCGTTGACAGCACTTCCATCCTTTTTTCGTCTACTCGAGCAAAACAGTTTTGCTCGGGGCACACGTCCTTCAATATTTTGTACTTGCCTCTACAATGACATTGAAAACAAAAGTTATATAAAAACTTTAGCAAATGATTAAATAATTGAGGAAACAAAAGAAAATGTAAGTCGTAAAGAAAACTTATAAACAATTTTCATACCTGCTGCCTCTCATGATCCGGCATCATCGTGCGTCCTAGTGTATGGAGGTATTTTTTTGCATCAATGTTTTTTTTATTTTTTCCAGATGATTCCTAAATAAAATTCGATAATGAAAAGGATAATATTAATGCAAAACTTGAAAGTTATTATTTAAATACCTCAAATGTAATTCATACCTTAAACTGGGTACTCGTCCAATGAGTAATCATCTGACGATACTGCTCTATAGGACAATCATCCATGACTGGTACCGCCTCTAACTCAGTGCCAACTCTAGCACGCCAGCCAATATACAGCTCATGCTTGAAGGCTCTCCAAATCTCACCTAAATCCTTTAGACGTTCCAGTCGTGCACCCTCACCATCAGGAAAATTAAATCGAAGCTGAAATCAAAATATTAATTCATATAAATACAAAAATAATTCATGGCATTAAATACAACAGATTTTTTTACCCATATCTCTGCCCAAGCTCTGTCTTTGACCTCATGTGGAAAATGTCTCCAAGACAGCGGGCTGACGGGAATGATGTCGGAGTATTTGGCAAGCGTCGCCAGAAAACTCTGACATTGCTGCCCTGTTTTCTCAACCATCTGATTGTCTTCATTATATTCCACCATATCCTGTGTGCGACGGTTCCACACCGAACGCATGCGTGTACGGCCCCGCCCCCGCCTCTTGTCAGTAGATGTATCTGTCATGAAAGAAAAACAAATATTTTATCAAAACATGTTATAATGAAAATAAATATTGCTATAAAAATTTGTTAGGGTTTTATAAATATACCTGCGCTAGTCTGATCAATGAGTGGCGCCGGATCCAAAGAACCTAATGGAACACCCTCTGGTGGAACAGGAGTCGAAGACGATGGAATATAAAAGCTCGGAGAGACAGATGTAGAAGGAAAAGAAGATGGAACATCTGTATGACCTGATGCTGACTGGGGAGTGGGAATCATCATGGGATGTGAAAATGATGGGGCAGAAGATGCAGAAGGTAGCGAAAACATGGGAGGCCTAAATACCCCGTGTGTCCCTAACGACACACCGGGATCAGAATGTGGGAAGACTGAAATGTTAGTGGGAGGGGCAGGGTCTAGTCGGGCACGCGCAGCTCTACGTCCACCTCTGGTACGAACCCTCCTCGTACCACCGGCCTGAGTACTAGGACCAGTACTAGGCTCCTCGTCGAATAACTGTCAACGTAATGGTGGATCCTACAAAAACGTTTACAAAAAAAATTAATCACATGAAATTATATTATATATATATATATATATATATATATTTGAAATAAAGTACTCACTGTCGGCACTAATGGTGGAATGCCCATCTCCTCCACCGGACGATTGTTCTCCGCCATTTTTTTTCTTCGTCTCTCTTCAATTGGATGCATTTCCTGCATTTGAAAACAAATATGTAATTAATTAGAAAAAGAAAATTAATGTGTAAACCAAAAAACTAAATATATGAGGGAATGAGGGGATTCATTGGTAATTTAGCTATCAATTGTATTAGAAGAGCTTGAATGAATTTAATAAAACATACAAGTTGTAATGTTCACCAAGTTAGAAATATTGTTTGATTTGGTTTGAATACAGTTCAATTCCAAATTAGAAAATACAATTCAAATAAAACAGCAACCAATAAACATTGAAAATTCACATAACGGTCAAGTCAGCTAAAACATATTTGTGATCAATACTAAATAAATATGAATACTACCAACCTTAACAACCCAACTCGAGGTAAACCAAAAGAATTGAGAACAAGGATGAATGATTCTATATATTTCCAACCACAACTTCAGGTTCACAATCAACTCTGAAAATTGAGCTATTGGAGTCATCAAAAGAAATAAATGGATTGGTTCCAATGGCAATAGGGACAGTGTCAATTCCATCATCAGCATCATCAAAAATATGTCTTGGAATTACTTCAACTATGACACCAAATTCAGGTTGGAGTTGATCTTTGAAATAAGAAACTTGTTTAGCCATTGATTCCAACACATATGGTTCTTCAGTAGCAAGAGTGCGGGTCATATTAATTACTCGAAATCCACAATCATCAATAAATGTGCCATGTATCGTCATCGAATCAAACCAATGACATTTCATCATTGTGACTCATCCATGAGAGTAATAATCCAATATTATTATTTTCTCAACGACTCCATAATAACCCACATTTTCAAGTCACGGTCTACTATCTGATGCACTGGCATAACAATCTATTGTGGCAGTAACCATAATACCATCATGTTGTGTTTTCATGTTTTTGGCTCGTTCAGTGACAATAAATCTGTACCCATTGATAACAATTGATTTACAGTCACGAACCACGGTATTAGGACCAAAAGCCAAAGCTCTTATTTCCTCAGAGACAGAGTCAGCAGACAAACTCAATACCTGCAATATAGATGACAGTTAAACTTAAGTAAATATTGAAATAATTAATTTAAACAATAATATTTTTTACCTTCAATTTTAACCAAGCAGAAAACTCTTTGCTATGCAAAGTCTCTCTCCTTCTCAAAGATAAAGAAGGATGCTTCCTATTTATCATTGTTTTATGTTCCCTGTAGATAAAAAAATATGAATAGTTTAACAGATATATATGTAAGATATACATATTCAATTTTGTTAGCTGATATAGTCATCGAACAAATCACAGTTGAACAAAACTGTGCGATGTGCCATCTCCCGCTCTTCATGGCTTAATGTATTCAATGTATATGATCCAGGAATTCCTCCTGTTTGAGGAATTGATGGAAAACTGGGTTCAATTTTCTCATATTGTTCTTCTTCATTTCTCATTGGTCTTTTCATTCTTGTAGTAAGATCAGACAAATACATTGAACAGAAATCCATAAATTCTTGAGCTAATTAACCGTTCATGATAGAACCTTCGGGATGATTCTTGTTTCAAACATAAGACATTAATGTGAACATATTTCTTTCATTTGGATACATCCAATGAAAAGAAACAGGTCCTCCGAGAAGTATTTCAGTTGGAATATGGACAGTCAGATGCAGCATGCATGTGAAAAATGATGGGGGAAATATTTTCTCCAACTCACACAAAATTAATGGGGCATCTGTCAACATTTTTTGTAAGAAAGACTTGGACAACTTCTTAGCACAAATATCTCTAAACAAATGGCACAAACGAATAACACCCACCCTTACATTATTGGACAAAAGATGACAGATTGCTATTGGAATCAACTCATGCAGTAGAACGTGATAATCATGAGTCTTCAAAGATTTTAGCTTCAACTCTCTTCTGTTGACCCGTTTAGATATGTTGCTTGAATAGCCATCAGGAACTCTAATAGTCTCTAATACTTCCAAAAATTGTTTTTTTTCAGTAGGTGTCATCACATAAGAAGCACATGGAAGTTGCCATTTATTTTCACTGATACGCACATGATGCAATTCTAGTCTGATGCCCCAATCCACCAAGTCACGTCGAGATCGTAAATCATCTTTTGTCTTCCCCTTGACATTTAGAAGAACTGAAAGCAACATTTCACATATATTCTTTTCAATATGCATTACGTCTAAGCAATGACGTAGCAAATTGGTTTACCAATAAGGCAAATCAAAAAAGATACTCCTCTTCCTCCAATTGTAACAGGTTTCTATGGAAACATTCTTTCTCTTTCCAGATTTCATTTGACCCTTCCCGAACGAAAAACTGAAATCTTTCAATTCATTAAGCACATCAGTTCCAGACATACGCTGAGGTGGATCATTGGTCTCTATGTATTATCAAATCTTCGAAGATTCATTCTATATGGATGATCCTTTGGAAAAAATCGTCGATGTCCCATAAAACTGAAACTACAACGATGTTTCAGTCTTCTGGATCGTGTATTCTTCATACAAACTGGACATGACAATTTTCCCTTCGTGCTCCATCCAGACATCATTGCATAAGCCGGAAAATCATTGATCGTCCACATAAGTGCGGCACACATCTGAAATATGTCTTTCGAACATGCATCGTATGTGCGCACACCCACATCCCAAAGAAGTTTCAACTCTTTTATTAAAGGTTGCATGTATACATCAATATCAATGCCGGGATCAGAAGGACCAGATATGAGTATACTCATGAAAGTGAAAGATTTTTTCATACACAACCATGGGGGAATATTATAAATGTGTATAAAAACTGGCCACGTGCTGTGCGATGTAAGCATCTGCCCAAACGGATTAAAACCGTCGCATGAAAGACCCAGCCTCACATTACGCACATCAGCTGCAAAATCAGGATGTAGAGCATCAAATCTCTACCATGCAAATCCATCTGCAGGATGAACCAACTCATCATTAGTCTTCTTTCTCTCAGTATCATGCCATCTCATTTTTATTGATATGTCATCAGACATAAAAAGATTCTGGAGTCTGGGGATCAATGGAAAGTGCCACATTACTTTCTATGGAACGCGGGATGGTGTTGCATCAGATTTTGACTTCCAGCGGGATGTGCCACATTTTATACATTCATTTCGTTCAGTGGTTTCTTCCCAGAATAAGCTGCAATCTTTCGGGCAAGCATGAATTTTGTTTCTGGAAAATCCAAGTTCTTCAACTAACTTCCATGCCATATAGTGGTTTGAGGGAATATCTGCATCATCTGGAAGTAAATACTTCAAGAGGGTAAGAATGTAATCGATTTCTGTATTAGAAATCCCATACATAGTTTTTCCATGAAACAATCGGATTAAAAATTCCAGCTTTTTCATTTTATCGCATTGTCGATATACTGGAGTCGTGGCAGCATCAGTCAATTTTTTCACCCTATCAATATCATCATTTTCACTAGATGCATCAGTTGTCCTCATATCGACATCTTCTTGAGTCGAAATCCTTTCTTTTTCATGATGACGAATAAACAGAAACCGATCATCTAACAAATTCTCCATTCTAGTCGTTTCATTTCGATCATTACCAATTTGAGATTTCATTTTCTCCCCATTGTGATACCACACAAAGTAGTTTGCTTGAAAACCATTTTTGGTTATGTGGTAGCTGACTTCTTCACGACTCAACCAAGGTCTACCAACACAATTGGAACATGGGCAGTGTATGCGACCACTATCTGAAGCATTGTGAAATGAAAAATCTATAAAGCTCTCCAAATTGTTTTGAAAATCGCTTGAGATACGATCGGTTTCATACATCCAACTTCTGTCCATTCTGTAAAAAGAATTCATATAAGTCATTTTGTCATAAACAATTCAATAGGATTGAAATTTAATAGAAAATACGTTTAAGTAAATGATAAAGGAAGAAAATAATCATGGTATCAACTACACATGTGAAAAAAACATACTAATGTGTTATTGAAAAAATGTAAAACCAACAAGAACTTAATGTGTTATCACATCAGAGCATGCCTCATCCCATAACCATATTAGTAGGGTATCCTCATATGCAATTTACCTTTTTGAATTAATATGCACTTCCTCACCAGGTACCTGAGTAGATTTCATAGATATAATCATCTCACATCCTGTAAGGCTTCCATTATGTATGATCTACAGAATAATTTGAGTGATCACGAATCATGCATGGGATCTTCCAATGATCACTATAGATTATGAGAAGGAATTATGATAGGTCACGTGAAGAACATCAAACACATATTTTAGATAATTTGAGACATAATATAATAAAATAATGTATAAATCTCTGGAATTTGGGATAAAAGGATGGATGAAATACTAAAATATGGGAGACTAAGGTGAAGGAAATATATGTTGACCCTAATGTTCATAACATGCATCACCTATGAAATTTTATTGCACTAGGAAATTTCATCATGTTCACAATACATTCCATTGGAAACCTATTTTGATCATTTGATGTCCCCTTGACATGTTAAATAAAATCAGATGGCACCCATGAATATGCCACCCTTGTAATGAAAAGCCTTTAATTCTCACCATACAGACTACATGTTTTCCAATAGATATGTATCTCCTTCTATATAGGGGAATCAATACATATTATCTCAGTCTCATATTAAATGTCAGGAATGTTAGATGGCTCCCTTAACACCCTCCAGGCACACCAACTAGGTCATGTGATGTCCCCAAATCATGTCACTATGGACATAAATCACCCTTCAAGACACGTCACACTGACTCTAGAGTTTCCCTCCCAGTGTGTCAAACATGTCTTTTGATGAAAATGGAGAAGATCACAAAAATAAAGAGATTCCCTATAGGCATTACATCCATGATCATGAAATTGCTTCTAGGATCAACCAGTCAGGACTTGTGATGTCCTCCAAACATTCCTTCCTTGATCATTAGAGAAACATCAGACAATCCACCGTACCCCCTGGACACCCCGTACCCCCCTGGGATAGCCCCGCCCACCCTCCTAAACAGCCTACACCCCCCTCCCCTGCAACCCCACCACCACCACCTAGACATACCACCCCCCTGGACACCCCACACACCCCTCCCCCACCAGGACACCCCACCCAGACCCCCAGGACAGCCCACACCCCCAGGACAGCCCCGCCCACCCACATGGACAGCCTTTCCCACCCCCGTGGATAGCCCCACCCACCCCCGTGGACAACCCACCCACCCCCGTGGACACCCCCTACCCCCTAGACAGCCCAACCACCCCCATGGATAGCCCACCCACCCCCCTAGACACCCCTTCTCCCTATGGACAGCCCCCACCCCCTTGGATAGCCCACCCACCCCCCTCCAGCCCACCCACCCCCCCTGGACAGCCCGCCCACCCCTCCTTGACAGCCCGACCACCCCTGTGGACAGCCCGTCCACCCTTGTGGACAGCCTGCCCACCCCCGTAACCCCCTGGACACCCCGTACCCCCCTAGATAGCCCCGCCCACCCTCCCAAACAGCCCACACCCCCTCCCCTGCAACCCCACCACCACCACCTAGACATACCACCCCCCTGGAATGTGTAGAAATAACATAAAAATACATGATATATAGATAGCACAAAATACTCAACCTATGGGTTCACATTAACTACATAATCACACACTTCACTACTACCATAAAACACATAAACCACACCACCACCACACAAGACGCATAGCATTTCTCACATTCATTTATAAGCCACTTCATTCACACTTACATTGTCCATTCATTTAATGTAAATTAATTAAATCCATTTACCACACATCCATTTCTATTCCATCTCATTTATTTAATATCTTGTTTTTTTGTTTTAACAACATAATTTATTCCATAGATAACCAGGAAACTAATAAAACCACCACACAACAACTCACCATCTCACAATAACCATCGACACCATGTTGCATCGACCAACCATCTCACCAAAACAACCACATATCACAATAAAAATATTGCACATCACAAACCACCGCACAACCAAAACTACCTCACCACATTATACACCACAACTTCATCACACAACACCTCCAAACGACACAACACCACCACACATCATCACTATCATACAACTTCACATGACACATCCATGCCCACTAACCATCACATTACAACCCCACATATCACAAAGACCAACTGGTCACCTCAATCCCCATAAAACAGCCTACAACATACAATGAAACATAACAAAAAACCTCTCATAGAGGCAACATACCCCAAATTCCACAATTTATTTATTCAAGGTCTTTTATTACATTACCCCTTTATTTAGCATGGACATTATAACACAACTGATATTCCAGGGGAAACTAATTAATTAACAAAATATTTATTCATTTCCCTATTTTACACGGTGAAATCACATCAAAATCCAAACTTAAAACAAAAATATTAGATCAATAACAATAAAAACAAGGTACTATATGTGTATAAAGAAAAAATTACCTGATTTGCGACGATTTAGATGGGTTTTCACCTATTCCTATGGGGGAGTTCGAGAGTAGCAAAGAGCTGCAGCTGGATTTATAACTTAAAATTAAAATACTAGAGAAATAAAAATAAAAATAAAAAAGACAAGGGACCATATGTGTATAAACAAAAAGTTACTTGATTTGAGATGATTCAAATGGGTTTTCACCTATTCGGATGGGGGATTTGGAGAGTAGAAGAGAGCTGGAGGTGGATTGATAACTTAAAACTAAAATACTAAAGCAATAACAATAAAAATAAGGAAGTATATGTGTATAAATGAAAAGATACCTGATTTTAGATGGTTTTCACCTCTTTAGATAGGGGATTTTGCGAGAGGAGAGCAGTGGAGCGGATGAAATTAGGTTTCTGTGCGAATGGGGGAGAGCAGCCCCGCGACTGGATTTGGGGGAAATAATTCCCAACGGTTTTTAAGAACCGTTGGGAAAGAGATGCTAAGGACCCCTTTAGCAACGGTTTGAGGAAACCATTGGCAAAGGGGTGACCCTTTCCCAACGGTTCAACAGAACCGTTGGCAAAAGGGTGATTAACACACCCCTTTACCAATGTTTTGAATAAACCGTTGGCAAAGGGGTGGCTTTTCCCAACGGTTTCAGTGAACCATTGGGAAAGGATTTATTAATCCTTCAAGCCCAACAGTTTTAGCAAACCGTTGGTAAACACCCGTTGGGAAAAACAGCATTTCCAGTAGTGACTATCAGCCTTGATGAAGAAGGGGAAACCCTTCGTGTGGTCAGGGAGATTCCTGCAGAGCTTTCCGGAGCTGAGGTAGAGGCTGACTAGTGACCCCATCTTGAGGCTTCCAGATAAGGGCGTAGGGTAGGTAGTTTACTACGATGTATCAATGACCAGACTTTTGTGTGTCCTGGTGTAGGAGCGATCAGTGATCACATAAGGTTCTCAGCAGCTGAGACAGCACGAGAAGAACTACTCTACCCATGACCTGGATTTAGCAGGAGTGGTCTTTTCCTTGAAGATGTGGTGGCACTATCTGATGGGTGAGTGTTTCATTGTCTACTATGATCATAAGAGTCTCAAGTATATCTTCTCGTAGAAGGACCTGAACCTGAGACAATGACGTTGGCATGAGTTCCTCCAGGACTATGAATCTCAGATAATCTATACTCCTAGGAAGGGGAATGTTATAATAGATTCTCTCAATAGGAGATCATGCATTCAGCTGCTAGGAGATGCGACAGAGCAGCTGGCTGCGTTGTAGATATATTACGCAGAAAGAGATGAAGCAGCCTATCTGTAGTCCCTCACAGTCACTCCTCCACTTCTTCAGTGAGTTAGGGAGGCATAGCATGGGGACGCTGACTGCGAGACATGACGTGCTCAGATATCCATAGGGCAGGCAACTAATGGATTTTCTGAAGGTGGGGAGCACATCATCCTCTTCAGCTGATGTACCATGGTACCAGTTGCACTTCAAGATGATGTTTTTAGGGAGTTCCACACTTATCCTCTAGCAGTACATCCAGTTTTGGAAAATATTTATCAGACCCTTCGATGATAGCACTGATGGAAAGGTATGAATAAGGCAGTAGCAGAGTCTGTTTCACGATGCCTCACATGTCAGTAAGTGAAGGCACATCACCAGGTACCCGCACGATTAGTTCTGCATTTAGAGTTCCCATAGTGGAAGTGGGATGGGATATCCATGGACTTCGTGACGGGTCTTCCACGTACATCTAGAAGTCATGATTCGATATGGGTGATCATTGACCGACTCACCACATCGTCCCACCACCTAACGATCAGAGAGTAGGGCTCAATAGAGTGCTTGGGATGCCTCTATGTGTAGGATATTGTGCAGTTGCATAGATTACCTTAATATATTGTCTCCGACCATGACGTATGGTTTACTTCCCAGCTATGGAAGGGGATGTAGGAGGCTTTCGGGACACAGCTTCGCTTGAGCACTGCCATCCAACCTCAGATAGTTGGTCAGACTAAGCGGACCATTCGGACCCTCGGGGACATGCTCTGTGCATGTGTTCTTGACTTTGGTCGCAACTGGGAGGATCACTTTCCTTTGGTGGAGTTCATCGGCACCAATAGCTATCACTCCAGCATCGGTATGGAATCTTTTGAGGCCTTGTATGGTCGACCTTATAGATCGCCACTGTGCTGGACAGACCTAGGGGAGTCAACACAGGTGGAACCGGAGATGGTACGGGCTACCACAGAGAAGGTTCCGATCATCCAAGAGCAGATGAAGACTGCACAGAGTAGGAAGAAGTCATATGTCGATGGGAGACAGAGATCTCTAGAGTCCAAGGATGGTGACCACATCTTCTTACGGGTCTCACCTCGACGAGGTCTATGGAGATTTGGTCAAGGCGGGAAGTTATCTCTATGATTTATCGGACCATTCTCAGTCCTCAGTAGAGTAGGCGAGGTGGCTTACCGCCTAGCTCTTCCACCTTAGTTGCACCGGGTGCATGTCTTCTTTCACATATCTCAGTTGAGGAGATACATGCACAACCCATCCCACATCATAGACCACGGGGAGCTGGAAAACGATGATGGAGTGACATTCACGGAGGTTCTAGTGGGGATTGTGGATCGACTGGAGCGGGTCCTGCATGGATGGTCAGTTCCTCAAGTGTGCTTAAGCTGGCAGCATGGGAACCTCTAGGAGGGCACATGGGAGCTTGTGGCTCAGATGCATGCTCAATACCCCCATTTGTTCCCTTAGTTCAAGTTGTAGCATACAGGGACGTAAAGCTCTGAGGTGGGGAGAATGTAAAGACCTGAAATTTTGGTGGAATCTCTTTTTAATACTTAGGAATTTTATGAGTCTTCAGTTTCTAACGACACTTGATTCCGAGGCCCGGTGTTCCCAGAATCATGTTATGATGTTTTGTTTGGGTACTTTCAGTAAATGTACGAGTGAGATTTTATATCTTTTGAACCAGTTCTCAGAATTGAAATCTGAGGGCACCGTTGAACTCGCAGTGTCGTTGATTTCATTGTGAGACCTTCACCATAGTTGTGTTCTAACGAGAGTGGAAGTTAGATTTTGGGGGTTTTTATTTAGGATAAATAAAAATAAGAGTTAACTTATTTTTATTTATTGGGAGATAAAACCTCCAAGGAGAGGTTAGTGGTGGGGCCCAGCAGCACATAACCTCCCATGGGTGGATATTATTAGGTGGGGCCCACACAAGCTTCAAACCCCCTAAACACCCCATTTATGTGGGATGAAACACTTAAACTTCACTTGAGTTAATGAAGCCAACCCTTTCTTCTTTTAATTGTAACTTTCCTCCTTCCCTCATAAGTGTTCCAGCCCAAAAATTAATTAATGGAATTAGTTGATTAATTTGAAATTGTTTGAATTCTTTTGTCCAACAATTAAATAATGGGTTATCTTATCCCATTATTTTCATTAGCACTTTCTTTTTGGTGGAGCTTTGGAGAACCCTTGGAGAACATTATTCTCCCAATGAAGAATGCCCCTCTCCAACGAAGAATGACAGACATCTCTCTCTCCCTCTTCAACTGTGGCAAGAAGAGGAAACACCGCAATCCATGATGAACGCCGACGAAGTCAACTTCTTCGTCTTCTTCCGACGTCAATGAAATGACGTCTAACCTTCCGCGACTTCATCAACGATCATCAGCAAAAGAGGTAGGGGAATTTGAGTCATTTTATTTGTGAGTATAAACCTCCATTCATTGTGATTCAAATTTCTAGATTATGGTATACCAAATGTTATCACCTTGAAGAGGTGGGCTCGGACCGTACGAACACAGCCTGACCCTCCCACTTTGGTTGTTCATATTTGTTGACGATGGTGGTGGACCTCGAAAAAGCTGGCAGCGCAAGGACACTGGGTCACCACAAGGGTGCTACACCACTGAGCCACGTAGAGAACCGAGCCATGGCTTGGAGGGCCATGATGCTGCCATAGGGGCTCGGTTTCGTCGCACTGGGCCGGAAGGAAGAGCCGCTCCAAGGAGGGCTACAGAGGTTAGACAATGGGTGCGACACTGTCATACCATGCAGAGGAGCTGGAGGCCGTGACAAGGCCAGGCCGCAGTGGAGGTTCCGCAGCGCTGTCGTGTCATGCAGAGGCCAACAGAACCGCGACGCCGATGCACCGCGGTGGAGGAGCCAGAGGTGGCCGACTAAATGTGAGATTATTCCTTGTAGCATTTGAACCTACTCTTTGAACTTCTGCTCTTAATGTGTATGAGTGTTCTTTGAGTTCTTTGTGTTTTCTTCTCTGCATATTCGTGTTTATGTTCTTGTATATTTCTTGTTTGTATATTCTGTTCTTCGTAACGTATATATATATATATATATATATATATATTCTCTAGTAGCTCAAGATTCCTTTTATTTATTAAGCTACAACAATGGGAATGATTACCTTTTACAGGTATGAGGTATGGTTCCCTGACATGCCAACAACCCACATTTATTAATACCAGTTGTATTGAATTAAGAAAATCTGATCATTATCATTATATTAATATTATTGAAAAGTATACAGTTTGAGTAACAGTGATTGGTAAATAGTAATATTCCACCAGTAGATCTGTAACGACATTGAAATTTCAAGGAATTTTTTTTAAATAGTTTTTAATTTTACGAGTATGTGGTTTCTAACGGCACCCGATTCTGAGGTTCGATGTACCCAAAATCAATTTCTGATGTTTTGTTCGGGTACATTTAGTAAAACTTGTGCGGGTTTTTCTATCTTTTGAACCGGTGATCAGAATTAAAATCTAACGGTGCCGATGAACTCACAACACCAGTATTCACTTAAGGGGACCTATACCATAGTTGCATTTTCTTGGGAGGAGAATTTATTTTTTTGGGCATTTCTAATAAATTAAATAAAATTGTTGTACCAAATTTTATTTATTTTTGGTGGTTATTTCCTACAAGGGGATGTTAGAGGTAGGGCCGAGACCCACATATACTCCAATGAGAGGATAATGTGAGGTGGGACCCACATGATCCCGTAACCCTTTAACATTCCTTAAACCCCACATTAATTCCCCTTTATTAATTTTTACATCACCACTCACTTGTTATTGTGGAGCCTCCCCCCCTCCCACCCATTGATTATGCCAATCCATCTAATTAATAACTTCATTAATTAATTGACACTTCTCTTTTGAATAAATTTTAATTGCATGGAAATTCTATTTAAATTGGGTAGCTTTTATAATATTTTCTTGGAAAATATTTTGGTTGAGAAACCACTGGAGAATTAGAAGAAGGTGTTCCTCTCTCGATGAAGAACACCGTTCTTCAACGAAGAATATCTCTGACGAAGAACAATCTTCTTCAATGAAGAATATCTAGGACGAATAACATGAAGTCACCAATGACGCTTCTTCTTCAGACACACCCTGACGTCAATGAAATCGACATCATTTCACTGCGACGCTTGTCTTCTGCAACTCATTACTGTACTCCACTCTTGAAATTGAGATTGGGGGTTTGATATAATTTTAAGAGAATGAAATTATATTTTTTCCTTCATGAATGATTGTATTATCTTCGGTCATTTGATATCACCTAACGTGGAGGGCACGGGATGAATGAACACAACCCGATGACCCTATGATGGTTCTTGAATATTTTTGGTAGCGGCAACGGGAGGTGGTGGCGACCGGAGTTGATGACGACGGAAGGCGGCGGCCGCGTATCGGCCCATTAGAGCAATGCAGCACTGGGTACCTCATAGGCGGAAGAGACCGCGACCTGCAACCGGGACACTCGGCTGAAGAAGAACAGGCCGGCTGTAGCTGGCCGGACAGGGGGACCACGATGCCTCTATGGTGTCGCGCTCTGGAGAACCACGGCCCACGCACCGCTGGCCGCTTTAGCAGTGAACCGGCCGCCCGCCTAACGGCCGGGTTGCAGGAGGCCACAACACCTGCAGGTGCCACATGGGAGAACTGTGGCCTGTCAGTGTGGGCCACTCGTGCTGGGAAGACCGTACGGATTCGGCCAGCCATATAGGAGGGTGGCGCCGCCGTTTCGGAAGACCAGGGGTTGTGCCCCTGGCCGCGCCAGCTAGGTCGGTCCGTGCCAGCTAGGTCGGCCCGCACCCCACAGTGCTGGGTCACTGCCCAACGGTCCGAGCCGCGCCCCATGGGACAGGAATACCCCTTAGCTGGTTCGTACACGCTGAGGCAGGACGGGCCGACCTTCCAGCCCACCGGGCTTGACGGGCCGAACCAGTTTTGCTTAAATGCGAATAACATCTTGAAACTGTGTCTGATCGACACGCTGTCTACAGCACTAGGACCCTTGCGATGAGGTAGACCTTTTGCGATAATCAAATTGTGTTTTGGAAAAAATTGGAAATGGACAGGTTTAGAACGAGTGTAATTCCAACAGGGCCCCTCTAACGGAAAAGCCAATAACTCTCTGAAAGGGCGTCTGATTGACGCGCCGTCTATCACCTTGGGTTCCTTTTGACGAGACAGAACTTCAGGATACATAAAATCTGGTCTTCAGGATAGTTGATGTATCGAACCCTTGGCTCGAGGAGCGGACCTTCCCGGAATCGAGCGAGCTGTGTCCGGGAACCCTAGAGCTTGATGCGACTACGACCACTACCGTACTGGAATCCTCCATGGGTTCAACGATTACGACAATTGTATTGGAATCCTCCATGGGTTTGAGAGTGATGAATATTGTTTTTGTATCCTTAGGGGGTTCGATAGTTTGACTTATGTACTGGTATACTGAGTGGGTTCGATAGAGTAGCTGGAGTAATATCCTACATGGGTCCGACAACTTAGGTGGTCTAGTATCCTACGTGAGTCCGACAGCTTAGATGAATCAGTGACTACATCTGATCATCTATGTTGCTATAAAAAAGATGTATACTTGTGTGAGCTGAGTCTTGACTTTCAATCATTATCATCGATGTGATTGAGACACTTTCATGTGTGGACTGGGTTGTTCTTGGGCTCGAGAGTTGGAGCCAAACTGTGGATGGTAACTTAGGTATATGTATGGGAATATACCTAAGTAGGTTTGGTTGATACTTCATGATTGTATCTCTATTCTGTGGTTTATCCTTCATGGATTGTTGGAGAACATCTCGGGTCTGAGGGTCCCTACTGAGTATCGTATACTCACCCCTGCACGGGCTATGCCCGCACTACGTTGTGTTGGATGCGGATGACAGACAACACTGAACGAGGTAGAAACTTGTAGAGATGGACAGTACACAGAGGTGGACCACTTAGCGAGACGTACATGGAGTAGTCAGATAGAAATGAGGTGCTAAAGAGGCCATCTGTACCCACCCTTCAGGTGGGATTCCTGGAGGATGACTCAGTGGTTGCTGTTTTACTTTACTGCAGTTGTATTAACTTTTTCAGTTGTACTGTACTTACTGTTGGGCTTGTATTTCTAGCCCCTTTCCATCAGCACATACTTTTTTATTCAATATTACTTCGTTCTTACTTCTTTTGCATACTCTGTTGGGTTTGTTTACTTTTATAAAGGTAATGCATTCCATTTTAATTAGGATTTATGCCTTTGGAGCTAGTCTCCAGCCCCTAGCCTATGGAAGGTGGGCTTAGGGTAGACACAACACAGGGCCTGAGAATGGGTCATGAAAATTGGAATCAAAGGAGTCAGTTCTACCACAGAACTCAAGACTCTGATCATTATTTTCTGTGAAGAAATAGTGTTAAGAGTATTGAGTGTGGTTTTCAGTCCAACGAGTCCAGTGTTGGTGCGGCGACCGGCGTATCCATACACAAGGACCCTGCCCTAGGATTTCCGACTCAGTACATGAAAACACTGATTGCTTGTGTGTTTTCAATGTTTTCTTCATGATTAATTTCTATCAGCTCACCAGGTATACTGTTTGACCATGGCACATTAATTTATTTTCAGGATGGCCCCATGAAGGCAGCCACCTAGGGTTCTGAGTTACATACAAGATGATAGCCCACCGAGCGATGAGGACTCAGTGCAGGGCCCCATCATAGCGGAGGCACCAGCGGTACCACTACACACTGGGCCACCAATACCACCAGACCTAGCAGAAGAGAGTGCAATCCACCTGAGTGCGTTGCATGAGTTCCAGCGATAGAGGCTGCCCAGGTTCTGCAGATAGACGAACCAACAGGTAGCTAATGATTGGATGGAGGCTGTTATCAGAGTTTTCAGAATGGTGTGGATACCAGCAGACCTTATGGTGATCCTTGCCGTGATTCTCCTGCACGCAGCAGTAGGTAGATGGTGGAATCTAATGCTCTTGGTGCATGACAAGGAATCATTAATATTGACGTAATTTGGGAGTTTCTTCCGCTCGGTGTTTGTTCCATTCACCGTTCATGCGGTGAGGATTCAGGAGTTACTTCTTCTGCAACAGGGCAACATGACAGTAGCTCATTACTCAGTGAGGTTTACTGACCTCTCATTCTACTCCACGGACATGGTATGTGAACCATTTTTCAGGGGCCAAACCTTTGAGCAGGGACTCAGACATGAGATCAGGGTGTCAGCGATTCCCCTCAGCATCACGACGTAGGTGGGGGTGCTAGAGTGAGCCCTTCTAGTGGAGATATTTCTCATTGAGTAGTCACTAGTGGCGAGAACCACAATAGGGCGACACATGGTAGCGTCTTCTGCATCTAGAAGTAGACAGATGACATAGAGGTCTAAGTGGAACAGGCCATCAGGTGGGCTATCTTAGGATATAGGTTCGGTTGTGTGGGGCACACGAAACAAATCTAGCTATATGAGGAGTAGGTAGTGCTATTCATGCGGTGGGCAGCATCACATGGCTCGAGACTGTCTGACCCACCATGGGGACGAGCAGCAAACAGTAGAGGGACCTCCTAGGTAGAGGTAGAGGTTTGAAAATAGTGGTCCGCTAGGAGTGGGCAGACGTGACAGAGGATCTGGCTGAGCAGCAGGTGGTGGACGTTGTTTTGAGGCCCTACCACCACCACCACCACCACCAAGAGGTCCACCCTGACCACAGTGAGCTAGCGGACAGAGGTGGGCTCAGCTTCCGATAGTTGAGGCCTATGACCATGGTGCACCTGAGATGATTCGAGGTACTATCTATGTCGACTCCACCCTTGATACAGTACTTATAGACACAGCTACGAGTCATTCTTTTATTGTTGCTTCCCTTGTTCGGAGCTCAGAGATTCCGAAAGAGCCGTTGACTCTATCATTATAGCTAGAAACTCCTACGGGAGCAGACTCGACGATTATGCACTAGTGTCGGCAATGTTAGCTTACTATAGGAGGAGAGAGCTTTGGATGAGATCTTCTTGTAGCGGCATCGAGGCCTTATGACATCATCTTTGGTAGAGAATGGTTATCTACAGTCCATGATCAGATCGACTTTATTAGGCGCAAAGTGCAGTGTGTCCGCACGGATGGGACCAGGTTCACCTTCACCGGCAAGAGGTGAGCCTTTGCAGCACATGATGTAATTTTGTAGAGGAGAGGGTATCCGATCACACAGCAGTTGGCTAGTCTCACCCTCAGAGTGGTTGATGTGGAGAGTTCGAGTTTTCCTGTTGTGGTGGATCAGCATGCAGTCATTTTTCCTGCCGACATTCCAGGACTTCCTCCTCTTAGAGAGGTAAACTTCAACATAGACATGTACACCAGGATGACACCAATATCTACTCCATCATATCAGACGGCTCTTACTGAATTTCGTGAGTTGTGGGTACATCTAGAGGACATACAGGGAAAGGGATTTAACATACCTAGTGTTTCACCCTGGGCTTCTCAGATTTTTTTTGCCAAGAAGTCATATGGGAGCTTTTGACTGTGTGTCGACTATCGTCACCTGAATCAGGTGACCAGAATGAATAAGTACCCAGTCCCGAGGATTGAAGACCTCTAGGATCAGCTCATGGGAGCACGATGGTTTTCTAAGATATAACTCAGGTCCGGCTATCACCCGCTTAGAGTTCAAGACGAGGATGAGCAGAAGACGACCTTCAGGTGTTGGTATGGCCACTATGAGTTCTTGGTTATTACCTTCGGCGTAACCAATGATCTAGAGGTGTTCATGAGTCTGATTAAGATGATCTCCTAGCCTTACCTCGATCGATTTGTCATAGTTTTCATCGAAGACATACTGGTTACTCGACTACTGAGGAGGAGCAAGCACACCACTTGCGGGTTGTACTTGAAACACTCTGAGAGCACCAGCATTCTGGTAAGCTCTTGAAGTGTCAGTTCTGAATTTGAGAGGATCAATTCATGGGACACATCATCACAGAGGATGGAGTTGTAGTGGATCCAGTGAAGATTGAGGCAATACATTCTTGAGAGACACCCAGGAGTGTGATGGAGGTGCGGAGTTTCCTGGGTCTAGGTGGGTACTATCGGAGATTTGTTCCAGACTTATCCAGGGTTGCAGCACCACTTTTAGCCTTAATGAAGAGGGGAAACCCTTCATGTGGTCAGAGATATGTCAGCCGATTTTTAAGGAGACGAGGCAGAGATTGACAAGTGCGCCCATCTTGAGGCTACTAGAGGAGGTCGTTGGGTTCGTAGTTTACTATGCCGCATCGGGGACAAGACTTGGGTGTGTCTCAATGTAGGAGAGAGCAGTGATCGTGTATGGTTCACAATAGTGGAGACAACATGAGCAGAACTACACAACCCATAACCTGGAGTTAGTAGCAGTTGGATTCTCCATGAAGAAGTGGTGACACTATCTGATAGGAAAGCACTTTACAGTCTATTCTGTCCACCAGAGTCTCAAGTAAATCTTCTCATATTATATCTTTATGTGGAGGTAGTAATCCGCACGCACCCATGAGCGACGTTATTAGTTTCCAAAGGTTTTGAAGGTAAGAAGGTAGATGTGAAATTATAATTTCATAAGTAAAATTGTTTCATAAATATATTATATATACATTAAACACCAAATTATATGTTTCCATGATAGGTGGTGATGTAGAACGAATTAAATCGGTTCATGAGAGGGTAATCCTCCGTACACATGATTAACGATTTGGTTTACCATTTGATTGAAAAGGGGATGGATAAATGTTATAAATTTAATGTAATAAAATATTAGTATATTAAAGATATTCATGTTTTTATTTTATCATATTTTTAATGATTTATAAGAATAAATAAATTAGATACCCATGGTTCAAAACTATACCTCTTCTTCCAAGAACCTCTTTAGGTTTATATCTAAAGCCTTCCTAGAATGGGATTATGATCAAAACACGGACTAAATGTCATGTGTATGGGTTTAATTACAGTATTTGGGTAGTGTTTGGCTGAAAATGGTCTTTTGATGTGTGAATAGTAGAGGATATGTGTCTTACTTATATACGTGGGGGGAAAGACACACTTAGAATTTTTGAAAAGAATAAATTATACGCCTATTTTTAACATAATAAAAGGATAAAAAATGGATCATTATAGAAAATTATATGAGATTTGGTCTAAATAGTTCCAAAATATATTAATTTCTAATTTTTAGTTCCTTGTAACCCTTTTTTTGTTTTAGTTTAACCCTCATAAAATCTATTTTAACCTTAAAGAGGATAAATTTCTTTTATTTTTTTACTATTTATTAGGACCAAAAAATAAGTTGACCATATTCTATAATTTTTATAATAATTATAAAAAATATGGAATCAATTTTATCAAATTCAAACAACAAAATTATAAGAATTTAATTTTTATTTAAACCCGTAGGTGCGGTGAAGAAATAGTTTTCCAAAGAAATGTTTTCTTAAGTATAAGATGTTTTTATATAAAAATTCAATTTTAAATTAATTAAAATGGATTAAATTGGAATAAATATAATATAGTTGATGTAATTTTACTTTTAAAACAATTTTAAAACAAAATTTAACTTTTGAAGTGCTTTAAAAAAAGAAGTTTTCTATGGAAATCAGTATTTTCAACTATTTGTGGAAAAATTAATCTTTTCTTAAAATCATAAAAAAATATGAATATAAATTTGAGCATTTGTTTTTAAAAATGATTTTTTGAGGTTTTTTTCTAAAATTAATACCAATTAATTTTAAAGTAATTTCACAAAATTTGATGAAACCATTTTTAGACAAATACAGTTTCAAGCATAAAACTGGGTTTATTTGCATATCATGCCCATAAAAAATATTAGAGGAATGATAAATTTTTTATTGAATATATAATATATAAATTTAATTAAAATCATTCCCTAATAAAAATTAATTTTATTTATTAAAAAACACCTTACGCGGGAAAAAATAGTTTTTTAGAAAAACATTTCTTTTTCTTTTGTATATATATATTATTTTATTTCTAATTGATTACAAAGGAATTTATTTTATACATGTGTATCCCATTAAATTTTAAAAATTTGGTTTTCCTATTTATATCTTCTAATTTAATAGATATTTTATAAAAATCATATTTAAATAATATGTTTCATGGGTTTTATAAGCTCATTTCTGCATGTGGCATACAATATCGAACCTAATGTTAATTTTTTTAAAATATCTACATGTTATATTCTCCCCACCTTCCATAAAATACAGACTCACAATTTCAACTTATTCTTTAAAAATAATGGTTTAAAATTAGAAAATACCTTTGTGGAAATAAAACATCTTAAAAATGGTTAGTAAGACTTCCTCTTGATAAGAGAGAAAGGGAAGTTATAAGGTCATCTAGAATAACACAAATATTTGGTTCCTAGTAACAAAACATCAGTGGTAAGAGAAAATATAGACATGAAAGAAAATAATAAATAATTATAGATAGTGATATAGTTCATTGATTACAAGAAAGTGAATGATTAAGAGAATGTTAATGACTATAAATCCATAAATATATATTAGGTGAAAATACCATTAAATCATAAAATATTAAGTAAAATGTATAACATTTTTATTTCAAGATCATTTCCCAAAATTTGAATTATTCCATTACTATCATTATAGAGAACATCATAAAATGTAATTAGTTTTTATCTTTTTATTTCATTAGAACAATTTCATCATTTGGTTTTTAATTAATGAACTTTCATTTCATTTATGACTCTAATAAATGAATATCCAAGATTTATTTTTTATTCCCAAAGCACTAAAAATTACTTTTTATGGATAATATATTCTACAAGATAATAACATGTTATTTCTAATTTATTTAATAAAACAAAAATCATTAAAACAATGTAATATAATACAAAAAATGAATAAACCTTCTTGTAAAGGAATAATACATTAATATAAAGAAATTTTATAACCAAACCAAAGGTTTGACATAGATAATTCCATTAATAAATATCTATATATATCCCAAATAACCTTAATAATCATAAGATTAAATAATTTTTTATCCTGAGTGGTTATATCATACCCTATAACTTAAACTTATAATTACATAATATTATTATTAAAAATTAATTATTTTGGTAAACCTATAGGTTATATATATCTCTATTAGATAAAACATCTCCCAAAATATCAATAATCACCTCAAAATCATAAAAATTATAAAACATTTTATCCTATAATTTATTTTCCCAAATCATCTTAATATTTATCCATTAGATTATTTAAGTTTAAATAGAATCATACTAACTTGTAAATTATGTGGGATAGTGTTAGACACTACGCACACTTTTAAATTGTGGGTTTAAGCCCCACAACCTTGACAGATTCTATAGGTTGTCACCTAACATGCATGTTTTACTTTCTATAATACTATATTAATATAATTCATATAATGTTCCCAAATTATAATAAGATATAATTAATACATCATCAAAGATAAGATAAACCATAAGGTTTTCCAATACATCTAAACATATGTCCAAACAATATAATATCATGCTTCTTTAAATAAATTTTTCACTAAAACATATACTAACCAATGGGTTTTATTTCCATAAATGTCTCTAAAAAAATCTGTAATCTTGATAAACTGCAAACACATAAAACCTAAAAGGACATGTTTATAACTTTGAACTTATGATCAAACCTAAAATAATAAGATTATGATGGTATCTATAACTCTTCATTTAATTAAAGGGGAAGAAATATATTCTTCCAAAAACTAACACAATATTTATATGTTTAACGAATCTTATAACCAAAAAAACATTAATAAAAATACTTCAACAATATAATTATGGAGTCCAAATACATAAATAATATAATCCTATATCTTTAATGAGTAGTATTATATAGGTCGTTCCATGGTCTATGAGTTAACTTTTAAAATAGGTAATTTACTTTGATAACAATTAGGTTCTCTACATTTATGAAAAGAAACTATTAATGGATCTCTAGGGTGAAATTTATTTCCATATATTGAACTCATCACTTTTCCTTGAAATTAATTTATTCGTGGATTTATATTCCACACATTAAATGCTATTAATTTCCCTTCGGAAATTGTCATGGGTGTCTCTTTCCACATTTACGATAGAAGAGAAATTATGCCTTCTTTTCTCCATGGTCTCCACCACTCAAGCTATGAGTTTAATCCATCCTTATATTCTATAGTGAGTGAGAGAATTGGTTAATCTATAAGTTTTTGATCATACATCAGGTTAATTGATTAGGCATAATTAAAATATATTTTACTTCCATATTCATCCCATTTGGTGGCATATAATCACCACATTTTCATCATATTATATGTTAACATGTTTCATTTGGGTTTCAGATACATAACTAAAACAAAAATAATAGTGTGTGTAACAATAATTACAATGGAAAACCATGTAATCATTTAAAAGATGTCTAAATCATGAAACCTTATTTTTAATCTATACTACTGTATGTTTTGCCTAGGTCCTTAATTATAATTATCTATTCAAATCTATTATAATTGTTTGTAAGAAAAATTTGAATTATCCAAAGAATATCTTTTGGGAGTCTCAATTTTATTTAGAAAGCCCCATTTTCGTACACTATATGAACATCGAGTAAAAGAATAATATACACTTTTTTAAGTTATTTACTCTAGGTACAAACACTACAACAAACCGCCGTTTAGTGGCGGTTTTGTAGTGGCGGTTCTAGGAACCACCGCCAAACATTTTTTTTAAAAGGCCCTGACCCTTCCCCCAGCCCGACCCTCATTCTCCACTGTGCTCCCCCGGCCCCCTGCTTTCCCTGCGACCCCGACCCCCCACGACACCGGCAACACCGGCGACCCCGCAACCCTGGCGACCCTGCTTCCCCGGCGACCCCGCGACCTCGGCGACCCCGGCCCCCCGCGACCCCGGCGACCCCGCGACCCCAATGACCCTGCTTCCCCAGTGACCTATACAAACCCTAGGGTTTGATTTCTAATTTTTTACTTGTTTTAATATTAGTTTTTATTTATTATTGTTTCTTGGATACATAAACTGGTTCATCAAATACATAAACATATAGTGGTAATTCATCACAGAAAATGGAATCATTGGAACTCAAAGTTTTTGAAGTGACATCAATGTTGGGCTAGATTTCACTCAACATGTGATTTTTGATCTCATTGATCTTACAGATGAATCATACCAATGTGTATTTACTATTCCAGCTTCATAATCCTTTAAAATTAATGATTAGCCGATGGTGATGACAAGTATGGTGAATTAGGATGTATGGGGCTCATCTATGTGGGTTAAGAATATAACAATTATACTCAACTTCTTTATTTAGTTGATTAGGAATTGTACCATTTTTATAGATGAAAAAATTAAAAGAAATGGAATAAATCTGGTTTCTAGTCATTTATAATTTAGGTAAAGTAGAGTATAAAGATCAGAACATCAGTTATTTGAAATTTATTAGGATTTATATAGTGGTAATTCATGTTTATCATTTTTGGGTTCTGCAAACGACAATACACACAAAGCCATATGATCTCTTCAAACATTTTCTTGAAATTGAATGGAGTTGACTAGGGGGAAATACTCGGTCTGATGAAACAATTCCCACAAAGGTCTTCAAAATGTAACCATTGATCATGAATCGCAGTAGGTACCATCTGATATGCCACAAAAAATATTTCGGAAATGCCATGATCCAATAAATTGAAAATCTACATCTCCCATCTTGGAGGTATTCCTGAAATAACATCTGAAAAAAATTTCAAATAATCAACCAGAATTGAAGGAACCCAGATGCCTGAATTTTTTATGGATCCAAGGGATTCCTCTTCCAACTGATGGGTGATAGGTTGAAGCGTCTTATTTACAACATCCACCAAAACTTCCTTGATATATCTATCACATAAAAGGAGAACCTCAACCAATTAGTTTACATGCATTTGACTAGTCTATAGTGAATTTCAATCTATTCCTGGACCATGAAAAGCCAATATGTGCCCATGATGACATCATAGGGATCCATTGTGATGACTAAATGATCTCACATTAACCATTATGGGATAATTTATACCTCTCACTACAAGTAAATGAAATTTCAAATGAAGTGTGCCCGGTAGGAACCTCAAGACGACATTATTTTGATAATGTCTCAACTTGGATCTCTAACTATCACACAAGGAGTCGAGGGATAAAATAATGGGTAGATCCTATGTTTCATAATACTAAGGAAAGATCATAATAAACACAAATAATAAATCAAATCATCTCATGTGCCATTGGATCGTAGACATCCAAATCATGAAGTTGTCCATTTCCCTAGCCCCCAGCTCTTTATGCCTGACGTGGGCCTCCCAGGGGTTGTGGTTAAAGGAACTCATAGTACCATACACTATCTGAAACTCCTCCTCCTCCTACTCTACCATCTCTACCACTTTTGGATTTTAAAAAAATACATAATTATTTATGTAGGGCTTACTTAATTGATTTCCATTTAGGAAGTGTCAAAATCATAATTTCCATCATAAGTACATTCAAATACTTCAAACATTATTAGAGATGACATCAAACACTTATTCTAGTTTACTATTGTTGGAAACAGATCCTTATTATCACCAAAATTAAATACAACTACTTTATAGAAATCTCATACATCTTTATCATAGAATAAATGTTTTTTCTTTTCATCGAACACAAATTACTATCCTTGATGATTTACAGATTTCTTAACAAAAATATTCATGGAATCCAGCCAGTTTAAATTGATGGATCTTACACTCAAAACTTTTCCTAAGGTCCTTAAGCACATGAATCTACTAGAGGTAGCTCCCTTTATTTTCATATATTTTACATTGTTGAACGAGGTTCAAAATACTGAACTATTTGAAATTTTTTATGACTATTTTATTAATATTAAAAGGTTTTTAAGGGTAATGAACCTATAAATGACTTATTTTATTTTGTTTTATAGTAAGCAAAGGGTCGTTCAGAGTGATATGCATGATAATCATGTTAGAAAAACATACAAGTCCTATTGAGATATGACTAATACTCAAAATGGTGGTGCTAAATCTCAAATGATATAACTCAAATAAAATATTTACTAATAATAAATTCACAATATAAAATTATAAAAATAGAAATGATATTAAATAATTTTAAATAATCTTAATTTGGATTTGATAAAATTGAATCTATAACTAGGAAGTGGTTCAGTAAAAATTTATGACAATTGATTGTCTATGCAAAAAAAATCAAAAAATATATCACCTTCTTCTGCATGATATATTAATAAATTATGTGTTAAATATATGTGTTTCATCCTATAATGGTTTATAAATCTTTTTTGAAATGTTTATTGAATTTTTTTGTCTCATATGATTTAAACTTGATTAAAATTAAATCCAAAATTAGTTAGGGTGTCTTTCATTCATAACACCTATGCATAGAAACATATGGCTATAATATATTCAAATTTAGTATTAGATAGTTATATAATGTGTTTCAAATTACTATATCATGATACTAAGGATTTATAAAGAATTTTACTGGTTCCTGACATTATCTTTCTATCCAGTCTACATCGAACAAAATAGATATCCAAATATAAATTTTAATTAAAATCAGAGGGTTTTGAAAAAATTAGATAAAGGAAAATAGTTCATTTTAAATATCTCAAAATATTTTTAGGATCATTTAAATGAGATTATATTGGATTAGATTTAAATATTTCACAAATAAATAATAAAAATATAAAGTACAAATTATTTATAATAGATTTATTCGATATGAGAGTTTTATATGAAGACTCTATAGAGAACTTAGGTTGGGGTTATTCCAAATTAACAATGTGTTTTGGTTTTCATGGTAAAGTAGCTACCACGTTGTTAGCACACTGTTTCTCTTTACCAAAGAAACTTCCCCTATCCCAAACACTAAGGGTTCATATCTAACTCAGGGGATCATCTTTATTATATTATGTTTCTGTAATCATATACTATCGTATATATGAATCACTTTCCCTATTTAGTAGTAACTATGTGTTTTAATTTTTCTTATTATTGTGTAGGAACATTGTGATATACATGGATAAAAGTTGGATCACATTACCGAGGAACACACCTCAGTATGTTAAGGGTTTGAATGAGTTTTTAGATTTTGCAATTTCTAATCGATCTATTGAAGGGAGAATAAAATGTCCATGTACTAAATGTAAATTTAGAACATGGTTGAAGAGAGATGAGGTTGATGAACATTTAATACTGAAGCAATTCCCTGATCAATATTTGTGTTGGATTTGGCATGGAGAATCGAACGTTATAGAAAGATTTATCACTAATGTTAATCCATAGAATGAGGTCCCAAGTTCGTCGACAATGGAAAATGAAATGCAAAACCTAATAAATGATGCATTCGGCACTGCAAGGCCCCACTATCAGTATCAAAACATATCAGAACAACCAGAACAGGGTGCTACAAATTGCAACGTGACAAGAGATGTTTTTGAGACTGCAACACAGGCAGATCAAGATTGTCACATATCATTGGATCCTCCTCTTGATTCTATAGAGCCAAATGTAAGAGAAAAATTTACTGAGGAAAATTCATTTCAGGATTTAGTTGACGATGGAAATCAAGAGTTGTATTGTGGGTGTTTGAAATATTCAAAACTATCATTTCTGCTGAAGTTGTATCACATGAAATGTCTATGTGGAATTACAAATAAGGCAATGTCCATGATATTTGAATTGATACGTGATGCATTTCCTGAAACAAAAATCCCAGAATCTTTTTATGATATGAAAAAAGTTGTTAATAAGCTTGGTCTGAATTATACACAAATACATGCGTGCCCCAATGATTGTATGCTTTATTGGGGAGAGGATTCAAGTAGACAAAATTTCAAGAAATGTTCTTATTCTAGATGGTAGGCAAAGAGTGATGTTGGAAGTCTGAATGAACATAATTTCGTGGAGAAGAAGAAGAAAAGGAGCACACCTACAAAGGTTTTGCATTACTTTCCTTTGAATCCTTGATTGCAAAGATTATTCATGTCATCGAAAACCACCGAACACATGAAGTGGCATTCTGTAGATAATAACAATGATGGGTTAATGAGACATCCATGAGATTCTCAATCATGGAAAACATTTGATTCATTACAACTCGATTTCTCAGCTGATCCTAGGAATGTTCGATTGGGATTGTCTGCTGATGGATTCAACCCATTTGGGACTTTGAGTACCAATTATAGCATTTGGCTAGTTGTTTTGATCCCTTATAATTTGCCTTCGTGGATGTGTATGCAAAAAACATCTTTTATCCTTTCTATGATTATTCCTGGAAAACAAATTCCTGGAAATGATATTGATGTATACTTGTAGCCTTTGATTGACGAATTACAGGAGCTATGGAGCAACGGTGTTGAGATATTTGATGCTTCTTCTAAAACAATGTTCACAATGCATGCTGCTTTAATGTGGACCATTAGTGACTTCCCTGGGCTTGGGAATTTATCTGGTTGGAACACTTACACGGGTTTGGCATGTCCCATTTGTAACTTTGATTTTGAGCCCAAACAGCTACCTGACAGTAGAAAATGGTGCTTCTTGTGTCATCGAAGATTTCTCGATGCATCACATAGATTTTGGTTGAACAAATCAAAATTTAATGGTTCCATTGATTGTAGACCACCTCCAAAGTTTTTAAATGGTTTTGAAATATTGAAATAGCTTGAAAATGTTGAAACAGAATTTGGGAAGGTTCATCATTTTAATGATAGCGGAAAACAGGTCCGAAGGGCATCGTCAAGTGAAACCAGAACGCAACAATGGAAGAAAAAAAAGTATATTCTTCAAACTTCTGTATTGGGAATTTAATTTGTTGCGGCATAATCTTGATGTGGTGCATATTGAGAAGAATGTCTGTGACAATTTTATTTTCACATTGCTTAATGAGCATGGAAATTCAAAGGATAATCTCAATGCTCGCAAAGACTTACAATCAATGAACATAAAACATGATCTCTGGCCAGATGAGAATGAAAAGTATCCTCAGCAAATTTTTGCAATGAAAAATAGGGATAAAGATACATTCCTTCAAATGTTAAAGAATGTCAAGGTATCTGATGGGTATTCAAGTAACATTTAGAGGTGTGTTGACTTGAAGAATCGTAAGTTACATGGATTGAAAAGTCACAATTCACATATTTTGTTACAACAGTTACTACCATTGGCATTGTGTACATTATTACCTGAAAAAACTACTGCTGTTGTACTACAGTTCTGCACATTTTTAGACAATTATGTGAGAAATTTCTACATACATTTCAGCTTGACAACCTCCAGAAGAGGTTTTTATTGACCCTTTGCGCAATGGAGATGATCTTTCCTCCGTCCTTGTTTACTGTAATGATGCATTTAACTGTGCATTTGGTTGAGGAAGCTAAATTAGGAGGCCCTGTTCATTATCGATGGATGTATCCAATTGAGAGGTACTTTATTTATATGTTTTCCAGTTAAGTAAACAATTTTTGGTACTTAATTAAATGCATAATTATGTTTATTTTATTTCACAGATATCTTGGACATTTGAAATCATACGTGAGAAATAAAGCTCAACCAGAAGGCTCAATTGTTGAAGGCTATTTGGCTGAGGAGTTTCTTACCTTTTTTTCTCGATACTTGGATAATATTGAGACAAGATTTAATCGATTTGGATGTTTTGACGACACATCGACTCAATATCAAATACATCAAAAATCCAAAATATTTCCTGCCAATGGCCGATCAGTTGGGAGGACCTCAAATGCGACACTGACTGAATTGGAATTATTACAGGCACATAGATATGTGCTGCTGAAAAGTGACATTGAAGATCCATTTATTGAAGAGTTGAGGATACAAACAAAGAGACGAATGAGAGGCCGAACATGAAATGAGAAAGATATAATGAAAGCTGTTAATAAAGAGCTTGTAGAATGGTTTGCACGACGTGTAAGTTCATAAATATTACGATAAATATGAATATTAGTTTGACACATAAATTTTGTGAATCTAATAAAGTATATTTCTTTTTTCAGATCATGAATAATGATACTCGAGCATAGGTGTCAGAAGATTTGAAGTTTCTTGCTAGAGGTCCTCTAAAAGAAGTTAGAAAGTTCGACGCTTATAATGTGAATGGATTTAGATTTCGTACAGTCAATCGAGAAGTGGGTTTGGAAACATAGAATAGTGGTATATTTACATTTACTGAAGTGGAATACTATGGAAAGCTGTATGATATTATTGAATTAAACTACCACAGACATTTTTTGGTTGTTTTATTCAAATGCAAATGGGTCAATATTATCAGAGGCGTTAAAAGAGATTCCTTGCAATTTACTTCTGTGAACATCTCTCACTTGATGGATGTTGGTGATCGTGAACTGCATGATCTATATATCTTAGCATCGCAAGCAAAAATGGTATATTATTTGAATGATGTTGACGATGAAGGGTGAAGTGTAGTTTCTCATGTAATACAAAGAGATTTGTATGATATGGGTGATGAAGTGGAAAATTTGACCTCTGAAATTGAATTTAATCAGCAACAGGAAGCAGAATTAGTTGTCGATCATGATATTGAAAATATTAGTCTAGCAAGGATGAATGAAGTGGATGAAGCAATGGAGCAGGAAACCGACATGATTGAAGGAGAAAATGATTGTATGTACAATTTTTTATTTATTCAGCAACCACTTGTTTCATTTATGAAGTCATTCATTATCATTGTTATATATATTTTGTTCATTAGTACTGGGCATCTATTATCATTTTTAATTTTTTTTTTCTGCATAATTTTTTTGAAATATATATTCTGAACTTAATTTTATTTGATTAAATGATAGGAATTCCAAGGAAGAAGAGGTATATTATTTCATCTAGTTTCACAACAGATGGAAATCCATTTTTCTCCCTCCCCACGACATCTGAGATGCCAGGTGCCGACACCCCTGCACCATCTCTCACACCTTCCGTGGATGTCCCAGTAGAGGGTGATTCATCGACTCCCCTTTCAGGAGGCTCAGCAGTGGGGAAGCGTCGTCCCCCTTCCAGTTCATCCCAGACACACTGGAGTATCACTATCATAGGTACAAATTTTAATTAAATAAATTTATTGAATTTTGTTTATACTAATTGTTTGCTCATTGAAGATGACAAAAATTCAACCGTGAAGAAAAATATAAAAAGTTCAGATGTTTGGAATCTGAATGGAGAGAATATTGTTGTTCCATTTGATTCTTACGGGGTCCCTACGGATGATGCCGTGAGGTTACTTGGCCAGATTCTAGGCCAGCTGGCAGCGGAGCCCATTTCCCTTCCCATTTCATATGACGATTGGAGACATATGCCTTCAAGTTGAAAAAATGAAGTGTTTGATTCTCAAATAAAGGTATATTTATTACGTTATGGTTTAATTGAATGTCATGTTACTAATATGTTCAAAATGAATTTCTGTATACAGATGTTCTTCCACTTTACTGTTGCTGATGTGATAGCATGGAAGTGGACGTTGAAAAATCTAGGTAAGAAGTGGAAAGATTTCAAATGGATATTATGGTGTAATGTCAATGATACTTCGTTGACCACACATCAAATGTATGAGAAGCTACCCAGTGGGGTACCAACAGAGCAGTGGAAAGTGTTTGTTGATAGAAATCGTGATCAAAAGCGGATGGTATTGAAATATATATTATTATATTATGCTCATTTTACATGTATACATGTATATGAAAAGTAAATGAAATTAAATACATCAGTATTAAATTTCCTTTTATTTATTTGAGGATCTTTCAAGACAAAATGCATCAAACCGGGAAAAGCAAGTCATCCCGCACACTGCGGGTCAAAAAGATTTTCTATAAGCCGAACGACATTGGTAATCTTTTAATTAGGTTAAATATTTATAAGACAATATTATCTGTTTAATATATTGAATTGTTGATTTATCTTTGTTTAATGCAGTCATAGAGTTTAGGGCATGAAGCATCCAGGACTGAACTCTGGTTGGATGTTCATAAGAAATCAGATGGAAGTTTTGTTAATGAGCCTACTAAAGAAGTTGGGGTATGAAGTCAATTTTTCATCATAATAACTTATTATTAGTTTTTACTGTGTTAATATATTTTGATATTTGATTTATAGGTAAAAATTAAAGAGCTATGGGATGCCAATCTTGCGCAGTCCTACTCAGTCTCCCAGGATGACCTGGTTGCTAAGGTCCTTGGGAAGAAGCATGCTGGGAGAGTGCGCGGGATGGGTTTGGGACCCGTACCATCTGAGTTTTTTAGCAGGCCATCGGGGGTAGCAGCTTCATCTACTCCCGACTTTAGTCAGCCCATACCCGGAGATGATATGAGAGATATTGTTTCTTTACGAAGCACAGTTCACCAGTAGGGAGATCAGATATCTGCATTGCAGAAAGAGTTGATTGATATACGTCAGCAGCTGAGCAGATATGCCCCTGGTGGTAGTGCATCGACTGGTGGTATGCAGGTAAATCACAAAAAATCAAAATCATTTAGTTTGCTAACTTTCATTGGTTTAAAGTTTTAATATAAATATGCAATCGTATTTAAGTTTCAATATAATGTTCTTACAGGTGACACCACAAAGTGGAGATGAAGGTGGAGAGGGTGATGATGCATCATCAGACCCTGATTAGTTGTATTGTTGATTTGTAATATGAAAACAATTGGTTTGTATATGTAACATTTGTGGCACATAGTTTCCACCACACATTTTCATGTCCTAAAATTTCCTTGATTTCTCATTTTCATTTTATGCATTTTATTGATTTCTGATGTTTCTTTTTATGTCTTGATTTCTTGAGTGTGATATACATCATTTAGGAATAAATTTTTTGATTAGCCTACTAAGAACTTTTCCAAGGGTTCTATATTATTATTTTTATATGTTTGGTTATGACTACTTTATTACTCATGGTTATGAGGAATGAGAACATGGTGGAACACTCTTTAAATAAGAACAAACTAAATAAAGATAGTAAACTAGTTAAGAGTAAATTAGAAGAAAAAGTGAGTCGCTTGTACTTTATGGATTTTCATGATAATACTATGCGTTGAATCTTATTGATTGACAATTGATGATATGGATTACTTATTGTATTTATCATCTACTATATCTACTTTATTACTCATGGTTATGAGGAATGAGAACATGGGGGAACACTCTTTAAAGAAGAACAAACTAAATAAAGATAGTAAACTAGTTAAGAGTAAACTAGAAGAAAAAATTGAGTCGCTTATACTTTATGGATTTTCATGATATTACTATGAGTTGAATATTATTGATTGAAAATTGATGATATGGATTACTTCTTGTATTTATAATATACTATATCTACTAATTCTGGCATTTCCAACATCCACATGTACAATTATTTGGATGTTATAAGTTGATAGGGGGCTGGAGCAGGGGGGAGGGGGTGTTGGTGCTGGAGGGAGGTGAGGGGGGATGGTGTAGGGGATAAATGTTTCATGTTTTCATATTTACAGGTCTTGTGTTTTTTTTTACTTTCATAAGATAATGATTTTTTTTCTAGTTTCATATTTGAATGTTTTCATTTTTTCAAGTTTTCTGGTTGTGGGCTTATAGGTTAGAAGGTTTGAAGAATTGTAGGCTATCCAGTTTGGATGTTATAAGTAGATAGTTTGTGCATTACACGTTTACTTATGTTTTGGGTTAGAACCCCTTTTTTTTATTTTCCTGAACTTTTTTTCCAATGCGATCTTCTGACATCTTGAGGGGGGAGGGGGTGGTTTAGGTTTTTTGAAAAGGAGTTGAACATTGGAGGAAGTGGGGGAATCCTTTCTTACTCTAATGTTAGAATTCTGCATAGGGGCATGAGTATTAATGGGTGATGGACGAGACAAAATGCTATCCTCTATATGCACAGATGTATTAACAACCCAGTTTGGAGAAGAGGATGTAGTCCTGATAGAATTTTGCTCTAAAATCAAATCAGGAGGGACTGTCAAAACTGCAGCCCAATTCAAGGAAGCAGGGTCTGAAATGTCAGAGGCTTCTAGGGTTGGATCATTCAAAGTATTAGGTGTTTTGTACAAGGTGACTATAGGACCAGAAGGGGAGAAAGAGTCAGACACATTCAGGTTTGAATCAGAGTTATTATCTGTGCCAATAGCAGCAGATTTTCCAGAAGCAGAATCATCTAATAAAACAACATTATTATTTAAAACAGGGAGAACAGGATGTCCAGTAACAAGAGTAGCAGAATTTTCTGTAGAAAAATGCAAAATAATAGCAGGAGAACAACATGGACAGAAGCAGTATTATATAAGGGGACAATGCTAGTTTTTCCCATTTCAAAAGAAATAGATTTATCAGCATCAGTTAGCAAAGAACTCTCCATGCCTGTGCAATTAGTGCTAAGCAGTGTAGGGAGAGGGTGATTAGGGGTTCCTATTTGAGAAAACATGGAACTGCTAGGAAACATCAAACTTGATGAGGAGACATACTAAGGGGTTTGGATGACCCAAAAAAAATTCAGTGCACGTAATACCACCCTGGTTTCCAATTGAGTAAATCATGATCCTAGATTTCATAAGAATATCATATGTGTTTTATGGGCAGGAATAAGCTAGCCAGCAGCTTACGAACCTATTCAGGATTGAATACTAATACTGTTTTCTATGTAAACAAACATTCTGGTCTATGTTTCTTCATTATTTTCAATGTTTTAGATGTCTTACTTATTAATATTTAAAGTGTATGTGAGACATGACCATTTAACACATATAAGATTTACCTACTATTAATGTCACACAAGTCATGTGCACATAGGATAATTATACATAGAGAAGAAGGATGTACATAAAGCTGATTACCGATTTGATCTGGATTGAAGTTGTCATCCTATTCTATATCTGCCTAGACTATGGTCAGTTGAGTTTTCAGTTGGCATGTTTATTGTTTGAAAATATATGATTATTTTGGGTTTCCTCTATTTGGATGGTTTTGCGGCCTCATTTCCCATTGAATCTGCTATATTCATGGCTGTCCGGGTTTGCTGAGGATCCTGAGTGCTTCAAGGATGGATCAAATCCAACTCACTTGATGCTTTCGGACTGCTACCTATTCGGATTTGATTGATGCATGGCTCTGGATTTACAACATGCACCGGACTACTCTATTTTGCAATTGAAGTTTAGGACTCTCTTATCCAGAAGTGACCCTATTTGAAGTATATTTGATCTTTGCAGAAAGGTGTTCATTGTTCTTTGATTTCTTTCTTGTATACTGATGTTGTAAATTTGATATGTAGAAAGATTACTTAGAGACCACAAGGCAATACATAATATGATGTCCCCTTTGGCAAGGATGATGTCAACGTATGAACAAAATTCAGGTTATACATGTATTCAGATTAAATAATCAATTCAATTAGGTTATTAATCATATTTCATGTATTTTAATGGTGTTCACATTTTATCCACTTATATTCCCTTTTTATGCATCAATATTTTGTTTCAATATGATTTCAGGTTGTCGTAACATGGTTGCATGGAGAAACCAGATGATAGAAGATCGAATTTTTATGGAAATAAGAGTACACAGATGCAAACGGTAAGCCTCCCAGCAGATTTCTATCCCTTTATTCATGACTCTATATTTTCAAATTCCTTAGAAATGGATTTCATGATAGATTGATATGTCTTGATGTTTATGAATAGTTACAACATTTAAAAACTGTGCTGTCATTGCCCAAAAAATACAGCACTATATAGAAGTGTTTCCACGAATCCTTGCAACACGATGAAAAAGAACCAGCGTCGTTCAACAAGTGAAAAACACACAATTCAGGTCCATGCATAAAAGTTTTGATTTACACCTTCTATAGGAAAGGCAATGATGCATATGGTGTGCGTTAAAGGAAGATGAACATACTATACTGTTTCTGTTTGCAGGGGTACATCAGTTGAAAAAACAAAATAAGAAGTTCACATTCTTGATGGGGTACATCAATCCAGAAATGGTAATTTAATGCATCATACATGCATGATTATGGAACGATTTATGCTCTTAACTATGACCTATACATTTTTTTCATTCAACATTATGAGTTTCAGGCTAAGTTTTGTTTTTTCAATCTGATCTGCTCATTTCTGTGTCCTGATAGTGAGTTTTTTTATCATTTTTTAATTATAATGACTACTATACTTTCAACATCTTTTTCCAATCCTTGATAAGGTATTCTTCCATTGCATTCTCATATGGTATGTGGTTAGTATCCACACCCTAAACACAGTTCAACTGGTGCTTAACAGAATTTATGATCTTTATATTTTTACATATTAAAAATAAGTCATCAACATATAATAAAAGGTAAAAAGACTCATGTTTAATAGTTTTAAAATACACACACGCATCAAATCTACTTATAAAAAACTGATTCTCAATCATAAAGGAATCAAACATTTTATACCATTGTCTTGAAGACTATTTAATCCCATGAAAGGACTTATGTAAAATAAAAACATGGTTTGGTTTCAACAATTTTGAAAATCGTTCTAGAGGATTCATATAAATGCTTTCATCAAGACTACCATGTAACAAAGTGGTTTTAACATCGAGTTGTTCAACATGCAAATCAAGTTTGGCAGAAAATGAAAGCATAATTCTAATGGATGAATGCTTAAAAAAGGAGAGAATATTTCACTATAATCTATGACTTCACATTTTAGAAAACCTTTAGATACCATTCATGCTTTGAATTTGATTTTAGACTCTCCTACATTGCTTTATTTCTTCTTATAAATCCATATTGAACCTATAACTTTATGGTTATTGGGTTTCAGAACAACAACCCAAGTGTTGTTCTTAAGAAGGGAATTCATTTCTTTTTGTATTGATCTCAGCCAATTACTATATTCTTTGGACTTAAAAGCTTACTTAAAAGTTTTAGGCTCATCATTAAACAATTCCTAAGCTACATTGAAAGCATAAGCAGCAATGTATGACTAGTTGAAGTGGGCTGGAGGTTTAATAACTCTCATTTCTTTATCTCAAGTAATCCGATTGTTGATCAGGCCAACAGGTTCTTGGTCCTCAGGTTCGGATTCCAAATTGGGATCTGATTTAGGATGGGCTTGGGTAACCAAAGGAGCAGGACCAACACTGAACTGAGGTTGGTCACCTGATCTTAAAGGAACATCAACACCTAATGGTGTTGGGACCTCTAAGGGTCCTGCAGCTTCATCAGGAGCTACAACAAGTTCAGGTACTTTGTCGCTGGTCACACCAGATTCATGGAAGACCACATCGCGACTAACGATGCATTTCTAGTAACCTGGTTTATCTACCCATAAATAATACCCTTTAACACCCTCTAGATAACCCATGAATATTCATTTAATAGCCCTATCAGCTAGATTATTATTACATGAATGCACGTAAGCTATGGATCCAAATATCCTAAGGTGATCTAGATATGGGGGTGTGACCTTCGAAATTTATTCAGGTGTCATAAAGGAGTTAGCAGAATATGGACAACAGTTAATGAGGTGCACTGCTGTTTAATCATCCTCAGCCTAGAAGGACCTAGAGAGTTTTGAGTGGGATAACATACACCTTACCCTCTCAAGAACAATCCTATTCATTCTCTCTGCTAACCCATTCTGTTATGGAGTTTCCAAAACAATCCGATATATCTTAATTCCTTAAGATTCAAAATATTCAATGAATTCATTGGATATATATTCTAAACCATTATCAGTTCTTAAGGCCTTAATTTTCTTATTAGTCTCACTCTCTACTGCAACTTCCCATTTCATAAAAGTCTGAAAGGCATCTGACTTGTGCTTAATAATATAAATCCACACTCTCCTGGAGAAATCATCAATAATGGTTACAAAGTATAAACCACCACCATGGGAGGTAACCCTAGAAGGACCCCACAAGATAGAATGTACACATTCAAGAGCTTCCTTAGCCTTAAACATGGATTTACTGAAGCTGATTCTCCTAGAATTCCCATATACACAGTCTTCACAAAAAGGTAAACTGTTAGGAGTGATATTACTTAGAAGGCACTGTTTCTTAAGCTCACTAAGACCCATGGCACTAACATTCCCTAGTATCTTATGCCATAAGGTGGTGGAATCACATTATGAACCAGAATAACTATTTGACTGATTTCTATACACTTTTCCATTTATCACAAATAGACCATTGTGAAGGGTTCCCTTTATTACAGTGAGGGATCCTTGGGAAACTCTAAGGCTTCCAGATCCAGACTTGAAGTCGTTCCCTTTCTGGTCAAGGGTTCATAGGGATATTAGGATTATTTTAAATCCAGGTACCCACCTAAATTATTCAAGAGTTTTAACAGACCCATCATGAAGCTCTAGTAAAATTGAGCCTATGCCCATGATGTGACCGCTCATATTATTCCCTAGAAATACCTCACCATTATTCAATTCCCTTAATTCAGTAAAGAATTCCTTATTTGGGCACATGTGGAATGAGCATCATGAATCTTGGTTCTATTCATATAATATGGCTATATCAGTGACATTTAACACATTAGTAGTGTCGAAGTCTTGTACAACTAATAGGTAATGGTCATTATTACTATATTTAAAGTCACCCTTGTCCATGTTGTTTACATTTAAATCATTTGATTACCTTGTTTCTAGATTAAATTATATATTTCTTGAACTGTCCCCTATCTTTTCTCCTACCCATTGACTGACTTCAACCTCTAGATTCACCTCTTTCCCTAACATTGTTTTCATGTATTATACTTTCTGTCTCTGTTATATGTGTTTTGGTTTGGTTTTCAGGCTCTAGGGCAGCAGAATCAGATTTTTTTTCTTCTGGGCAACTATTTAGCAGCCATTTAAAGCACCGCTAAATGAAAGTTGTCGATTATTTAGCGGCGGTTTAAACCACCGCTAAATGTTTAAAACCGCCTCTAACGGTAAAATACAATATACGTTTAGTGGCAGTTATAACCACCCCTAAATAGTCGCACCGCGACAGTCTCATCCCGTGGCGGTTCTTCTGGATTTAGAGGTGATTTTATGGTGCTGGATTTGAATTTATTCGTGGCGGTTATAACCGCCACTAAAACCGCCGCAAAATGAGGCAGCTACGACGCTTCCCTAAAACCGTCTCTAAACGAAAATAACCGCCGTGAAAATATTGGCGATGCCGTATTAGGAAGCGGTTTCTGAAAACCTCCGCCACACCATTTAGCGGCGGTTATAACCGCCGCAAGATGCCTATTCTGATGTAGTGAAATATCCTAAATCCACATCCACTTGTAGTATCCAGATAGGGATCTATTTCTAGGAAAACCACATAAACTCTACCTTAACAAATATTTACGATGTTATCCTATACTTGGACTTATGCTCAAATTAAATCATAGGGATAAATTCCCTAATATATGTTTTTCTAAGTAAAGTTCCCAAGGTTTATACAAATATTCCTCTGATACTAACTGTAATGGCCCCGAGACTAATAACCTAGATTTGGTGATCACTTTATCACTAAAACAGATTGGGACCAACCCCTTTATTAAAAAATAAAAAGGAAAACAGGTGTCCCTTTTAAATTGGGTAAGGGAGAACCCATTATAAGCCTGAAGGACTAAAGGCACACAACCTTAGATGAGATTGGCTAAAAACCCATTGGAATAAAAAATATTTCAAGTGAAGAAAAACTTCTACAGTTTCGATACAAAAACCTTAACACGCCAGCTCACACCGCAACCAGATCCCCTTAACCACATAGAACACTGTCTCACATAGGTCACCACTGTGACATCTGCCACAGCCAGATACTACTACCATGAACAGAACGACAACAACACTAGAGCCTTCACGCCACCATGACCATAAAATCCTATCGAAACATTTCCATCCTTCTGACAATGACTCCCCTCTATCTGTGCTCCACTATTTAATATCAACCATCATTTCGTTGGCCTGCTCTCCCTGATCCCATCAATCTGAACGTGATGTCTTCAGGATGAAACAATGCCAAATGAACCAAAAGACAGTTCCATGACTAGATCTGGGAAGGAAAGGGGCCATATCTTGGAAGAAACACCAAAATATGATGCATATTCTAGAATCCTGTGTCTCGAAAGAGAAACAACGATGTAAACCTACCCCACCAGATGACAACATGACATTGTATCCTAAAGCCCCACTATAACTCCTACCCATTGCCGAAGAGGATACCCAAATCCACTACCTCTCCCACATCACAGCTCGAAGGAATTAATAGTTTAGTATTATTGGAAGACTAGATATATACCTGAATCTCATTTTACAACTAAAAACTTAAAAAACAACATAAAGTTTTCTTTGATAATACCATTATTATTTTTGATATATCCATACATATTGATCATAATTCACTTTCTAACATACTAGGGAAGAGAAACATAAGAAAGGGGTGAGAACTATTTATTATTAAGGTTATTCACACACTAGAATCTATCTTGAATAAATATATAATACTCAATAAAAAAAGTTAAAAAACTCAAACACTTTCCATTTAATCATTAACTTCAATATCAAGAATAATATGGTTGGAATAAATTAGGATAAAATAATTCCATAATCACATAATATTGAAACTTATCAATTGATATTTTAACTAATCGAATAATCCCATGGAAATCAATGAATAATAAAAAAATAGAATTGATTATTTTAGAAATCATAAATATACCTTAAAGGACTTGTGCCTTGACATCTTATATAAATGGGTAAGGCAATGACAAAATACCCAAGCTATTTTTTCTAATGAGACAAACTGATGCATCTTGGGGCCATAGCTGTCCCTTCCCATCACTAACTAAATATAATAAATTCCACATATTAAAAGGGAGAAATATAATCAACCTACACTTTATTATTGAAAATCGATCTTACAAAATGTTAATAATTTCCCCAATCTTTAAATATAATCATAAAAATTCTAGCGTAATATGGAAAATGATATAAATACTAAGTCAACTGATCATAAATCATTTGAATGAATAATAAATATGGTATAATTCAAAAATATTCCTTTTTTGAGCATAATTTAAATGAGGTTTTTTGTAATTGATCAAAATAAATATGACGAAATTTCCATTTAAAAAATATTTGGAAAAACATCATTGCCAATTTGAAAATCGCATTTAAAGAATAAAAATTTATAAAATATAAAGAAAAAAAATTTCTTAGAAAATAGTCAAGGAATCATGTAAAGGAATCTTAAAAATAATGAGTGGTCATGATGGTTTAAAATATAATTCATGTCGAATAAATTAAAAGAAAATATTTCCTTTACACTTTTGTAAAAATTCAAAAATAACTTCATTCAGAAAATGATACGAGTATTCCTTTTAAACATTTGTTTTAAAAATATATCATGTGAAAATTGACATTAAATAATAAAATAGGAAAATTAAAAATATTATTGAAAACATTTTTATAAAACATGGGCAAGCAAGAAAAATCTTACTCACTAAAGAAGAAATAAATTTTTTTTCCTAAATTATTTTGATCTTTTGAGTAATTAAAAGAGGAAAATAAAATTAAAAAAACATGAAAAATATATTTTGGGTTCAGGATAGAAATACCATATACTTGTCATAACATATACTTAAACATAAATAATCTCAAATAATGATAAGACAATGAAATAATTCATAAACACTTTATTATATTTGGATCATTTCCCCCATAAATTCAAAAGAAAATTTAAATATAATTAATATTATATTCATTAAATAATATATAAAATGAGCTATATATACATACCATATAAAATAATTAAGTGGGGAATATGGTGTATGTCTCACGAAAATAAAACGGATATATGAAACCAATACCTGAGGTCCAATTTCATTCACATGTTTTCAAAAATATTATAATATATATACATAGATATTGTAAAACTTTTAAGTAACCATAATAATATATATCATACCATACATTATTTACTTATAACTTTTTATCACCCTTTAATTAACAATTAATTATCAAAAACCTTATTCTGGATAATAACTGTTTCATTTTTCATGTGTGTTTTGTTACTGTAGTTTCAGTCCTACTAATATGATAATGGATCTATAATATAATTTTTTTTAACAATAATATAAATTTCATATATATAAATTGTTTCCATTTTTATCGTAATGCATTAATAATATATAAAAAAATAAATTACAGAGTTTTGGGAGACGGTAGACCGTATGTACACATGAACGTTGTTTCCATTTTTTAACTGATGGAAAAAAAGAATGGTAAATAATATATCATATTTAAATAAACATTATTATATTATATATATCATATATATTCATTAAATCTATTATTCTTATCTTTTATTTCAAAATAAAATGAAAATCATATCACATCACTATGTGGAGGCGGTAGTCCACATGTAAACATGAGCGGCTTTATCATTTTTCAATGGATCATAATGTAAGAAGGTAGATATGATATTATAATTTCTTAAGTATAAATATTACATAAATAAAAAATATATATATAGTAAATACATCATTATATCTATCCATGAGAGGTCGTGATGTTAAATGAATTACATTGATTTCTGAGGTGGTAGTCTGTCGTACTCACGATCTATATTTTTTTCTCATTTGATGAATAATGGATGGATTGAGGACATTAAATTAAAAAAATAATAATTATATTTAATATATTAGTGTTATTATTTTATCATATTTGGAGAAGTTTTTAAGGAGTTTTAGGAATAAATTAAATGAAGGTGCATGGTTAAGAACTATACCTCCTTTCGAGAGAAAATATTTAATTTTATCTCTACATTATTCCTAGAATGGTTTTTTGATTAAAAAGGATACTCTAGGTGATTATTTTGGGTTTAACTATGGGTATTTCGAAATAATTTCCTTATACAAAGTGATTTTTAAGTGTTAAGAGGAGGGGAGAGGGGGTGTCCTTTTATAAGTTAGGGAATGACACACATGGAATTTTTGAAAAGAATAAATTATACCCACATTTTTCCAATTAAAAAATCTTAAAACTATATAATTCTAGAACCTTATACTATATGACGTTATAATATGTCCATCCAATAGAAAATGAATAAAATTTCAGGTCATTTTAACGCTTATCCTTTTATTTTAACCCCCGATAAATATTTGTTTACCATGGCAGTAATAATTATTTTTTAGTGTTGTAATTATTCATTTTGACCGTAAATTAAGATGAATATTTTAACCAATATTGGTTATTCTGATTTAAAATATAGAATCTATTTTTTCAAATCCTAACCATATAAGTGTAAGAATTTAATGTAAAATTAAACCCACAATTACGACTAAAAAACGACTTTCAAAACAAACATTTTTGTAAGTATAAAAAGTTTATATATGAAAATTAAACTTGAAATTAATTAAGATGAACCTAATTTTAATATATATAATATAATTAAACAATTTTTAATTTTAATATATTTTTTTAAATGTAGCTTTATAAAGTTTTTAAATAAAAATGGAGTTTTCAAAAAAATTGTCTTTCTCACTATTCATAAAAAAATTAAACTTTTTCAAAAACTTCTGATAAATTAAATAAAAAATATTCTTGAAATGATAATTTCAAAATTTATTACATTTTTTCAAAAAAAATTATGAAATTGATAAAATAATATTTTTAAATAAGTGCGTAGTACGCGGAAAAATCACTTTTTTTGTAAAATAAAATTTCAAGCATAAAGCTAGGTTTATTCTTATCTCATTCCTAAACAAATATTTTATGAATGATAAAAAATTTATTGAATATATAATATATAAATTTCAATAAAATTAATCACTAATAATTAATAATTTAATTGATTAAAATAAAAATACTTTGCACACATAAAAATAGTTTAAAAAATCTTTAACTTTTAAATGTTTTTTACATTAATTTATAAAAAATTAACATCAAATAAATTTATTTTATACTAGTGTATCCCATATAATTTTCATAATATATATAGTCTGATTCATACAAGCTAATTTAATAGTTCAGTTATAGTGGTCATATTAAAATAATACGTTTCATGGGTCTTTTACACTCACAGTTGCATGCCGTATATGCTATAGAACATAATGGTATTATTTTAAAATAAAGGGGTGTTACATGGAGTCATTCTATGGTCATTTTAACACATTAAAAAATTTTCATACCCTAAATCTAGTGAAATTCTTTATTTGGCTAAAAATTCCACCAAAAGTTTCCACTCCATCACATGGTCAAACTGAAATACCACTACCCACAACCTATCCATCTCTGAATGTGATGTCTGGACTTGGAAAACCCATCTCATACCATATTTCAATCCCTACGTCAATTCTAACCCATTTTGGGATTCAAGAAATGACACCCATAACATATAACAAGACCTATTCCATAATGAGGGTCTCTATCTTTAATATCCTATGATGTACCCCCACCTTAAGGCTATACTTACATAGCTCTTTGAGAATATTCTTAGTACGATCCAAGAAAAATCACATGCGATGCTACTTACGAGGTATGCTCACCACATCCATGGTGACTAATTCCTTTAACCAACTCCTAGATTGGCAATTCCATGACACTCGATCCATTTCTAGTGTCTCTTATACCACATAAAGGCATTTTGAAATCCTCTTTCAGGACCCATGACATCATGCCTACCAAAATCGCATCTAAAAACTCTTCATTATACATGACCGCATAACGATCCACAATTTAAATGGAATATTATGTATCCCCCACGTGATAACTCAATCTCATCTAAAGGTAAAGGGTTTATTCCCTCATACCACCCATCCTATTACTTGACACATTATCATATGATTCGTACATCATCAAACTAGGTTGAGAATTCTCTATGACATGTCAGCCCCATCAAATCAGAAGCTCCCTTGGAATTCCTCTTAAAAATCAGGAACTTGACTCATACCAAGTTTTATCACATGACCACTTATCCACATATTTATTACTAAAGTGATATATTACCCAATAATATCATGTCCCAATGCCTGATTAGCCATATCGTTTATTTCTAAAAACTATACAAAAATCAGTAGCACTCACTATGATTTCTTTAAAAAAGAAAACATGGCATAAACTTACATGTACTAGAACTATGACAGTACCTCACATGAGTTTACCATATTCTGAAGCACCTACCCATGCTTACTATCTTTGAAGGAATCAAAAAACTAGAGACAAACCCTCTCACAAGGTTCCCTTGATAATATCAAGTCCCCAAATCAATAAATACTAATTTGTATCTTAAGGCCTCTGGGTCTATAGACCGATCCCATAACCAAGTCTCCAAATAGTCACATCTGAAGTGAAACAACACGTGGTTCTCATCTATAACCACATGAAATGTCATGTTCCAATTCCCTCTCCAGGTTCGCCCAAAAAAATGACACAACATACTAGCCCAACATGCTACCAAGGAACTGACTCTCACTAAGTATCCATACATGGAATTTATCTCTCAAGAATCACATTATGAGGATGACCCCATACAATATCATCTAGGACCATTCTTGTCAAGGAACCATGGACATGGGTTTTTGTTAGATATAATTCCATTCCATGTTATACAAGAAAACACCATATTGTTTTTTATTGAGAATTGAATGACCAAACCTACACGAAACATTCAACCAACATTTCTCTATTATGATCTATTCTAAAATAGACCATAACCATTGACTTAGTTAAGTATAATTTCATTCCAAGCTATATGGGAAAACACAATATATGTTGTTAATAGAATATTAAAAAACCAAACCTAAAAAAATTTCACCCCATGGGTTCGTCTATAAAGCTCTAAATCCCCCTTTACTAACCCATCATGGACTCTAATCATCCATATATGAAGGGACTATACCTCCATTATTTTGAGAGAATATAAAATAACATCCAAAAGAATAAAACATATGTATAAAATATGGACCAACAGAGTAGAATGGATCAAAGTAATTATATAAAAAAATTACTAATGAGTTGATTATGAAACATTAAATAGTTTCCCTTAGTCATCATTAATTATAGTCACATTTGTATGATTATATCATGTATATCACATGTTCCTGATATGATGCATGAGGTGAATTTAACCTTCACAGGCCAAGTTCCAAAAGACCAATTACTATCATATTTCAAAAAATACATGATCCATAGTCCATAAACCAAAACTAATAAATCTCAAACAACATCTGATTCATACTAGGTGAAAATAAAAAACATCAAAAACAACACAAGCTAAGAACATTAATCCCATACCCATTGAAACATGGGATTCAATCGGGAATGGTGTTTGTGGAACACTAGTCTAGCTTCCATTGTAACAACTGGGCCCCATTGACAGCACATACACCCCACCTTAAAATGAACATCACGTCCTAGCCTGTCAGGTACCACTAGTTGCCTCACAGACACGTGGTCCCCATCCCGAGTCCCACCCATGTGCCTGAACGAGTCATCTGACTAATGACTGTTTCCATAGTTCAACACATGTCCTTTACAATGTACTTTTTCCTCACTCACACTCTCCCTGTAAAACTTCTCAGAAAGTCACCCATCCAAATCACAGCTCTAGGCCAAGCACGCTTAACTGTGGAGTTCTAATTTGGTAGTCTCTTGAAAAAGAAGGTTCACCTTATTTACATGAGTCATATCATTTAGTCATTTAACTCTTTATCATTATGGGGTGTTACATTCACCCCCTTTAGATCAAAACATCCTCATTTTGGACCCTATAGTTCAACACATGTCCTTTCTAATGTGCTTTGTCCTTACCCACACACTCCCTGGAAAACTTCTCAGAAGCTCACCCATCTGAATCACTACTCTTAGCCAAGAATTCTTAACTATGGAGTTCAAATCAGGTAGGCTCCTAAAAAATTAGGTTTACGTTGTTGAAATGAGTCATATCATTTATCCATTTAACTCTGTATCATTCTTTGGTGTTACATTCACCCCCCCCTTTAGAGCACATACACCCCACCTTAAAATTACCATCATGTCCTAGCCTGTCAGGTACCACTAGTTGCCTCACAGACACGTGGCCCCCATCCCGAGTCCCACCCATGTTCCTGAACGGGTCATCTGACTAATGACTATCCCCATAGTTCAACACATGTCCTTTCCAATGTACTTTGTCCTCACTCACACACCCCCTTTAAAAAATCTCATAAGGTCACCCATCTGAATCAAAACTCTAGGACAAACACGCTTAACTATGGAGTTCTAATTAGGTAGTCTTCTAAAAAAGAAGGTTCACCTTATTGACATGCGTCATATCATTTAGTCATTTAATTATTTATCATTCTGGGGTGTTACGTTCACCCCCCCATTAGAGCAGAACATTCTCATATTGGAACCTACAATTCAACACATGTCCTTTACCATGTGCTTTGTCCTTGCCCACACACTCCCTGGAAAACTTCTCAGAAGCTCACCCATCTGAATCAATACTCTAGGCCAAGAATTATTAACTATAGAGTTATAATTAGGTAGGCTCCCAAAAAATAAGGTTTACCTTGTTGACATGAGTCACATCATTTAGTCATTTAACTCTTTATAATTCTGGGGTGTTACATTCACCCCCCCCTTAGAGCACATACAACACCTTAAAATGACCAACATGTCCTAGCCTGCCAGGTACCACTAGTTGCCTCACAGACACGTGGTCCCAATCCTGAGTCCCACCCATGTGCCTTAACAGGTCATCTGACTAATGACTACCCCCATAGTTCAACACATGTCCTTTCCAATGTGCTTTGTCCTTACTCACACACTCCCTGTAACAATTCTCAGAAGGTCACCCATCCGAATCACAACTCTAGGCCAAACATGCTTAATTATGGAGTTCTAATTAGGTAGTCTTCTAAAAAAGAAGGTTCAACTTATTGATATGATTCATATCATTTAGTCATTTAACTCTTTATCATTATAGAGTGTTACATTCACCCCCCCCCTTTAGAGCATAACATCCTCATTATGGAACCTACAATTCAACACATGTCCTTTCCAATGTTATTTTTCCTTACCCACACACTCCCTGGAAAACTTATTAGAAGATCACCCATCCTAATCACTAATCTAGGCCAAGAATTCTTAACTATGGAGTTATAATCAGGTAGGCTCCCAAATTTTTTTTTACCTTGTGGACATGAGTCATATCATTTAGTCATTTAACTCTTCATCATTCTGGGGTGTTACATTCACCCCACCCCTTTAGAGCACAATGTTCTCATTTTGGACCCTACAGTTCAACACATGTCCTTTCTAATGTGTTTTTTCCTCACTCACACACTCCCTAGAAATATTCTCAGAAGGCCACCCATCCAAATCACTACTCTAAGACAAGCGCACTTAACTGTGGAGTTCTAATCTGGTAGGCTCCCAAAAAAGAAGGTGCACCTTGTTGACATGATTCATATCATTTAGTCATTTAACTCTTTATCATTATGGGGTGTTATATTCACACCCCATTTGGAGAACAATGTCTTCATTATGGACCGTACATCTATTGGGAAAGGTGTTCTTGGAACACTAGTCCAGCTTTTATTGTAACAACTGGGCCCCACTGATAGCACATACACCATGCCTTAAATGACTGTCAGGTCGTAGCCCACCGGGTACCACTAGTTGTCTCTCAAACATGTGGTCCCCATCCTATGTCCCACCCATGTGCCTGAACATGTCATTTGACTAATGATCGTCCGCACATTATAACACATGTCCTTTCAAATAATATTTTTCCTCACTCACACACTCTATAAAAAACTTCCCAGAAGGTCACCCATCCTAATCACTACTCCAGGACAAGAAACGTTAACTATAGAGTTCTAATCAGGTAGGCTCCCGAAAAGGAAGGTGCACCTTGTTGACATGAGTCATATCATTTAGTCATTTAACCATTTTTCATTATTGGGTGTTACATTCACCCCCCTTAGAGCATGGATTCCTCATTTTGGACCCTACATATCAACCTAAGAAGTGCACCACACTTAAGGCTGAGTTCCTCCTCTAATAAAAAATGTAACAACTAGGCCCCACTAATATCACAAACACCCTGCCTTAACATGGCCGTTGGGTCTTGGTCCACCAGGTACCACTAGTTGCCTCGCTGACACATGGCCCCCATCCTAGGTCCCACACATGTCCCTAAATAGGTAATCTAACTAATGACTATCCCCACAAGCCAACACATGTCCTTTCCAATGTGCTTTGTCCGCACTCACACACCCTAGAAAACATCCCATAAGGTCACTCATCATAATAAATACTCTAGGAAAAGCACACTTAACTATGAAGTTTTAAGTAGGTTGTATCCTGAAAAGAAAGGTACATCTTATTGACATGAGTTGTTTTATTTAGTCATTTACCCCATTATCATTCTAGGGTGTTATATCCATCACAAGTTCAAACACATTCCTATATCTCTAATCTACCAACACTAAAAAATTAGAAATAAATGCTCTAATACCAGTTTGTAACTCCCATCCTGACTCACTCTATGAATAGTAACCAGACTGGTTCACCGCGTAACCTCAAGGGTACCTCTGTGAATGCCAAAGACTATCAAGTAGTAGTGGGGGTCTAAAGAGCTATCATGGGCAGACTATGTCCCATGTATCAGATTTAAAATCATAAATAAGTATCCAAAAATCATACACATTGGATTATATTGAATAAAAATAAACCAAATGATGGAATAAATAAATTCAAAAAAGATCAATGAAAAATAAAATGCAATGAAGGCCCAACCTTCCATGCCAAACATAAAACAACTAACCAATCATTAGGATTATAATATTCATAGAATAATAAAGAACAAAAAATAAATACACTAAGGCTCCACTACTACACTAAGCTATATCTCAACCTATTCTACATATATCATATAATTCATCCCACTCGATTAACCAAGGCCACAAACTGACCTATTATTGCAATGAACATTAGAGAGATTCTTGGGTATCCATGTGTAAAGTAATCCAAAGAATGACGTGAATAAAAAAACTCAATATAACACCACCAAATATTTCATGTGATAACTATTATATATGCAGTGATATATATGTGACATGCTCAGCTAAAATAAGTTAATAAACTATAGAAAAAAAATAAATAACACCTCATCACATACTTCAGCCTAATTTTAGATTGCCTCTGTGCATGTCTTGTTGACCACACCTATGAATTATCACCACCATCCCATGGATGAAAAAAATATAAGCCATACCATTCCCAAATACCATTGTGGATCCTCATATCCAAAATTTTGATCGACCATACCTTTTTTTACAATTTTTAAGTGTCTCAAAGCATGAGAATCTAGTTGGGATAACCTTTTTTTCACTTAATGTAAATATCATGCTCACACCTCCATCATAATGAGCAGTAAACACTGGTTCCTAAACATACATCCCTCATCCTAAATACCTCAGGTCGAACCCCATGGTTGTACCTAGATATTCAAAATGTCATGTAGATGACTGATTCAGAGGAGGGGGAGGCCCTATCTAATCCAATACATCCAGACATGACTAATTCATGGGTAACCAAGATAATTAGGTTGAATAAATTCATTGGATCCCATGATTCATATCTGCATATCCAAAATCTTCTGTGTCCTCAGCTGAACCATCATTGGTGCTTCAAAATGATCCTATAGGGTAACCTATGAATCAATCAAGTGTATCAAAGTGATACCATCATGATGTCCAACATATATTATTAGGGATATATTCCCACCATACACCTCATATCACTATTCAAAACCCAAGAATCATTGGAATTTTCAATGGTCTATTGGTATTTCTATGAATCTCAATACCCAAGAATTACCAATGGTGTCTTTATATCAAGGAATCCATACCGTCCTAGGTATTACTATTTTAATGTCAACCCATAGTCCAGTTGTTCGATCCTAGGTACCACCCCTATTAATCTATTCCTATATCATCCTCATCACTTGATTCTAGTTGGGTTATACATCAAACCCAATTATACCATGAGACCAGATCCCAACATAATTAGAATCACAGGGTATCATCCAAGTCAATAAGAGATTCATAGGAATCCAGAGAGATCAAATTAGTATAATGAATAATAGTCAATTTTCAGGCATCCTAGAAAATCACATATCATCAATCATAAACATAAAAAAAACAAATATACCCAAAGGGATGGCCAAAGGCCCACACCAATCATTGTCATTATAGACCCCATTAGGATAATACATTAATTCAAGTTCTATAAAACACCCACAACCATCACTACTAAAATCCCAAAATTAACTCTTAGGGATAGACTATCAGTGGGACACCCACTCAGGTCCCATGGTTCATAGCACATCAAATTCACTCCCACGAGGGTCCTCATTGTCATCAATATTCTGAGTTTAAAACCCAATTTTCTAAAGACATCATGCCCCATGACATCACCAATAGTGTAACATGACCAAACCAACTACACATGGTTGTCCCATAGGCAATAGTCAAGAGGTGGATCATGACCCATTTAAGTCATTAAAGTATCACTAGGTTAGTCACACACAGAACCCATAAGAATAACCATTTGAACAAGGGAACACCCCTCAGGGTGCAAGTTTCATGCAAAACTCAAACATCACTCATAGAATCGACTAGTGGTGGTCGAGGTATCTATCCAATGAACATGGGTCCTTCATGGCCTTCAGATCTCTATAAGGTAAAAGGTATCTCATTAAATTAATTTAAATTTTTAATTAATTTTCTTTCTTTGTGGTCTTTAATAAAAGGTCATTAATTTAATTTACAATGTCATCTCCCTTATTAGTGAGACCACATTTCTTTCATCAAAATTATACAAACTTGGAACTATAGGGTGAGTACTAGGACCACCTATCTCAAGATAATATTTTCCTATTGTTTGTAAAGGGATAATAGCTTCTCCTAAGGCTAATGAGGTCCATTAAAGATAAAATAAAGCTATACCAACCATATAAGATCTTATCCTAATCTAAGAAACCAAAAATAATTAATTATAACGTTTATAATTAATTAAATAACTCATATTTTTCATAATTCAAAAAAATTTTACTAGTTCATCACATTAAACTAGAGATAAGTTATACTACCCATAGAAGGCCTACAGGGAACTCCTAACCCTAATCCTAGGAAAATACATAACCAATGATGCCAAAGAAATTGAAAATTTGATTTAATTTATGCTAAAAACCCATGAAAATTAATAAAGTTGGGATACCTTATCGAATCCTCATGTGACTACATTTAAACGATGTATTAGGAATTCCACCTCCTAGGAAAACTGAAATTCCCATCTCATTTTGATGATTATATGATACTCCAGTGGTATCATAATCATTTCCAAAACCAGAATAAGTGAAATTTAGTTTTGAAGGATAATAAGAGAAAAAGTAGTTGATATATGGTAATAATTACATTCAATTAACATTGGAAGCCACTAAAAACCCTCCCTTGGTGGTTATTAAAGGGAAGAAAAAAGGTGTAAGGACCCTTATCCACAAGTACATGAGAAGAAGGGGGAGGGGAGAAACCCCCTTTGAAAATATGAGGGGTAAAATAGTCTCTACCCCAATTTTTAACCCACTGCATAGCCCAAGAGCTTAACAAGCTATCTAGGAAACTGACTGGACCATTGGCTATCTAGTGGACGTTTGGTTGATATTGGATATATCTACTATATAACTTAGCCACCCCTAGATGAATTTAGTGCTTATATGATCCCACTGACTTCCTTACGAGCCTCAAAACTTATCCAAAATTTTCCTCTTAGGGCACTTGAACTCTAAAAATGTGATTCTGAATCATTAGTGAAAATTTGATCCCTCCACTAATATGGAAATTCACATTTATTTTAAATTTTAAATTTCCATATGAACATGAGAAACTACAACCTAAAAAAAGTGTAAAAAGTTGAAATGAAGAGTAAAGAAGAAAAATCATTCACAATGGAGTTATCATTTAAAGAAAACAATGAAGGATAACCATCGATCCTTGATAGATGAATCTCTGCACACATGACTGGAGAAACCAAAATATTTAAAGTTATATAAGATCATGAAGGAGGATTTGTTATATTTTGGAATGATTTATCCTAAAAAATAAAAGGTTTTGAAATAATTAAGATCGAGTCAGAGGGTCTGAAATCTAAAAATTTATATTTTATTAAGGGAACTAAACAAAATTTTCGTAGTGTTGGTCAATTATGTGATAATGGAAATAAGGTTATTTTTAAAAAGAACTCATTAATTATTAATCATTGAAAATATTGAAGAGTCATTGCAAGACTTCAAAGAATAAGTGTAAAATTATTTCAAATTGGTAAACCATATAATCCATGAATCCTTAGTTCCAAATATGAGACTAAATTATCTAATAGAATAATTAGCCATATTGGACATAAAAACCTAAGTAAAATTTTAAAAATTGAATTGGTCAGAGACAACGCCAAGCTAAAAAGAGATAAAAGATAATTTTGTGACACATGTTTAGAAGTAATTTTTGTTCAAGGGAGAGACATGAGGGTGGTTATTCAGACCAATGTACCATTATAATTAATATACTCAGATGTGCATGGTCCCATGAGTAACAAACCAATTAATATACTCCTATGACTATTGTTCACTTTATGATACATATATTAGAGGGTCTTCATATGCTTAAAAAATTTATAAGACAAGTTTATAAGGTCCTTGAGTCTATGTTAAGAATTAAATTTCTGATAATGTAACTGTGTACACATCCATTTGTTTCTACAGTTTTATAGATAATAATGAAATAATTCATCAACATATCACACCATAAAATCCACAAAAGAAATGGTGTGGTTGAAATAAATAGTTGGAACAATATGGATATGTTAAGAACTATTCTTGCTGAAAATAGAATAAAATATTTATTTTGGAGAGAGGAAATGTGAAATGATTTTTATATTTAGAATAGGTGTTTATAGAGACATGAGTCATACATGATGTCATATGGTATTTGGTAATATAAAATAAAACTATAAAATACATTAATGTATTTAGAAGCCCCTTCTATATGAAAATATAGAACTAAAATCTAGGAAAGTTTGATTGAAAATATGAAGTAAAGACTTTTGTAGGATATATGTATACTAGTAGTGGAAATAGATTCTAGGGAAAACATCAAATTAATATGATCATCTGTTAAAATTTTAAAATTATTTATAATCAATACAACATAATTGGGTTTATTTTGGCTGAATTTTAATTTTCTATAGATAGAAACATGAATATTTTAGAAAACAATATTGTAGAATATGCTGAAAATGGGATGGTTGTAGTAAATATTAACTCAGATTTTACTGGTGATAAAGTAGAATATAAGGATCAAAGTTATATGCTATAGATTATGAATAAACAATTTATCCTGAGACTACTATTGGCTAAATGGTGCTCTGATAAAAATCAGAAAAAAGTTGAGGTTATAAACAAGAGTATTTTTATCTTATTAGTAGAACTTAAAACTCGATATGAGGATATGGAACAAAAATAATGGGTCGATGATATAAATTAATAAAATGATAAAATTGAAAATAAACTCACATGGGAGGTGGTTTCATGGCCAGAGAATAAAAAAATTGTTGACACTATGTGGTTTTTTATAAATAATCCAAATAAAAATGGTGAAATATAAAGGAATAAAGCAATATTGGTTTATAAGGGGAATTCACATGTAGAATGAATTGAATTTTTCAAAATGATTTCACCAGTGGAAATAATTGATACCATTAGGATGTTATTTTAATTGTAAATCCATTAGATGTAAAATATTTTTCAAATGGATCTGAAATTTACTTTCTTAAATGTTGATCATGAAGAAGTGGTATATTTTGAACAACATGTGAGTTTTATTATTGATAATGATACAATTATGGTATGATAGATTATTAAGGGTAAATATTTCATAAATAAGACCCCATGACACAAGTATAGGAAGATGGATGGATGCTTGAAAAGCATGAAATTTTTAAAAGGAGAAGTTTATAGTAATCTTTATATGAAGGAGCTCACCATGGGGACTCTTGTTTTCATAGTCAATGAAGATAACTTTTTAAGGTAATAAAGAGAATATTTTTGATGAATTTTATAAGGAAATGAGGATATATTTTGAGATGATTATATTGGGTGAGATATTACATTTTTGGGGTTATAAAATTTCCAAGGATTTGATCATATTTTTTCTTTCTGAAAGAAAAACTCCAGAGAACTATTAAATAGGTTAGGAGTAAAAGAATATATAGTGATCTTTACTATAATATAGGTTTGGAAATAAATTAACCAAATATGAGGATAGAACATATTAAAATAGATGGGATTATATATAAACAATTTGTATCATTATCAACCTAAAAACATCAAAACCCCAATATAGTATTTTTTTATACTATGTACCAGATTCCAAACTAATCCCAAGGAATATTTCTTGATATAAGAGAATAGAATATTTATATATATTATGAATAAACTGAACTAATTACTTCTATAAAAACTAGTTTATATTATACTTTATAGTTTCTTACATAAACCAAATGGAATGGGGCCAATGCTGACCAAAATCCCACTTTAGGTGGAAAATTTTTCTTTGGATAATTTTGAGTGGTATTAAATAACTAGGTAAAATTTATTATAATTTTGCACATATAATTCCAAGTACATATCATCCACAAATTCTTAAAAATTTCTAATATTGATACATTTCCAACTAGCAGATAAGAGAGTTAATGTTGATAAGAAACTATACAATTCATGCGAAAATCATAGTGCTATATTAATCTCTAATAATCTAGTTATATAGTCTAGATCCATGTTCAATGATTTTGGATATCATTTCATCATAGAAAATGTAGCCAATAGTGATGTGAAACTTAAGTATGATGAAATCAAAGAACAAATTGTAGATATTTTTACTAATGTATTTCCCAAATACTAGTTCTCTAACATAAGGATAAAAATACATTTTTATATTTCTCCTCCCATCTAAATTTATATGCCACATATCACCCATAAGTTTTAAAATATTTTTTAAAAGTGGGGAGAAATAGTTACACAACCCTTTATCCATGTGGGATAGAATTCATCATTCACAACTTTTTGAATTTTAAGTTGTGGATACTGTATAATTAAGGATTTTTAATGTGATAGAAATATGAGTGCATTGATGGGGAGTTCATTTAAGACACTTGTCTATAATTTCTTGACACTAAGGTATGGAATTATCCTAAAAAAATTACACTATATAATAGCATGTTATAATAAATTTATAATATGATGAAGGATGTGATTAGATTAATCTCATTAATTTTATTGAGTTTTGAATTAGATCTATATTTAATTTGAAGATTTGAGTGAAGAGTTGAGTGATGTTTCCAACGAATCCAAATGTGGAGAGATTAAAGTGCCCCTATAAATATTTTTGGTTGAAATTTGTTTTCAATATTCTTTGAGAATCATTGGTTGTTTTAATCTATTATTGATTATGTTTATAATGCATTCGAGATGCTTGAAGGTATCTATAATGGATTTAAAAAAATTCTATGAGTAGGATATTTTTGTATCTTTTTGGAGACATGAGTCACACATATTATATTTTTGTTTCTCATAGGATATTTTAACCCCATGTATAAAATATTATCTAATAATCGAACCATGAAAAATGAAAAATGAAATAATCACATGGTATAATAAATTTCTTCATATTGTAATAAATTTGTTATAAACGTAAGAAATTTTGAGATAAAATTTATACAGTGTAATAAATTTGTGATATCATATGATATTTTAGTTATAAATATAAATTTATAAAATAAAAATTAATATGGATCAAGAAATTTTAGATACCTATACAACATTTGAGGAACTCTCAAACAATATATTCGTTTTTGAAAAATCATGTTTCTAGAATTTTTATATTCTAATGAATGTAACCAAGTAAGAAAGATATATTATCTAATATCTAAAACATCACATTTAAAATTTGATTCAAATATATGATCCCCTAATTATTAATATTAAAATTTTAAATCAGTAAAAACAAATTTGGGTACCTCAAGTATGCCAAAATGAATTTATTATATTTTCAAGAATAATGTGGATATAAGTGTTCCAATTCATTTCTAATACATGTTTTATAAAATAACTTATAGACAATGAAATGATTAAAGTAAAGTTATTATTAAATAATTGATTTATTTTTTAGTATATTTTTGATATTCATTGTTCCATAAGTTTTTCATTCATGCTATAAAAAGGTTAATAAAACTGTGAATCGAGCTAAGACAATTATCTGAAGAAAAAACAAATATTTGGTATTTGTGATATCCCCCAATGTATTTTTGTTGAATATTTTTCAAAATGGAATTTTTATATTGGTGTTTTCATAAGAAATTAAAAGATTTAATGTTTGGTATTTTCATGATAATGGGGGAAAGAAGAAGCACATGATAGTTTTTAATGATTCTTTATAAAAAATGGAGAGGATGTTTAAAATGATTTTATTCTTATGATATATTATTTTGGTTGGACTAATAAATTTTATTATATACCAATTTAGATATATTATAAGGAAATGGGTAATAATGGTTTTAGAAATATAGTAAAATAGATTCCCTCAAATAAAGTGAATATGGACACTGATAAATATAGAAGTAAGGTGTCGAGAAAATGGTGGACCATGTACATGACTTAGTGGAGGAATGAAAAAAATAATAAGTTAAGAAGAATAAATGACCTGAAAGTGAGAAAAATTTCATATGAGGATATTATTTTATCCATGTTTATAATGATTAGTCTAAGTGAAAACTATTAAGCATAACTGCAAATGTACTATATACATTGCGTTGAGAAAACTGTATTCTCCTGAGTAAACCCACCAAATATATTCTAAAGTTGTTTTTTTAATAACATTAGTTATGTTCTATTATTATTATTTCTTGTATTAAATAGGATGTACATATATACACATATATATATATATCTATATTGATTAAGAAACCTACATTTAAACAAATAACTTCCTTACATCTGGTTTTTCATGTCTTCAAGTGAACATTTTGGTAGACAATGTATCCTACATGAGTAATTTATAAACAAAAAAGCATGAGATTAATATAATTAATAACCAAAACCATATATATTTATGATAAGATATTTGTGGAAAGTTATAAATAAGGACAAAAACCTACTTCATCATGGAGTAGGATAACTCATTATGGCCAAACATTTTAAATAATTTTGGGTGCCTTTGTGTTTATTATTTTCAGATTATTTGTGTGAGGTTGAGTTCAAACCACTCAAGAAAGTGAATTCATAACAAAAAGTACAGGTTAATCTCAAATAAAAAAAATATAAAATAGAGGTACACTGATTCACTTATCCCTTCTTAGTTTATACATTGAAACCTCTAGGACTTACAATTAGAAAGTTAAGTGAAACTTTTGGAGAAAATATCTATAGGTTATCAATCTTACACATCCAAATATGTTAACTACTATATAACACACTAAATTTGAGTATATGACAATGTAAAAACAATTTATTCTTCTTTAGTTAGGAAATATTTATACTTTCAATCTTTTTTCAAAAAAATCCCACACACTTAGTGACAATGTTAAAAGATCCCCCACTAGTGGAATTTATATTATCCATATCACTAACTCAATAAACATCAAGGGTAGTTGATAACTCTTATCTTTATCTTACTTAAAGTGTAATACATATGTATGAGTAAATTTGATGTATCTAATAACTATTTCCACTGGTTTTAGGTTTTATTCATTGAGATTACTCGAGAACTATGATATGAAAATAGAAGTATACTCTATATAAGGTTAAGGCATTTTTAGGTAGAAATTATTTCCAATAATCCTTCTTTAAACTGTAGGATTCACTATATTTACATATTCATGCTTCCTAATATTGATTTTGACTATAATAGAGGTTTTCATAATCTTTTAATCATGTATAAAAATATTTTCTAAGTAGTTTTGTGGAATAAATTTCCTATGAGATAAATGTTTATCTCTCTTTTTCAATCACTTAGTGCCCTAAAATTCATCTAAGATTTAAAATCACAAACATATCAAATTTTTATATCATCTACTTAGAAAATTCAACGACTGATTTTATCTTATTTAATAAAAAATGTAACTTCATCCACATATAAAAAAATAAAAAAAAATTATACATTAGAAATCATCACATATAAATTATCATCAACACCACCTGTTCTAAACTCTTTCATTCATGGATGAGGTAGTTATTTAAATCTATATAATGTATTTTTCAATATACAAATATAATCCTCACTATTTGTAATAAATAATCACATATGATCATCTATATAAAATTCTTCTATAGATCCCCAATTATGAATGTTGTTTTAACATTCAAATGAAATATTCCATCAGTTGTTTGTATTTCCAAAGAAAATAATAACCTACATAAATCATACCAATAAATTAGAGTGAAATTATCCTATATATCAAAACTTTCAAAAGTATAATATCCTTTTTATACCAATAATGATTTATTTAGAACCAGAACACCATGTTCATTAAATTTTTTTGAGATGGACCACATAGATCATATAATATTATGATGTTAAGTTCTATTCACTAATTCTCAAGACTTATTTTTATCAACATAGTCTATCTCTTCATTAATTGATTTCACCATTGATTCATCCTTTGTAGCTTCTTCAAATGATGTATACACCCCTGTGTAAAATAGAGAAGTCTTCTCTACTAACCACATTCATCTTATCTAAATTGGTTTTGTTATATATCCCATGATATTTGATAGATCAATATCCATACTTCTATTCATTCTCTAAGATATAGTTTCACTATGTTTAGCTATAAACTCTACCTTATATTAAAAACTTGACTCTTTATCTCTTAATAAAACATTAATAGATTATATGTTATTTTCTAATTTATCATCTTCTTCATATATCTTATCTATAAATAAGATTCTAGCTTTATTCACTTTTTATATCTTTGATAACCTTAAAATATTTTACTTTGATAATATATATCAGACTTTTTAGATATAATTATAGGATTATATTATCATTAAATAACCCAAAAAACTCCATTTTCCCCTAGATCACTATATTTACCTTGACCGCATTCTTTGTTTCATATGTAATACTTACTTGAAATGTTACGAAAGTGTTTCTGTGTTGATTTACTCCCATTGAAACATATAATATGGAGTTATATCTTATCTTGGTCATCAAAAATCCTTATTTTTAGTGCACAACAACTTATAAAACCTATTTCTAGTAAATTCTTGATACCCCACTTTTAATGAGAAGTGTCTTAAATAAGTTTTTCATTATCCAGTTTGAAAATTTAAACACACCATTTTTTTTGGACTTAGTATACTTCATAATCTATACCATGATATCTAAAGATAATTCTAAAACTCAATGTATGTATATTCAGTTCCATTTTAAAATTAATTAGTCTTGATTGTATGAATGGTTTCATTCCCAACCATCCTTATATAAATGTCCCTATAATCCATTAATTCTCTATTGATTTCCATGAACATTAAACATTTCATTATCTTATAACCAATAACAATGAGAGTGATGTATTTTTTTACAAATTTACTAGATAGATTCATTATACCATACATGTTCTTGTCAACTGGATCCAATAGATTGGACACTATATTCTTCTTCTATTGTAAATGGTTACATAACATCTAAAAATGTATGAATTCTTCACATGTTCTCTCTCTATCCAGATTGAGATTTGGGATGTAGACTTATTATTTATTCTTGGAATTAGTCACTTAATTTAATGGTGATTATTAGCAATCTTATTATTCCACATATTATTTTCATCATCCATAGTGAAAAAATGTTTTCTCCTTACTATAAACCCAGATGATATTTCCTTTGGTGTTACATCCTTTAATAAGATAGTTTCAAGTTTATATCTTAATAAAAAAACCATTATCATTGAAATTAACATTGAAACTAGACTTGAAAGGTTTAATTACACTTTATAGGTAGTGAATCAAGGCATTCACTAGGATAAATTTAGTGTTTTTAAGCTCCTCCTCTACCAACTGTATCTCACAACTTCCCTTTATTTTCAATGGTCCATCACTTAAAAAATAGAATATATCATCAAATTTTACCATTAAACTATTTAAATGGTTTTAATAACCAATAATGTTTTATGATAACCCACTAAAAAGGATCCAAGTGCAATTATTCTTAGTTTCATTGAATGGAAATTTTGATTGATTATACTTCTCTATTATTCTTCTTTCCTTCCAAGAGTGTCTAGAACTGATTGGGATTTCAGGGTACACCAATTTGTATTCTTAAATTTATATAGTATTATCACATAAAATATATTCTTCCAATGGGTAGAATTTTTTAATTTTTGGAACCATATTCTATTACATGGAGTCAAATTTACTTTTATTTTCTATGGTAGATATTTCAATCTATTCCCTAGTTTCAATTAATAGATTTATACCCAAATTTAAAAGAGTTAAAACAATATACATAAAAGGATTTTATTATTATTGTAAAAGGATATGTATGAAATATATTTTTTATTTATAATGATTCTTCTGATAATTTTATTTAAACCTCTAGATAGTATGCAATCATGGTGTCAACAAATCTAAAAAACCATCACATCATGGGTGAGAGTATATATTTGCTTCAACTCCACTGGTCTTTTTCATGAGTGCATTTTTTTGGATCTATAATTAGTTTCATAAGATTTATGACTCTATTATACTTTATACTAACCCATGAGAACATTATCCTTTGAGGTCTCATCCTCTTATTCAATACCAATCATTCTTGTTCACCCATGTATTTGTTTATCCAAAAAATTCCTAGTTCCATTAAAGACTTGTTTGGATCTTTCTAGAATTATTTCATGAGAGAAAATCTTAAAATATAACATCTTATTTGATACCCAAGATTTAATTTCGTTTTATATTACCTTTTAATGTGACCAATTACTCATATATATATATATATATAATTATCCTTTCATTTTTCTTTTAGATTATAATTATGAAAATAAATGTTTTTAATTTGTGATAATTTTTTTAGTTTTCAATCAATTAATTATACCACACTTTTATAAAAAGATCATTGATCTTACAAAACTTATTAGAATTAATGAATTTTAGATTCATGATGATACACATATTCTGAGGATTACTTTATAAAAGATCTAATTTTCCAATTCATCTTTCTTAAAATGTCAAGATACTCAAGAGATATTTCTAGTTCAACTTAGTAGAAAACCATTCAAACAATCTATATATCCTTATCTTATTTAGGTTTCACTTTTTCAATGGAGGAAGTCATAGAATCTAAATTTTCCAACATTAATATAGTTTCATATTTATCTTATAAATATTCACCATAAGATTCTTCTTCCTTGTTCCCAAGGATCCTTATTTGAAACATATTTCGTAAAAATACTATTTTCTTCACATTTCTTATAGGGGAATAATAATTCTTAATTTTTTTATAGTTTCCTTTTCCTCTTCATGATCATTAAAATATTTAAGACATCTAGTTTCAATTTGTTAAATCTTTCTGCATCGAAGATAATCCATGGGTAGCTTTCCTTTAAATATTCCTTAACCCCTTTTGTTTTTTCTTTACACTTGAGTAAGAAACAAAGTGTTAATATCATCATATTCACCATGTTCATTATTGATGTGATTTTCTCTATTAATTTGAAATCCATATCCTTGATTATTTTTATAATTTTCCCTCATGTTTAACACACATTTCATAAGCCACCATACTATTGTGAAAGTCATCCTATGATAACATGGCTAGATTTCATTCTTCAATGGATGACATAATTAAGTTATAGAGAGGTGGAAGTATCTTTAATATTTTCCTTATAACATTCATATCTTGAATTTATTTATCAATCCATACCATATATCAAACCACCTTAACTAGTAAAATGTAGTTAAATAATCCATATATATTTTCATTATGATTTATCATTAAGTTATCAGACATTTTGTATTCAATTTAATGAATTTCCTCCTAAACATCACTATCAGATTCATATATATTATTCTAATTATCTAATATAGCCTTTTAGGTAGAAAAACTAATCACATTTAGGTAAATTGGATTTAATAGATAACATTATCAAGTATTTTATGAATTGACATCAACATCAATAAACTTTATTTCTCTTTCAGGGATATATAATTCAAAAACAAAATAACTAAATTAAACACCATGAATAACTATAGAAAACCATTAGAGTCTAAGAGATATTAAAGGAAATATCATCATATTATTCCAAATTTAGTATATGATTCAATTAAAAAATGGAATACCTTTTCGATTACTATGTTTTCCATGATAAATAACTACATGAAAAAATATTTGTTATAAGAAACCTATGTTTTTTATACTCCTTTTTACAACCACAACCCAACACACTCTAAGAGTGGTGGGGTTAATTAAGGCCTAAATTTATTTTAGTTTATTTTTGATATTTCACATATACTAAGCATATTGTCATGAATCTAACAATGTTTCCACCCAAACATGAAAAAATATAGAAATTAGTACAAGGACACAACATATAACTTAGTTCACCACTAAGGGCTGGTAAAATGATTATACATAGATAGGGTGTTGAAATACAAGGATTTAATACACTCTATTATATTTATTACAAAGATTCATGATGGGTTCAGTACTAATTGCAGGTTCTCTCCATTCTCTTTATTGAGTTAAGGATATAAAAATTTAAACTTGTAGGATTATTTCAATTATTTTTTAATAAAATAATTCAAAGAACATTGATGGTGTTTTCAGGTTTTTTATTCATATTTCTTGATTATAGATTTTTATGATTTTTGCAGCAATATAGTTATTATCTTATTCTCCTTCAGGTTACATATTTTTTAGTGTAACATTATGCCTTCTTCATTAAAAGAATTCTTTAAATTTCTTCCATATTACATTATGGAAACTACATGAATTGTACTCATAATTCTCACTTTAAATATAAGATGATATCTTCTATTTTAGGTATATAATTACATCTCTTAGGGTCTAAAACATATATATTGATAATTATATTAATTTGGGGTTTATTTTATGAAATTTCCATTCCACTAGCCATAATAAAATTAATTATAGTAAATTCCCCCTTATTAGATATATTTCTATAATAGTTTTTCTGAATGATCAATTATAATTTATAATTGAAAATTTTCAATATGATCTATGTGAATTACACTGATTTCATTAATGCAATGCTGATATTGTGATGAGGAGATTTGGTGATTATTTCAGAAGAACCTTATGATGTTCCTTTAATGTACCTTCTAAATTACTGATTTTGTAAAGGGATAATCCTTATGAAGTCGAAAAATGATCCATATATACTATTCCTTTATAGTAAATAGATCCTTAAAAAGTCTAAAAGGATCCTAATAGAGATAAAATTCATCCTTAGTAAGTAAAAAACATCTTTATATATACATGGATGATCTTGAGGAGAAATCAACATTACCCATATGGATTTTTAAATTTAATAATTAAAAATAAATAATGTCCCCTATGATAAAACTAACAATTATTAAGTGCTATACTTTCATCCTTATAAAACATTAAATGATCCTTATTAAGTCTGACTTAATCCTTATGAAGACTTCCTTTTAAAAAAATTGGTTATTATGATACTATAAAAACCCAACATAATTTTACATCATTTTGACATTGAGAACCACAATCATCCTTACGATGTGAAAGTGATCCTTGAATTCATAGAAAAAATTTCCTATATTTTTCAAATTACACTAACTTTCCCAGAGTCATATACACACAAATAGTGGAGTGATACACACAAAATCAAACTTATAAAGATTATTAATATTATTCATTAAAATAAAATAATTACCCATCCATACATTAAAATAATGAAAATAAACTTTTTATATTCCAAATTCACATCACATGTTGTTGAAAACAAACCCAACAACATAATAAATGGTTTCAATAATTGTGATAATTATTTTTATATGGTATCTATTGGTAAAATTATAAAGAAAATTAGTAGAATAATTTTTTTGTGGAGTATACCTCAATTTATGATTTTTAAAATTCATGTAATGAGATATTAGTGAATGGATATATAGAAAACATCTTTTTTAAAAAAGGTAAAAATTAGAGGACCAATTAGAAGAATACCATAAAGAATTACCCACCCACTATGGTATGTGTGGTTATTTATATTGGTAATCCTAGTAATAAAAATGTGGTAGAATATTTTTTCAAACGTATAAATTTATATTTCCTTATGAATATTAATATGGATAGTAATTTAATGGAAGAAGTGAAAATAACATCCAGTAATCAATAAAAATATATTTCATGATGTATCTAAAATGTGGTCAAATCCATGCATGGAATGGTGAATACAATTTATATTATGCATGAATTTTATTATGTGTTCATAATAACTTTTTTTGTAAAATAAAAGAATGATTCACAAAGAGTTATCATTAAAAGAATTACTTGGACTAATGTGTGGAAATATGAAGGGGAAAAGTGATCTAGAGAACATTACCTTGAATAAAAATAATAATTGACAACAACATGAGAGTTTAAAGAATTTTTTGTCACTCAATAAAAAATATCATAAAGTGGTGATAAAATCTAAATAATAATCCTATTTATGGATGTATTATATAGATAATAAAATTAAGGAGAAGGATTTTAAGATCCATATTTATAAAACGAGGTTGAAAATAGTAAATATTAATATGAAAATCCCTCCCAAGGAAACTTCAATAGGTGAATTATATAAATATGAAAATATGGAATCAAAATGAAAGAAAATGAATCATTATAAATATGGAAGAAAATGATCTACAAGTAAGGTATATATTAAGTAATATTTTTATAGAATTTTGGGACACACCATGAATGTGTATCTATAATCCAATGGTCTAAATAGTGGATTTTGTTTATAACATCAAAATAGACACATGAATACACTAGGTATTCCATTAAATAGATATGTTTTATATTTTCTAACTAGAGAGGTATAACATTATAATGTAGTAAGAGATGTGAGAGTGATACCAAGAAGAAGATCCCAATTTCAACTTCAATATATAGGTAAGTATAACAAGTATAATAATCAATTACAATAAAAATTTATATTCATTAGTTTTCAAGAATAGGAAGGAGGAAGGTAATGAAGGGTGCATCAAACAATTGTGATGGAATATTTGCAGGAATAATCATTAAATGAATAAAATAAAATATGGTTTATGAGTAAATAAGTTTCTACCATTGAACAAAATAAGGATGGAAATGAAAAAAAGACATTCCAAGGAAAAATAATGTTGAACTAGTCTTAATGGACACAATGGAAGAGAATCATAGGGCATAAATTATTGGTTTAAAAAATAATACTATAATAAAATTTATAAAAAATAATTTATATGTCCAAATTTGGAGAAGGAACAAAGAATAAGGATTTCGAAGATTAAAGAAAGAAATGTGTTTAAGTTGGATTAGTCTCATAATGGATATGGAGACCAAGAAAAAGAAGTATGAGGATCCAAAGACAAATATTTAGAGTTAGGTTTTTTAAAGTGGAATCATTAAAAATAAAACCACTAAGAATACATAGAAGGATGTTGGAATCAAAGGTCTATCTCATCAAAGAAAAATAAATTTCTCAACTTGAGTATGATTAGGTAGTACCCCTCACACATGTATTTAATTGAAATAACTATTGTTACACAGTCACATGTTTAAGGGGGTGACATAATCCATAAAGTGTGTATATTTCAAAGAATGATGGATTTAGAAAGATATCTCCCCTAAAGAATCATTATTTCCTCACTGTATTTCTTTTTTAAATTTATAATGCATAAAAAAAGAATCACTAAAACTTGAAATATGTAGTATGGGAACTGTAAGTTTGAGGTCCAAACGACCAGTAGTATTTATTTAAATGAACATTAATTGATCAATTTAGAAAAACTGTTATAGAGGAAAGGAAGATAAAAGTATCATATAATAGAGAAAGTTGATTAAGTTAAATAAAAAATGAAATTGAAAGTACATGTTCACGAGTTGTGTTGAAAAAATAATTAATAATGATGTATGAAATTATTGGAATCAAGTCTAAGAAACCCCGTTGGTATGGGTAGTTACTATCCAATCACCAAGTACCCCTTTGACATGGTCAGGTACTTTATCTCATTCAGTAATTAGGTAACCCAAAACTATATTTAAACCTATTTCATAACCAACCCAATGGTAATGGTTAAGGCATGGAAATTAGTTTATACAATAGAAACCACTCCTCCTCTAGACCAATAATGATAATTTATAGTGAAAGGGTGGGGAAATATAAATCTAAATATTAATAAATAAACCATCATGTAATTCATCAGAAATATTATTTTATAAACTACCCACTTACACTAGTCATGATATTGGTAGAAAATAAAAACCCTAATATAGAGAAATGAAATGGATTAAGTGACAACCTCCAATAGTAATAGTTCTCAATGTTTTAATCCCCCATATAAGAACAGATGGATGATATAATTTATAGTTATAAATTTTCATAAATGGATTGAAATTTACTTAAGAAACAACCCTTCAAATTTATCATAAATATATATGGTCAACTATATTTTAATCACCCCAAAATGTTCATGAGATTTTGAAATATCAAATCATTGAAATTTACAACACTAAAAACCTTTAAATCACAAAGAATTTATATGGGATAAATATGTCATTCACATGAAATTATCAAAAATGTGTCTGAATATATGAAATTTGAATTTTAGAAAATTGTGTCATGAAATCCATCCTTCATTATTTAATAAAGTCATTGATACTTTTGAATACACTCATGATTCATACCCACTGGACTATGAAATTCATGTTGATCTCCCATAACTCTTAAACTATTATTATAGAACAAAGTAATCATAAAATTCTCTACATGTTAAGGTGTGATCTCTTTAGACATGACCAGATAACATCTATGAATAATATGAATTTTCCTTCATTACTTTTATGTCACATCACATATACTTGTGTGGAATCTACTATATATATAGAAACTTGTTCATGTGATCTTTTATTTCAAATATAGAACCATTGTTCTTCCATGATCTTGTTCTCCAGCTTCAGAGTGGAATGTAATGTTATTACATATATCTATAGAATATTGAGAGTTAAATAGAGGATTAATAAAAAATCATTCATGTTTCTTCCAAGATTAATAGTGGTAGAGATTATATCTGCTGGTTCTTTCATTGTAGTGATGCTCCTTACGGTGACATAATCGGTTTATCCATGGCTTATAGAGACTCTCCCATCAGAATACATAGAGGTTCTTTATCATAAAAAATGGAAGTGTTGTGATATCCCTTCAGTGATCATGGAAGACCTGGGTGTTTTATGTGTTCCACGATGAAACCATGAATAGAACGCACTAGATAAAACCCTATCAAAAGAGAAGGCAAGACTAGATAGTGGTGTATTAATATGTTCACAATACCCAAGGTTTTCCATTATCGTACACCAATCTCATGCTCAAATAAGATATACTATTTCAGTAAATTTTATCACAAGGTATTTATTAGCATGAATTGTGACTGACCCACACCATAGCTGTAAAATCCCAAAATATTAATAGAATAATATTGTATTCAATATCATTTACAAAATACAACACCATGCTTAAATGGATCATGAAATATATTATTTAAATATTATCACAATAAAATAGTTGTTAAATTGGATGATATGAAAGTTTATAGATAAATTTTAAAGAGTATATTGTTTACAGAAGAATAATATAAATTCATTGGTCATTAATTGATTAAAAAATATGAGTGTAAAAAAATGTTTTTCAGAAAAATAATATTTGTACGCACAATGTGTATTTACCTAATAAATTAAATTAATAGATATTAGTAAATTATTTTAGTGAAATATATATATATATTATATGTTCAATAAAAGTTTTAATAATTCATATAATATTTTTTAAGCATGATATATATTAATTTTATGCTTAAAACATTATTTTTCAACAAAAAAACAGTTCCATCACATTTGGAGCATATATTTTAAAATTAGTTTTTACTAATTTTAGAAAATGTATTTGAAAAATTTAGCTTATTTTTTTAAATCATTATCATGAAATTATATTAGTTTAATGTTTTGGGATTTTTATGAAAAGAGCTATTTTTCAGTGTATAGTGAAAATATCGTTTTTTGTAAAAATGTCATTTCTTTTTAATAAATTTTGCAATTTTAAAAGTATAATTATTATTTTAATTTTATTTAAAATTTAAAAAATTATTATATTTAAATATTTAATATAATTAAATACATTTTAATGATCTTTATACTCTCTTTTGGTATATATTTATTTTAGGGTTAGAAATGCATTTTTTTAAAACTATTTTTTAGTGCAGAATGTTCATCCATTTTAATTAATTAAAATAACCACTAATAAGTTATGATTTAAATGAAATATATAGATTATATATCTATATATATTAATTAAAATACAAATAATTATTATCACTAGACATATAGATAGTGTAATATCATCTATTTCTTGAAAAATACATTTCTTGAAAAAACGTTTTTTGACATGATCCGAGAGTTTATTTTAAAATTAAATTATACCACTTATATGAATTGAATATTATAAAATTCATATGATATTTTTAATCATAATATTTAATATTATATAATTATTTTAACTTATTTTTAGGCCAAAATTATTAATAAATACAATAACATTTATTCACAGCGATTAAAGTGAAAAGGGGGTTTTTGCCTTTGATGTGTTTTTGTGAAAATTAATTTTCCACACACATGGAATTTCTATTTTATATGTTTTAGTTCTTATTATGAATAAGTTGGTAGATATTATCAAATAGGGATCATTTTATTTTAGTCCTAAATGATACATTACCTAGGTAAAAAAAACAAATAACTGTGGTGAAAAATAAAATGGAAAAAGTATGTGAAATTAAAGGATAAGGGAATTACATGTTAAAAATGTTTATTTTTTAGTGGATATGTGGGTAAAACTTAAATTACATAAACATGTTTATTTATCAATTTTTGAGGTTGTTGGGTTGAGAGTGACTACTAGTGACATCCCAACCCGGGTTCCATACACCAGTTCCCTGAGCCGATCAGTTACATGATCTCAAGAACACCTCCTTATATACCCAAGGCTAATAAATAAAAGTCATTTTATAATATTAAACATGGGGAGAATGTAACCTATTTATCAGATCAATACATTAGTTTAAATAGTTTGATGATAATGAAATGATATAACCAATAACAATGCAAACTGGTATCACATGATGACTAAAACAGGAATACAATATTCATAACTAAATAGCAGATGTGTCATATCGAATAAGTGTCCTGTTTTGAAATGAAAACCCAAAATAAAGACGCCAGAAACTCCCCTAAGATGGTCCTAAAACCAATTCCGGTTCCCACATCCATTTTCCATCTCAACTCAGGCATCTAACATAAGGTTCTTGGCCTTGTCCTGTCCTGAAATCATGAAGTCTAATCAGGTACCAATTAGGCAGCCCGAGTTGGGTGTGAGTACAACTTAGTAGGCAACCCTAGTGGGGTGTGAGTACAACTCAGTGGGAATAGAACATCATGTATAACACTCCATTGGTATTTGTATCCTCTATCCCTATCACACATCTCAACATCACATGGTTATTTGGATCCTTAATCCCATTACCAAACTTAGTATCTCATATGGTTATTTGGATACTCAGTCCCTATCCCACATATCAATGTCACTTATGGATTTTTAAAGCCCCAATCCCTATCCCACACTCATTAAAACATATATCACAAATATAAAAAATATAACATTATCACACAAACCAAAATTTCATATTCATCAAGGGTATGTATCATTAACCTTCTCATGAAACATTATCATTAAAGTGAACCTTTTTAATTTATAAAAAAAAATCATAATTGTTTATCCCAATCATATAGCATAATAGGAATAAATCACTATTAAATAACTATAAAAATTTAACCATATAATTTATTAACCCTTATCGGTTAATCCAAACACCCCCTTTTCCCATTAATCCACCAATTCAATAATCAATTAATCAATCAATCCCATAATCCCATCAATTGACCAATTACACAATCCCATTAATTGACCAATGATACATCCCCTTAATTGACCAATTATACTTCGCATTAATTAAAAAAAATTTATAACCTCAGTAATAAATCAATTTAATGTCCCATTATTCATCAATTACATGATCACAATTACCAAATTCAATTTTTCCAAGCACAAATCAATTTGTAATCCCATAGAAAATCAATTAATCAATCCTTTGATTCCATAAATTAATTAATCAATTAATTTTTTCAATTAAAGATTCAATTTCCAAACATTAAAACTTAAATTTCATAACACATACATGAAATTTTAATTAAGTAATATAAGAATTTAATTTACACCACCTATGTCAGGATCATTGATGAACACTCGCCAATAGAAATCCCCAAATTGAAGTGAAACGGTCAAATACATAATGAGGAACCTGATCTAGATCCAAAAACAAGATCCAAGATAAAATGGATTAGATATATGAACACCTAAATATAGATCCATTACTAATGGAGTAAATCATCCCTTAAAAGGATGATATAAATATATTAGGGAGGGAGGAAATCATATCAGATGAGAATCACTTACATAGAGATGTGCAGATCTGTTAAAGGATCTTCAATTCATCAAGAATAGAAGTTTAAATGAATTTAAACTAATTAGAGAGACTATAAAATTCATTGGAATCATTTTAGGTCCAAGATGGGGTGATTTGGGATTAATATCACGGGTTTCAATATTTTTTTTTTAATTTTTATGGGGTTTAATTATCTATGCACATGATTTCCTGTACGAGGTGAACGGATTTCCTTAACCATATGCAGAACCATGAGCCTCCTACTAGGTGTCACATGGTTAATAAAAATAGGGAACAAATTTTTAAAAAATATGATTCAAATATGAAGTCTACATCTTTTAAGTACAACACTATTCTCTAGGGTCGGGTGGCCGATTTGGAAAAACTATTAACCGACCATGCACTACCCAAAACCCGTCCAAAACTACCAAATTTAACCCCAAAATATTCAAGATAAAACCTATAAAATATATAATCCAAAAAGTAAAAAGTTTACCATAAAAATCTCAATAAATCCATATAATAGGTTGGGATCTTACACTACCCATTATAAAATAGTTTTGGATGTTTAAAAAAATTCCACTCCTCCTCAATTATAAAAAGGAACCTTGTCGACTCACTTATTCACACTTCCCAATCCATTTGGAATAGCATGAACCTTCCAAATTCCTTTCCCAACATCCTTATACACATTATAGAGATGATATAATTCCCAAAATAATAACCCTAAGGTCATAAATATGAGATCCAAAGGAGGTTTTTCTAAGCGATAGTAATCATCTTCACTAAGCTCATTTTTTTACTTCTTCATCTATCTCTGTTGGTTATTTCACAGAAATTACAATAATATAACACAAATATCTATAATATAATAATATTTTATTATTTTTATTACATAGTATTTATCAATATCATTCTCCATCAAAAGGGAAATAAAGCCATGGATCGTGTGTACAATAGAGTACTAAATGAAATGTAAATTTTTATTTATAATAAAAAGGTAATAAAAAATAGAATAAAAGATAGAAAATGAAAAATAAAGTTGGTCTGAAATGATATAACCTGAGCACATCACATTAGATAATTTCCTTACATTCAATAAGGGTGTATAGTGGACTACTTCCTCATGAACCGATGTAATTTCTTTTCTATCACTAAGTCACATGGATTATCATAATGATTGAAATAATATATATGTATATAATATGACATGATATTAATTATGGTAAATTAATACATCATCCACTTACTTACCCTTTCACCCATTAATGGAATGATATCATCCCTCATGCGTATGTATGACCAACTGCCTCCGCAAAGCAATGCTATTCATTTTCCTTTTCCAAATTCTAGGAATAATTAGAAAAATATACCCAAGGAATTAATATTATATTCATAACATTAATATCATTATATAGATGATGTATCTTTATATTATGCATAATAACCCTAAATTTCATGGGAAAACATCCATGAGAAAATGAAGCAGTTAACACCCAAAATGATGACAATAATGAAATATTATCAAAAAAAGTGTTATATGATGTTATAATATTATCATATATATTATTATAATTAGGAATATGGTTCTGATATAAATTAATATATTGTTTAAAACCATTACACATGAAGTGAAATCATGGTCAACTAAAGTAAAAAAGTGTGGTAAGGGATATTGTCTCAATTTCTATTCACTAAGGCATATTTTGATGTTATGCACCTAGTTTTTATTATATATTATATATAATTCATTTTTAATACTATATAATTAATACTTGATACTTAACAGAATTTTTATTTTCAGTTCATTCTATTTCATCGAAGGGTATTTTACTCAAAAGTGACCATGTGGTTTGTGTTTCATAACCCAATTTTTTTTCATTAGGTTATATTACTTCTTCATTGTCTTTGATATTATAAGATTATGTGTATAATTTATTTTTATTATTTTATATTTTTTTCCACTAGTTTTATTTGTATTTTCATATTATACACATAATCAATTCACTGATAAATTCTTACTTCAATAGTATTATCCTTGTAAGAGATTTCATCTCAATTTACATTCATTGATGAATATTTTATTATTATACACCTAATTTATTTTATATAGTGTGTTTATTTCTCCTTTTATATATAATATCGTGAATCCTTAATACATTATGATATTTTACATTTCAATTAGATTTTTTTTCATCTAATAGGATTTGACGTGAAAGTAACTAAGTGGTATAGAATTTGATAACTCAATTTATTTTCATTAGGTTATATTACTTCTTCATCGTATTTTATATTCTAAGAATATGTCTATAATATTTTTTGATTACATAATATAGTATTTAAACTTTTATTATTTGGATTTTAATTTTATACACATAATCGATTCATTGATTAATTCTCACTTTAATGGTATGATCATTATAAGAAATTTCATCTCATTTTATACTCTATTGAGACATATTTTGTATTATGAACCAATTTATGTTTATGAGGTGTATCTATAAATTATATTATGAATCTATTAATATTCACGATATTTATTTTTTTATTCGAAGTTATCTCTTTCATGGGGGATATGATTCAAAAAGTTACCAAAGTGATAAGGGATTATGATTCAATATCTTTTTAATCAGGATTATTTTTTTAGACTTTATATTGAAAGAGATTATTTCATAATTTTATAATAAACCCATCTCATTTTCTTTTATAATGGCCGTTACTGATTTTTTCAAGTAATATTAAATTTTCCTCATCTTTTCTTCTTAGAAAGATTAAGTAAATGTTTTCAAGAAAATCCAACTTTATTTCTCCCTCAGTTCAAAAATCCTTTAAATTTCAAACCCATATATTATAAAAATATTTTAAAAAATGTTTTTAATATTATTCAATGATTTTTTAAATTCATTTTTATCCATGATTGATTTTTTTAATTTCTTAAAATGAATATTCCAGCCATTTTTAAAACAAGGCAATTTTGAACTATTCATACAAAAATGGGAAATGAATTATTATTTTAGGATACTTGGTATGAACCGAACTTTATCGCCATAATGAAAACACATATCTTTGATGATTTGTTCATAATATTTCATGATTCATTAAAGAGAATATGTTTATCATAATATTATGGAAATTTTTACTTATTAAAATTTATTTTGAAATTTAAATGGATATTTACCTCAAGAATGTTTTTAATGAACTTTTTATGATATTTCTAGTCATCAAAGACAACAAAACATTATTTTACTTATACTTAAATAGGGATATTTTTTAGTGATACCATCACTAATATTTCTTTGGATGGTTGAATATATCTTTAAAAAAGTAATGTATTGACATTAACTTTCTTGATTTTTTTTGTAATCATTTACTTTCCCTTAAAACATTCACTTCCTTGTGATCTTTGTGCATACAATTTACCTTAAATATCCATATTCATTATCATGTATATTATTATTTATTAAAAATTATATCTTTTCTATGTATGGTTTTTCACAATAAATTTTATTTGATTAATGGGTAAAATCTGGATAAATCTATATTTTTAACAAAATATAGATATTTATTGGTAAGTTATATTGTTCATGAATTAAATCAATCATTCAATATATAAATAATGACATGTATATAAACTAACGGTTTGACACCAAAATTATATAGCCCTTCAATGCATTGATAACTATCATGAGACAAATCCGTAAGCTAGAATTAAATGTGTATTTACTTATAGTTTTAAACTATCTTAGCAAAATTTAGTAATGATATAGATATCATGATGTAAAAAATACAGACTTCCAATATTAAGAATTTCCATCATTGATATTTCATTTACTATTATACATGATATTAGTACATTGATATTTATATTATCTTCATGAACATTTGATATTTTTATGGAATTATTTTATCATTAATTATTTTTGTTATATAATTATTTTTTATCACGTTATTAATGAAATGACATTTTTTATTCAATAATTTACCTATACATATTGATTATACATTATTGGTTAATTTTATCTTCTATCATATATAAACATTACTAAACATCTTATATCACCGTTATTTTTTCCTTTCTAAAGGAAATAAAGAAGGAATCTCCAAATGAGTTCTTGGATGAAAAATTTTATACTTTCACTACGTTGTATTTAATGTTTTAAAATATAATGTGATATTAGAGTATGTAAATTATTTAACAAGAGTACTCAACAATTCAGTCCTTCATGATGAAATCACTTGCATCATATCTCATTGTAGTAATGTATCAAACTGCTCTGGGCTTCTAGGGTCAATGAAATTATAGTTGGTATTATAGAATGTTTTATTGAAAACAAGGGAGATAGATTTAGGGAAAAAATATTTGGCAACATAAACCTATGATACAATTTCAGGATATGTATATAAGAACATATTATAGTTTTTGTGAAGAAGATATTATCTGGTTTTTTTAATATAGCCATTTATAGATACTACAAGTGTATGTGGTTCTGGAAAGGTTTTACCTTGGGGTAATAACTATGAAAAGGTAACATTGTTATTTCACTAGGTCATCACCTAGTGAACTAAAACGAGCCTTACTATACACATGTTTTGATAATACTAGGGGATATTATTTGGATAATTCATATTTTATTAATTATTTCTTAGATTTAAAATAATGTTTCATTATTTATACATCCTATAAATTTTTATTTGGGTTTCCATTATGTTTGTTTTTTCTCATAATATATTTGTTATTGTTATCCAATGGATGGATACCAAAAGAGTTTTGTTAACATTGAATATAACAAATAATGTGGTAATAATGAGAATCCAAATTGGATGATGATTAGAGTGAAAGATATAATGATTTTCAATATTCAGTTATCATGATATATTATTAACAGCATAACGATTAAAAATCTTTCAAAATCACCAAAGAAGATAAATATGGAAGCTTGAGTTGTGGACACAATAGAGGAAAGAATTATAGATTTTCATACGGTTAGGAATGAGAAAATAAACACCTAGTATAATGTATCAAAGGACCATAAATAAGTTTAAGTTGTTTAAAGTAAGGGAATAAAGAAAAAAATACTGAGGAAAAGTAAGTATTTTTGTGGATAGAAATAAACTCCATACTATAAATCCATTTATAGCTCATTGTCTTGAATATAGGGAACCTGATCATTATCTGATTCAGTTGCCTCTTTTAAAGGTTAAATGTTATACCAAATATGGACATATTTTATACCTATCATTAAAATGATAGGATTGATGTATTTATGGATTGGGATTAGAGAATTATGTTTTTAAAGTATTTTTACCAATAGTATTTTAGTTATAAAAATCATTAAACACCAAATGATTGTGTTAAATTTTTTAAGCTTATATTTATTAATTATTGATTAACTTAAGAGTTATAGAAACCCTCATGGGTTTATGAGTTAAGGTTTTATCATATGTTCAATGTATTAGACACCCATTTTTAATGATTAAGTGATAGGATTTCCATGAAAATTTATGAGACATTTATTATAATATAACCCTTAGGATTAGTATTGGGTTTAGTGAAACAGTTACTTGAGGAAGAATGAATTTAAATTATTTTTTATATAATATTTAATTTATTGATAAACTTTAGGGTTTATAAGACTTTTGATGATGAGGTAATTATGGGTTATTAAAATATTGGAGCATATGTTTTATTATACAAATAACCATATAATTGAAATTTTATTGGATGATTACTTTTATATTTTTGATGTTCATCATATTTTTACATAATTTTATAAGAATTATGTTATTATAGTTTTATAAAATGGACAACCCATACACTGAGTGATAACTCGTCACATTCAGTGAGGCTGTGCAGATTGAACCCACACCTGAAGGGTGAAAAGGGTGAATCACCTACCAATGGTCTCTGTTATTTCCTTGTAAATATGGAATTATTTTTACATAAATTATTTGATAGTTAAATATTATGTGGAACTTTGAGTGTTACCATAGTTGTTTAGAGATTAATGTATTATATTGGATAACTTGTGCTAACTATTTTGGGTTTTTTATATATTTAGAGACATATAAAAAGACTTTTCACCCTTTTATAGATATTATGATCCATTAAAAGTTAATTTTAATTCTTTAGATATAAAAATTCATATTGTATATTCATTCCTTTGAGTAAGAGGTGAAGTGGAAATTGATTGAAGTACAACGAAATGATGAAATTGTTCTTATAGAATAAAAATATATAAAGTAAGTATATTTACTCATGATATATGTGCACAAGTAAAATAATTCCTCAAATTTAAGAAAAGGATTTTGAAAGAAAAATTTTATCCTATTACCATAATATTTTATGAATCAATGATATTTTGATCTATTAACTATTTATGGTTTTGTAGTAGTTAAGTTTCTATTGATCAATTACTTTCTTATGATCAATAATATCTATCACTCCCTAAAATTATTTATAATTTCCTCCCATTTCCAAAATTTCAATTCCCACTAATTTTCTCCTACTTGGAAACCTAGGTATGCGTTATTTCAGATAACCTTTGTATTTCTCTATCTATTTTATGAATATAAAGTTTTGTTAACCCTTTTTATTAATTTTGTCTTCAAAAACTTATTTCCAAATATCAAACCCTTGATTTATGGTTTAAAGTTAAAATTTAAAGGATTTGATTTATTGAATATGGGGAGTATATGACACCCTTTAGTTTTAAATTAATAGCATTTAATTAGATAGTGTATATGACATGAAACACCAAGCATAAATGACTCATGAAATATATTATTTAAATAAGATAATTATAGCCTAGCTGTTAAATTGGAGGATATGAATATGAGTTAATAAAGTTTTAAATTAATATGGTTTACACATGTATAAAATAAATTCATTTTTATCAATAAATTATGAATTGAAATAAAAATCATTTATGAATAAAATAAACATTTTCTATGAAAAATAGTATTTATGCACACAATGTGTTTTTATCTTATAAATTAAATTAATCACTATTAGTAAATTATTTTAATGATATATATATATTATATATTTAATTTAATGTTTTTAATTAATCTAATATGTTTTCTATGTATGAGATAAGAATAAATCGATTTTATTCTGAAAAGCAGTATTTTTCTAAAAAAATGGTTCCATCATATTTTGTAAAGTTATTTTAAAATTATTTTTTAAATATTTTAGAAAATATATTTTATAAAATTAACTTATTTTTTTAAATCTTCATGTTTAAATTTTCTTAGATTAATATGTTTCTATTTTTCAAAAGGAGTTATTTTTCATTCAATAGTAAAAAATATGGCTTTTTGTACAACTGTTATTTCATTCGAATAAATTTTGTATTTTTAAAGTACCATTATTTTTTGAATTTTAATTAAAAATTAAAAAATTATTATAGAGTTATATGTAAAATAATTAATTATGTTTTAATAATCTTTATACCTGATTTTGGTATAAGTTTATTTTAGGATTAAAACATATTTTTTTAAATTTTCTTTTAGTAAATAATGTTTCTCCATTTTAATTAATTAAAATAACTTATAATAAGGAACAATTTAAATGGAATTTATATATTATATATATAAATATATTAATTAAAATACATATATTTATGAAAAATAGTCATATAGTTAATGTAAGATCATATCATGCTTAAAAATGCATTTCCAAAAAACCTATTTTTAGGAATGAATTGCATGTTTATTTCTAAATTACATTATTCTAATTATTTGAATTTAATTTCATAAGATTTATTAAAAATATAGAATCATAATTATTATTATTATATAATAAGGTCAAATTATTTTTTATTCATAATGATTAGTACAGAAATTAATATTTATTTACTTTGATTAAGGTTAAAATAGTTTTTTTTTGTGTATTACATGGACTTGTGTTAAAATTTATTTTCCACACACATGGATTTTTTATTTGATAAATTTTATCTCATATTAATTATTATTGGGTAAAAATTAACTATTAATATTCATTTTATTTTAGTCTTAAATGATAAATTACCTATTTTAAAAAACTAACTACCGTAGTGAAAAATAAAATTCTAAAAGTAAGTAAATTAAAGGATAAGGGGTTAAAATGTTTAAAAAAAGTTTATTTTTTTATTTTTTAGATTTTTATCAAACTAATATTACATATAACACATTATTTACCAATTATAGAGGCACATTGGGTGAGAGTGTCTTCCCATTACTGGATAGTTTTGGGTATTTACACAAATTCCACTCCTCATCAATTATAAAAGGGTACCCCCACCTATCAAGATATTTGGATCAAAAAACCCTTCTAAAATATCTATAAAACATCCTTATACAAGTTTTAAAGGTTCTTTTCTTCCCAAAATACCAATCCTAATGTACTAAATAATATATTCAGTGGATGTGTTTGTAAGAGGAAGTAATTATCTTTATAGAGCTCTTTTTTTCATATTCATTAATCCCCTTAAATTATATCTTTAAAATTAAAATATAAAAACACAAGTATCTCACATATAATGAGATATTATTATATTTATTTCATAATATTTATCCATATCATACTCCATCAAATGGGAAATAAAGGCATCGCTTGTGTGTACGAAGGACAACCACCTAACGAACCGATGCAATTTTTTTCCATCAATTACTCACAAGGATAGTTATAATAATAAAAATTATGAATATATCTGATATATATGTGATGCTATTAAATATAGTAAATTAATAGATCATACAATTCCTTACCATTTCTCCCATTAAGGGAATGATATCACTGGTAAGGCGTACGTACAACCTATTATCCCCATGAAATAATGTGATTCATTTTCCATATACAACTTTCATGAATGGTTAATAAAATATATCCAATGAATTAATGAGAAAATATAAAATTAATATAATTATAGATCTTATATATATATATATATATCCTATGAACAATAATCTTATCTACTGTAACAAAACACACATGAGAAAATGAAACTGTTAACACCCAAAACAATGGTAATAATGAAATATTATTAACAAACAGGTGGTAATATGTGATAATAAGATCATATAGGATTTTATAAATGTAAATATGGTTATGATATAAATTAATAATATTTTTAGAACCATTATATTTGAGGATAAATAATGATCAACTAAAGGGAAATTTAAGGTAAGGGACTCCATCTCAATTTCCTTTCACTTAGGCATATTTTTATGTTATGCAATTAATTTCTTTTATATAGTACATATACAATAATTTTAAATTAAAAATAAAAAATCCTCAATTATTAATGGTTTTTATGTTTAATTTAATTTAATTTTATCTAATGTTATTTGACTTAAAAGTTAACAAGTGTTAATATTTCCATAACTCAATTTCTCTTTATTGGGTTATATTACTTCTTCATAGACATGGATTTTCTAAGATTAATTTTGTAATGTATTTTTAATTATTTTATGTTATATTTAAAATTGTGTTATTATGAATTAAATTTTATAAAATTAATAAATTCATTGATTAATTCTCCCCACAACGGTATGATCTTTATAAGGGATTACGTCTTAATTTTACTTCATTGAGGCATATTTTATTTTTATGCACATAATTTATTTTATATAGTGTATATACATCCCATTTACATGTAATATTATGAATCATTCATTATTCATGATAATTTAAGTTTAAATTTAAATTATTTCATATAATGGAATTTTACTTGAATGTTACCAAGTTGTAAGGAATTTTATAACTCAATTTCATTCCACTGGGTTATATTACTTATTCATTATATTTAATATTCTAAGATTATGTGGGTAATGAATTATTATTATTATATTTTAATTAAAATTTTATTGTATGGATTTATATTTGATACACATAAACAATTCGATATTTAATTCTTACCTTAATGATATGATCATTGTAATAGATTTCGTCTCAATTTCCACTCTGTTTTTTAAATATATGGTATTAGGAAACTATTTATATTTATGAGGATTATATAATGGCACTTTGTTATGTTATATCATTAAAATATTAATATTCATTGTAGTTAATGTTTTATTTGAATTTATCTCTTTTATGGTGGTTATTATTCAAGATTTACCAAATGGGTAAGGGTTTATGCTACAATATCCTTTTAATTGAGATAGTTTGTGCTTGAAATTATATAGTATGGAATTATTTGATAAAATTTTAATAAAACTATTTAATTATATTCTCATATGGTTATTAATTATTTTGTTAAGTAATAGTTCCACTTTCTCCTCTTTCATAGTTTAAACTATTGTTTTTTTTCAAAAAATATGTCTTTATTTTTCTCTTCAGATGAAAATAATTATTTTTACAAAATCCATGTTTTCTAAAAATGTTTTTTGGAATGTATATAATATTATCCTATATTTTTTAAATTAATTTTTACCCATTATTGTATTTTTTAAAAATATTTTAAAAGGAATCTTCTAGTAATTTTTTTAAAAAGGTACTTCGTCACTTTTATTTTAAAAATGTTTAAGAAATCATTATTTTGACATACTTGGAATGAACAAAACATTACCCCATCATGACTAGTCATTGATATGATGACTGCTTCATAGGAATCCATCATTATTTTGTAAGATATTTTATTCATAATATTCCAGAAATATGTAATTTTTAAAAGTTATTTTCAATGTTAAAAGTACATTTTCCGCAATAATGTTTTAATGATCTTTTTATAGTATTTATATTCATCTGTAAAAAAACATTTTTTTAATTACAATAAACTAGGGATATTATCTAATGATAACATCCTTATCCTTTCTCTAGATGGTTTATGATCAGTTTTACCATAGAAGGTATTGATATTCACTTCCATAATTTATTTTTTTCATTAAGATTCTATTAAAACACTCAATTTATTTTAATCATTGTATATTACTTTTTCAATTAAATAACTAAATTCCATATCATGGATATGATTATTTATTAAAAAATATATAATTTCTACAAACATTGTTTTATTTTTAATGTTATTTAATTGATCGGGAAAATATAGGTAAATTCATATTCTTTACTCAATATAGATATTTTTTGATAAGGGATATCCTTTATGTATTAAATCGATCATTTGATTTATGAGGAATGTGTTGGAAATGTAGTGATGGGTGGATATCAGAATTATATATATACTCATTGAATTTATATGTATCACGAGACAAATCAATAAGATTTCATTAAATGTATATTTACTTATATTTTTAAACTATCTTTTCATAAGGTCTTGATCATATAGATATCATGATATCTTAAATTACAATGTACATTATTAAAAAAATTTGTAATTGAGAATTTGGTTATTATTATCCCGGATACTACTACATTGATATTATCCATTTATTATGTTTAAGATGATGTGATAATTTTTCTGGATTTATTTGATCATCTATTATTACTATCATATTATTCTTTGTTCTCAAGTTATTAATTATGTGATATGTGTTTTTAGTTACTTACCTTATAATTTTGATTATTTACATTGGATTCATGATAGAATACACTACATGTAACCCTTATAGATCATCTAAGATCACCTTTATTTTGTTTACTTTCCCAATGATATGAAGAATGAATATTTGAATGATTTAAGGATGCATAATTTTCACTTTCACTATATTGTATTTCATGTTTTCAAATGTAATGTGAGATTTAAGTTTTTATCTAGTTTTCCAAGACTAATAAACTATTCAGTCCTTTATTATTGAATCACTTTTATCTTATACCAAAGTATTAAAGTAACTACTGGCTCTGGGCTACAAGGGTTGGGGTCTTTACACTAGCCCCCTACAAGTGCTGACCTACATGGAAACTTTGCCTACCTCTTTTCAGTTTTAATCTACTATAGCCCATACATATACTAGCCTCATCCATGATAGACTAAATGTTTCATATATGAGCTATGTTCTCTCCCTCACAGGGATTTGTTGACTCTTGTGGTGATACCATGGGTGAATCTATTTTTTTAACAAACACTATATTTTTTCCTTTTCCAAATTCCTATATATCCCAAAATATGACCTTTTTCCCCAGATTTTCTATTTTCTCCTCAAATATCAAAAGAAATAATTTCCTACCATTTAAAAAATAAATAAATAAATCTATAGGAATTAATTATCAAATAAAAACAATTAATTTTAAATATTTTTTCAGGAAATTCATTTATTAAATTCTCATATATATAAACTATTTCAATCCCTCAAGAATGAAATCATAACATGACTATTTGGAAATCTCAACCTAAAAAGGTTCAAACATCAATTTTTTTATTTAAAAAAATTAAATAATTCTCAATAAGGGATACATTATCAAGCTTCATTTTTTTTCTACTCTTCATTTAACTATGAAACCTAGTCACACTTGAATTTTATTCTCCCCTTATTGAAATGAAAATTATTATCCTAACCTTAATTCATATTTATCAACTCATTATTAGTATTCATACTATTGTTTTTCTCCATTGCCATAAAATTATATTATCTATTTATTACAATTTAATATTTAACTATATTTATACTCATAACTCATGTACATTCATCATACCAATAGGCTTGGAGTGAATCTAAATTATTTACATGGGTAAGAAAAATATGAAATTTAACTATGGAGTCTTTCAAATAAGTATTATATGACTCTAAGGTTGTGGGTTGGTAGGTAATTTACGTGAAAAATTATAAGTCATAAAAAGATGGAAAATATAAAGCACATTACATAATAAAATAAAATCTCAATGAATAATCCACTAAGAAATAAAATCACATGACACTCCCGAACTCAAAGAAATGTTTTGAAAAAATAAGTACGATGAAATATGTACCGTTTTTGAGTTATATTTGTTTTTTATATTTTGTATTTTTTCATTTCAACTTTTATAATTTTTTCTATTTTTATTTTTTAAGAGAGTTGATATTAATATAAAATTAATGGGTCATGACCCCCCCACTAATACCAAGAAAACATGTAAAAAATCTCCATATTGTTTGACATCGCCATTAACCAAGTAAAACCTATCCCCCACAATCATCCCATTAAATATAATGAATAATACAATGATTAAGATATGAAGGATAAAATAGGATTGTAATAAAGCTCTTCCAGATAAAGAAATTCATTTATTCTGTTGTCTTAAAGAAAGATATAATGTTTAGGTAGGTCCCAAAAATAAAAATGCCTCAATTTTTTAAATATGGCTGTGTTCTTTCATTGCTTTCATAAGATATCAATACAAGTTCTAGTTGGCCTACCCACCCTATGGATCTCTCAAGAGATGGGTATTGTAAATAATATGAAAAATTAGTTCACAAACCTATCGAGAATAGGAACATTTTTAATTGGATAATGACTCACGGTTTACACAACAATAATAAAAAGATCAACATAAATTTAAAGAAATCAAAGCTGTTCAAATGTAAGGGAGGATTCATATACATAAAAAAACTAGTTATCCCAAATCAAAATTCATTAAATTCATTCCCTCATTATCATCTCTAATTATTTATCCTATATTTTACACATTCAATATTATTGAAAATTATTTTTAAAACATGGAATGATGGGATTCGTATGCTACTTTTGTCTCTTAAAGAAGAAATAAAACATGAATTACAAATGAGGTATGAAAATTTCTTTAAAAACATGAAATCCAATAAAAAGAATATTATAGAGTAACAATAGAATAAAAAAAGTCAATAATCCCTAGTCCCCATGAATATATTTTGTTTTATTTCTTTTTATGGACTCTTTCATCATAGATCTGCTCAATTAAACTAGTCAGAGTACATGGTCAATGAACTTAAAGCCTAAAAATATAGGAGTAAATTTTATATAAGACTTAAATTTTTTTCATAAATTTATAACTAAAAATTAATAATAAAGCATTAAAAAATTCAAGATTCCTCTCAAAAATCACTTTTTATTAAGGTAATTTACCGGGTCTTACATCTTGTGATCATGTGATAGGAGTGTGGAATAATGTCACCCAACTCAAATTTGTTCATGTATAACCTTGTTGTGCCCCTGATTTAACACTTATTTCATTATTATTTACTAAAATCACTTATTAAGTTATTTAGTAGGACTGAATGGTTTGGAAAACCTTATTTATTAGAAAATAAGTTCTTGGGATGTCCAAACAAGGTAGAATTCCAATTTCCCTTCATCTTCTAGAAAATTGATAAGATCCTCAATGTGATTTACGATTTTAGCAGCCAATGAATCCTCTTAATTCTCATATTAAACTTATCTTAGGGACTATTATTTATTTTCCCCCTAATCTATTTTAATAGTTGTGGGTATGTTTCCAATGGATTCAGTTTTATTTTTAGATTTAGGGTTGGTAATAAGGATTACCTTAGATGTAGTTTCTGGCTCAGTATCCCCTTCCGATATATTCTCAAGTGCCACCTCAATATTGAATTTCTCATTGGATCTACCTTAAACTCATCATATTCCCTTATTATTCTTTATAGGTCTTCAAAAACATCATTGAATTAAAATTCAATGCTGTAGAGGAGTGCTTCGTCATCAATTGTGTATGGTTGTGGGTCACTTTTGAAAAACCATCACAATGATTATAGAAATCAATTGGGCGGGGGCGGGGGGGGGGGGGGGGTGAATAAATGATTCATATTATTTTTCATTTTCCCTTTTAAAATAACTATGTTAATTAATAGGGTAATCATAATTTTTTATATGACACACACATTTACACATTGAACATGGGACACAACAAATTAATAAGGTTTACTACTGAATAAGTGTATATATTACAAAGAATCATATTGAAAACCTTAATATGAGACATTATAGTAATGTAAAAAAATTATTACATCATATAAGGAATGTTTTTGAACTTTCATTACACTATAGTATCCCAATAGTGCATGTGAATCCCACACAGTTACTATAACAACAAAAGATTTTCTACCCTTTAAATTGATATTATCTTCGATAAGTTGTGCCACACATAATAATTAACTAATGAAATACCCAAATAAAAAGAACCATGAAAAAATAAAATTAAATGATGAATTTTATCATTATTAAATAAAAATATAATAATAAATTAAAAAAATTACATATTATTACATTTATTTTATGAATATTTTAAAGTAGATTCTATTCAAAGGAGCATATTTTTTTAAAAAGGTATTGTATTTCACCCTAAAAATTAAATTGATCGAAGTAAATAATATTATTATAATAAGTAATATTTATATTTATAAACTATTTTTCCTATATTTAATTATGAATAAATCTATATGAAATAATATTAAATAAATCTGTGTTTTAAAAGGGGCATTTCTTAATAAATACAGTTTTCTATAATAATTTATATTTTCATTTAAAATATAATTTTATAAATTTTAGAATTTCAAATTTTTAAAATGAATTTAATTTATTTATTATTAATTTCAATATCACCTAAAGATAAATTTATGATATTTTTCCTAAAATAACATATTTTTAGATGAATAGTGGAAAAACACCATTTTTCTAATATTGTAATGTTTATAAGTCTTCCATGAAAAAAGTATTAATTTTTAACATATAAATATTTCATTTAAACTAGAAGGATAAGTTATTTAGTGAAATTATTCACTTAAAAAAATACTATATTAAATTTTGAAAGCCTAGGACTAACATTTTAAGTACTAAAGTAACTTTTTCCAATAAAAATTGTTTTGCTCTTTTATTTTAATTTAATATTATTTTTGTAAAATTAGGATATTAGTATGATTTTAAAAACAAATAAATTTTAATTTATATATAATATAAAATCTATTCTATGTAAATAAAATAAATTTATAATTTTACCTAGCACATAATTTTATAGCATAAAAGCACACTTTATTTAAAAATAGAGTTTTTCACATTACATGGGCTAATTTCAAAATTTATTTTTGACACACAAATAAATATTATATGATAGAATATATTTCATATTTTTAATAATTAGGATAAAATTAAGTAATCATGGCCCTTTTTATTTTCATTCCTCAAAGGTAAATTACTTAGGTAAAAATTAGTCACTACGGTAAAAATAAAAATGTTAAAAGTGAAAATTGTAAGAGTAACGAACATAGAAACGTGTATAAAAAATATTTTAAAATGAATGGTTGAGGGATTATCAACTTTATTTCATCCCGCACTCAATTATTATTTATTATTTATTCTTATTGACTTGTAAAACATGTTCACTAAATGAATTAAGTTGAAATATTTACAAAAAATGTCATAGCCAAAACTTATAAAAGGGGCCTCTCACCACCCCTTCAAGACCAACCTAAAATTTAGGTTCACTATTAAAAATATATTCTTTTTTCCTTAACCTATAATTTTAATTCCATTACTTATACATCTGGTTAAATGAAATTATTCTTATCTCTCTATTAATAAGTAGTCTTTCAATTTAAATCTAACATTCTCAATGTTAGTACTTCGTTCCTTACTTATTTTCTTTTCATTTATAATTTTAAAAATGAAATATTTCAATTTATATATACTTTAATTATTTTTTTTAATAATTTTATTTTTCAAATAGAATATATATTCACTCCATTTCCCTTTTTCTATTAAGAAAAATGAAACTATCATTCGAGCGTTGTGCAGACTACCACCTCAATAAAAATGTGACTTCCATTTTTTTCACTACAACCTATCGTAATTATTTAAAAGGGTGAAATTGAAGAATAAATTTTAAATATATGTTATACTAAATTTTTATTAAGAATAATATTATAATACCTCTTATTTCTCTCTCATTCTTCAAGAAATGAAAATGTTAACTGTGTGTTGTGTGAACTACCACCTCTATGAAGTTACATATCTCATTTTCATCATGTTTATTAATTATATATTAAAATATCTTAAATTATGATTAAAAGCCTAAAAATAATACAAATAATATCATTATTTTCAATAATGATGATATTAATCCAAAATAGACCACATTCATAGTCATAATCATCCACTAATTACGGTATGTTCATGTTTGGGTTGGACTAACCACCTACTTTGATAATGCTATAATGTAATATCATGGATGACTATGAGAAAATAATTACTAATAAAATATGACATAAATAATTAAATAATTATATTATTTTTCTTTCATGTAATTCTAACTTTAATTTTAAACTCATTAATAAGGACACCAATATTATTTTTTAAAAAATCACCGAAAACTGCTTGTTACCAATTTAATTTCAAGAATAGTTACAAAACAAAACCAGAAAATGAAGTTATTACAATATATATAATTATAAATCATCAATTATAATACGTTTACAAATATAATAGTGTTGAAATTTTGAGAATAATGAATAGAAACACTGCTTTTGTGAAATTAGTTCAAAATGTTCAAGATTACTCACACATGATATAGAAAATAGATAATAACTATCTAATATAAATAAAAGAATAATTAAAAATGTTTGTTAAAAATGGTTATAAATTATTATAACTTTATGGAATATGTGTTTAAGAATTTGTTTTCTTTTATACAGGATCTTATAGTGCATTAATCTATGCGGGGAAAAAAGGTAACCGTCTCTAATCTCAAATTTTTACCCATTCAGACATATTTCATATTATACACCATATATTATTTGGAAAGGTGTAACAAAAAAACCTATAAAATTTGGAATAATAATCCTCTCATTATTCATGGTTTTCATTTTTTCATTTGAAATCATATTCTTCATGGGGTTTTGAGTTTAGTGTTTCTAAGGTTGTACGGAGTTCTTATCACAAATTTAATTTCATAGGACATATTATTTATTTTACATAGTGACCTATTTAATATAGTGTGATTAAATTATAATGCGTTTACATTACCATATAAAAATAATTTTTGGGGTTTTACAGCTATATCACATTATTTAATAAATTGGACTTTGATTAAAAAAATATATCAATATTGAAAGGGTTTTGATTAAAATTTTACTCAAATCATTAGGGTTTTGACTACCATGATTATTTTAAAATAAATATTTATTCTAAATTGTAATATATATTATTTTTAAAAACCCTTATAATTTTCTTTGTATATTAACACGTTTTTACATGACCCCTCAAATTTTTATTTCCCCTTGAGTCATATTTTAATCATAGTGTTTCTTATATGTGAAAGAAACCTTGTCTCTTATTTTTGGTCAAGAACCTTCCTTTTTTCCATGTATATATTAATTAGATGCCTTTTGAAAATGTTCTAATCTATGACTCAGTAATTGATTATGTTTACTTTATACTACATAACATTATTTAATAGTTTCAAGTAAATTTTTAATGTTTTATGTGTGGTTCATTTTTGTTAAGGTGTGAAAACAACTATTTTTAATTTTTTTTGGGTGATAACATATTTCCATCTTATTTATTATATTATTTTATGATTTATCTCTATAATTCCAGGATTTATAAAATAAACTATTTTATCCTATATTTATAAAATATTTATTTTAAAATTGTTTCAAAAGATCAATGAAATTTCTTATTTCCAAACTGATTTTACTGAAACTCAAAAATACACTTTTCAAACAAGTCATTATCATTAAAATATCTTATTTTTGATCAATGATATTATTCAATTGTTACCATAAACTTTATTATAATATATAGATGACGTAATGTTATTTTCTATCATATATATGATTCATCAACACATTTTTTATACCTAACAATTCGCCAAGAATTGGCATAAATGTTTTTCCAATGCATTTTATTTGCGAACACTCTATATTTCATTCATTTAATTAAAGGGTGTTCACCTAGATTATATATATTGTTTGATTGGGTAAGATTATTGACTTAATCATGCAACCTTTATCTATGTGTTGTAATAACTATATGCATTATTGTCTTCATTGAAAGTTATTTACCTATAAAAATACTGAATAATGTTGGATTACCATTTATTTTAAATGGGTTTATTATGTTATGATGGATATGTGAATGTTTTTATAGAGGATATGAAACTAATTTTCTTTATATTTGTTCGTTATGATGTTTTGGGTGAAACCCATTTTATTTCTATGGTTTCTTCATTAAATGATGAATTATTATCATCTAGTGGAACTAATAACAATGAATGATGAATGGTGGGGTACTATATCACCATCTAATGCATTAGATAAATATTTATATCTGATATGATAATTATTATTCAATATGTTTTAGTTGTTTATAAGAATGGTAATTAGTGGTGTGTATCATGAAAGTAATGTTCCCTATACTAATTTTGGTTCCATATCTGAGAGATGTTCTATATTATTTTATTTTGTTATCATGGGTTTGCTCATGAATTTAATGTCCTGTGTACTAATGTTTATCAAAAACCATATTCTTATATTATACATTCATGGGTCGTATTTATTCCCTCATTTATCACAAATATTTTTATTAATGTGTTAAGTTATTCCATACATTATTTTATGTTTTGTGATATTTGTTTTCTAGGTATTATTTTATTATGTATCTTGATCATATCCATATTCTTATCTTATCATCACTTATTATCATTGATTGTTTTTTTTATTTTTTACCCTTAATGGGTTCCTCAGATCACCCCATTTCAAGTTTCCATTTTCCCCAAGTTATGAAAGTAGGTATTATTAATTATTTATATATAAGGCCTCTATGTGTAGATAATTTACGTGAGATGTTGAAGGATCATTATGGATTAATTAGTTTTCTATATAATTGAAAAAATATCCTTTTTATATAATGAAAACATATTATTTTAGTTAGATATTTTTACCAACTATCTAAGACTCTAATCCTAAAAAGTTCATTCCAATATATATGTATATGATTTGTGAAATATATTGAAAATAAGAATTTTTATCAATGTGAGTGGGTATATGTTATTTGCATTCAAAAATGAATCTAGGAGTTTGGTTCAGGAGCCTATATTGTAACAATGATGTTGAATGGTCTTTGTATCAATAATAGTATCCTACACCAATGTAGACCTCAATCATTTATTTATTTTTCAAGTTCATTCTAAACATAATTCACTATTAGAGATATATTCTTCATTATCATAATTTTATTACATAGTAGTTTGAAAGAACTATTTATGATACTTTATTATTATCTTATCTATATCTTCAATATTACAGGTGTTTAACATTATAGTGTGTTGGTTCCTCTCATAGTTTCTAAAAAAATCTCTTCTTCTTCATTTACCAATTTTTTATTCACTAAACATTGGTGAGTATTTTTTTATAAATTAAATATGGGAATTTAAAAAAAATTCTCTTTCTAAATAAATTTTGATAATCATTTCTACAATATTTTATACTTTTACTACTGTGTGGAATTTTTAATACTTTACTTTGAAATTTATTAACAAAATTCACTACCATATTCTATTATATTTCTTCCACAAATCTCGACTCATTAGTGTCATTAATCCTCTCATAAAAACACAATAGTTACTTCCTTTAACATAGCCTCTACTTATATAAGGAAACATTTATAACACAATTTAAAATTCCATAATTTAGTGAGTAATCCACAAACATCATCATTAATCATAATCATATAATTTTGATTTAATTTAATCAATATCCTATTCCAAATAATTACCCAATTTTATTATGTTCTTAAAAATAATTTTTTTTAAAAACTTCAATATTTATCCAAAAGAATTCAAAACATTTGACCAATTTTAAAGTGTTATATAGGTAGAAAAGTCTAAAATGAATTTAAAAAATTCATTCACATAGAATGAAAATTATTACAACACAAAAAAAATTTACATGTAAACTAAAGAATTATTAAGCCTTATATGAATATATTACATGGAAAAATAAAAATATAATGATTTTACTTGAAGTATTATAAAGATTTAATATTAAAAATTTTATAAATATCAAATAGATATTAATTTATAAATAAGTCATCTAAAATCCATAAAAATATACCCCAATTTTTTACAATATACATAAAATGTCTTATGATCTCCAAATAATGTATTGCAAAGCCATGCTTTGTCAAATTTGGATAATTGTGTATTTTTATGCACAGTTAATGAGTCTTATCGGTTATATAAAATTTCATACACAAATAAAAAGTCTTAAAAAATATTTCTTACATGTCTAATAAACTCCATTAAAGCACAATATTGCATCAAAACATCTCAATACATATTATAGAACCTCAATGTCACAAATCTTATTCCATTAAATGTGTATAAGAAATTTATTTAGGATATTACAACAAAATACAACATAATATACAATATCAAATTAATTTATTATTATATTTACTCCCCCATCCTCATGATGTTAAAAAGTCTCCCCAATACATCTCTTGGGATTAATAATCCCCCTGTGTATTTTATTGGAAACCAAGAAACCTAAATCAATTTCAACCACAAACCACTTAGATGGGATTCCTCATTGAAAACATTAACGTGTACTTGAGTGAAATAACTGGGTAAAAATTTCAATAATTAATAATACCATATTATTAATAAAAGATAGATTTGCATTCATATCATCATGAAATTTGATCCTCTTGATAATATTTATGAAAAAAGTAGTCAACTTTTTTCCAACATTTTAAGATTACTAGATAAAGTAATTTTCGATGTCACTTGATAATCATCTCTTATTTAACTATGATAATATATCCTTCCTCAAAAAATCTTTTAAAAATTGATACCAAAATATATTCCTATTCACTTTCTAAAAAATCTATTAAAATAGTTCACAGAGACTCACAAAATAAAAAGCGGTCCCTCATAGCTATCCCTTTTTAACAACTCTCTCTAAATACATGCTTCCAATAAATAATATATTTATCCCCCATATGTTCATATACATATTAATGTATAACATCCCCTTGAAAGAACACCCCATTTGACAAAACATAAAGAGACAAACATAAAGGGAAATTCATGTTTCCTTTTATCCCCTTTTGGAAAAAATCCAACGGAATATATGATAGAGGGGTTTAATTCACCATACCATAAAATTGAGAATAATGAGGTAAAATTACAATCATGAACCAAAAACATTGAAAATTATCATTTACCAACAGTTTAGTGAAAATATCAGCCACTTTCTCATTCTAAGGAACTGATTCCAACTTTAACATATTTCCTTCCATAATATCTTTGATGAAGTAATACATTCTATCAATGTGGATTGATAACAAATTTTGAACCATATTTTTTTATAAATTTATTGTATGATGATTATCACATCCAACAAGTAGTGACAACTTCACTTCATCCTTGATATATTCGAATTGTGTTCCTAATATCATCAATTGAGATGTGGCCTGAGTTGTAGTAACACACTCTAATTTAATAGTTATTAAATTAAAATTTTTTATTTGTTGGGTTCCAATAGACACACATGTCACAAAGTAATAATACTCTACTCTATGTAGAAAATTTATTATCACTATTTCCATACCCATCTATATTAATATAACTAAATAGACCAAGATTTCCTTTGCATCCATATTTTGGTATAAAATCTATTATTCCTCTATTATATATGGGAATACTATTTCTTTCTAGGAAATGAGGATATTTGGTGAACATTGATACCTTTAAAATGTGAAATAGTATAGAAAAGTTTATTAATTGGAGTTATCAAGAATAACAACCATATAGTAACCCTCCATAATTCTCTATGATCCACTTCTTATACTTTTAAATCATAGAAAACCCCATTTCCCACTGAAATGAGAGTGGAAACTGTATTTTAATCATTTGCAAGGATCTTTTTTAAAATCTCATGATAATAAATATCGTGATATAGAAATATGAAATATTATTATTGAGAAATAAGTAAACACAAAAAATATATCATCTCACCAAATTAGGAAATTTAAAATAAATTTCAATTGTACATCAGATTCATCAAAAAATATTTATTTATTTAAAAAAATTATAAAATCAAAAATATCAAAAATACTAATGAGAGATATGTATTTGTTAGATTTTATGTATAGGGTATTTTCAACTAATCCCGTTTTAATCATCAATACCTTTAAGAGGGAATATAACTTGTAATAATAGTCATTTAGGGATTTTTATAACCCATATAAGGACTTCTTTATCCTAAAACATAATTACATTCTTCATCAAGAATGAATCCACAATCTTATTAAATATAAACCTTTTTTCCTAAGTCACTAATGTGAACGAAATACTTGAAATCCATTTGTAATATCTTGTAATTTCTTTTTTTTTGAAATTTAAAAAATGATGTCAATGGTTTCTAGTCATTCCCTTAGTGAAAATGTCTCATAAAATTTTTTCTATCTTCTTAGAAGAATCATTTATAGAAAAGTCTTTATTTTTTTCTAAAAACTTCCCCCTTTTCATTCTATTAGTTTCAAAATACACATTTAGTTCCAAATAACACTTATTTTCCTACATTGGAGTAAAGTCCCATATTTCGTAACACTTCTACAATATTTCAACATATGAAGAAATTATATCATCAAATTCTACAATACCATCACATCCACAGAATTTATAATATCCCCAATTTATTTTTGATTAAAATTATGTCATATTATATTTAAGGGATATCCTCTGAATATTCCCTCAAAACCACTTCGTTCAAACTTTCCCATATTTTGTAGCTTTAGATTTAATAATTTATGGGATTCCAAATACTTTAAGATACATCAAACATAGTTATTTGTATATAATACATGTAAAATGGGGATATATCTAATTTTTTACTATATAAGAAACAATATTGAATATGAACTATTGATCTAATGGTCTATCTCCACTAACATTGAGATGTGTCATGTTTACTCAACACAGTATAAGACTTCTAAACAATGATTTTTATCTGAAATTAAACCAAATAATTTTTTTACATTATTCTATTAGTTTTTGGATAATTCCATGCTTATTTAAGGTAATATTGATATTTTCAATTAGGGTAATTAACACTATTATCTATCCAATATTCTTCATAGAGTTTCCAAACTCATCATCAACCCTTCTCCTAAAACTCATATACATTTTAATATCCTATGATTTAGGTTTCATAAACATAATTCAGTTAATTTAAATGAGGAAATCAATAAAAAATAGTGTACTTATGTCCACTTATTGATTTTTTTCTCATGGGACCCTAGATGTTAGAATGAATAATATCTAATGTATTATATTTATATAACTCAACTTTCTTAATATAAAAAATTTTAATCTTCCCCACACGGAATTTAGAGTGTATCCTATACCATTATGTATTCATATTAGAAACATCCCAAAAAACCTTATCTTGATGTAATCCTACTTATATTACTTTGACGAATTTGGATATGCCTTCTATTCTATAATTGGTCTCATTATTTCGTAATCTGGAAAAATTAATTATAGGAATCTAAAAGTTGAAATAAATTACCCATATTTAATTTTACACATGTAAAATATTTACAATATTACATACATTTGATCAATAATCCATGTTTTATGAAAATTACCTCATTTACTTCATCACATAGTAGAAAAACACATAAAAGGAAGTGTTTCAGCCCATCATCAAATATTTAATTCTTGGAATTCATCTTCACCTTTTTGATTGTAGCTAAACCAACAACTTTTTTCTTGAGGGACCCATAATTCCCAAGGTCACTGTTCCCCCATTGAAATAATTAATAGTTTTCAAATTTTCTAATTAACCTATAAAATGTGATGATTATCCACTATAAAAAATCCATATACATTCCTCTATTTAAGAATTAATTATAACTTCAACAACAATATCACTTTATTAAACATTCTATTATAATATTTAGAATTATTTGGTGTGTTATTAAAACTGTATTTTTATGGTTGCATGGGGAGGTAAAAATCATAATAGTGACCAAGATTTTCAGAGATCCTATAAACATATTTTTGTTGATAAAATCTATTCTGGGTCTTTAGTTAGGGATTTTTCATATTTTCTCTGAACATGTCTTCTTTGAGTGGTTTGAATAGTCTAAATTTTTTCCCTTATTAATCATATAGATTAATTGGAATGTTTATGATTTATCTAACACTATTTTGAGATATTATAAAATCTTCCATATCATTAATAGTATATATAAATGGAATACTTTCCTTGATCAATAATTTATTGTCTAAAAGATGAAACCTTTCATTCTTCCATATTTTAATAAGCACTTTTAGAAACCTTTTGTGAACCAAAATAATTTTTATCTCCTAATATATTATTCATTTTAATAATGTTCTTATAATAATTTTTAGAGTAACTAGTTTTCATAGTGTTGGATTTTAATTTTGGGTTCCCAATATTTCTTGATTTCTACAATTTCCTGATTTAGTGACACACTTAGTATCCATAACTTCCATTGTATTCTGAATTTTTTTGGTAACAAACCAGGTAGTGTTAACATACATTTTTTTAATTACTTATTTATATTAGTTAATTAAATTTTATATATTTATATTAATTATAATAATATTAGGTAATTTTTTAGTCCAAAGGAAAATGATTTATTTATAACCAAATAGGGTTTTCATGGATTATATGGGTTTATTAATAATATTTATATCAAAATTTTAGAATTTTAATTTTAAAAAATGAACTTAATTTTTAAATTAATCATTTTTAAATTATATTAGAATTATTGTTTTGAGAATTTTCAAAATAGTTTTATTTTTTAATTAATAGTGAAAAATTCACATTTTTATTGGAAAATACCTTTTCTTTTCAAGTATTTAAAAATTAAAATTATAATAAAGATTATTTATAAAAATTAATTTGATCCAATTTATTAAATATAATACAATAAATTTTATTGGAATCAAATTTGTAATTTAATTTTTTGGAAAAACACTTTCATACGTAAAAGACATTTTTTGAGAAAACATTTTTTTCATGATTTGCGTGTATAGATTAAAATTAAATTTATACACTTCTATGAATTTTATTTAATAAAATTAATTATATAGTGTTAATTAGAATAACTAATATTATGTAATTTAGTTAAATAATTTTTTTTCATAATAACTAGATAAAAATGTGAAAATATGCTTCCACGGAAAATGTTAATATCGGGCTACCGATGGGTTAAACTAAAGAGATAAAGGTTCAACGGACCTATTTTTTTAAAATTCTATTTTATGGCCATATTTTGAACCTATATCCTATTATATTCATAATTGGTCCATTTTGGATCCATTTAATTTGATTAAGGCATTAATACATTTTATTTTATTAAAACAAATCAATGTGTGTCCTTTCCCCACTTATAAAAGGGCACCCATTTAGTATCCAATAAAAACATAAAGAGACTTCTTAATTGACCAAGAACTACCCAAATATATTAATTTAATCCCTAAAAATGTCTTATATCCATTGGATTTATAAAAAATCTATGATAGGAATGATTTTGGTTTAAACATAAAGAGGTTCTCTAAAGAAGAGGTATAGTTCATAATTGAGCATTTTTGTTTTACATTTTTTTCTACCTCCTTAAAATTATCTTTATCCATGATGTAATAAAAAAATAACTATATTTCATATATTTATAAGTTATAATGTAAATTAAATCACCTATATCTGTGTATTTTTCAATCAAAAGGGAAACAAAACCATCCCTTATGTGTACGACGGACTACCACCCCATGAACCGATGTAATTAATTTTCATCACCACCTCTCATAGATGGTTATAATGATGAAATAAATGTATTACTATATTATATTAATTATATATATATATATATATATATATCATTTCATGATTATAAAATATCTTCTATTTTCTTACCATTATTTCTACTAAAAAATTATAACATCATTCGTGCGTACATGTGGATTACAACCTTTACCAAGTGATGTGAGTCATTTTTCATGAAAAAAATCAAATTCATAAAAAATATGATTATATAAAAGGATAATAATATATTTATAATATAATAATAATTATTAAAATATAAAATTATACTCAACTTATTTACCTTATGCTCTTTGAAAAATGAAAATGTTACTCATGCGTAGGTACGACCAATCATCTCCATGATTAAAAAATAATTCATTTTTCATGACCATATTTAATAATTAATTTTGAAATTATAATAAATTTATAAAAATTATAATTATATCATTATTATTATTTTGGAGATGATGTAATAATGAAATCTTTTACCATTGTTACCTTACCAAAGTCGTTTTGGAAATATGAGTTGAATGTCTTAAAAACATTCGTTGTGAAGTTAGTAGATTAAATAATTTTATATAACATGGTCAAAAATAAAATAAATGGAATAATAAAAAATAAAAATAATATTAAGAAATTAAATAATTAAAATATGTTTATTAATTCATAAGATAAATAAAGTATGTGACGATTCATACTCGAGGTTTGAAATTCTTTACCTTAAAAACCTCATCTAATTGGTTTAATGAATTATTTTATAAATACTTTTCTTCCATTTATTTATTATTAAAATTTCTAGATGAATTTATTTATACATAAATTAATTATTAATTAAACTTTATTTAAAATTTTAATTTCTTTCAATGAGTTTCAAAACAAATATTCTTATGTATTTTTTATATAATGTTTTGATAGATATACAAAAGCAATGTTCTATTTTAATGTATATGATGCCAATCGTTTTTCCTACAATATAAATATTATTCAATTTTTTATTGCATTAAAATATTTCATGTCTTATTCAATGTAAAACCTCATTCTTTTTATTTTACGTATTTTTAAAAAGGGTTTTAAATGGAATGGATATTTCGTTATCCTAATATGTTTTTCTTATGGGTGAAAATAATATTTTTTTGAGTATGACGATGGAAATGAAATATTTAATGTATTAGTATTAGGATATAGTTATTGGGAAATTTTATTATGATGGGAGAGCTTAATATATTTCATTATGATTCATGAGCTTCATATAGATCTCCAATGCTTTGGGTAAAGGGATATAGTTAACCTGTTAGATTAATCTTAAGAGATATTTGGAATTTATCAGGAATTTTATTCCATTTGTTTGAGTAATTTTAATAATGAAATGAAAATAATATACCAACATAACTATATGATTTATCAATTATTTATATGGGTTTTTAAATAAATATAATTATTTTAAAAGGTAAATTAATATGATTATGGTTTAAGGAATGTATATTCTCTTCTTAAGGGTAAAATGTATAAATTTATAAATATTATTTCATATGTTTTTCATTATTAAAAGGAAATATTTAGGATGTTTATTTTAAATTTAAGATTTATTTCCAATTTTTTATTAACATATTTTTTCATAGAAGTCGATTTTTTGGGAAAGAATGTGTTTATTTTGAGCATACATTGTTTATAAAAAAGAGGATTTTTATGTGTATTCATGGGATAATGAGTTTATTTATTAATTTTATATATTAATTACTAAGATTTTAGTGCTCATAATATGTTTTAAAAATATTTTATTTGGTTCTGTGGATGATTATTGGTAAATATGAGGTCAAAATGAATGTTTTGAAAATAATAATTGAGAAGAAAATTTGTTAAAACATAGAGGGTTTTTTATTTTAAGAAAGGTAGATACTAAGAGGAAGTGTCTATTTTATGATGTAATAAATATTTATTTATTGACTATGAAAAAATTATAAAAAAATCCAAACCTAAAGGATATTTTATAATGAATAATAATTAATTTTTTTTAAAAATAAAATTTATGCATTTTTAAGGTTGGGTCTTCATAATTTGTATTATAGAAAAGGTTTAGATAAATTTATTGGTTATGATGATGTAATTAAATACCATAAATGGATTATAAATTATGGTTTATATTATATTAAATTTAATTATTTCCCATCTTTTACATCTAAACTATGCCTGTTTAGAATAGTTTTTCATAAAGGAAACCAAGAAGCTGAAGTAGGAAGGCACCAGGAGGACAATATCCTTCCAAATTAGAAACCAGGAATGGATTGAATTAGAATTGTGTATTTATTTACTATGGAATCTTAGTTAGAAAATTATATAAATTTTGGTATATTATGTGTTATATAGGGACCAAATCTACAATACAGTAACATGTCAATAGTGAATCATTTTACGAGACAACACCATCCACAATTCAGGGATCTTCTGACCCAGTGGTATATGTGGTATGGATTGAAGCTATGGAAAAGATATTGCAAGAAATGGTTTGTTTATTTCATCAAAGGAAACTATTTATATTTACTAATTTGAAGGTGAATATGATCAATAGTGGGCAAAGATTAAGAATTTAGGGAAAGATATGATATTTCCACTATGTAATGGGATACAATTAAAAATTAATTACTTAAGTAATATTTTATTGTGGTTATTAGAATTAGGATAGAAAAGAAATTAATGATATTGATACAGAAGGAATAATATTCCATTTATGTAAATGAAGAAAGACTCAAATGATTGGGAAGGTACAAACCAAATTTGATATGAGATATTGATAGTAAAATTAATCAGTTTTTCATAGGATTAAAGCAATGAACCCAAAGTGGTTTTGTCTTGATAGAATGTAAATGTTATGAGAAACTTGTTTCATTAGCTAAGAAGGTGAAAATTATGTTTTCAAGTTATCAATTTCTTTATGAAAATTAACAAAGAAAGAGGTGTAAGTGGTAGAAAAATAGGAATAATCGATTGGAGATATCTAAAGGTAATAAAATCTATATTTTTGTGATATGTGTCGGAAAAAACACTATGCTGAATGTCTTACGAAATATTCTAAGTTATTACGATATGGTAATTTTGGGAATATTGTACATGATTATAAAGAAAATTTTCTTTGTACTGGGAAGAAATTTTTTGATAAACAAGTAGTAAAGTATTTATTTCACGGTAAGCTATCATGTTTTTCTCAAACTATCACTATGGAAAAGTGTTATTAATTATGGTAAAAAAGGAAAGTTGAATCCTTGAATCATTATACCATAAAAATTCTAGATAATAATTGATTAATTTTCTCCAGGTTTCCTTGCATCGAATTTAATCTCATATTCCTAGCATCTTTCAGGTTTTGTTTTTAATAAAATATATATTGAATGAATCTAATGTTTTTAGCCCTCAATTAGTTTATATAGAAGAAAAAGAATTTTATGAGGAATATTAAATATATATTTTTGAACATGGAGATCATGTTTTCTAGAATGAATTTATTTACCTAGTTAGGGTTTTGTGGAAAACCTGTATGATTAAAGAAGTATAATGAGAATCCAAAAATGCTATTAAGGGAAAATATCCCAACTTGTTTAAGTAAAGAACAAAATTGTGTGGATGCAATCTAAAAAATGAGGGAAACATTTAACAATCTATTTAATTCCAATATAAATTATTTCACTATATTATTTTTATTCATTAATTATATTTTATTGATTTATATTCATTATAAGAACATTAGTTAATTTTTCATAGAAAAGTAAAAAGATTTATTTCTTAAAAAATTTTGTTTTCATTCATTATATATATATTTTATAAAATATTTATTTAAAAAATTATTGAATTATAATTTGACTAAATTAAATTCATTTTGAATTTATCATGTTGTAATTAGCTTAGGATGGATTTTTGAAATTTGTTTGAACTGTTAGAATTTTCTATAAATAATGAAAATACATATTTTTATTGAAATATGTATTTTATATTTAAGTATTTTCAAAGTAACATTATATTTTGGATTATTTTTAACATTTAATTATTTCTATTTGATTAAACATAATCCAATAAATTCCTTTTTAATCAAAAAAATTCTAGAATTTGGTATAATATTTTTTTACTGAAATTGTTATTTTTCTGAAAAAAAATTTTAGGCACATTTCATATGTTTAATTTTAAATTAAATTATACCAATTATGTGAATTTAATTTGATAAAATGAATTAAAATATTTTCAATTATAATAATTAATATTATTTTATAAGGTTAAATTAATATTTGATCATATTTAATAATAACAAATCTAGAAATATCTTGCATTGGTTATTGTTAAAACCATTTTACTGAGCTATTAACCTAAAAGGATAAGGAATAAAATGGCCTAAAAAATTTTATTAATCCAATTTTATTTCTATATTTAAACCCTATATAATATAATTTTAAAAAATTTCTATTTTGAATCCATTTCAACCAAGTAATAGATTAATATATTTTAGTCTTATTCAAAAATTCCAAGTGTGTGTTCTCCCCCACTTATAAAATAACAATCCAAATCCTCCCCATACACACATGGAGAACCTTTTTATGGCCAATTATAAACCAAATTCCTTCTTAAATACCTCCCCATGACCTAGAGGCCCCATCATGATCAAGAAACCAACCTAGGAAGGTTGTAGGTATAAACCAAAAGGTATCATCCAAATAAGAGGTATAGTTATTAACCAAAGATTTTGTTTTATTTTTTTTATACCTCATTTAAATATTATTAAAATATTATGAATTTTAAAAAAAATATTTTCCATATACTGATATTTTATTATTTTGATAGAATAACATATATCCTTCTCATATTCCATCAAACTTGAATCAAAACCACCATTTATATGTACGATGAACTAATGCCTTGTGAACCGATGTAATCCATTTTCCATCAATTCCTATCACATCTGGTTATAATTATAAATTTAATATATATATATATATATGTGATATAAATTAACTATTTATAATTCTTTAAAGATAAGATATCAAACTATTTTTTTTACCATTCTACCCATTCTAAAATGATAACATTATTTATGTAGATGTGTTGATTACAACCACAAAAAATCGACATGATTCATTATTTATAAACACATCACACTGATTCGATGTATTAGTTTATTTAAATAAATAATATTATATTTATGATATAATCATTATTTTTTAAAGTTAAAATTCTGCACACCTTATTTCCCTTGTTCTACTTAAATAATTAAAACATCAATCATATGTTTTTATAACTTATCATCTCTATGATTGTAATGTAATTCATAATTCATAACCATATTTCATGATTAGTTTTAAATGTTTGCTTAAGGTATTAAAAATAAAATTGTGATATAATTATTCTAGAGATGATTTAATAATGACCTATTCGACCACAGTCAACCTACCAATTTCATTTTGGACATATGATCTGAATATCATCAAAACATCTACTATCAATGTAGTTGATCAAGTAATTTTTTATAAAAGAGTAAAAAATAAAATATAATGAATAAAAATATGGAAAAAATTCTTAATAGTGAGAATAGTTAAAATAATATTATTATTTAGGAATACAAAGAACATATGTGATGATTAGTTTTTAACCTTAAAAGGTCATTACTAAATTTAGAATATGTATGAAGAATAATATGAAAACTTTTGAAAGAATGTAAAAAATTAAGTAAAATGATATTAATATTTAATTAATTTCTATAAAAATATATCAAAAAAATAAATTTAGGAATATGAACATGAAATATATAACCATTTGAATTTTTTTGATAATTTCAATGAAAAATTTATGAATTTTATATTTTCCTTTATTATTTCTTATGAAATTTTATATAAAATTATTTGGGCATTAAAGTTGAATTATTCAGTACGAAAATGTTTATTTTGAGATCAAATATTATTTTGAAAATTGATTTTTTTGTGTATTTATGGATGAATGTGTTTCTGAATTTTTTTTATATGTCACTTACTATGTTTTTTGTTCCCATACCAATTTTTAAATATTTTCACATGTTTTTAAGGATGATTGGAGATAAGGAAGAGATCAAGATGAAAATGATGAAGATATTTCATGAATAAAATATTATTCTATATTAAATTTTGTTCATTGTGTGTAAAATTGACACTGAGTGGAAGTGTCTACTTAGTGATATAATATTTATTTATATATTGGAGATGAAAAAATTTTCTAGAACTATAAAACTAAAAGATCTTTAAGAATACAATAAAATGAATTTTTGTCTCATGATACAATTAGTGGATTATTTATGGTCAGGTATATATATTTTCCCTAACATTTACAATATTATGTTATCCCTCAGAGTATGATTTTTATTGATCTTAATAGGCCTATTTCTTCTTTAAACATTCTTAAACTACTTTAATGTAATCACTGAAATTCTATTTTGATTTTGTAAATTACTCTTTATCTTTGACCAGTTTTCAATGTTAAAGTTCCTGATACTTATTTTAATCTTTAATTTTTTCTTATATATTGATTTTTATGTATTTTCACAATCATAAAATTTATTTATATCATTAAATTCTTTCAGAAACATGGATTATTCTTCTGTATGATCATGCTTCTTATTGTTGAAATATTGGTCATAGTTTATAAACAACATATTATGTTTTACATTATTTATAATTTGTTAGGGAAATTATTTCAAATCTCTCTTAAACATTAAGTCTATCCAAGCTTCTTTTTCCTCACCTCCAGAATCACTACATCCATCAATAGTGAAATTTTCAACATTAAACTAAGAAATGAGTAGATTTTCATCAAGTTAATCACTATAATTATCAGATTCCTCTTCATCTACACAATCATCACATCCTTTACTCTAATTTAATAATTTTATCTTTATATATATATATATAATTTCTTACCATTAACTTTAAAAATATTCTTTTATTTTTTATCAGTATTCTTTACATATGTTCTTTGTCTTTCATATCCTTTATTACTCGCAGATTTTTATTTTAATATTTGAAAATTTACTATAATGTATTTAATAACCTTGCACTATAATAATTTTAGAGTAATATGCTTATTATATTTTTAGTGGATCTTATCACATTTCTAGGAAAAATAAACACATGTTCAACAAATTTTTGATCCACTTATTTTTCTAAGTTAGAAAAAAAATCTCCATCATATTATATATATTTATTTCTCTTCTATTTCCTTGAGGATTTAAAAGAGAATACCTTTTCACCATCTACCAAATAGATGGTATAATTTTCCTTCAAAATATCATAGGTTATTACAATACTATGTGAAACATCAAGATGAAGTGTAATTTTATCACTATCTTAGAGGGCCGAGAGATTAACAACAATCCTATCTAACAAGATGTATTATACCATTTTTTAAGAAATTGAATCCTTTGACATATCTATACTCACTCGATATTTTTTGTATATCCCAAATAATTAAAATGATATAGAATTTCATTTTTTAAAAAATAGAGTCATACACAAATTGAATGATAGATTATGTCATCAATATATAACACCTTTCTTCCCAACATTCTTTATCAATAGTTTTTTATTTTTCCCCTCAATTTTGTCACACAAAAATAGTTAGGAACTCATACTTAAAATTTCTTCTTCTAATATATATCTTATATAAATCAGGCATTCAACATAGAAGTCTATCATTTCTTCTAAAAATTTCTGGACTCCTTCATTATTATTCATTTTTTCTATTTATAAAAACTTAGTATTAGTGAATATTATTTCCTTAAATTGTACAAGGAAGTTACAAAAAAAATATTCATTCTCAATAACCCACATCAAATGTTTTGAATTATTCTCTATTTTTATTGTCATGATAAGTGTTAAATATTTTTGTTTGAAATTCCCTCAATGATCTGGCCATTATCTTCTCCTATATTTCATTAAAAAATCTAGGCTCAGTGTTCATTTTAAAAATTCCATGAAAACCCCTATATATATTTACTTTATCTAAGCCTCCATATATGCATATCAAAATTCATATTATGACATGACACTCACCCTAAAAGTGTTTAATCCTTAATGATAATCTCGAATCACAATAACATAATTATGATTTGGTTCAAAGTTTATATCACAAAGAATAACTTTATTTTCATGTTTTATTAAGAATATTAAAGCTGGTAGATCAAATATTTTAATTGAAGAATTATCAAATCCTAACTAAGTCTAAATTCTTATAATTAAAAAAATTTACTGGTGAATTCAAAATATTACTCTATGTATCCTGAAATGTGTTATGACATAGAAAATGTCTTATCCATAAACCAATGAGTTATTACACCCTACATGAAAGTCTTTCATGGTTGAAAAAAATATCATGATATTCCCAGAAGTATTATGTTCATAAACTTTCATCCAAGCCATAAGTCTTATGTGGAACATAAATTGTTAGGTTCTCATATGAAATCCTTACATAAACACACCAAAGTCTTATATTAGACTGAAAATGTATTATGAGTTCCAAGGAATGCCTTTTAAAGTCCTAAATTCTTCAAATCTTGTTTTCTATGATGTTTTATTCTTAGACCAAGAGGCTTATAACATATAGGAATTGTATTACTGAGAAAATTCCCCTCTAATATTTTTTACAAGTATGATGAACACCACATAAACATAATATTTCCTAAAAAATTCATCAGAATAATTAAAAACCTCCAACTCATATATTATATTCTATTTCATGTGAGTACGAATATGATTTATGCATTGGAAAAAATTCCAAAATAATAGACCATATCCACTTTATATTTTCATCACTTCACACCTTATTCTTCATGAGAATAAATAATCTCCCCAATAAACCTTTTTGGATAAAAAAGTTTCTTTATTTTGGATATTTTCATTTATTTTATCTATATGGTGTGCTAGATTACCCACTCGAATAACAATGTATATGTGTGAAATAAGTATATAATTAGTTCCTTTCATCACTACCAAAAAATATGAAACATATAAAAATATAGAAAAAAACCTAACCTAAAATTTAATAATAGAAAAATTAGTGGCTTATTTTTTCCTACCTATTGAGTTAAAGTATTATATTATAATTCCATAGATATAACACCAAAAACATAGTCACTTGAAAAGAATCATTAGTTTTTTATGGGAAAACCAAATTAGAAATTATAGTTTATAAATAAATAACAAAAACTATTATAAATTAATATAGTAATTTCAAGTCTATGGTTTAACCCATAAGGAATTAGTTTTCAAAGGTAATTTAATTCATTAATTTAGAATAACTATCCAATATGGAAAGCATATAAAACATTCATTGAAGAGAGATAGATTATGGGGATTAAAATGCTATGTATTTTCAAGTCTGGGTTCATGATGTATGAATCATCAAATAATTAAGAGAAATTTATGTATTTTTTGGAATTAGTCCTAGGAAACTCTATTCGTCTAATTAACCACTCTCAAATAATTGAGTTCCTATTTTTATAGGGTCTAGTACATTAGTTCAATGTACAATTGGATAACCCAAAATCATATTCAAATATAATATACATTCAACCTGATGGTTATGATGAAAAAATGGAAACTAATTGAATCATTATAAATAACTCTTTTCATAAAACAACCATGCTTAGAAATAATGAATGTTTGGGGAGTTAAAGTGAAATTTTATTTCCTAAACCCGACATTTAAATCATTAAAAAATAGAATACTAAAAAATCAATTCAATCTTACTTATAATTACCCAGAACAATAAACTACCCCCTCATTCTTTCCATGAGTGGGAGAGAATTTATAACGACTAACCCATAATATGGAATTGACTAAAAAATAACCAATTGCTGTAGTAGTCCTCATAATATAAATAATCCATGTAATTTCCGTCTAACCATATTTTTAAATATGAATATTTTTTCCCAAATTGATTGAGTTTTCAATAACAATATCCTTTTTAAATATTACATAAATATAAAAGGTCAACCATATTTCAATTCCACTAATAATTCCAGAAAATATTTCTTGATTAGATTTTCTAAATTTGTAGCATTTCACTCATCCAGGGTGTGGAGCGTGGGAATAGAACAAACAATTCCCTTATATTCATTTCCTTTTCATGCATCTCTATGGAAGTAGTGAGGACATAAAAAACTATCAAACAAACTTCTTCCTTCGTGATTTTTAAAAAACATTGATATATACATGACCACCCATTAATCATATTCGTTTAACTATGGAACATATGAAACTCTCACATGAATATTATGCAATTATTCCATTTTGAACTTATCCCTTGTAGAAAAATCCTTTGAACACATCATCATATTCTCTTCAGTTTGTGTTAAATTATCTTTAGATGTAGTTTGAGTAAATCCATGTATAGAATGAATTTTTTCCTTCAATACTATTGCATCACTTCATGAAAACTTGTGAGGTATCACTTCTATCCATGGTACTACATACATGTTAGCTTCCATTACATTCATATGAACTTAAATGTTCATATATCTTGTATAAAGGTTTTATAGTGGCATGAAGTGATCTTATGGATCTTCCATGGTAGCTTTATTATTCAACAGAGTATTAATTGAGATTTAGGCATGATATTATTTGGATATATAGTGGTGGTGATGAGATACAATAGTGATTTAATAGAAACCCTAATATTCAAACTGGGAGACATGTTGATTCTTGGATCCCACAATCTTTCCCCATCATAGTCCACATCATTTCTTCATCAATGCATAGATAAAGAGTTGAGATCTCCCTTTAAAAATCATAGTAAATATTGGCATTTCATGAATGGAAAGATCAAACCATAGAAAATAATGAAAGAGAATCCTTGTCTATGAAAACATGATTAGATTGGACATTTTCATATTAGTAGGTGAACAATACCTAATTTTTTCCCTGATAACAAAACCATTTCACACTCAAGAATGCTTTGTTATATTAATGAATTTTCTCCTCACGTAGAAATTGACTCACCATTTCCCCCCTTTTATGATGAACCCTTAATAGTTCTGCCTCACACATATGCTTCACCTTTCTCTTGTTAACACTACCCCATGTGGAAATTTCATATCCTTCTCTTACTCATGCCATCTGTGTTTCACTATGTTCAATCTAACCACGAAATATTGACAGTGGCTAATCGATTCTTATACAATTATCAAGTTTATATTTTATTAATTATGAATTTTTAGTTTTTCCAAATATCTAATTTTCAATTTTTTTTATTCCAGCAATAGGATTTATCCATATTTTCTCAAATCATTATATTAAAATTTTCATATCAAAACTAATTTTAGGGAACATAAATCATAGTAAAATAACTAACTCTCAAATAAAAAGAACTAATTTTAATGATAAAAAATATTGCATGTAATTGAGATATCAAACACCTCCATGCACAATATGAAATATGATAATTTCACAATGTAAATCTCATACTTATAAATTTTTATTATGAAATTCAACCAAATCAAAAAAATATCAATAAGGAAAAAACGTGTAGGCTTCACATAATGGAATTTCTTCCATTTCTCTTTTTTTAAGGAAACCAAATTAACCATGTATTTTAATCTACCGATTTTGGAAGTGAAAGTGATTCTCTTAGACTTTAATAATATTTCTCATTGTTTTTTATTTGTTTTTATTCCATTTTTGTGGTGTTCCTCATGATGAAATTATTTTATCTTTTCAGTCTAGTAAAAAATTCAACAACAGTTTTTCTTACACCTTAAGTACATACATAATATAAAATAGGATTGTAATGAATAAAAAATCTATAATGCATAAATACAAATATCTGCATTAATCACTAGGTCTTTACTACAAGGATTAAATGACTCTAAGGGTGATTTTTTGTTTGTAATATATGTGAAAAATTATAAGGCAAACAAATTAGGAAAATTTTTAACTCACATTTAATGATATAAAGAAGAAAATTTCAATGAAAACTCATCTAAAAATAGAATTACCCAATACTATCCAACTCAAAGAAATGGAACATAAATAATAAGTATAATAAGAGATACACCCTCTTGTATTTTTCCTATTTTTTCTTCTTTTTTCCCCTCTTTTTTCTTCTTTTTTATCTTTTTTTATTATTTTTATATTTCATTTGAAATGGTTTTTCTTTTTTAATTTTTTAAGAGTGTAAAAAATGTAATAAAAAGAATGAATCATGAAATTATCCTAATATCCCATGAAATCATCTCAAATATCTCCTTAATGTAAGATATACCCTTCTACCATATATAACCATTCCCCCAAACATAACCCAATAAATATTATGAAACATACCATGTGTAGTGTAGGAATGATAAAAAAGGATTTTAATGTGTATATTATTGATAAGTTAATTGAATAAATATTTTAATTTAAACAAGGATACAATATTAAGGTCGATATCAAGAATACGGGGATCAAAAATGCAAATTCCTCAATCATTATTATGTGACATAAATATTTCATATATATAATAAGATATCAAAGTAATTTCAGATAGTTCTATATGATCTATGTATCTATCAAAATATATATATCAGAAAGAATAAAAAATATTGGTTTAGAATCATATCAAGAATAGGAACATATGAAATTTGAAAATAAATCAGGGAAAACAATCTACAATAAATCATTCAATTCAAATTTTAAAAAATCAACACTTGAAAAATCTTAATAGGATTTCATCTATAAAAACCAAGTATCTCCAACAAATAATGATTCATTAAATACATTCTCTAGTTCTTATATTTACTTATTAATCCATTATTTGATTTATTTCAACTTTTTAAAATTATTTTTATAACATGTAATTATGGGATTCCTAAGTTACTTTTTTCTCCTATATCAGTAATAGATCAAAAAACCAATTTTAGTACATGGCCCACACACATAAAGCATAAAAATATTATTGTAATTGAATCAACAACAAAAAAAATAAAATTTTAAACAAAGATATAAAAATTTATGATAAAACATTTAGAAAAAAATGAATGAATCTCGTAAGGGTTTTTATTTAAGGTTGTTAAGTCAATATTTCCTCTATTGTTGATGTGATGGGAGTGTTGCATAATGTTTCATGGATCATGTTTTTCCTTGTTTAACTATTATCTATGCCTATTTTATCTCTACTCCACTATTCTTTCTTGAAATAAATTCAACACTTTTTATATAGGACCCCAATATATAGAAAACCTTAATTATTAGTGAATAAGCTATTGAGTTTTCCTATTATCGAATTACTCTTTCAATTCTTCTATTAATTACTCACCAATATCTTAAATGTAATTCTTAATTTATGTAGCCATTACATCACCCTATTTATATTTGTTCACTTCTCTTAATGACTCTTATTCTAATAATTCAGCCTCTTGTTCAATAGAGGTTCATGTGTTTTCCTTAAATTTAGATTAATATTTATCTTTAGGGATGGGAAGAAGAATTACCATGGATATAGTTCCAAGCTTAACAGCTCTTTTGGGTCCCTCTTGAAGTGTTGTATAATGCCTAACCTCCTCCTTAAATTACCCCTTGGACTCTTAAGCCTCCATATTCAATATTTAAATGTCTTGAAACACCTCTATGAATAATAATTATAGGTTTTAAAAGTGTTCCTCATCACCACTTAGTTAAAGTTGAAGGATGTTTCTAAAAAACCACCGCCAGGATCTAGTGAAAACATGTGGATTACAGAAAGCTATGTATAGCATAGATCATTAATTACACTATGGACTTTCGATAGTATAAGTTAATCTTATATAGTATCATTGATGTAAAATAGTTTTTATAACAATAAGGGGGTCCAACACTAATGTACATTTGAATCATTTTATCACTATAATGCTCCTCTATTTCTAGCTTGGACTGTTTGATGTATTTTTTCTTCCTATTCCTTTTCATTAATATAATTGAGAAAACCCAATTCTTCTTATTTATTATTCTTCACATTATATTGAATATAATAGGTCTTTAAAGATATAGTGTATTGGTTCTTCTCCAAATTCTCAACACCTTTAATATTCATCATTTTTTTCATTTTATATTTAATAAATATTATTAAATATTATTTATATAAATTACATTTTGAAATTACAAAAATATAATTGTTCTCAATAACTCAGGTCTACTTTTTCGAATTATTATGGACATTTATTCTAGTTTTTAACTTCAAAAACTGTTATTTTAATTTCATTACATAATAAAACTATGATATTATACTATATTTATAATGGAAATCATGGTTTATTATTCTATTTAAGAATTATTTTAAAAATAATAAAATTATTTACTTTAAATCAACCTTAATGTACATAAGAAATAATTTAGAACATGATGTGGTACTCCCCTTTATAACATGTAATACTATAACATCATGTTTAATGAAAATTTAGTTATTATATTTCAATTAAATGATTAATAGATCATCATGAATCTTCTAATTTTAATATTTTTTTGTGAATTATTGTTTGAAAGTGCATTGGTTGCTTTTTTTTCAATATATCAATAAGATTTTAAAGGATAAGTATCTTGGAGAAGTCGAAGGGAATATTTGTTTCTTATTTTTGAGAAATTTTACAAGTAAATGGAAAATTTATTAATCCTCATAGTTTATTGTAGCATGATTACTCTATGTATTCAGGATTCTAGCTGAGTTTAATCAATGTAAGAATGCTGATAAAAATGATGTATGTCATAAAAGTTGACAAATTCAGTTTTATAGAATAATAATATACAAAAAACACTAGATAAGGATGTATTTTTACAATGATTGAGTTATAAAGTTGTCCTAAAACAATCTTTTTTATAAAATTAAGCTACTAAAATATTAAGCGATCAAGTTGATCTAAATAATTTTTGTTTGTTAAATTTGATTTGTACAAAGATCGATTTATTAATTCATAGAGTTAAATATGTATGATGTTTAATCTAAGATGTTATGATGTTATGATTGGATGAATATGATCACACAAATAAAAATTTAATAATCTTATGGATTGAGAAAATATTTATTACTAGATGCCGAATTTCTTTACAAGGTTCCAGATGTAGAACATTTGGAATCCATTGTACAAAGAATACCCAATAGTGTAACCCATGAATTTGTACATGACAGAGATAAATATTAATTTTATCAGATGATGATAAATATAAAGACAATCAGATGGAAAATCATGTGTCTATCAGATATAGGTTTCTAGATAGATCTTTTCATGATAAATGTTTTCTTAGAAAGTAGAACTAGATAATAGTTTAAGGTTTTTTAATAAAATTTTGTATATTCATACATTGTAACAATACTAAGTTTTACATTCAATGATCATAAATATAAATGATATTTGAGGATGTATTTAATAGTTCATTAATGATTTTATTTAAATCTCTAATGAATAATACTGACTCCAGTTTATATAGATATTTTTAAGGTAATAAATCATAGGGAGATTTGATAATGAATTTAAAATTTGGAGCATGAGTTTAGCCCTTACATTTTGAATGAAGTTGACCTTATAAAAGGAGGAGAGATAATACATAGATTTTTATTGATTAATTTTTATATTAAGTATAATAAGATCAAAATTATGTTACAAATAATAATCTACTAGTTCGAACATGAGGAGTATAAGATAGAATATTTCCTTAAAAAAATAGTCTTAATAGAGAACTTATGGATGGAGTTGTTTTAGATAATGGAGTTTTATAGGAATAGTGCATCAGACAGTGGTGTACCAGACACAGAAAATCATAAAAAATTTCAATATAAAGAGGTTTAAAGATAGAAGAGAATCACATGAAACTTCTTGAAGGAATACCAAGAAGATATGTAATGGATAGAGGCACACTGGACTGAGTAGTACTAGACATAGCATTCCAAAAGGAGTAATATCAGATGTAAAGTTGTAGGTGAGGCTGGAGTATATCCTAGTATTTCAATATCAATAGGATTATTTTAGAAAAATACATCTTTCAAAGAGCTATTTATGTTCTTAAAGAATATCTATATAGGAAAAGGTGATCCAACATTCTTTTAGAGAAAGATAATCTGAATAAGAAGATCAATATACATTGGATCTACAAAAATTAAGAATCTTTTTATTGTGGGGTATAACCCCCTATTAGAGGATTGTGATTAGGGGCTTAACCATTCACTAAATAATATTATATAAGGGGTATAACTAGTTATTTATATTCATAATTAAGGGGGAGTATAAATAATTATGATTGATGTTAGTTTGGAATACATGTTGGGGATATAACTAACATGGAAAGGTATAGGTCATGGAACAATAATGATGTAAATAATAGTGTTGATCTCTATATTTATATGTATATCATGAGAGGATAGGTTTTGAGAAACGTTTGAGTGGATCAAGTATTCTAGAAATATTCATAGGATGAATTTTTAGAAGAATTAATAAAACGAAATGGCCAACGATTCACCACTCCCCTATCAATAATGTTACACTGATCTTAGACCTACAATTTGTATTATAGCTAAGGTTTCGTCTAAAATATATAACTATTTACTGAGGTTAGAGAATATTAATTACAATAAAAGAGGTGTTTATATATTTTATGGAAATAAATATCACATATGAAGGAATAGGATGTTACCCTACCTTCTATCACATATCTTAGAAGTTAGATATGCTTCTACAGTGGTATTTACCCCCTTTAATTGTATTTATATGAAATTTTCAAATAAATGAATTATTGGAGTTCATAGAAAATCTCAAAATTCAATTTTTATGGAGGTTTGTAAAAAATTATGGATTTTCCAACTACTGAATAGTTATTGGTTATGTTTGTAAGAAGTTATAATAGAAAAATGAAATTCAAGGTGGGGAACTTCAAAATATAGAGGAGAATATTTGAAGATATTAATATGGATGATGTTGAAAATAATGATGAATTATTTACAAGGGAAAATGTTATCTTCAGTAACAATAGAGATTTTGGTGAGAATCTGGAAGATTCTAGTATTTTTAAGAAGCAAATGAGAAAATTCCAAATAGTTTTGATCCTAAGGTTTCAATTATAGATATCAAGTGGGTCTATTTTTAAATTAACTTCATAACATCCTCATTACATATGAAATAAGAAAAAGTAATAGTCCATTAGTAGAAGGATAAGGAAGGTATACCTTTTAAATATTTTTTAAAAGGAATATTTAGGGATAAATATTGAGAAGATAAATCATGTGATTTAGATACTAAGGAAGACGAAGAGGGTTCAAAAAACCATTACAGTCCTTTCTAATATATAAAAAAATGAAATTTTTTAAAGGATAATGTGGCCATATATATTAAGATCATGAATTTTAATGAAGGTGGGAATTTTTTATGCTACTATCCAAAGGATAAGATTTTTTATTCCGAGTCTAAATAATAAGATAATAATTATAATAACTAGAATTTGAAGAAACATAAGAATTTTTTTTTCTAGAAAGAATAATAATTTGTTTAGTTGATGAGGGAATGATGATTCATTATCTAGAAATTAATATGAGGGTGAATTAAAATTACTAGATTTTGTTAAAAGATAAAGTGCATCATCAATTAGTGATGAAGAAGAAGAATATAGAACATAACTGGATTGGGTTTTGAATGAAAAATTGTATGTAGTATTAAACCCCAGGATTTTATAGTACGTTATCTCTTTAATGTAATTCAATAGGTTGCACCACATGCAACACTAAGTTTGAGCGCACCATGACATACCAATCTAACCGTTCAAAAAGCGGTTATAAATATTGATAACTGTATTTTTAATTTTATACACTCCATATAATTTTTACATCCATATTATGACATAATATAAGAAAGAATTCAATTTTTAGATAAAAGAAGTATTTTTCAAAGAATTAAATTTTCCACCTTTTAATAGAGAACCCATTTTAAATCCAAAATTTGACACTTTTACATATTCAATTTGGAAAAATAAACTTCTTCTTTAGAAGCAGGACATAAAAATTTAGTTTAGATAAATTTTGGGTGTTTTTCTGATAACATTCATACTGTGATGAATAGTCAAAAATACTAAATTTTAATTGAGAAATTTTTTTTAATAAATATAATTTATAGAGTTAAATTATATATTTGTGTGGTTTTAATGTATAATTAGATTCTAGTTTTACCATTTAATCCAATTTTGTTCATTGTAAGTAATTTTAATTTTTAATTAGACATAATCACATTTCAATCTTTTGGTAGTTTTTACTTCTTAAAAACCCACTTTTTGGTTTTGAAAACAAAAATTAATTTTAAATTAATTTGTAAAACATCTGTCTTTTGAATTTTTAAAAATGGATTCCATATTTGGAATCAGGAGGTCCAAATTCCGTAATTTGATAAATTTTATTTTTATAAATTATGAATATCATCTTTAGTAAATATTTTATTTACCATGGTTAGTGGGTAAATCTGGTAAAAAGGGTAAAAAATAATATCATAATAATATTAAATTACCCCAATACGTGGCCTAACCCTATTGGGTGATACATTTCAGACCATGTTCATACTTGGGTATATTTTAGGTCCCCAGGGAGCCACTTGTTAGTGAAAATTACACTTTATAAAAATTAATTTAAGGATAAGGAAAATGTAACATAAACATATTATTTCATAAAAAAAATTTATATTAGGTTATATAAATGATCTATTTGACTATAAATATTACTTGGAAATATAAAAATATTTCATAAATTATGGTATTTTATTTATAATTATTATATATTAAATAGTTAAAATTATTTATGACACAATAATGATGCAACATTTTCCTTATTAATGAAAGAATATAATAAATGGTATTATAAATATAAAAATAAATGTAAATTGAACCTTTTTATTCCATACAAGAATTTTATAGGTTAATATGAAAATTTAGGGATGATTCAACGTATTTTTGATAAGTAATAATGTTTTTATGACTTTAACCAAAACCAAATACTAAATATTTTGAAAATTGACATAAATGAGTTTTAAAAAAAAATACAATTTTATTAAATGATATCATTTTACTAAAAATATAAGGTTATGAAAAAGATATTAAATAATGTTATATATTTTATTAATTAACCACTTGAGGTTCCCTTCGTAATTTTTATTATGTTTATTAACTATATAGTGAAATAATATAACAAGACATGATAAAAGTTAAACTATTTAACTAAGAGTTAAATATAAATTATAAGTTTATTATAGTGACCTAAAGTCCTCTAAAACCGATTGGTTGGGAAGTTTTAAACCGATCCCCACCTTAGCCTCAAAATAAATCAATTTGTATCTATTATAAACCGAAAGTTATTTTATAATAAAATAATATTTTAAGGTTTTCCTAAAGTGCCCCTCACCTCTCTTATAAAAGGGAACCTTTTGTTCTCTTAAATTCACACATCCTAAGCCATTTTACTTCTAAAAACCCTGAACAAATCTCATTAAAAATTCACTCAATTAATCTTAGAGATATTAAATTGAGAATAATGCTAATCTATGGAGCCCTTTTGTTCAAATCAAAAGGAAACACCCGGAGAAGAGGTAATTATTTTATATTCTCTTTCAACGTTCTTTTTTTATTCTACTTCCTCTTTTTTTGTTCATACCATAATAAAATAATACCTCTAGTAACTTTTACATTATGATATGTCATTATAAATATGGTACAACCATATTCATTATTCTACCCATCCTATGAATGAAAAAGACACCATACATGTGTACATACGACTTACCGTCACCACATCATCGTGTAGTTTGTTATTCAACACTAAATTATTTGAATGAGTATAATAATGAGTATAATTAATTTAAGTAATGAATATAACATGGTAATTATTCTTTATAGGTAATATATCATCCAATTACACATCATCTCAACATCAATAGAATGATATTGTCGCTCGTGCGCACGTACGACTTAACGTCTCTTTGACGCAATGAGATTTATCTTCAACGATCACCCTTCTAGAATTTTTATAAATATATATATATTGATTAATTTTGGGGTATATAAAATAATATTGATACATGAATAATATATATTTATGTACATAAACATATGTGCTTTACTTACATCCATAATATATGATAAGAAAACAGAAGCAATGTTCATGCATACGTACGGACTACCATCTCCATAAACAATGCTTCCATTTCATATATCTAAATATTATAAATATTTATATCCTAGATATATATGATATATAAATCATGTTTTATATTCTTTAATTATTTAAATCATTATCTGTGTGATATGATCAAGAATAACATGTTAAAACATGTATGATAAAGAAAGTGATTATTACCCAAAATGTTATTTTAACATGGAAAGTATTATTAAATGGGTAGTATAAGGTCATAAATGGATCAAGGATGATATAATAAATTTGAATATGGTTCTGGTATAATTTAATTACATAATATGGTCATTATATAGGAGGTTAAACATACCCTTGACCAAAGGAAAGTATACGGTAAGGGTTAATTTCTCAATCTCACTGTTATCTGAGATTGTTTATGTGTATGTTTTTACTGGGACACATTTATTATACATGTCTATATTTCATAAAATAGTTTTCAAACGGATTATTATTATGGTACTTTTTAACTGTAAAATCATTTTCATTTGTTTAAACATTTATTCTTCAAAATCATTCTCATTAATGTCCATGTTTTCAAATTGGTTTTTGGGATTTATTTATATGGACATAAAAGTTTTAAAATGTTAATTTATTTAAAATTTTTCAAATTTGATTAGTTATGATATGTTGGACTATGGAGGTGATATTTTTATACCATTCATGGTTTATGGTTAAAGTGTCGACATTTCGTATGCTAATTTTAATACGAATTTATATGTTTTGTTTCACCTTTTTCATATGATGAATGTATTGGACATAGTAAGTGATGGGCAGGGCCCTCTATAACCACTTGATGTATCGGTAGGTCTCATTAGAGAAATTAGCGACTTGGAACAAGGTCTTGAATTATTTTTATTTGTAGTCTTGGAACTAGGCGTTGACTATGTGGTTATGATGTCCGACATTATACAGTACCTCATTATGAAATTTTTTATTACATGTGATTATTCGACTAGAATAATATCCACATGCATGTTTATATGGTAATGTTTGATTTATTTTTTCCATATTATGTTCATGTTTATGTTTAAAATGTTTTTTTACTACACATCTTTCCTTAAAAGTTTATTGCTTCCACTAAATTATTTACCCTTACTGAGCATCTGAGCTCACACCTTTCTAATGTTTTGTTTTCACAGGATATGAAGAAGTATATTATGATTAACCTGTAGGGATAGACTAAAGGATACGAGTGTATTTAAAGGGGACACAATGTTTTTTTATTTCAAGATGTAATGTAAAAATTATGTTTGTTTCCAGTACTTCTAATGCTACTAAACTAATCGGTCATTATAGACTTGATCTATTGTGAACATGCCAATGTTATGTAATAATTAACCGACTCTAGGTAACTTGTGTTGGGGAGTTACAGTTGGTATCAGAGGAAGTTTATAAATAACCTTTGATAGTGTAATGTAATTTTCATGTATGTAATATATTTTCCAAGACTACTAAACTGACCGGTCCTTCAAGACTTGATTGTTTGTAATCATGCCAAGGTATTAAAATAATGCACCCGCTCTAGGATTATGGGGTCAGGGTGTTACAGTTGGTATTAGAGGAAGTTTAGCAATAACCTTGGAAGCTATATTTAGATAAAATCTGATTAGGAAACATTACCCTAAGTTAGAATTTGTGGATTAGTATAGAAGAAAATCCAAAACAATGGTAATATAGATAATATTAGGGTTTTCCAAAAAAATATATCCCTGTCTAGGTACTATAAGTGGATGTGGTTCAGGAATAGATGTACCTAGGAGTGAACACTCTGACAATGAGTTTTGGGCTTGACCCGGGGTATCCTGGTACAGGACAATGGCCCTTACTGCGTACCTGATTTGACACTCCTGGGGGATATTCTTAGTATAATTCACATTTTCTTTTAAAACAATTATGAAGAATTTATGAGTAAATATGTCAGGAAAGAAACCATTTTTAATATTATGAGACTAGATGTGTTAATATATTCAATTAATATTGAGAATTTTCCTAGTTTTTGGATTATACATTATGATATGATCTAACCACGTGTATGTCGTCATTTAGAAATGGATCCCAATTGAAGGAATGAGAACTCCAGCAATGCGCATGATCCAAAGAGTAATAAGGTTCATATATTTCATGGTCTTAATCCAAAATTTAGAAAGGAAGTCATCTCCCATGTATTCTCATCATATTAATAAATAGTATCATGTTTTATAAGATTAGTAACGAATTCCTTGAGTCCAATGGAATTGAAGGGATTTAAGAGAAGAAAAGGATAACCGTGAAAAATATGGATAAAGGGAATAAAGAAAAGAAGGCTTTTCCCACATGTGATAACTATGAAATGAATTACCTTGGTAAATGATTGAAGGTAATGTGAGTTTGTTATATGTTGGGGGAAAAAAGACACCATGTTCATGATTTCAAGGGTAAGAAAATGGTTTTACATGTACAATGCTTCATCTGCAAGGAGTTGGGACACTATGAGAGTCAATGTCCAAATCATCAAAGTATACCCCAAATGATGTTATTGGATAATAATCAAGTTATGATACTACAACAGATGAAGAGGAATAATTAGTGTTCTTATATTTTTTATTAATTAATTATGTCATTTGAGTGTTGTATCACTAAGGCACTGGTTATATTAATTATAGAAATAAATAAGGACATTATTTTAGTACTATTTCATTAGGGATTTGAGGTTGTGTGGTACCATAATAAGTGAGTCAATAGCAAGTTTGTAATTTTGGAAAATATACGATTGAGGGAAAGATAAACCTTAAAATAGTCCTGATGCTAAGGTAATGATTTTAGAATAAGAGATGATTGATTTGGATAAATTATATTGGATATTCTTGACTGCCTTGGAACTAAATAACTGTTTGTTGGAGATTAAAAAATTTTTGGATTTAAGAAGTATATCAAGTATTCTATAAGGAATAAGGGAGAATGAACATATTCAATAAGGTTTTATGGTAGTTCAAGATATTACCAATTTTTAATAGAATACATGTTGAAGGTATTCACATGTTATTATGTGATAAAATAGATATTCATTACATTATGTTGAGCTTCCTTATAAAATTTTTGGACTGTGAGTTTTGAAATAAGTATTTTGGATAAGTCTAAAGGTTGGAATGGATTATGTTAGACATTGGATACTATTGTTTAAAGTTAAAACATTTCTTATGATTTTTTTTATTGTTATAAAAATGACAACCCAGAGGTTGAGTGACAACCCATCGCATCGAAATAGGCTGTAAGACTTGAACCCACAACCGAAGGGCGAAAAGTGTGCATCACCTACCACTGGGCTATGCGATTTCATAGTTTTTATAATGTAGTTTTGTTTTTAAAATGGTCAGACATATGAATTATAAATTCATTTTTTTGGGAACCCTATTCAATTAGGATAAATATAATATTTTTGAGTTATATTATCTTTTTGAGTGATAGATGAGTTTTTTTGTATAAACTTGTTAAAGGATAGAACTATACTTGTCAAGTAATATTTTTTCCCTTAAACATTAGGGAAAGGATACGATAACAAAAAATGTGTTCTCTTAACACCTTATGTTTTGTTGAACCAATGATATTTTAAATCATCATAGATTTATGGCTCGGAGGCCCTCAAGTTTGAATTTTTTGTTCACTTGTTTATGATTGAGGACCTCAATAAATCCCTATAAATATTTACATTTTCCTCTAATTATGTGTATATAATTTCCACCAATTTTCTCCTATTTGAAACCCTAATTTGGTGGTGACTTTTTCATTTTCCTTTCCCTTTTATTAAGACTAAATTTTATTAACCCTATTTTTGATGTGGGTTTTCCACAAAGGTATTTTCAATTTTCTACATTTAATTTTCAAAGAACAATTTCAAATTATGAGGATGCATTTTTTTAAAGGATGGGAGAATGTAACACACAAGGAATTCATAGTACATTATCTCTTTAAAGAAATTCAATAACTTTCACCACACGCAACACTGAGTTCCAGCGCACCACAACTTACCAAACAAGCCATTCAAAAAGCAGTTATGAATATTATTAACTTCATTTTGAATTTTATATACTAAATATAGTTTTAAAATCCATATTATGACATAATAAAAAATCAAATTCAATTTTTCAAATAAAAGAAGTATTTTTTAAGAAAATGAAATTTTATCACATTTTAATTGAGAACTCTATTTAAATCCAATATTTTACACTTTTATATAATAAATTTAACAAAATATACTTCTTATTTAGAATAGGGACATAAAAATTTCGTTTAGATAAATTTTTTATATTTTTATGATAACTTTCATAATTTGATGAATAGTGTAAAATACTAAATTTTAATTGAAAACAACTTTTTTAATGAAAAATAATTTAATGTGATAAATTATACATTTATGTGGTTTTAAAGTATAATTAGATTATATTTTTCTCATTTAATTAAATTTTTTTCAATGGAAGTAATTTCACTTTTTAATTAGACATAAACACATGTCAATATTTTAGTAGTTTTTACTTCTTAAAAACCAGCTTTTTGGTTTTGACAATAGGAATTAGTTTTAAATTAATTTCTTCAAATTATTATTTTTTTAATTTTTAAAAATGGATTACATATTTGGAATCAGGAGGTCAAAATTTTGTAAATAGGAAACTTTTATTTTTAGACATTATAAATATTAACATCAGTAAATATTTTATTAACCTTGGTTAGAGTGTAAATCTGGTAAATAAGGGTAAAAAATAATATTATAATAATACAAAATTACTCTAACACATGTCTTAACCCTATTTTAGGATACATGTCTGACCATGGGAATCCGTGGGTTGATTTTGGGACCCAATAGAGCCACGTGTAAGTGAAAATGAAACTTTATACAAATTAATTTAAAGATAAGGAAAATGTAACATAAAAATATCTCTTTTTATAAATTTTTTTTATATGAGGTTATATAATTTATCTATTAGACTATAAATATTGATAATAAATCTTAAAATATTTCATACATCATGATATTTTATTTATAAATTTTAGACATTAAATCGTTTAATTTATTTATGACATAATAATGATGCAGTATTTTATTTATTAATGAAAGAATGAAATAAATGATATTGTAAATATTAAAATAAATGTAAATTGAAAATTTTTATGAAGTAAAATAATTTTATAGGTGAATATGACTTTTTAAGGATGATTAAATGTATTTTTTTCAAACAAATAATGTTTTTATGACTTTCACAAAAACCAAATACAAAATAGTGTAAAATTGACATAAATGTGTTTTAAAAGAATACTATTTTATTAAATGATATAATATTCTTAAAAATAAATGGTTCGGTAAAATAACATAAATAATTATATATATGTCATTAAGTAACCAATTTAGGTTATATTTGAAGTTTATTGTATGTTTATTAACCATATAGTGTAATAATACAAGAAGACATGGTAAAAGTTAAAAAATTTAACTAAGAGTTAAATCTAGAAGATAAGGTTAATATGGTGACCTAAAATTGTATAAAACATAATTTTTGAGAGGTTATCAACCCATCCTCACCTTATCCTTGAAATAAATATATTATATTTCAAGGTTATTCTAAAGTGCACCTCATCTCTCTAATAAAAGGGCACATCCCCTTCTCTTAAATTCCCACCTCTAAAGCCATTTGGATCATAAAACAGCTGAAAAAATATCCTTCAAACCTCACTCACATAAAATTAGAGACCTTACCTTGGGAATAAATCTAACTTAAGGAGGCCTTTTTTTCAAATCAAAAGGAATCACCCGAAGAATTGATAATTATTTTATCACCTCTTTCAAAGTTCATTCCTTCTTCTAATTCCTCTTTCTTTGTTGTTAACATACTAAAATAATAACTCTAGTATGTTATATATTCTGATATGTGATTATAAATATTTTACAACCATATTCATTATTCTATACATCCTATGAATGACAAAGTCACCATATGTGCATACGTATGACTTACTATCTCCACATCGTGGTACAGTTTGTTATTCAACACTACACTATTTGGATGGGTATAATAATTAGTATAATTAATTTAAATAATGAATATAATATGGTAATTATTCTTTATATATAATATACCATCCAATTAAACATAATATCATCATCAATAGGATGTTATTTTTGCTCGTGCGTATGTATGGCTTACTGTCTCTACGACGTGATGAGATTCATCTTCAACAATCACCCTTCAAGAATTTTTATAAAAATATATATTTTGAATAATTATGAGGTATATGAAATAATATTGATACTGGAATAATATATATTTATGTATATAAATATATTTTGTTCACTTACTTCTATAATATACTATAAGAAAATGGAAAAAACGTTCTTGTGTACGTACAGACTACCGTCTCCATGAACGGTATTTCAATTTCATATATCTATATGTTATACATATTTATATTATGAATATATATGATATATAAATCATGTTTTTTATTATGGAATTATTTAAATCATGATATCAGTGATACAATCAAGAATAACAAGTTAAAACACATATGATAAAGAAAGCGATTATCACCCAAAATGATATTTTAACATGGAAATTATTATTAAATGGGTAGTATAAGGTTAGAAATGTATCATGTTTTATTTCATAAATATAAATATGGTTATGGTATAATTTAATAACATTCTATGGTCATTATACAGGTGGTTAACATACCCTTGACCAAAGGAACGTATAAGGTAAGGGTTAATTTCTGAATCTCATTATTATCTGAGATTGTTTATGTGTATGTTTCTAATGGGACTTAATTATTATCCATGTACATGCTTCATAAAATAGTTTTAAAAAGGATTATTTTTAAGGGAAATTTTAACTAAAACAACATTTTAAATGGTTTTATTATTTATTCTTCTAAGTCATTCTCATTAATGCCTATATTTTCAAAATGGTTTTAGGGTTTTGTTTATATGAACATGAATGTTTTAAAATGTTAATTCCATTAAAAAATTTCAAATTGGTATGAGAAAAATTGATTGAAAAATGTATTTTAAATGTATACCTTTCTAAATTGTGTGACTTTTTAAAGATTTAATGATAAAGTAATATTTCTCTCAAAGAGTTTTACTTATCATTTTCAACTATGTCAACATCATTTACTAGATATTATTCTTCATTATGGTTGATTAATTATAATTAAATATTCCATATTGTATTGAATGAGTTATGATATGTTTGACTATGGATGTGATATTTTTATACCATTCATGGTTTATGCTCAAAGTATTGACATTTATTATGCTAGTTTTAATACAAATGTTTATGTTATGTTCCAATATTTTCATATGAAGAATGAATTGGAATAAGTAGGTGATGAGAGTGGCATGCTATATCCCCATGATGCATTGGTAGGTCTTAGGAGAAAAATTAGTGCCTTAAAACAAGGCCTTGAAAAAAAATTTATTTGTAGTCTTGGTATGATGCCTTCACTATGTAGTTATGATGACCTGCGTTGTGCATTCCCTCATTGTGAAATTAGTTATTACATGCGGTTATTCAAATAGAAGAATATCCATGTGAATGTTTATATGGTAATGTTTGATTTATTTTTGATATATTATTCTCATGTTTATATTTAAAAGGCTATTGTGTTTATTACACATCTTTCTTTAAAAGTTTATAGGTTCTGCTAAATTATTTACCCTTATTTAGCATCTGAGCTCACCCCTATATTATATTTTGTTTTCTTAGGATTCCAAGAAGTTTATTATTAATCATATATAGGGTTATACAATGTGATTAATTATGTTATCAAAAGATTATTTATGTTCTGTTTTATGTTAGAATGTTTAATGTAGTGTTCATGTATATAATCTATTTTCCAAGACTGCTAAACTGATCAGTCCTTCAGGACATGATTCATTGTAATCATTTCAATGTATGAAAATAATGCTCTAGCTCCGGGCTCCTAGGTTCAGGGCGTTACATGTAGATCTTGAGAAAATTATAAAAATCAAGAAGGAGAAGAAAAATATGAAAAAATGAGCTAAAGATATAAAATTTGAGAGTGGAAGAGTATCAAAAATTATGGGAAACACCTTAATGATATTATAAAATTTAATGTGAAATTATTATAGATAAAAAAGATTTTTAAATCTCATAATGAAACCCCTACCGAATTAGAGTAGCATAACTAGAAAGAAAGAAAAACTACTAAGGAAAATAAGATGGATAAATTAAATATGGATGAATTTGAGAAGACGATAAGATATGTAATGTAAAAAATGGATGAGAAATATGAATAGCTATCTGATACATAATCATTGCATCTTACATCGTAAAATTAGTTAGAGAATATTAGAAAAGTCTCTACCAAATTAGTTGATTCTAAAGGTCAATCTTCACAAGATGGTGAAAAAATAGCCCACAGGTGCATGTTGATTATATTCCCATGAAATCTAAATATACATCTACCTTTACTATAAATATAGGTTCAGAAGAAATGAATGAATCATCTTGTACGAATAATATTATTGTGAAATTATATTCTATAAAGAATTAATGTAATTATTTTATAATATTTCCCCCTGAACAAATATATCCATAGAATGTAGATAGGTAACAACAATAAAATTATGAGAAAAAAATACTCTCTATATAAAATATTATAATTTAGAGGTCACTGATGGTTTTTTGGAGAATATGGTATCAAATAATACTCATGATGGTAAAATATGTATATACTAGGAAAGAGGAATGAATCAAGGGGGTGCTATGACAAGTATATTAGAATTTTTTTTCAAATAAATAAATATAAGGGTGAAAATAACGTTAAGAAGAGTAAGAATGATATTGTTTCAAATGAGGCATGAGAAATACTCAAGAAATTTATACATGGAATGAAATTGTTCTTATTATTATTTTTGGTGAAATATCTATGGAAAAATATATAGAGGAAGTACAAAATACATTTAATAAAAATGGGTTGAGACATAAATCATAATCTGAAAATAATTTTGATGATAAGATATCTACATAAGGTGGTTTGAAGATTAAAATGAAATGTATGAGGTGTTAACAAGACTTGAATAGTACTATAGATTGTAATACGATCTTACAAACCTAAGAATAAATAATAAAAATTATTTTTCAAAATCAAGGGTATTAAGATATTTTAAAAACTAAAAATAATATTACAACTTCATATAAGAAGCCATCGAGTGTAACATATATTTTAGGATGGAATCTCGGGAGCTCTCTGTGGCTTTCTTTTTGGGGCATCTAGGTTTCACCTACAACAAATTAGATCTAAATAATGAATATTTTTATATATCCCTCTCCACGGCGGGTTTCGATCCAAAATGGGAGACAATATTCGATGGATGTGAAAGCACGATGCCAGAAAATCACACTCTTCTGAGTCAAAACCCCAAAGTGATATGCTTCCTTGAATCTATCAAGGGCTCATATCTATACAAGAATAACTCGATAAAGACTTATCTTTGCAAGAAATTAGAAGATGGATGCTATGCGGTTGAAGCCGATCCTGAAAAATTACAACAACACACTCAAATTTGTAATTTTTCAGTCATGGGCTGTATTTCTTATGTTAAAGGCGACAAACCATGGGTGACCATGGATCTTAAGACACACATTTCACATATTTTAGGTATCACAAATAGGATGCTTGAACCAATCAGATGAGGTTTCATATCCTACTATGCTCGTAGGAGGAGCTTGATCGCGTCTGGAAGCATGGAAATGTCCTGCTTAAACATGGTATATTCAGACTCTCTGAATGGGATTTCACATTTAATCCTCATACCCACAGGAACACGATGGCCCAAATCTAGGTAAGAATCCATGGTATCAATTTGTTTTTCTGGAATCCCAAATTTCTAAAAGACATCTCCTTCTACATTGGAACCCCATTGTAAATTTATCAACGAATGTTAAACGTAGAGCTCGAGCTATATGTAAGGGTCATTGGGGAAGTCGATCTGAAAAATAAGCCTCTATATGTGGTTATTTCCAATGAAAATGACTACAAAGATGAAATCCTCTTTGAGTATGAGCGCAAGCCTCCCTTATGAAAACTTTTAAAAAAAGTTGGTCATTCTCTACTGAATTGTAGAGTACTAAAGGGTCAGGTTAAAAGCCAAGAAGTGCGATAAAAAGATGAATACTGGACTCAAGTAAGAAGAAAGAAAAATGATAAATCCTATACCTTTGAGAAACCCAAACGCTTTAAGATGAAAAATGAGAAATGGGTAAAAAATACAATGCATTTGGGTGAGCCTTCGATTTCTACGTGGGTCAATTTGGTTGAGGAATAGGAGAACATCAATTCTGATGAAAGTATATTTTGAAGATATTTGGAAAATGGGGATCTATGTATATGAGCAGTCGCATGAAATTGTTATTGTGCATGTCTCATGTCAACACAACTCTATAGCTGATGGACAATAGGCTGCAACATTTTTTTGTCCCGCACAAGGGGAAGGATATTAACACATTGACAATACTTGAAGGCCCTATAGTATTCCTTGATAAGGCATATGGTGGTGCTTCCTATAGTTCCTTAAATGATAATGGGAGTGGTAGTAGTGAGGTTCTAGAAATCATGATGGAAGATGGACATTCCTTTGAGATACCTATAGGTATGGTTACACTGGATTCTTCATGTAGGTGGCACTAACAATCCTATTTCCAGTATTTCTAATGACATTATAGTTGGAGTGGACTCACACCTCATTGACAAGGTCATCCCAATGTCTAATACTGAAATGACTCCACCGAAAAATGACATAGTATCAGGTGAATCTTCTGTGGTAGTGGGCTCTCTAGATATTTCCCTGACTACTGTTTTTTCATTCAAACATGAAAATGAAAAAGATTCTCTTCTGGATCCAATGGTTATCCCAACACCATCACCTTTTAATGGGAAATCCTTAAAAAAAATCAAAATATAGATAAGGCTGTATCATCAATTTTATCTATTGTTTCCTCTACGAGTGAACAAGAAAAGAAATATTTCCCAACTCCCTCTCAAATTCCCAGAAGATCAATGAAGAAGAAAGGCTCAGGTGGCATAAAAAAAGGGATATCTAACTCCAAACAAAGGTTTTCATGAATGTTTTATTTTGGAAATCTCAGGTTATTAATAAATCAGACACTCATATTATTATTAAGAGATTCCTTTTTACTCACCAACCTAAAATTTTTTCTATAGTTGAGCCAAAGAATAACTTTTCTTTGAAATATTTACATATGTGCTCTAATGGATATAAATTTCTTAGTAGCCGCAAGGAAGGACATGCTACTGAATCTCTATAGTTTTTTTATCATTCATATTTGCAGTCTGTTAGTCTTTTGAAATTCATTGAGCATAAGTTTACCTATGATTTTTATTATGATGGTTTACAATCTTATTAAACTATGATCTATACTAATAATAGATACCAAGATCGAATACCCCTTTGGAATGATCTTAATATCCAAGAAAACTTTATATAGGATCCCTAGTTTGTGACTGGAGATTTCAATGCTATTCTTACCCTTAGTGAAAAAATTGGACCGTCCCTCTCTTCTATCTCCTCAAGAGAATTCAAATTTAATACTGAGTATTGTAATCTTTTGGAAATCAATCTCATGGGAGCTAAGATCACTTTTCATAGAAGATACCAAAATAGGGTAGTGCCTAGAAAACTAGATAGGGATTTACCCAATATATATGGCTTCGATAAATGTGACTCTATATCGAGTATTACCTTACCTATGATCAACTCTGAACATCATCCTATTCTAATCATCCACATTAAAAGAAATTAAAAATGATCTCATCCTTTTAAATTTAATAATGCATGGACTGAGGATCCTGAATGTACAAGCACTATTAAAACCTTGGGATGGCATGAGCCAAAACAATGATGCTTTTGATTATATTACTAAACATAAGCTCTTTAAGCAGTGTCTGAATGGTTGGTGTAGTTCCAAATCTAAATAGCTTGATAAGGACATCTCCTCCATGGAGAATGACCTCATCCAATTGGAAAACTCTAATACTTTCTCTGATTTTTCATCATATCCTCAACTAGAAATTACTACCTCTTTTAAAGTCAACACTCTTCTAAAACATAAAGACACCATGAAAAAGAAAATTTTCAAAACCAAATGTCTTTCAGATGGTGACATGAAGTAAATGTTCTACAATTATCTCCAAAGAATTCTAAAGGCCAACATGCCTCTTTCTCTTCTTAGAAATGAGGACACCATTCTTGACTCTAAGGAGGATATTTAAAATCATTTTGTCTTGTTATTTTATAATTTTTTCAATGTTATGGATGTTTGCAAAGATATTCTACCTAATATCATACCGAATATGGTGACTGTGGAAGACAATGAATTCCTTTTAAGAATCCCACTGGATCATGAAATCAGGGATACTATTTTTATCCTCAACCCTGATAGTGCCCCGGGAGATGATGGTTTAAACAATGGTTTCTTTCAAACATTACTAAGAGATAATTCATTTAGATGTTTGAAAACTTGTCAAAACTTTTTTCGTCAATGGTTTCCTCCCTTACAAGATAAATTCCCAGTTCCTTACTCTTATTCCTAAGTTGGGAAATGCCTCTGAAATTCATCTTTTCGTCCCTATTTCTCTTATTAATACTATTTATAAAATTATCTCTAAACTCCTTATTAATAGACATACTGACATTTGCAATATAATTGTTTCTTGGATCCAATTTGGTTTTATCAATGGTGGGTCTATTCAAGATTGCATTTTTCTTGCATTAGAATCCACTAATATCTTAATCAAAGTCACTAGAAGAGGTAGTGTTTCTATTAAAATTGACATTAGAAAATATTTAGATATAATGGATTGGAGTTTCATTATCAAGGTTGTCAAAAACATTGTGTTCAATGAATATTTCACTGGTATGATCAGTTATTTATTCAAATCGACATCCATCATCGTCCTTGTCAATGGTATGCCTAAAGGCTTCTTTAAATGCACCAAGGGAATTGGGAAATGTGATCCTCTTTCTTCTATTATCTTTGTATTACTGAAGATTATATTAGCAGACTTCTCACTAGACTTGTGGATAAAAAAAATAAACCTATTCAGGTCTATAGAAATTTATATGTTCCCACACATCTTTTATATACAGATGACATTATTTTATTATTTCAAGGAGCTAAAAGGAATCCAAAACCTTACAAATTCCCTGTCTCACTTTGAAGAAATATTTGGGTAGTCTATCATCTAGAAAAAATCATGTGTGTTCTTTGCGAAGAACTTTTCTTCTAACAGAAAAAGAAACATAAAAAATTAATTAGGTATGGAAGAAGGTTACATCCCCTATACTTATCTTAGGGTTCCTATCTTTTGGGGAAGACCTAAATCCAATTACATCTCCAAAATTTTTGACAAGATAACCAATCAACTCACTTCTTAGAAAGGTAAATCTCTCTCTTTATATGGTAGAATTTGTCTTGTAAAATCTACAATTGTCTCCAAAATGGTCTACTCAATGATGGTTTACAAGTGGATTACGATCTTCCTTAAGAAACTAAATTTTTACATTAAAAATTTTGTTTGGGTCGGTAGTACGATTGAACAGAAGCTTGGGACCATTCCTTGGGTCACCTATTGTAAGCCCTTGGACAAGGGTGTTCTTGGGATAAAAAATATTAAATTATTTAATGAATCTATTTAAGAGATGATGACTTGGTGGTTGATTATTAATAACTCTAATTCCACGGCTTTTATAAAAAAAAGATTCATATCTAAACTTAAGAATGGCCATTTGAGCTACATTAATTCTTCTATCTAGCCGTCCATTAGGAAATCCTTAACCAACATTATGAACAACTATACATGGATGGTCAGTACTAATTCCTCTATGAAATTTCAGTTTGATAACTGGACTGGTGTGCCTTTAATCTCCATGATTCCTTCCACTACTCCTCCCATCAATATCAACTCCACTATTAGGGATGTTTTTAATTCCTATGACATTATTCTTCCTAATAGAATCAATCATGTTATTGAAAACAGTCAATTTTATAACTCTGACGATTCCCTGATCTTGGAACCTACTAACAATGGTGTTCTAGATTCAAAAAGATTTTACCTTAACAATTTTGTAAATTCTAACTCGGTTCTATGTTGGTTGAAAGATTTTAGTAAACCTTGGATTAATCCCTCAATACTTACTCAAATTTGGCGTATTGCTTATAACACTATCCCTACTAAATCTTGCCTACAATTTTTTGGGATTTATCTTTATTCTTGATGTCACATGTGCAATCAAGATAGAGAGGATGATAATCATTTGTTTCTATCTTGTTCTATAGATATAGCTCTTTGGAATTAAATTATTTACATTTTTTGTTTGTAGATGGTTAATTTTTGACTCTATCAGCTCTCAATTGCAGTGTTGTGTTAAATACAAATCTTCTCCACTAATTAAGAATATTTTTCTGACTGGAGTGTCTGAACCCATTTATGTGATCTATTATGATAGAAATAACATTACTTATAATAAATTCTCATACAGGATCAATGTAGGTAAGAAACAGATCCTCATGGCCACTCGGGACGTTGCCTCAATTCATAAAGCGTACTGTGACAACACTGTTGGTGACATTGAGATCCTTCACTAACATCAGATGGCTGGTTCCTATAGGCCAACGAGACGTACATTTGAGATTTTCGGGAAATCTCTACTTCCAAGATGTATCAAAGTGAATGTGGATGGTGATTCCAAAGGAAACACAAGACCTGCTAGATGTGGATCCATTTTCAGAGACTATCTTTTTAGGTGTCATGGTTGCTTCTTTGAAAAATGTGGTATGGTATCATCTCTGGAAGCAGAAATGATGGAGGTTATACATGTCGTGGACCAGGCCAAACAAAAATGTTGCAATAATATTTTGACTGAAAGTTATTGAACAACAATTGTCTAAGCTATTTGGAAGGGGTGTTGCATCTTTCCTGGCCACTTACTTCCCGTTGGATGAATTGCCTTGCTTTGTGCTCGGATATAAACTACAATGACACTCATGGATTTCGTGAAGCGAACATCGTTGCTGATGGTATTTCCAACAAGGGGGGCAATAAGGACATTACATGGGTGAATGACTTTCCAAGTGATTTTATCTCTTTTTATGATAAAGATTGTAATAAATTTCTGTATTTCAGACTCTCGTAACCTATTTATTTTTCAAAAAATTGTGCCTTGGTCTTTGATTGAGGCAAAAAACTTAATAAAAAACATCATATAAAGTCTCAAAAAATGAGAATAAATCCACAAATATATTTGTGAATGATGATCACAAGGAATAATGTATATCCCATACCAAATATAATAAGAATAAAAAGATGTATTGATTGAGATAAAACTCTCCGTTTTAATATTAATTGTTAGGAACACTGAGGTTCCGCTTTATTCCCATTATTATTATTTATTTAAACCAACTTACCGGTAATTGAAGGATAATAATTAGAGTAGTTCGCTACATTATTTATTAGTTTTACATTAATAAGTGATATCCATCAAGAAAAATTACAATTATTATGATGAGGGATATGGTGCTATCCATATGGGGGAGTAAATTGGAAATTGAGTTATTACTATCACAAATTACATGGTTGTAACAAAATAATATTACAAGAGGGTTGATTATTTTTTATAATGTTGATATATATGTGAGTTGGGTTTATAAACTCTATTTTTTGGATGTTTTTGTTAATATTATTTGGTTATTTTCTTAAAAATCATACTCAGATTGCCCATGAAATAAATATGATAAAATAAACATGGGGAAATGTATTACATAAATGAACTTTTATGGAAAACAATGACCCATTGATTATATAATATTATTTTATAAATATAGTACACTATTAATTAATTATATTTGTATAATTTAAGGCCCTTTTTTATATATTTAAATGAAAAAAATTCTCCAGTCATTAATATGTATTTTGGAATTTCATATCAAATATGATATGTTTTGATAAACCCTATGCACCCCTTTATATTTGATTGTCAACTTGGGGATAAATAAAATACAAACACATAAAGGGGATGAATAACTGAGAACACATATTGACATAAAATAAGTGTATAAATATAAATAGTAAACAAGGAGTGGTATATTTTTTTCTTAAATTGTGTTGGTTTTATTTTTTATATATATGTGAATATGATTTTTTAGGAGAAGTATATTAAATAAGTTGGAGAGTAGAGTTGTAGCATTATTTAGACAAACAATAAAAATCATATATTTCGTTACTAGTATTGAAAGATTCAAAAATTATTATTACTCAATTCATTTATGATTTGAGTTGAGTTTGATCAAAGGAAGAATATTGAGAAAATTTAGTTACTTTACTATGTTTACCAAATTGAGTTTTCTAGAAGGAGGATATTGAATAATCATGAGGTGATGCTACATTTGTAAAATTATTGATTCATAATGTTTACCTGATCAAATATTGAGTTATAAAGTTGATTATTAGATTATTTGAGATATAAAGTTGACCTATACAAAGTCCAAGTTATAATTATGAGTTGTAAAATGTTTGATTTATAAATTCATGGAGTTGAAGATGTATGGAGACTGATCTATGAGGTTATGATGTTTTTATCTAATAAAGATGATTAGAGAGAGTAATATCTAAGAATTTTTGGGAAAAATAAAACATGGATTACTAAATGGTGTTTTTTTTGAAAACTACTAGATAATGATATTTTGTGAATACATCAGATAAAGCACATCATATGGAGAATCCATTGAGGTATTTCTAGATGAAGATAACTATGAAGAATAATCAATGGATAGTGATATAATGTTTCTTATTTGGGAAAACTTGAGTCCATTAGATAGAGGTTTATGGACAAAAAAATATGAATTAAAGAGTAGTTTCAAGGAAGAATCATATAGAGGTTTGCAGATCTTTACAAAAACAATATAATGTGGAAAAATACGATGATACTGAGATTTGGTTTTATATATTGTAAATCTAGCCAAGATTTTAGGAAGAGTTGAAGAGTTTTTTGATACTCATATATGAGGAAACATTGATGAAGAATGTTGACTTTATTTTTTTAGAGGTTTGGAAGGCGGTGAATTGAAGGGAGATTTGAGTAGGCAATTTAAATTTGTATCCCATGTTTATTCCTTTATTTTTATAGGAAGATAAGAATATAAAAGGAATAGATCCCATTTTTATTTTTTTTCTAATTAAAGTTTTGAGGATGTATTATATGTTGTACATGAGTTACCGACCAAGAATCTATGTAGTTGAAGAAAATGAGATTCTGAGGGAAGAGTTCCGAATGAAAATACTGTAGATAGATAAGTTATAGAAATATATGTTCCAAATTAATAGTGTATCAGAAAAAGGTACACTGGATAGAGGTATACTGGACATGGCCTATTAGATAGAGGTGTATTAGATATAGGTGACCAGAAAATGGATAACTGGACATAGATTCTAGAAGGAATTATATTCATAGATTTATTAGATAGAGGCATAAAAAATGAGGAGTACCAAATACAACATAATAGAAGTGGTATTACGAAATGTATAGTTTATGGAGATGTTTGAATATATCTAGGTATTTAGAGATTATAAAGAGGTATTCATACTTGAATATTTTTTAGAGAGTTTTTGTATATCATTAAAAATATACACATATGTAAATGGGATCCAACTAGCTTATGGAGGTAGACTATTTTAAAAAGAAGATAATTCTACACCATATCTTCACTAAAGAAGGATATTGTGGATGTGGGTATAACCAGATTCCAGAGGATTGTGATTGGGGTGGGGGGTATAACAAATAACTCTAGAATTTTATAAATTTAGGGCATAACTATTTACTAAACCCTATAACCGGAGGGTGAGGTGTACCCAATTTTTGTTGACATTATTATAAAATTGATGTGGGGTGGGGGGGGGGGTATTACCAACATGGAAAAGAGTAGGTAACATTGGATAAACCTTGTAAATATCAGGTGTTGATCCAAATATTTCTATATATTATATATTATATGTGTTTGTGAGATATATTTTATGAGATTGATAACTCGAAAATGTTTTTGAGGTTGAGTTTGGAGAAGAATTCATAAAATACAGTGGTCACCAATTCACCACCTCCACCACTCAGTTCTATTACACTGATCTTGGAACTATATGAATATTTATTCAAGAAATTTTAAGATTCATTCATTAGAATTTTTAAATTTTTACCATGTCTAATGTCACACATATATATAAAAAGTCTTACATAGCTTTATAAAAGTTATACACGTAGTCTAAAAAGACGTAAATTATAGAGAAACCTATCGAATTGAACTAATAATGTAATAATACCAACTTGAAAGTTTATACTGGTGACTCAAAGTCTTATGATTTTTAAGAATGTATTATGGAAATACAATTATTATAAAGTTAGAATCCTGAATAATCTCTTAAATTCTAATTAAGTAACCTAAAAACCGTACATAGATACACCAATGAATTACAATAGAATCGAGAAGTATTAGTATTTTTAAAAAATTGTTTAAAATTATTTCATTTTTTAAATATATCAAAATATGAATGTTTATTCTCAAATAATGAGTCTTAGAACTCATAAGAATTTTTTTATGAAAATAAAAATACATATCAAATATTTTTTCCAAAACTACTAAACTCTAAAGAAACAAAAAATTCCCTCCAATGTTATTCAAAATTATTAAAAAACAATCACCTCAAATATTATATTAAATTTAATGTGAGTTTGAATATGATTTAGGATTTGAAAAAAAATCTAGAATAATAGACCACATACACTTCATTTATTCTTCTCTTCACACCATCTTCTTGAAGAGCTTTAACAATATCATTGAGTTAAAAAATATCGCCCTTTGGATTTTTTTGGAAAAAGGATCCCAAATCACATTAAAACTTAATCCAAATCGAAATGAATCATCATTAACTTATTTCATGCATAATTTTAAATATTAGTGTATAAAATAAGAACATTGACTAATAATACCATGATCTTCATAAAATAGTGATTTCTATATATAACATTAGAAAATTTATCCTCTTAATACCATTTTTAAACAAATTTATCTTTTATTTTCTTTTTGATATCCCTGAAAAAAATATTTGAAATTTCACTTAGTAATATAAACTTCATTGACTAAAGAAGTTAGTAATTGATCAATAAATAAATTTAAAACCAATATTAAATCATATTACTAAACACATTCTGAACAAAACTATTAAAATAGACCAGAAGGACTTACACACCCACATGTTTCCCCTCACAAATTTATACTTTTGTAAACTATATATTAATTAATTCTCCCCCTAATTATGATCTATTGCCATAAGGTTGCACAAATATCAATGGATAACACCCTTGACACAGTTCTCAAACTTCATTAAAACATATGGGTATAAACATAAAAATGATTAAAATATTCATTTCTCCCCTTTTAAAATCCATAAAAAATGAATTAATAATAGGATGAAATGATTCACCATACCTTATCCTTGATTTTAATGTGGTTGAACTCACATAATCAACCTCAAACATTGAAAATTATAACTCTTTAGTGAAAATATCAACTAGTTTCTCCTTTTTAGGAACAAATAGTATATTTAACACGTTTCCTTAGAAACACACTTTGAATAAGTGATACTTTACATCAATGTTATTAGATCATGGATATTAAACCAAATTTCTTGAATTTTTTTTAACAATTTTAAAAACACACAAAAAAAATTATTGGAAATATTAATATAAACTTTAGATCCTCTTACCGAGTTCGTATCCACAACAATTGGGTTATGGCTTGGACTATAACTATATAATTTTTTATCAACTATCAATGTTATAAAACATTGATTCATTAGATGAAAAATGGCACCCTAATAACCAAGGAAGAAAACTACACCTGATGTAGACTTTCTATCATTGACATTTTCTATATAATATACATCTATACAACCAAATTTATCATGTTTTTCATTACAACCTTATTCTATCCTGAAATATATTATGCCTTTAAATTAAATGATAATAATATTACCATAAATTAAATTTTACATTTTTTTAACATTGATACCTCTCAAAAAGTGTAACAACATATTCAATATCATGCTCTGAATCCATATGGAGAAATGATCTTTTAATAATATTTTATAAATATATTTGATCTGATTTATTTCCTTCTAAATCTCTAGATATATGAAATATGGGTGAAAAACATATTTGAATCCTCTATTCAAAACTTACGTAGAATCTCCTAAGCATGCATATCTTGAAAAATATTGGTATAATCTTCCTTATTATATATATGTAAAACTCAAAAATATCGCATCCCACAAAGAATGAACATTTCAAATATCTTGAAAATTTATAAAGAAAATTTGTCACAAAATAATTCTTTATTTCCAGTAAATATAATATCCTGTACATAAATAAAAACTATGGGAGATACTTTTTTTCATCTTTTATGTTATCATTTTTAGTTACACTACCCTTTTTAAGCATTGATTTATTTATGTTGGTATCTAACTTGTAATACCAAGCACTTGGGGTCTATTTCAACCAATGTAAGGCATTATTTAACCTAAAAACATAATTCTCTACTTCTCCAAGAAATAATCCACAATGTTAGTCAATATAATCCTCTTATTCCATGTATACATTAAAAAAGGTAGACTTAAAATTCATTAGAATATCTTTTATTTTGTTTCTGAAATAATATAAAGGATGATTCTAATGATTTCTAGTATATAAAATAGTGTAAATATATTATCAAAATCAATTCCTTCGATTTGATATTATCCATTACAAAATATGTTTCCATATTTTCTCATAAAATCTACCTCTTATTTCAAATTTTTTAGGAATAATCTTTTATTTCCAATAACATTATTGTTTTATATATGTGTACCAAGTACCATATCTCATTCTCCTCTATAATTAATCATTTATAGAATCTATCCACTATTTAACCTTTAAATATTCAACAACACCTATTTTTTTAACATATTAAAGTAGTTTGGTATAACATTCTATCCTCAATGTTATCCTCTTTTGAAATTTTTATCCTTGATCTCCAATTATATTTTGGACCTCCACCAATCTTATCACCCTTGTATGAGATGATCTTGGTTTCTCTTTTTCACTAGAGTTAGATGAATAAAAATTTTCAACTTGTACTACTTCTGAATCATCAAGATTACGTGAAACATCATCCTACTATTTAAACAAAATAGATGCATCTTCAATATTTCTAGAACTGATACACTATGTATATCTTCATTCATTAAATGTTTCATCACTATCACAATAGAAGGATCAATATTTTTCCATTTAAATTTATTATAATAATAGTATCCTCATCCATTTAGATGATAAACGTGGAAGATACACTCAATATATCTTTTTTTAAGAATTAATTTATTTTTGACTTTAACTATGATTATTGGGTCATCTTAATATTGTATGGTACTTAAAACATAGAGATTCTTTATAATAAAACTCATATGGGGACATATATGAATGTTTCCTATATAATTAATTATTATTAATATAAAATACTACTCAAATGAATTATCCCTAAAAATATCAATATATTTCATGTCAATAATAATGGAATTATCTAAATCCACTAAGATTATATTCTTTAATTCAATGACACCCTCTTTCTATGGTCTTTATGCCACACGAAGCTCATATAGAATAAAACGATTCTGAAGGTAAGCTTCAAATTCTCTATTAGTGTAATAATCAACATCATATAACTATATCTTCTTTAAAGAGTATCCAAACTCTTTTTTATAATATATTCTAATACTCTTGAACTTCTTAAAAGGATCTAATTTATGCTTCATGAACATAATATAAGTAATTTTAGTAAACTCATAAATAATGAAAATAATGTAATTATATCTTTGTTTGATTTATTTCTCATGGGACCATATATTTCCGAATGAATAATCTCAAAGGTATGAGATATATGTATCTCAAAACTATGTTTTCAATAATTTAAAATATCACCCTTGTGTAAAGATAATTGTATCCTGTCTTGTTATATAATACTGGAGACCCAACTATAGCAGGAAAACACCATGTCCTAAACTATAATGATGCACACTCAAAAGATACTATTAATTAGTATATTTAAAGATTATTATTCCAAAGTGTTATAATTTTGTTTTAAAAATAATAATTACTTTTTAATTCCAAAAAAATATTGTAGCTTAATATGGGGTTTGGCATTTTTTTTGAAAAACATTTTTTTTGCGCACAAATGTTAAAATTAATTTCCCATATAAATTTTAATATTGAGAGATAAAATTGTTTTTTAGAAATAATATTTAAAAATTATTTAACTATCCAAATATTATTTCTATTAATTGAAAACAAACTACTTAGAATAATGATTAATTACCATGTTAAAAGTAAAATAATTGTTTTCAGAGAATTAATTTTATAAGAGTTATATAATTTTTATCTAAATTAATTCAATTAATATACATTAAAATATAAATCTAATATGATATTTCAACACATTAAAAATGTAAATAAACAATAATTCAATTAAAATTTAATATGAAATAATAATAAAAAACATGTAATAAATAAAATATATTTTTCTATAAAAACATTTTTTACTAAATAATATGTTTTAATTTGAACATTAATTTTATCATACATAGAAATTAAATTATGTTAAATATATCCCAAACATGAATTCATGTTTTAAAAATTTGGTAATAAGTTTCATCTTATATATATTTTTTAAATAAAATATTTAACATTGTTAATTTTTAATAATGATATATAAGGGTAAATTGGTAAAATGGGGTATCTCAAATTTTAAACAAATCAAAGGACATGTGAAGATTCTAAAAATCCTTATTTGGTATGAAATTCATACCCATATGTATCACATACCATTTACCTACCCAATTAACCTAACTCACTAAACCCAATTAACACCCATGTGATTCCATTCCAACCCCTTAACTAACTTTTGTTTACATGAAAATGAACCTATTTTTCACATGTAAAAGGGGACCCTCAAAAAAACTTAAATAACAATCTAAAAGTACAGTTTACTCTTGAATATGTATCCTATTTCTTATTCAATAATCCCCTTTCACCCTCATAACCTTATGGTAACCAAATAATAGTCTAATCCAATCCTTTCTAAATAATTCTATAATAGAAACCAAATTTCCCAATGTAAGTTCAATCTTTTCTCTAATGAATTTTTCATTTATCATTCCATTTCAATTTTTTTATTAATAATATATAATTAATTATGTTTTTATTATATTATAAATGTTTTTCTATTTTAGAAATAAACACTAACCACCTTTCTTCTTTCCCTTATGAAAAATGAAACTATTATACATTATTTTTGAAAAATACAACCTCCATGAAAGAACATGTTTATTTACTTCAATGCATTAAAATGATGGATCTAAGGATGGGGTTAATGGATAAAAATTATTTTCATAATTTCATTATGTATTTTTAATGAAAAATTTGAGAACCTATTAATTATAAGATCAAAAAATAGTCATCGGCAATTTATTCATTTAAAATAAGTGTACTAAGAGGATAATCATTTTTTCAAATTGTGAAATATTTTATATCAATTAATTATTCTTTTTCATGCTTCTAAAATTGATATAGAACACTAATAAACAATTAATAATACTATTATTATTATATAATAGTGATATTAATGAAAAACACCTCATAAACATTTATTAAATCAGGGTATGTTCATGTTTGTGTCGGTTTAACCACCTACTTGAGAAATACTATGAATTAATATCATGAATTAATATGCGACATAATTAATAGTATATTATATAAAAATTATAACTAATTATTTGTTTCTTGTTCTATGGACAATATATCAATATTTATTTATTTAAATAAGAAAACACCCTTCAATCGTCAAGAACCATAGGAACATGCTTGTTATTGATTTCATCTTCAAGGTTAAAGACTAAAACACATATGAAAAGAATTTTAAACGATATATATATAATTAAAAATCAACCCTAAAATTAAATTTTATGTCATATTAATGATGAAATATGGAATAATAATGAATATGGACACCTCTATTATGAACCTATTGCAAATAATACAAAATATAAACACATAATGTGGAAAATAGGTAAAATTTCTTGATAGAATGGATATTTATGAAGAGTATATACTATAATGGACTAGAGTAAGGTTATAAATTATGTGATTTTAGTATATATGTTTTTGATAAATTAGGTAAAAGTTCAATCATGTAATTCTGGATAAGGGGTGGGGACTCTCTGTCCCAAATTCCTCTCTTGAGACATATTTTGTATTATGCACCTATTTTTTTGTGGTTTATAAAATACCTGTTTGAGATATTATTTTATGAAAAACATTTATTCATGTAACATTGAGACTAAATTTAAGCCCTTAATTTTAATATATTTTTATTAAACTGTTACCGAATACATAAGTCTAATTTTCCATCCTAATTTTCATCATTTGGGACTATTGATATAATTACCATGTATTTTCTATTAAATAGTGAAAACATTTTCATGAAATACGTTTTTAGAAATTACTCATGAGATTTCATGGATTTAAATATCTATATTTGTATCCCTCTCTTATATTATTTTGATTTATGAGTTACCAAAACCATTATAAAACTCAATATTTCCCAAGGTGGAAAATTATCCTAGGATTGGGTAAGCTAAAAGTGTGTGTAATTTACTAAAATAATGTCTAGATATGGTTACTGGGAAGTGGATATGAATTTGAATAAATGATAATAGGGGTAATCACCCCAAAAAGTGTTGTTTGAGCAATGAATCAATCATCACACTGATGCACAATGAGTTGGCCCAATAATGGACACCCATTGAAAAACTCCCAGGGGGTATTTCTGGGAAAAATCCATCTGGGTATCATTGAATAATTTTTGGTTGGTCGTGTTTGTTGAAAAAGCAGGCCTCAATGTTTTTTATTGACAATGTGAGTTTTCAAGTTCAATTTATTGACAAAAGGGGAAACCATGGTGATTTTTTGGGTTTAAGAGATGTTTTTAAAAATCCATGATTGAAATAATAACCTTGATAAAGGAATGGACGATCTGAATGTGGTACAAAAAGAGCAGATACAAGGTGGCACTACATTCTAGTTTTTTCTACATTTTGGGCCTGGAATTTGAAAAATAGAGAGATGTGTTTGGAAAAGGAAGCTGTGTGAAATATTGGAGTGGTGCGTGAAATAGAGGAATGATGTTATTCTCATAAGAGGAGTTTCTAGACCAGAAACACAAAACTTTTCAAATGAATAAGGTGAGAAAAATATTGGAGCAGTGCATGAAATATAGTGTTATGTAGAAGATTTGTTTCTCACTCGAAGCGGATTATGCACTAAAGGAGTGGTTTTCATGTAGAGTTTGATTTATACTATAAATATGAGGTTAACCCATCATTCAAAAAATCCATAGACTTAGAAAGTATTCGAGCTATGGAGTGTGAAATTGGAGTATGCAAGGGATTTGTGTGCAGACAACAAGCGTGTGCGTAAAAGAGGAGTCTACGCATAATGAAAAGACTACTCATAAAATAAGGATATTTCAAGTAAAAGACATGGATGCATGTAATTGTCATGTTTCATTAAAAATAGATTTCATTCAAATGAAGGGAATTTTGTGCAACGCATATTGAAGGTTGTGCATAAAAATTAGGGTTGCCTGGTACACCCAGTGGAAAGAGAGATTCATCTATGGGTGAAAGATGGACGTCAATAGAGCATCTATCTGTAGTTAAAGATGTAGATTTCATTAGTGATAAGGAAGATAACTATAAGTCCATAAAATCCGAGTGGATCTCTTATGAGAGTAGGGAGTGAAGGAAGAGGAACAAGGTCTACCTATCCACCGACATTGATCCTAAGAAAAAAGAAAAGGAAGTGACCATTGGGAATGCAGTGACTAGACTATAAATCTTTGTAAAGGCAGTGATCCTCAACATAGATGATATGGCTCTAACTATGAGTTAATTTTTGGCACAAGCCATAGTGAAATTGGTACCATGAAACATCATTGTTGTGTGCTCCTTGTACGTAGCCCCGTGTGGGTGAACAAAGTAAAAATTGTTGTGTCCCGTGCAAGATTTACTTTATATTCATATAATTCTATATGAGAAAGAGAGAAAGACATTTGTTAATGATAGAAAAAGATAAAAAGGTGTTGTTGTTTTAATTTTTCATACACAAACTCACTCCCCTCCCAGGGTATTCAGCCTTGTGGACCCAACCAATATGATTTGAAATATTCACACAATCTTAATTAACGATGTTGATAGGGGTTTTCAACCATTTCCTTGATCAATTACCAATAAAAACTATTCAACAGAATAATTATCTTCCACGAATACTCGAAAACATTTCTAGTACCCTCAGAACTATATTTATATGATAAAGGAACTTCATATTAGTTTGAAGATACCCCATTAATTCAAAGTTAATAAATATTTTTTCATTAAGATATTAAAAATATTTTATTCATGGTGTAAATAATTTAATTTTGTATTTCTCAATACATTGATATCCTCGTTTTATTTTGTAAGAGGTTCCTTAGGGAATGCTATGGAAGGGCTTGATGACTTGTACGGTGAATGCATTGAATTTATCAGGTGATGATTGGGGACAAAAATTATATAGTCCCTCGATGCATCGAATTGTTTTATGATAATAATGTTTGCGTTTTGGTGTGTAACTCTCCCTAAAATAGGATTTTATCTTGGAAAAAGGAATTGAAAATAGGTTTTATATCCATTTTTATGCATTCCATATATATGAGATCAATCAGTATTGTAATTAATGTTTTTATTGATTATTAGGGATATATAATTCACTCAATTATATATAATTATGGATTCTGATTTTTCATTATTTACATTCACACTAGTTATTTAATATTTTTTTATAAAATATTCCACTTTATGCTACACATTACTAAGAATAAAATATCACCATTATTTTTTTTCATTTCCCTAAGAAACCTAGAGGAGGAGTATGTGTAATTTTCAAGGATATGATGAAAGTCCTATTCAAGTTATAGAAATATGTTCATGTTGAAACCTATGTATTTCAAAATGTATTGTATGTATGTATTTGGTGTTCTAAGACTACTAAACCATTGCATCCCTCAAAAACACTTATATTGTTTACCAATAATGTAATATAAATAGTTTTTATAGGCTTTAAGAGTCTATTAAGTTATATTTTTTTATCAAATAATGTTTATCAGGAAACTTGGGAACTAGATTTTGAAGGACCAATTTAGATTGCAGAAGTTCTATAAAAAAACCCTCAGGATTTTTATGGCACACTCTAGAATGAAAAATAATAATTTTATTTTACAATTCAACATCATAAGATAAGTATATTTATTTTATTTTAGAAGTATGGAGAGTCATAGAAGTAATTGGAACAATACCAACACCCATATAATGTAGGGATATTCCTCCAAAACATGTTAATGAAGATGGAGTTGAGCAGAATATGTTCCCAACCATATTAGGGTAGTTGATGTTGGTTATGACCAATAATCTAACCCATGTACAGATACCTAAAAATCCACAAATTTTTGTTACTATGTTGTATCACATCATACAAAAACAACCTAAAAATTCAATGGAACTAAAAATCCATTTGTAGATGAATAATGAATAAATTACCTAGATTAGTTCTTTCTGTATTTGGGAAATATTAGAGTGGAAATATTCATCATGGTAGTATGTTATATGAGAGAAGATATAGACCAATGGTGTTCTATATTTAAAAAAACAAAGAGGAAGATGCGACTAATTTCATGGAATTATTAATTATAAATGAGGTATTATATGAAGCATACTTTCATTGTGAGCTGAACAAAAATGGAAAGGAGTTTCTCAATCTTAAAAAAAAGGAGGAAGGGAATTCTATTGAATATGAGGATAAATATACTAGGATATATTGTCATGTTGCATACTATATATATAGAGTGGAAAGAACTTTTGATCATTTATTTGTTATGTTATAACCAAGGCATATAAGGGAATTATTATCTCAACCCTTTTCATCATATAAGGATATAGTCTAAAGCACCATTAAGATAAAAAATGAGTTTTAGAGGACATATGTTTTTAACAAAAATTAGGAGAATTAGTTGTCGACTAAGAAAAATAGGAAAAAGGATGTTGAAAATTTGATGAAAGTAAGGATGATACGTACCACATGTAATAACTATGGGAAGAAACATCCTAGGGTTTACAAGAAGGGAACAAAGTCTATTAAAGTGAAGATAAAAAGGCCATAAAGACCATTAATAAAAGGGTAGAGAATAATCTATTAAGGTTCAATGATTTAACTATAGGGGCAAGGGAAATTATATAAACCAATTACATAAACATCAATATTATTTACCTTAAAAAATGATAATGTTGTAATAATAAGCTTAAAGAATTACCTTAGCTAAATTATAAGTTTCTAGTGACATGGTGGCTAGTAGTTGGATCATTTCCCCAAAGTTATGTAATGTTTTATTTGATTATTGATCTTTTAAATAATTTATTTCTTCTATTTCTTCAAGAAAATTACATACATACTTAGAACCCTACTAATGGAGTAATCAACCAATAAACCATGTAAGAATATTTTGGAAAGAAATATGTGTCCTGAACATCCAATTATGATGCATGGTCAGATTCTATTTTCAAATATTGATACAATATCTACTGTTTTCATTGATATTATCCTTTGTATGGATTGGATTTTAATGTATTTTGAAATGAATTATTTCCAATTGAAAAGATTACAATTCATAAAGGTGAGGTGGAATATCTTTCCTTTATAGGGGAATCGTTATAATCAAAATAATGTCTAGATCCTCCCCTAGTATCCCTCCTTAATGAAATTCATTTAATAGTGTAAGATCAAGAACGATTCTGGGATAAGGATGATATCCTAATAATATAAGAAGTACTTATGGTATAAAAAATTCATCGATGTTTTTTCTAGACGATTTACATGGTCATCCACAAAATCATGATGTTTATTTTTCCATTGACATAATTTTGGATGTAAATCCTATATCTAAATGTACTCAATGAATAACACTAGTGGAAATGGTGTAATTTAGGAAAAATTTGTTGTAATTGATTAATAAGGGATTTTCACACCCTAGTATTTCCCCATGGGGATCCATTTTTTTATTAGTCAAACTGAAGGATGAATATATGTGATTATGCATCGATTATATGGATATTATTCAAATTATGGTAAAGAATATGTATCATTCATAATGCATAGATATTTTTTTTGATTAAGTTAAAGGATAACAATATATTTGAATGATTGATCTTTACATTGGTTGTCATCATATAAGGGTAAAAATTGATGATATTCCAAAGAAAATATTTTGAACAAGATATGGAAATTATGAGTTTTATAGACATTACTTGTAGAATAACTAACACCCCTTATGTATGTAGGAATATGATTAACAATGTATTCAAGGAGTATCATTAAAAAATTTAGTTGGTATTAATTGATGATATATCGATATAATCTAAAAGATATGAAGAGTTTTATATTTATAATAAAATAATTCTGGACACCCTCATAAAAAAGAATTATATGGAAACAATAATAAGTGTGAATTATAGCACAATGATTTGTTTTCTTGGCCATATTTTCTCAATGTTTTGGATATTTGATGACCCTTCAATGAAAAAGGTATTTAAATAATGTTCTACACTAACACACACAACTAATACCTATTTATTCCTGGAATTAGTAGGTTACTATTGGCATATTGTTCAATTTTTTTGCCAATTGGACAACCAGTTAGCCGAATTAACACATAATGGTGTCAAATTCACATAGTTAAGGTAATTTGTGTAATGTTTTTAAGAGTTTAAGAGAATAATGATTAATTATTTAATATTAACATTTCCATCATGTGTGGATATATTTTTTTATTATATAGTGATGCATCATAGAGGGGACTTGGTTGTGTGGTTATGCATAATGATAGAGTGATTGAATCTGATTCAAGGAAATTAAAAATATATGAACTGAATTATCCAACTCATGAAATTGAGAAAGAAAATATAATATTTTATTTTTTAAATATAGAGGCACTAACTCTTTGGGGAAAGATGTGATTTATATATGGACCACAAGAGTTTGATTTATATATTCTCTTATTAGAAGATAAACATGAGGAAAATAAGATGGTTGGAACTACTCAAGGACTATAATTTCTCGATACATTACCACCATGGGGAAGAAAACAAGGTGGATGATGCATTTTGTAGGAGGGAGCATGGGATCTAGACCCCAATGAGGATTAACAAGGACTGTATATATAGAGATCTAGTAATGATGGATATGGTGATTTATCAGAACGGTGATCAATCATTCCTCCTTCAAGAATGTGCTAAAACATTCTTACCAGAAAAGAGGTAAAAGTACTAGTATGATTAAAATAAGATAAAATGTATGGTTAAAGTATTAATTATGTTAAATTGGCCAATTTAATCTATAAAGATAGAATTTTAATGTTTGGGAAGAGGTTATGTGTTCTTTTCGTACATTAGTTGAAAAGGGAACTTCTAAATGAAGTAGACTACAAAAATTTCAATATACACACTAGTAGATAAATTATGTATATTATTTTAATAGAACATTTTATAGAGGGGTGGTATGATTCTGGAAACTGGGAACTATGTGTCCAGATACTTAATATGCCTGTATGTGAAGGGTGAATGAAAACATCCTAAGGGAGTTATAAAACCTCTTCTTATATCTATATAGAAGTGGGAAAAAGTTGCAATATACATTTTCACTTGACTCCCAAATAATCTGATTAGTAATGAATATATATAGTGTATATTTAATCAACTTACTAGTTCTTATAATTTTATTGTTATAAGAGATAATCTACCCATTGATCACCTTCGCACACTCCATATCAATGAAATAATAAGGCTTTATGTGGCAAATCTATTGATTGTAAATGTCCATGAACCTCCATTTATATTGAAATTTTGGAATATTCTTCAATGGTATCTTAACACTAAGGTGAATTTGATCACCCCTGTCATACCTAGACTGATGGGTACATAGAAACGAGTATCCACACACAGAAAAATATGTTAAAATCATAGACTCTTGACTTCCAAGTTATGTGGTATCAATATCTTCATTTTTGGTAATTTTAATACAATAATATATTCCATTGAAGTAGCCATATGGGAAAATATGAAGCATTTCATAGAAATAGGTTTCGTAATCCAACCTATTGGGAAGATGTTAGAGAAAGAAACCTAGTTGTTGTAGAGATTGTGAAGGAAAAGACTATTGAAGTATGGGCTATCTAGGATCATATTAATGCATCCAAGATTAGAGAAAGATAAATATGGATAATTGAATAAAATAATTGGAATTTAAAATTTGGTATCATGTATTCTTGAAGGTTTTACCATTGAAGGGGGGTGTATGATTATGTAAATAGTGGATGTTAAACCCTAGGTACAATGAGAATTTTGAAATACTAAAAATAATTCAGAATGTAGTTTATCAATGTTATATTCATTCTAACCTTTCAAAAGTACATTAATTCTTATATGTTTCATTACCATAGAATATATTCTATATCTGACACATGTGGTCGAATGTGAGGGAATAAAATTAGATAATGACTTGTCTTATATTGAACAACCAATCCATATTCATGACAGTAGAGGGAATGTGTTACCGAGTTAAACAACTATATTAGAGAATGTAATTAGGAAGAATAAAAACTAGAAGAGGAAACCTAGGAGCCTAAAGTATAAATGAGGAAATAATAACTATATTTTTTTAATAGATTGTGTATACCCAAATTTCTTGGAAGAAATTATTTAGGGGGAAAAATGTTATACCTGATAACCTCCTCTAGCAGGTAAACATCTTATCATGAACTATCATGATGCATAATCTATAGATAATTTATTCATATTTATATTAAAAATATTTAATTTCTAAATGATATAACATTAGTTTAACAAAATAGAATTTATTTTAGAATTAGCTTTTATAATAAAAGATTTTTATTGGTACAAATATTAAGATTAATTTCCACTAATCATATTAATTTTATTTTATAAAATAGAAATTATATCATGAATAAAAAATCACAAATTATATAACAATTTGAATCATATTTTTATGTATTTGAAATAAATTACATAGTATAAAGATTAATTACCACGGTAAAAGTAAAATAGTTTTTTAAAATAAATAATTTTAAAAGAGTTTTATTATTTTTCTGTAAATAAATTTGATTAATATACTTTAAAATATGAATCTATTATGATTTTTAAATAAATAATAATTTATAAAGCCTCATTAAATTAATAATTAATATCAAATAAGAATAAAAAACACAAAATATATAAATTTAATTTTTCTATAAAAATAGTTTTCCAATTTCTTATGTTTTAATATAAAAGTTAATTTCCTCATATTTAGAAATTGAAGTAGTTTAAATGGATCCCAAATATGGATTCATCAAATTGAAATTCAATAATAAGTGACATCATATATTTTTAGTAATAAAATAATAAAAATGGAAATTTCTTAACCGAGATTATTATGGGTACATTGGGTAAATGTGGTATTTGAAATATTTTAAAATTAAAAGGTCATATAATCCTTCTAGAAAGACTTCTTGTGTATGAAATGTATACCCAAATTTCATACATAAAATTTGTGTACCTAATTCGACTAACTCACTAAACCCACCTAATACCCATGTGATTCCATTCCCACCCCTTACATAACTACAATTTACATGGAAAACCTCTCTTGTCCACCTATAAAAGAGTCCTCAAACCACCCCATAAATACGACTATGAAAATCTAGTTTCCACATTAAAATATTTGTTATTTACTTTAACTATAATCCCCTTCAACCCCTATAATATATTTTTCATAAGAGATTAGTCCAATCTATTCTATTTCTAATTAATCCTCAAAGAGAAACAAAAAATTTCAATGTACGTTTAATGTGTTCACAATGGGAATTTTAATTTCTATTTCCATTAAAAATTTAATTTTCCTATTAATATATAATGATGGAATTATTTATATTATAATTATTTTTTTATTTTGGAATTAAATTATATCTACATTTACCCTTTCCTATAATAAAAATGAAACCATCACTCGTGTGTCGTGCAAACTACAGTCTCCACAATGCAACATAGTTTATTTTATTTCACTGTCTTACAAGGGTAGAAATAATAATGAGAATAAGAAAAAAAATCATTTTTATGATATCGTTAAGTTTTTTTTTGGATAGAATTGATTCCCTATTAATTATATGGTCAATAAATGGACAGAATTAATTTAATAATTTAAAATAAGCGTATTAAGAAGATAATATTTTATTCAAATAGTGTAATATTTGCAAATACATAAATTATTGTTCTAAATCCATAAAATTATGATATATCACAATAAAAAAAATAACACCATTATGCTAATGTTATAATGATATTTCAACAAAATTACCTCATAACCATTTATTAAAAAACATTCTGTTCATGGTTTGGCCATATCAACCACCCACTAGAATAATAACATGTAATAATATCATTGGTTATTATGAGAAAATAATTAATATGAAAATATTATATAAAATATTATATAATATTTTTTATTATTTATATTTTATATAATATTTTAAATTTAATTAAAAAAACACCCTTGAATCACCATGAAACACCAAAACGTTCTTGTTATCGATTTCTTCTTTGAGGATAATGACTAAAAAACTCATGAAAGTAATTTGAAACATAATAAATAATTATAATTTATCCATAATAGTATATTTAATATCCTATTAATGATGAAATTTGGAAGAATAATTAATATAGACATTGATGTTAGTAAATGAGTACAAATGATCAAAATTATAAACATCTGATATGGAATATAGTTAAAATTCATATAGAGAATGACTATTTATAAATAGTATAAATGAAAATAGAAATTATTAATTTTATTACTTTATTAATTAAAATATATATTTTTATTATACTAGTGGTCAAAGTATATTCATGGAAATTAGGATAAGAGGTAAGGGTTTCCCATTTTAAATCCCTATCTTAAGAAATGTTTTTTATTTTGAACATAATATCATTTATGTGGATTATATACACCCTATTTGATATTTTATATGATGATATTCATATATTAATGGTATTTTATGATCAATTTTTATCCCTTTATTTCAATATATTTTGATCAAATTGTTACCCAATCCATTAGTGTGGGTTTTCCATATCAATTTTCCTTTTTGGGACTCATGCTAATATCACCACCTATTTTCTTATGTTTGTTTCAAAAAATTACAAGGAAGAATTTTTTCTATATTACTCATGAAATTTAAGGGATTTAAAACTCTATCTCTATACGAATTTATTTTATTATTTTTTATTCAATTGTTTCCAAAAACATTATAAAACACAATCATTTTTGTGGTTAAAAAACAATCTTAAATTTTGGAAGGGTAATATCATGTGAAATTTACTATAAAATATATCCCTTTATAGATTTGTGAAAATAGAAATATATTTAGTATAACTAAATTTTTTTTAATCATAAAAAATGGTTTGTTAAGCATTGAATCAATTATCACCCAGACACAGTACGAGTGGGCCTAAGACTACAAACTCAGTGAGACAATCCCATGGGATAATCTCTGGAATAGTTACTTGATCTTGTTTATCCATGATGAAGGATTGTTCTTAATATTTCCTTGGTCTAATACCAATGAAAACAATTGAACAGAATGGATATATTCCATGTATAATTCCAAACATTATGAATACCCTCTCCACTTTTATTTTTTGATATGGGTGATAACTGGTAGTTTTATGATACCTCACATATTCTATGTTGAGTAAGTATATTCTATCAGAAATAAAAATTATTCTATTTAATTTGGTAGTATTTTATTTTCATATATTTCATTATATTGATAATCATGTTTTTTTAGTAAGGGCTTACTCAGGTAATGGAATTATTATTATTAATGAATCTTATGGTGAATGAATTGTCTATAATAATGTGATTAGTGTGACCTAGAATTATACTACCCCAAAATGAATAAGTTGGAATCATTAGAAAAAAAATTCTTGGTTTTGATGAAAACCACTCTCCATAACATGACAGTGTTATGAAATAAGGCCTTGATAAAATGTTTGATTACTAACATTATGCATTCCAATAATAAGAGAACAATAATTATTTTTATCCATGTTTTCATTTATTATCATGGATATAGAATTTCATCAGTTTCAGTTGATTATAGACTCATCATGTTCATTTAATCCATTTATATCACTTATTCCATGTTTATTTTATGAATGATTTTGTTATATGCTACTTATTATTGAGCATCTAAGCTCACCCTTATTGTTTTCATTTCCCAAGTAACATACAAGAATAATAAGTTTAATTTTCATGTGTATGATGGAAGGAATGATAATCTTATTGAAATATGTTCATTTTGCATATTTTTTTGAAATTTATTATATATATATATCTGGTCTTCCCAAAATACTAAACCATTAAATCCATTAGAAACTCTTGTATTTTTAACATTAATTTAATGTAACTATCATCTCTTGGATTATAGAGTTTTGGATGTTAAAACTTATTAATTACTATTAAGAACATCATGAACACTCTCATTTGGTATAATTTCTTATATTACTTTTGAAAATATGGCTACGTTTTTTTCATATCCAGTTTTAATCATTCATGCTTATATAATATGAATTATAAGAATATTCTATGTGAAATAAATAACCCTTATTTCAATGTCCTCTGTAAAAAATTTATATCTTATATCCTTTTGAACAAGATTCCACTTATAAAAAAATATCATCATTTATATCATATATGTTCTGATAAACACATAATAATTTATATTTTATCTGATCCACATTTAATTTATTCATGGACATTAGGTTAACCTTTCCAATCACAACTAAATCAACTCATTTTATAATTAGTGACTCATCATTCTCACAGCTCACTAAGAGCTCCTATCAGTCATTTAAATTATTCAAATATTCTTAGTCTTTAGTCACATGTGAATATCACCCACTCTATATTTTTCATGGACATTCCTTTTTTGATTCTTTATGAGAAACATCGATAATAATAGAATTTTTTTTCTGTTCTCCTTATATTGAGACATTTGAATGAATTTATTTATATTCAATTGGGATTTTAGCATAGTGAGAAAAGAAATATAAAGGTGACTAGTCTTTTCACATCCTCTATTAAATTCTTCTATATGTTCAAATCTATTCTATGTATTTATTCAAGGATTTTATTCTTTCATATGAATATATATTCATTAAGTGGGATGAACCCATCTCAAATATTTTATCCCAAATATTCTAGAATCATTGGAATATTGAGGGATAAAGAAAAACAAATCTTTCTTTATTCCCAAATCCTCAATTTTTCAAATAGAAACCATAAAAGGTGTACTTTACTCTCTAAACAGTTTTTTAAAGCATGCACCTTTATGTCCTCCCTATTTTGAGCAAGATTTCTGGATCCATTTTGTGATCTGAAATTATTATAAGATCCTCAAATTCTTTTTAACATATGATTCTTTTCAGATTTTTAGAGTCACAATTTATAATAATTTTGGATTTCGAGATTTGGTTCCTATCATTTCAATATTTTTGAGATTTATTTGATTTATCCAAAAAATGAGTATTCTTAACATGGTTCTTCTTTTAAGAAATTTCACCAACATTTTAAAGAATATTTTATCCATTTTCAATAGATTTTTTGATATTCATTGGCCCATTTATTCTTTTAACATTCCCCAAATTCATGAATAGAATATTTCAAATTTGGTTTGGATTGATTCATTTCTTCTCCATATTTGATTAGTTTTTATATAAAATATAATGTTTCTTTTCTATCTCTATATATTTTAATTAATATTGCATCTTTCTATTTAAATTATCATCATCATAATTAATTTTCATTATATTTTAAACCACTTTCACCAGATTTAATTATATTTTTTTTATAATTATACTATGTATCATTGAATGATTGATCATATTTCTTGAACATCCTATTCTCCTTTTTTTTATTTTAAATTTTTAAGAGACACCCCTTTAACTCTATATTTAACATGAACTCCATTTATATATCATATTCCTCACATAAATAATCACTTATTTTATCACTAGTGAAATGTTAATCATTCTCTTTAGTAATGAGTGGATTCTCATAATCTTCATCACTGGAATTCTTATGTTCCTCTTCATCATCACTACCATCAATCCCATAAAAGATAGATAATAATTTAATCTATTTATTTTGAGACAACTTCCAACCCTTACCATTCAAAATAGGCATAATTTTTTAACCTTATTCATGGATCTTTTATTTATTTCATCTCCTTCATCACTGTATTTTTCTTCATTTAATCTTGAATAATTTAATTTAAAATTTATAGTTGATATTTACATAAAAACATTTAGTTTATGTTTCTCCCTTTTCTATATAGTGAGTCTTCTAACTTTTCTATAGAAGAGAGACATAAAGTAATAAACTTTTCATTCTACTTCTTTTGAGTTAGAATATCCAACTCCACCATCATGTACTTAATTATTTAATTTCTATTTACTTATTGGTTTTAAAGTGATTTATATTTAATCCTTACCATTATTATTAGGAACAATTTCCTTCCACATATAAAGGGTTATGAAAATAATGTATAAATAATTTATAGGAATTATACCTAGAGCTCAATATTCCAGATATAAGACTCAATCATCAAACCTATCGATAAATACATGTAGTAACTTTCCATCAATAGTAAAATACACTAAGTTTTCACCAAATCATCTGACAGTGATAATAATATTGGTTTCCTTGGATGGGAAATCATATATATATTCATAATCTTTCATCATTAGATCTTATTTATTTAATATCTAAATCTACAGTTTATCTACATTTGTAATGATATTTTCTTCATAAATATTTTTTAGTTTATCCCATAATAAATTTTTTCAGGATTCCCTTTACTTTTAGATACATTTTATCTTTTAGGTAAGAAAAAATAGTATTTTAATCACATCTATAATTCTCTATACCATTTTTATCAATTGCTTTCATAAATATACTATCATCCGGAGGAGTGAATCCATCAATTAGAGACTCTGGGTAATTTTAGCTAGTTGATAAAGGGCATGGAAACATTTGATCCTTCTATATGTGGTAATTATTCTTATCAGAAATGGGTGTCCCTATATTGTTCACTGAATTATAATTAATCATAATTCACAATAATAAATTTAGTGATTGAATGTTCAAAAAGAGTGAAACAAATTTTCTTAAACCTCAAAACAATGGAGAGATAATTAAGGGAATATAAACATTAATACCAATTAAAAAATAACCACTGAGATTTGTGAAATGACTAAGAGTGGGAAGAACCAATTATTTATAATTGTTTTTTAATTTTTCCTTTTTAGAAAACTTAATTATTAATTAAAGTAATGAAATTTTTCTATAGGGAAGATACAGGGACGCACAAAAAAGGGACATTACATATTTACAAGGATAAATACTCAACATGAGAAGAAAATCATTGAAATGATCTAGAAAAATAAAATATTACAAAATTTACTAGTTAAAACCTATATATAACAACAACAAAAAAAGAATATCCATGATCTTAAATTATATTATTTTCTTTTAAAAATTTATGTACCTAATTAATAGTTACAATGATATAGAATTATTTTTGTAACCACAAGAGAGTCCTCCACAAAAGTAGACATTAATTTTTCCATCACTATGCTACTTATCTTTTGAAAATATCACCATTGCAAGTATCTTATTCATTCTCTACATTTTTTTCATTGTGGTGAGAAAAAAATTCTTCTTAATCTTTATAATTCTTATATATATTTTTTACATAATAGGTGTTGAATGATACAATGTATTAGTTATTCCTAAAATTTCTTGACTTACTCCGTAATTAATCATTTTTAATTCTATATTTATTAATTATTAGTGAATATTATTTCCATAAATTAAATATGTAAATACCAAAACAACATACTTCTCAGTAAATAGGGTTAAAAATTTTAAATTATTCTACAATGTTATTGCTGTGCTGAATTTAAAATATACTCATTTGAAATTTCCTCCATGATTTGGATATAGTTTTATCCTATATTTAATAAACAAATGTCAGCTCATTCTTCTCTATGAACCATTAAATAACCATTGAAGTTATTTACCTTAACTCATCATCTACCTATGAATGACAATATTTAGAATAGTATTTTGGAACTCCACTTGGTAGTTTGGAATCCAATAACATTAACTTGAATCATAATTTTGTTTTTAGGATTTAATTCAATGAATAAGTGGAAAAGAAATTCATAATTTTAATATTTTCTTTATATTAATAATTATGGAAACTAGAATATTTTTCCATCATAATTCTCATGTTTTCACCAAGTTTAAAGTCTTACAACGATAGAAAATGTCTTTCTAAGATTTAATAAAATCTTACTTGGATACTAAAAAGTGTTATCATATAAGAAAAGTGTTATTCAAGAACCAATTAAGTCTTACTCCCACAATTAAAGTCCAATGTGCTAGAATAAATGTATTATTATCAACCTGGATATTAATGAACATCAAATTTTGGCCAAGTGAGAAGTCCTATGTGGATCTTAACGTCCTATAAGGCCATTTTAAAACCTTACGTGAATACCATCAATTTTTATGATAGACTAAAAAAATATTAAGAGCTCCATGGGAAATCTTATGAAGTCCCATGTCATTCATATTTTGTGATTTGGGAAGTTTTAAACTTCTCTTAAGAGTTTTCCACCTCATATAAAAAGTCTTAAAAATAAAGAATTAACCAAAAATTTTTCAAAATTTTTTAAACTCTATTTATACCTTAGATAACCACTCGAATTATCTAAAATTAGTATAAAACCTTTACCTCACAAATTATATTCTATTTAATTTGAATTTGAATATAATTTATCAATTAATAATAAAATACAACACAATAGACCACATCCGCTTCATTTATTCATCATATAACACTTTCTTTTTCATAAGCATCATCAATCTACCCAAAAAATTATATTGTGATCAACAACATCTTCTATTATTTTATATCCTTTAATTGAGTTCACAAATCTTATGTGTTAGATTCACTAGATATATAATAATAGATAGGTGTGAAGTAAGTCTTCAATTGATTCATTCCATTATAATAAAAACTACCCAATATTCAAATGATATAAATACAAAACTAAAAATAAAAGAATAGAATAGAAGGATAAAAAATTATTTTCTCCAACTATCAAATCCATGGAACCCACACCATTTCCCTTAAAATTATGTAAAAAATGTGGCCTCCTATAGGGAATCATTAGTTCCCCATCATAAAACCAGTTTATAAATTTAAAATTCATCGAACAAAAATCAATAGTACTATAAATAATTAGTATAATAGTTTCAAGTATGAGGTAAAACTCAGAATGACTATATTATTAAAGGTACTTCTATTTAAGAATTCGTATAAAATATTCTAGATGATAAAATACTAAAACTATACATGAAGATGAGTAGATGATGAGGATGATCATGTTAGGAAATTAAAATTCTTAGTTCACTAAGTACACAACATTTAAATAATTAATAAAGATGCATATAGTTTTTAGAGTTGAGTCTAATAAACTCTCTTTGTCAGGGTAACCACTCTCTAATCACCGAGTAACCTTTTTCACATGGCCAGGTACTCTAATTCACTCAATAGTAAAGTATATAGAATCTATATTTATACGTAGTATAAATTCAACCTAATGGACCTTGTGAAGAAATAAACTCTAGTTCATATATTAAAATTCACCCCCCCATCCACAAATATTGGTCATACATAAGAAAATGGAGGGGTGATATAGGGATAAAAATATAAATTTATAACCTAGAATATAAATATAAAAAAATGATTTTGAATGAAATATTATTTCTTTATAGTTGCATTTCAAAAATAAACAACCCCCCAATTCTAGCAATGATGGGGATAAAAAACAAAAAAACTATTTTATAATAACGCACTGCATGAAAAAACAACAACTATAAGAAACATTCCTCCAAATTTGAATCCTTCTGATCACAATGGTTGAAAGCTATTATTTATAGGAATAATGTATCCCAAAGTGATTAGTTTTTTCCATTAAAAATACCCATAAAATATATCATATATATATTCCATGAACCATATTTTAACTTCTCCAAAAATTATGAGAAGATTTTGAAAGACCAGATATTTTGATTTTGATGCATTTGAAACCATCATGGTGTGTCACAAAATTTGATGTACGAATAACTCCCAGGAACAATATGCATGCTTGTGGAATGAGTAACAAAATAACATAACACAAACCACTTACTTAATGATTTAAAAAAGTAATTAATACTTTCATAGCAACCCATGATTTATACTCACTCATATATGACTCATACCCTTATATCGCATGACTCTTATACTATTATTAATGAATAAACTTACCCCTTATGGCATGAAAATTTGATTATATCATCATTTTCTCTATAGGTTATAGTTTAATCTATCTATATGTGAAATGATTAAATCTATGCATAAAATTAACATTTTACTTTTATTCTTATTACATTACTTCATTCATGCTTATGATGCAGATTTTTTATCCATGGGTATCCTTTTATAGAACCTCACATTTCATGAAGGAGAACTTTATTCTTCATAGATCCTTTACACATGATTCACTATGGAATAAAGAGATCGAGCTGATCTTCCATGTTGTATTATGAGTTTCAAAAAGTATTCATCAACCTTTATTCTTGGTGTTCCTAGGATTTATAACGACAATGATATGATATAATAGTTCATTTTTATTAATCCATTTCAATATAGTGGAGAAGAAGGTAAATCCTATGGTTCCTTTAGCTTTACCCACAATAATCCATACTGGTTCTTATATTTTTATTTTTTAATATTTTCTATTTTTTCTTTAAATGTGTAGAAAATAATATACAATGAATGAATTATGAAATTCCCCACAACAACCCCTAAAAACACCTCACACAGATCTTTAATGAAACACATCCCCTTCCACCGTAAACAAACTATACCCAATAATCAAACCATTAAAGATCATGAAACATACTATGAGTAAGTTATTAATGATATGATAGTCTTTTAATGTGTCTCTTCCTGAAAAGTAAATTCTTGGATTATTGTTCTAATATAAGGATACAATGTTAAGGTATGTCTCAATGATAAGGAGGATAAAAAATAAAGAAGCTTGGATCATTTTAATGTGAAATTGATAATTTATTGTATGATAAGTTATCATTGGAAATGTTCTTGTTGGTCTTCAAGAACAAATAATCTATCTAAAAATGGGTATTGGAAATAATATGAAAAAATAGTACAGAATACACTTAATAATGGTAACATAAAAAATTGGACAATCACTTATAGAATATAAAATGAAATTAAAAATTTTTAACATAAATTTCCGAAAATTGTTGAATGTTAAATATAAGGGTGAGGTCCTCCTTATAAACCAATTATTTACCCCTATCATAAATCATAAAATTCATTCCCTCATACTTATTTTTAACTATTCATCATCTATTTTAATCATTCAATCTTATTGTAAATTATTCCTAAATCATGATATAATTGTTTTTCAAGGTGATTTTATTTCTCATAGGTAAAAAATAAAATGCTATGTTCAAGTGGGGAATGTAACATTCTTTTAAAACGGAAAAGAACAAAAAAAAAATAACATAGTGGCATAAAAATTAAGGAATGGAAATAAATAATACTCACATTAATCATAAATTTATTTTTTTCTTTATTCTTATAACTTATTTAACTTTGGAATTTAAAAATGAAACCAATTAATATGTATTTTCTATGCACTTAAATCTTGAAAAGATAATGAAAAACTAAATTTAAAACCTCAAAGATAAATCCTAAACTAATATGAAAAAATTGTTATGAAATATTTAAAAAAACATGGGTTTCTTCCAAAAAATTACTTTGTTCAAGGGAATTTATCTTTATCTTACCTCTTATTCTCAGGTGATGGATGTGTGGAATAAAAATAGTTATATTGTATTTCTCAATGTAATTTTTTAGTGGAAATATTGTATCTCTTCTTCCACTATTATTTATTGAAATATATTTAGAACTTTTTTTGTGGAGGACCACAACATATAATTAAAATTAATTATTTTAGAAGAGTTATTTAGTTCTCTAAAGAAGATATATTTCATCTTTCCATTATTATGTTGGCTACTCTGCATGACCATCAATGTAATTCCAAAATTTAACCACCATTATCTCTTTTTACTTATTGTTTTCCACTTCTATTATGATATATGGTTATTTTTTTCCTGATCTTGTTCAAAAATGAGGGGGGGGGGGTGTTCCAAGATTAATATTCATATTCGAAATTGGGGTTGGTAAGATGTTTTTCATTGGATTCAGTTTCAGGATCAATAGATTTTTAAGATACCTCTTCAAGTGTAACATCATTCTTCTGATCATCCATGTATTTTTTCTAGAACTCCACAAAATACCTTTTTAAAATTTCATGGTCTAGTAATACCTATTTGAATAGAAAATTTTGGTCATAGTGAAGTGTCTCATCATCACTTGGTTATGGTTGAGGATTGTTTACTCCTTGATTTTGGATATTTTTTTTCAGTTTATATGTCTTGTGTACTTTATTCCCCAAATAAATAACAAATTAGAGGTTTTTAGTAATTATGAAATTAGTTCCTTTCACCACATCTGAAAATACACAATGAATGAAAGGAAATTAATTGAAAAAACCTAAAATCATAAAATAAAAAATTCTCAGAGAAAAATAATTATCGAAACATTCAGGCCAAAGGCTCCTAAACCAAGACCCTAGAAAATTTTCAAAATACTTGGTATACTTGGAATCATTATTATTTGTTCATTATAAAACCCAAAAAATTATAATTCATGGAACAAAAATCACTAAAACTATAAATAAGTTGTATCATAGTTGAAAGTTTGTGATTGAACCTATAAGGATTAGGAACTAAAATTCACTTTATTTCAATAATTCTGAATATATATTCCAAATGAAAAGTAGCTTAAACTATCCTAGATGAATGTGAGATGATGAGGTTGACCTTTATAAGAAATTGAATTTTTGTATTAACAACATATATAGCATATAATTATTAATAATAATGAATGTAGTTGTCATAATTTAGTCTATGAAATTGCCATGGTTTAGGTAGTCAGTCTTCACTAACATAGTTTCATTTCCACATATTAAGGTATATTAGTTCACTTAGATATTAGGTTACTAGAAACCATATTTATAAATATTGTCCATTTAACCCAATGGTCATGGTGAAGACATGCACACCCATCCATGAATTAGAATATACTCCACTACTCCACCGATGATGCTTAATATATTAAAATTTGAGAGATATAAAGAGAATTATGAGTTCATAAACAAAAAATATTAATAATCAAAAATAAAATTCAATAAAAATAAATGATCATTACTTATAATTACCCATCCCAAGAAACTAAAATATAATTTCAAACATGATGGGGGGGGGGGGGTTTAGAAAATATAAAACTTACATTAGAAAAATGAAAATTCTATATTATAAACCTCTAGTAGTATCTTTCCTCTTAGTATGATTATCCCCTAAAGTAGTGGAAAATACATCTTATTTATATGAATAATGTTTCCCAAAGAGGTTAATTTTTCCTTGAAAAATATACCTTCAAACTCTTCATAATGAACGATGGTAAACCATATTTGAATTACACCTAAAAGAATAGAGTATATTGAGTATAAGATTCTTTAAATTTACAACACTAAAACCCTTTTTATAGTCAATAACATGTTATGGCTTGAACATGTCACTCATATGCACTGCCTTTTTCTTGAATATATTTGCATATGATAGAAACCAAAAAAAGTTATTCCCTAATTATTTTAAAATTAAATTAATACTTACATTGCCACCCATGAAACATATTCACCTGGATATGAATAGAACATAGATCCTGAATGTCTCTTATGCAGTTCTTGAGGTGAAAAATTATCCCTTGTGGTCTGAACCCTCAATATATCTTCATCTTCTATATGAGTTACAATACAAGATATTTAGATTGCATGGGTATTTAAATGAATAATTTCAAATTTTTTTACTTTATTAATTTTTATCACTTCATGAATTCTTTTTAAGAATCTTATATATCTATAGTATTTCATACATACAAGCTTCCTTTAGTGGGATTATTATCTGTTGCAGAGACAACACTCAATGTATTATCATCCCCTCTACTAGTTTAAATGAAATCTATTTATATTAGACATATGTACATATATACCTAACATGAATATTATTAATTCATTTGTATTATGTCAATTCAATAATGCTTATGGAGAATATATTATATCAATTTTAATGATTTAATTCCAGATTTATTTTTTATGTATGACACCTTTGGTTATCATTTATATTATACATAAGATTTATAGTGGCTTGAGGTGATCCTACAGATCATCCATGATGGATTGACAACTTTATGGAATATTCATTAGTCTTTACACATGGCTCTCCCATGATTTATAGTGGTGAATATGGGAACTAATAGTGCTTTCCTAGAATTCAAACTCTTTACATTGGAACAATTGGCCGATCATGGGTTCTCTAGAGCTTCCCATCTAGAAACTATAGTGTTTTTTATCATTACACAAAGTTACATTCGATATTTCACATCACTAGTCATGAATGATTCCAATTTTGGAGAAACTATAAAATGAAACTAGGTGTATGTTGGACCAAGAGAAACACTATCTTCATGAATAAGGTGGGACTAGACAGATTTGTACTAGTAATTGAAAAGAACCCTATATTTTTCTCCATCCCACATAAATCTTCTACTTCATCGGGCATCACTATTTCAATCAACTCACTTATAAGTAATTTTTTAAATCACTATGGTACCACCCTATACCCTGATCCCCTATAAGTTCCTCAGTTCTCCAATGGTCAACCTACTACATTCAATTCCTTAAGAGTTTAAAATATATTTTTCTTAAAAAATATTGATATGTTTTATAATTTTTGATTCCCAAACATAATAGTTATGTGATTTATTATATACTAATACATAAAAAGAAATAAATTTTTATATTTTTAGATTATTTTGATAAGTATATGAAATTGTAAAAAAATGACTAGATTCACAAATGAAAATCCAATTGATTCTAAAGAGGCAGTTTTGAACTTTTTGTTGAATTGTGCATTATTTTTAAATTTCATAATTTTGGGGAATTATATAAATAAAATTTATTTATGAAATTTAATTAAATTTTTTTATAATCAAATAAGTAAATATATGAAATGATTATGTAATGATAACGAACACTAGTCTAGTAATTCTTGGAAAATGAAAATGTTTTATTTACAAACACTGTTTTATTATACAATTGTCTTATAGAAAAAATTAATTTTCTTGTTTGTTGTATTAAAATTATGTAAAATTATTGAATATACATGTTAAAAACAGGAATAATAATTCATAAGTTTATTAAAAAATGGTTATTAATGGGAATAAATGCCTTTTATTTATAAAATATTCATTTTATTCTTTCTAAAAATAACTTTCAGCTGATTTATGCATGGATATTAAAATTAATTTATTCCACATTTTGAGATTTTATTTGGTAAAATTAAATAAAGTTTATAATTTATAATTTCATAATTATCGTAGGGTGAATTTTTGGTATTTTTATTAAATAGTCAATCTTGGATTACTGTGAAAAATATCGATTTTACAAATATTGACACTTTTATGAAATTATTATCATTTAAGTATGAATTATGAGTTTGTGTAGATGTTTTTATAGGAAAATTTATATATAATAACTAATAAAAATTTATAAATGTGTATTTTTAATGTTGGAAATCCATTTTTTCACATTTGAGAAATATATGTAATGTTTTTATTTAAATAAAATATATTTTTTGTTCCTCTATATTAATGATGTATTCACCAAGATTTTTTCGGTTTTAATTAATTTTTAAATTAAAATAAGTCTATCTTGGTTTAAACAAAAACATTTGATTTCATGGGAATCAAAATTATATTTTATTTTGGGGTAAAATCAATTTATTGATTAAAATAAGATTTTATATAATAAAAAATTTTCATTAGGTTTAGTGAACATATATTAAATGTAATTTTTACCAAATATATAAATTTAATCATTGAAAATGTATTTTAAATTTAGAATAAACATGTAGAAATTTTTTTATGATTTCAATTTCCTTTTTTTCATAACCAATAGTTACAATGGTAAATTTTTTATACCATGGTAAAGGTCATAGGGGTTAGAAATGGGGTTTAAACATAGATACATGACATAAAATATCACATTAACTTATATAAATATTATTAGTTGAGTATATTTAATCCTTAAACTATTATATATTTTAAATTGGACTAAATATTAGAATCTTTACTTTAGAAATACATTTATTATATTTTAAATTTATTAATATTTAAAAGGGTGCCACTCCTCTCATTAATAAAACGGAACCTCTTATACTAACATATCTACAGATATTTAGAACAATATCATGACCAAAATATATAAAATAACATTTAAATTATCCTACAAACATAATAGAGTCTATTTTCACAACAAAATATCAATCCTATAAGTCATAAGGTGCAATCCAAAGGAACATATACAAGGAGGAAGTTTAGATCTTAACCAAATTGTTTCAAGTTTATTTCTTCTTACAAATATTTAAAATCTAATATAAAAATAATAATATAATGGAATTAGTATATTTAATGCAATAAAAATTTCTTATTTCCAACACCACAAAAGATGTCTGGTTATAAATATACATTTAATGAATACCTATGATAATTATGAAATAATTATTATTCTTTAATAATATGATATTTTATACCTTTTTACCCTTTCATCTGTTGGAAAATGATAATCTCACTAATGAATACATGTGAACTACCACATCCACGAAGAGATACGATTAATTTTTCATGTCCACCTTATATGGAAAGTAATATGGGTGGATTTAATGAGTAAATTTTATATTTTTTATATTATTATTATTTTATAATTTTAAACAATTCTCTTATTTTATTCATTTTCATCCATTAGGAAAATGAAAATATCATTCATGTGTACATGTAAACTATAAGCTCCATGAAACGATGTATTTTATTTTTCTATATTTACTTACATAGATTGTAATAATTCAGGTAATCCTATAAGTAATTAAATATTATTATTTTTATGAACTCATTTTAGTGATTCACATTCATCATAGTTTTATAAATAATTTTATATAATTTTTAAATATTTATAGGAGTGATTTTATTTCTATAATAGGTTTTTCATTTTTATATGGTTTTCTTTATATGCTAAATTTCATTATTATTTAATTTTGATTTTATAAAATATAATTAATTTATATAATCAACATGAAAAAATTTATTTTAGGGTTATTTTTTTAATTTTTATGAAATGATTGATTTTTATGCGAATAGTGAAAAATACTATTTTTTATTAAAACTGTCAATTCATTTCAATATTTTAAAAGTATCATTATATTTTTAATTGGATATAAGGTTTTATTACTTTAATTTACTAAAATTAATCAAAATTTATTCCATATTAGTCATAATTATACATTATTTTGGTATTAAAAAAAATTTATTCTTAAAATGACATTTTTCAAAAAAAAGTTTTCTTTGTGGTTTGCATATTTATCTGAAAACTAATTTCCACCACTTAGGGAAACTGAATATGGTAAAATATATTTTCCATTTTTTAATAACTATATTAAAATTTAATAATTAGTTCACTTTCAATTTTGGTCTTAATGAATAGTTATAATATAAAAATTAGTTACCACACTAAAGAGTAAAATAAGTTAATTAAGGAAAAAACTAAGTGATAAGTTCAAAAAATCTTATCAAAATTCTTATTAGATGATATTATTAGGAATATTATCTAATTATAGTTATAATTTTATTATTTTATATCCAATTTTCCATGAATAATAATTTATATTACTTTGAAATGTTGAATAATTACTAGAGTGCCACCCCTAACTTATAAAAGAGTACCCCCTCTCATATCTTATTTAGATAAATTAAAATTTTCATCTAAACCATGACCTAAAAACATTCCTTAACAATATCCCTTCCAATTTTTAATATTCCCTTCTATAACTAGTTTTCCAACCTAATAATGATTAATGTGTAAGACAATAGAGGTTTCTAAAAGAAGAAGTTTAATTCTTAACTGACTATTTTCAAGTTCATTTATTATTATATATCCTTAAAGTTTAATTTAAACCCAATCATATAATAACATATGTATCTTAAATATACTAAAATTTTATAATTTTTATTAGAAAATCCTTTTTTATTTATTTTTCTATCTTTTGGAAAATGAAAAAATCACTCATGCATACGTGAGGAATACCGTCTCCAAAAGGCAATGTGTTTAATTATTCATCATCAGAAAATATTGCTAGTTAAAATGATGGATAAAATGTGTATTTTTTACATAAATATTTTTCTTTAAGTATAATATATAAGTAAACTTCTAACCATTCTTTCTTTTTGAAAATGATAACGTCACTTGTGAGTATGTGTGGACTACCTCCTCCACAAAACCATGGGATTCATTATTCATGTATACATTATAACGATGATAATAAGGATTAAAAAAAAATAACATATTTATAAAATATTTATTATTATATAAAATTAAAATATTATCTATTTTAATTCTTTTCTACTCAGTAGAAAAATGAATATGTCATTCATGTGTATGTATGGGATACAATCTCCATCAAACTATGTGCTTAATTTTTCATTACCATCATGCATGGATGGTTATAAAAGTATATTAAATGTATAATAATTATAATAAAAAAATTTATATGACTATATTTATTATGGAATAACCAACCCTCTAACCATAGTCAATGTTATATTTTTTTGATGTTATAAACTGAACGACCCAATAACAACCAATGTAAAATTAAACAATTTAATAATGAAATAAAACGTGATAATAAATTAAATAATTAAAAATAAAATGTTTATTAAGAATGTAAGAAATTAACATAATTTTATTTTTCAAGATTTATAGAATGTACTAAGTTAGACGAGACTAAAGGTAATGGATTTCTCTTTAAAACCTTATTTTAAAGTATTACTTACAAATATTTCTCCTTCATATCCATGTTCTTCAAAATGTACTGAGAATGTATTTATTTATAAATAAATTATATTTAGAGGATTGTTAATCTGATTTTATCTTTTCTTAATGTTTTTAAAAAATGAATCTTTTTAATATTTACCATAGGGGTCTTTTTTTGAATTTTTACAAAATTATAAAATAAATCTTTTTTAACATATACAGCTTAACGGAATTTTCACACTATCATCAACATTATTCATTATTAATATTCCTATAAATGTTTACATGGTCTTTAAATTATTATGTCATTACTTATCTTTTAAGAATTTGGAATCATTTATATAGTTTGAAAGAAAATTATTTTTCTATGATACATTTTGTGTAAATGGAAATAGTTTTTGAATATGGATTGAAATATGTTTTTCAAGGGTTTTATAATTACAAAGTTATTAAAAAAATTTCCTGAAATTATACCTTATCATTATAAATGATGAATTTTTAGTTCAACATAGATCCGATAATGGGTGAGTCATATATAAATGTCAAATCTATTAACTAATTAATATTCCTTAATGGTGATGAATTGGGGATATTTCCCAATAGGTTTTTCTTATGGAATGAAATGGGACATAGTTATTTCTAACATGGGATAAATTTAACTGAACAAGTTTTATGAATATGATACTCCAAGATACATATTTAATACTTTTTAAGGGGTTTTATGGAAATATTTTTATTTCAAGAGGAAAGAAAAGTATAGTAACTTAAAGGTGAATGGTTTGTTTTCAAGGAAAGTGTTTATGAGATCTCATATTCCTTAAGTTTCCATAATGATTTTATATTCTTCTAATAGGTTTTAAAGTATTTCCCTAAGAAAATATTTATTTTATTATGTGGACATGATATATTTATATGGTTAATGATTTTTTAAAGTTAAAAATTTTGAGGGGTTTCAATTTTTTCATGGGTTTAACGAGATTTAATTATTGTTTATATACTTTATATTTTTTTATTCATCATATGTTTTAAAATGTTATTCATATGATATAAGGATTTTTAGAAACTATATAATTTCAATCATTCTACTATAGTTCTTTTTTTTAATTAATAAAGAATTTTCTTGAATGAAATAGGGATTTCAATTAAATAACCAATTTTGTGGATAAAATATACACTGTGTGGAAATTCCCACTTTTTTATGTAATATTTTTCCATAATTATCAAAAATATTTATTCTGAAATATATTTTTAATTCAAATATATCATATATTTTATATTAAACTCACATTTATCATTTTTAGGAGTAATTTATAATTATAGTTTGTATCACTTAAAGGTTTATATACCATTAGAGGTTATGATAATGGTAGAATACACTACTAAAATATTCAAATTTATGGATACATTATCATGAGATTGATTTTTATGGTTTTCATATTTCTACATATAATCAATGTCTATTTATAATAGTTTTCTATAGAGGAAACATTTCAACTATAGTAAGAATGATTCCAGGGGATAATAGGACTATAAATCAATAACCTAGAATGATTAGAATAAAAACGTTTATTGTAGTGTAAACTCAGTTGATGCATGCTTCTCATAGCGACAGCTATGAAAGAGAATGAAAAAATTCCCTATAGAGGAACTTGTCTATAGTGGAGAATTTTTCAAAATAGTACCCACAAACTTTTATTTCATATTTATACCTGATGAATTTTAATGGATGGATAAATATATTAGGTAAATTATTCAATGTTTTGGGATATATAGATAATCAAATGTCAATGTATTTTATTTTTTATTTTTAAGGTGAAGTCGATCAATGACGGTCTCTAATTAATAATATTAAAAAAATAATGATATTGATTCCATGATGTTGATGGTTTTTAAAGATCATTTAATTGAGGATTATTTTCCTAATGTTTTTTAACTTTGAATAGAAATTCTATTTTTGGAATTGATGGAAATAGAATAAGTCCTAGAGGAATATTTTGAGGAAAATTTTACTAAACCATACAAGTATGTACCAAATTTCACTCTTGACTAATTAAGTAAATTTTATAGATTTTACACAAGTCAGAAATCGATTTTATGAAGAGTGTCGGCCTCTCATGAAAATAAATGTTATGAGGATTTTGTTCTTTTTTCTATGAATGTTGTGATGGAGTTTCCTAGAAATTAATTACCTTGTGAACATAAGATTAATAAGTGGTATATGTGTCAAGCTATGGAGAATAAACCATCATAAAAATCATGGGGTAAGATACCCAAATGTTCAAAATGTTGTAAAATACCTTTTAAAGAAAGCTTGATAAGATTGGGGAAGTGAAACAGAAGTTGTAATATCATTTATTTGTATTTGGTCTATAAGAAAAAGCATTTTGATTAGAAATTTAATGCTACAATGGATATTCATGTATTCGTAAGATGTTTTAATTGATGTGAGTTGAGAGATTATGTTAAAAAATGTCTTATTTTAGTTACTCTTTGATTGAATCATTATGATTTGAAATAGAGAGATTTGGAAAAGTTTTTTTTCTACTAATACTATAGATATGGAACCCTAAAATAATGTGTTTATATGTATATGTCTTATTTATTGATATTATAAAAAATTCCTGTTTGATTATTGATCTAAAATTTATTTTATATATGGTAAATCTGTATCTAAAAGAAAAATAAAATCTTAATAAATGAAATATATGTTTTTTGTAAAAACTCTTAGTGGTAGTACAAAGGGAACAACAATTTTTATAAATTTTATTATTATTATCTGTATAACGGTTTGTCTTAAAAACCATGTTTTTTCCTATTATAGAGTTTGATGTTATTTTGTGTGTGTATTAGATTTCATTTTATGATGCTAAGATAGAATTCAGAGCTAAATGAGTTAATTTTTCATAATTAGTTTTATTTTGTATATGATAATGAATTCATGCCATTATAACATATCAAGGCATATAGAAACTAATTAAAAAGAAGTGTGAATGTTCTATTTGAAATATCATATATAATAAATTAACAATTCAAATTAGTGATGTTCAAGTAGTATTAGAAAATATTGATGTATTTGATGATGATTTTAGTATTGTTTTTCTTGATTGGGAAGTTGAATCTACTATTGGCTTTGTGCTTGATTCTAAGAAAATTTCAGAAACCCCTTATCAAATGGATTTTGTAGAAATTTGGGAATCGAAAAAGTGGTTACAAGAGATGGTTGATAATGGGTTCATCTACCCTATCACTTAACCTTGAGATTATCTAGTTTTCTTTAAATCATAAGGATGGTTAAATGAGACTTTAAATTGATTATATAGAACTCAATAACATCATATTCAAGAAAAATTATTAGTTTCCTTATATTAATGAGTTCTCTGATCACCTCTATGGAGCTAATTTTCATTTAAAGAATGATATTCGTTCCATATATCAACAGATTAAATTAAATAAGGGATACCATCTGAAGATTATGTTCTATACTAGTTATGGGAATTATGAGTTTTTGGTTTTTTCATTTTAGGTTGAGGAATGCAGTATTAAATTTATGGATATTATGAGTTAAATTTCCCATGAGTAAATGGAAAAATTTGTGATAGTATTTATTGATGATATTATGGGTTATTCTAAAATTTATAAGGTACATGAGAAATATATAATTATTTTTCATTTGGATCCAAAAGAAAATATGTTGAATGCAAAATTTACCAAAAACTATCTTTGGTTAAGACATATTTCTTTCCTTGGGAATATTGTTTCTCAAGATGAAATAACTACTGATTGTATTAAAAAATTCATTGGAGAATATACAGACCTATAAATATCACTAATTTCTTATATTATAAGGTTACTATTGATAGATTGTTGAAAAATTTAATTGTTATATTGATCGCTAAATAAGTTAACTCAAGTGGGAGTTAACTTCACATAGAAAATGAAATGTGATGAATGTTTTATGTAATTGAAAATAATATTGGTGAATACCTATTGTTATATTTTATTATAATAAAGAGAGACTTTATTCACAATGATTCTTATTTGATGACAATGAGTTATGTTTTGATGTAATTTTATCTGGTAATTTCATATGATTTATGTCAACTAAAACTCTATGTGTAGAATTACCCAACACATGATCCTGAGCTTACGATTGTAATTTTTTCTTAAAAAAATTATATGAATATTATATATGGGGTAAAATGAGAAATATACTCTGACCATTAATGTTTAAAATATATATTTACTAAAATATATTATATGTTTTGGTTTAGAATATTGTTGCAACAAGTAAAAGATTTATATTGCACAATGAATTATCACCTAGGTAAATAAAACAAGGTAGCTGATTCCTTGAGTCAAAAATATAATATATCATTAACCATGTTAATTTTGGAACATTTTCCTTTGAATAATCATTTGATGAATTTTAGCCTATAAATTATGTTTGTAGGAACTCCCTCTTTTTTTAGGTATTAGTGCAGTCATCTTTATATGATAGAATTAACCATACTCAAAAGGATGATTGTGGATTTCAAGAAAAAGAATAGTGTGTTTTGAATGTAGACATTCTAGATTTTAATATCAATAAGGAAGGTTTTAGTAGATTTGGAAGGAGATTGTGTGTGAAAAGTGATCTGTAGTTGAAGAAGGATTTGTTTAGTGAAGATTATGGCTCTTGAATATCAATTCATCTTAGCAGAATTATAATTTATAGATTCCTTCAAAAATATTAATAGTGGAAAACAATAAAAAAGGCATATTTTTTAAAAGAAATGTTTGTACTATTAATAGGTAAATTATGAATAATAACTAAAAAAGGTTATGCTTCAACATTTTTTAGTGACAGAATCTAATTGGGTGATTATATCTCAAAATTTCATTGTGGGATTAAAAATACAAATTGATGTAATAATGTGATTTGGACTATAATTTATTTATTGAATATATCTACACATTTTATTCCTATTAAAGTTACTTTATATTTATATCAACCTTATATACATTATGTAAAATATTTATTAAAGTTACATAGAGTTACACTATCTATTTTTTCTAAACCTTATACCAATATATCACTGAATTTTTAAAAAGAATGCGAAAATTCAATTGGTACTAAAGTAAATGTCTATATATCTTTTCATCCTCAATTCTATGGAGAAATTAAGTGTAAAATTAATAATTTTCAAGATATGATTTGGGATTTCTCTTCAGAATATTGAGGATATTTCAATCAATATGTGTGTCTGGTTAAATATTCTTATAATAATTTTTTTCATTATAGTAAAAAGTTAAATCCTTTTGGGTTTATTATAAAGAAAGAACTGTATAACTACATCATGTTGGGGTGATGTTAGTTAAATAATGTTATTGAGAATAAATTTTATCAAATCGATGATTTAGAAGGTGATAAATATTCTACACAATGTTAGGGAAGTGGAGATAACGTAGAAAAGTTCGGCAAATAACTAGTGGGAAGATCTCTCAAATGAGGTAGGAGATCTTGTTTTTCTTAAAGTATATATTTGGAAAATGTTTATGCATTTCGATAAGTCAATGGTTTAATATAGTATATAAAATTAAAGAAAATGTGGGACCAATTACTTAACAATAATCCTTACCTCAAATTTTATCTCATGTATAAGATGTGTTTCATATTTTGTTGCTAAGGAAATATATACCAGATGCGTATTATATTTTTAATCTTGATGTGGTACCATTCGAATAAAAACTATCCTATGTATAAAATATATTTCTTACTTTGAATAGAAGAGATAAGTTACTTTGAAATAAGGTGATTCACAATGTTATGTTTTCATAGAAGAATCACATGACCGAGGAAGCAACATGAGAATTAGAAAAAGTAATGAAGGAAAATGTGTTCACTAATTCAAACAATGAATTGTGTTTTGAGGATAAAAATTTTTAAGGGGGGGGGGGATTTGAAAGTCTAGGTAAAAATAGAAATAAATAAATCTAATTATTTATATACATTCATTTAATTTATTCATATTCACTATATATTTATATATAATTTTTTATAAAGATTCAATCAAAATAGGAATAATTTTCTAGAAATAAATTGTTTTTCCATGTATTATATAGATTTATTTAGTAGTTAAATTTAATGATTTTAGAACTTTAATATTATGAAAACTAATTCATTTATGTAATTATTATAATTAATTTACTATAGGGTTAAATTTTGGGATTTTTCTAAAATTATTGAGTTTTCGATGAATAGTTAAAATATTAATTTTTATTGAAACTATATTGTCATTTCAAGTATTTAAAATTACCATTATATTTTAGATTGGTTTTAAAGTAAAATATTCCCCATTTTATAAATAATAATCCAATTAATGACATATAAATCTATATTAGACTTTATTTTGGCATAAAATCATTTTTGTGCATAAAAGAGAATTTTTTTAAATACTGTTTTCATTGCGGTTTATATATTCATATTTAAATTTAATTTTAGTACATATGGAAATAAAATATGATAAAATTGATTTCTAATTTTAAATAATGATGTTGAAATATATTAATGATTCATATTTCCAATATTTTTCATAATGAACTGTTACCATATAAATAATACTTACAACGAGAAAGGGTGAAAATGTCAATTAAGGTAAAAACTAATTGGTAATGTTACAAAATCTTATCATAATTTTTTTGGATGATGTCATTTTTAACATTATAATCTTAAATATTAAATTCTATAGTTATATATCTAATTTCCCAAAAATACAACTTTAAATTATTTTAAAATAATGAATAATTAATTGAGTGCGACCCCAGTGACTTATAAAGGGGAACGCCTTTTTTCACTTATTCATAGAAAAATGTCCCCTTATGTCAACAAATCCCTACAAATATACCTTCCCAAAATCCCTAAACATTTCTAATAGATCCTTGTCACATCAAAATACTATTCTAAAAAGGATTTAGTTGTAATTTCAATGAGCTTTCCCAAAGAATAAGTATTAAAATTAACTAAGTATATTCATGTTTATTTCTTCTTATTACATCTTCATCTATTATTTAGCCATTATTATATGATAAATAGTTTTTTTAAATATAATAAATTGTTATTATGTTAATGTTATAATTATTTTTCATATCCTTTCCAAACAATTAAAAATTATAACATTTCTCATTCATATATATGAACTACCACCTCCACAAAGCAATGTGTTTCTTTTTCATCCCCAGATCATATGGATAGTTTAAATGATTGATTAAGGGAATATATAAAATTCTTGTCACATAATTATTTTATTAAATAAATTATACTACATTCCTTATTACCCATCTAATTGTAGTAAAATGATAACTTCACTCTTACAAATGTGTGAAAGAATACCTCCATGAAGTGATCTGACCAGTTTTTAATTTACAATATACAAGGATGGTATAAAAGATGTGATTATTGATTAAATATTTAATTTATAATATATTTATGATTATATAAAAGTAAAATATTATCTATTGTTTTTCTTTTATATATGTTATAACAATTAAAATGTTGTTCATGCTTACTTACGGATTAATGTCTACAAGAAATGGTATGCTTAATTTTTCATGAACACCTTACATAAATGGTTATAAAAATATATTGAATCGTTGAAAATGATAATTATAAAATTTTAAATATTTTTTAAATGATCTAATTTTTTTTCTTTTGACCACATTCAGCCCAACGATGTTATTTTGGTGTTCTAAACGGAATGACCTCAAAATGACCAACATGAACTTAATTGTTTTAGTAAATAAAAAAAATATTAAATCAAATAAAAGGAAAAAAGATAATGTAATTAAGATAAAGGAGGATATTCAGAAAACATAAAAAATATTTTTATTATTCAGGACATAGATAACATATAAATCTAGACATGACTTAAGGTAAGATATTTCATTTTAAAACTATTTTTTAATGTTTTATTTTTGATCCTATTTCATTTATATCCATATTCTTAAAAATATTCATTGAATATTATTCATTATAAATAAAATATTTTAAAGGATCATTTTAAACTTTTTTTTACTTCATTTAATTTTTTTAGAAGGAATGTTTTTAACATTTAATTAATGGGCCATTTTTACTTTTTTTTACCAAAGTATAAACACATGTTTTTATGTGTATAGAGTGACTATATTTTACCCACATTATAGAAATTATTAATCATCAAGATTTCCATAAAAGTTAAAATGGGTTTTAAAATAATAACCTAGTCCCCCTATTCTGGTAATTTTTTATTCTCAATGTATTTTAAAATAATTGGATATTTCATTGAAATTTTATGAGAAAATGGAAAAGTATTTTTGCTTATGGATTTAAATGATTTTTTCAAGGGATTCATGAGGTTAAAGTGAAATCATAAAAAAATTGTTTATGATATGAAACTTGAGAATTACAGATGATAAAGGGTGAGCTTGATAATACTCATGATGATCATTGAGCTCAACATATCTTTCCATTACATATGGTAATGAATAGTAGTTGAAGGTGAAGGAATCATGAGATAACATAGTGGGTTATTCCTATAAAATTAGCCAGGCCCCAATTATCTATTAAATGGGTTAAAAATGAGTATAAATAAGTTATTAATATCATAAAACATGATACTTATTTCATTATTTCAAATGGTTTTAATTGTAAAATTTTAATTTGACGAGGAAAGTAAATTGTCTACCCTTTTATAGTTTAATGGTTTGTTCTCAAACGAATTTTTTCATGAGATATAATATTACCTATATATCTTTCATGATTTTATATGTTTATAATGGATTCTAAAGTTTTTATTTGATACATGGATGATTTTATATTATGGATATGATTTATTTATTTGATCCATTTTTTATTTTGATAAAGACAAAAAAAATTAGGGGATTTCATGATTTTACCAAAATAATGGGATTATATTTTTTTATATCCCTTACCATTATTTATTTCAATAATCCCATGTTTTTAAATGTTTTTAATAAGATATAATGTGGTTTAGAAATTATATCAAGGTCATACATTCATCTATGTTCTCTTGTTTTAAACTAAGAAAATGTCTTCAATGAAACAAGGGTGTAAATTTAAGAACCGATTTTTGTCGAAAAAATTTACACTGTGTGGAAAAACAGACATATATATATATTGGTTTTCATAAATATATAATACTCTAAACAAAAATTATATTTGGAATATAAAAATGAAATTCAATTGAACTCATATTTATGGATTATTGAAAAATTATATGTTAGATGGATGGTTTTAAAAATATATTGACCATTTTAAAAAGATAATTATAAAATTTTTAAGATTTTAAAGAATGTGGAACTAGATCCATTTTATACTTCGGCCAATACACCTATGCTTTTTTGGATTGAACAACCCCAAAATTCCGGACATGATTTTAATTTTTTTTGTAACTAACTAAAAAATGGTAATAAGTGAATTAAAATAAAATAATAATAAACGAATAAATATAAAAAAATGTTCTTACCTAGGTAAATAATTTATATAATTTTATAATCCATGATAAAAAATTTGTACATAATTATTTGAGTCATTAGGTAAGGGGTTTTCTTTGAAACCATATTTTAAAATTATCTTCTTAAAATATTTCTCTTCCATATCTGCGTTCTTTCAAATATTTATATAATATTATTATTTATACATAAAATATTATTAGTAGAAATTTAAAAAAATTACTTCCACTGATGAATATTTTAAAAGGAATATTTTTGACACTTTTCATACGGGTTATTTTTTACATTTTTATAAAAGTGGGAGAAGAATGTTTATTACATTTACCACATGACCATATTTTCCCACCGGTATAGCCACTATATGTTATCATTAATATTATATATGTTTTCATGGTTTTTCAAAGAATATCAAAATTTAATTATTATTATAACTTATAGTTTTTAATTTTTTTAAAGGTGAAGGATATTTTATCTCATTTTTATAAGATAACCAAAAAATATTTCTATTATGGGTTAAAATGTGTTTTTAATGGTTTTATAATGAAAAAGTGAATGATAATAATCTTTTTAAATGATATTGTTATTGGGCATGTTTACAGATGGGTATGATATATCTCTCCAATTCATTGGGTGTTGATATGTATTCAAGAAGATATATATTGAATTACACATGAATATTATTATATTTTAAGGATTCATGTATGGTTTCTTGTAATGGTGACTTCAAGGATAATTTATCAATATGCCCATATGGGTTATAAATTCTTTCAGTTTGTTTTTATTTGAATTATTTTTATTTTATATATTATGTAAATGGGTTTATAAATTGTTTTAGCCTTTACAAATTTAATGGTTTATTTTTCCTAGAAAAGTATTTCTTCAGTTCATATGTTTTCGCAAGAAAATATAATATTTATAATTTTTTCCTTTTTGTTTTCTACCTTTTTTTAAAAGAATTTGAAATAAATTTATTTTCATGAGACAGTAAATGATTATTTGAGTTGAAAGATTATTTTTAAAAAAAAAACAAAACTATGGATTTTCATGTTTTTAAAAAGGGATAAAGGATTTATCAATATTTTTATATACCTTAAAAATATTTTATTTTAATCATTCCATGTTTAAAATTTTATTTCATAGGTATTAAGGATTTATTGGATCTATATGAAGGAAAATAGTTAAGCTTCCTCAAGAAAGAAAAATGTCATGAATGAAATAAGAGTGAAAACCTAAGAACATGTTTTTGTGGAAAAGAATGTACACTATATATACATGTCCAATTTTCATGTAATGGTTCTCCTCATTTATTAAAAATCTAAACTTAAATGTTTCTATAAAGGAAATAATGTGTAACCCTTATTATAAATGATGTAATTATGGGTTTTTTTATGATTAATTGGTATACTTCTTGTCTGTACAACCCCACACTGGTGGATGCATCTTCTCATATCACCCATGTGGAACAACAAATGCCACAATTATACTAGTTATAATCCTTCACAAATTATGACTATATCTTGAGGATTCATATAGGATAGTTATATTTTTTTTTGAAAAACACTCTATTTTATCCTCTGAAAAATTCCCATATCTTCAATAATGATCTTCCTCCATGATTTTTTATATCATTATAAAAGGGAAAATTAAAACATTTCCTTCCCAAAATATGAATAAATATAAATTATGATAAAACAATATCTTATAAAAAAATTTAATAAAATAAATATTTTGTAAAACATAATTATTTAAAATTCTTACTAAAGTTGAGAAAGATGAAATAGCTGAATCTATAATTTCATGTGTTGTTAGAGATATTAATTTATTTCCAAATAATAATCTAGATTTTTCAAGTGGTGTCTTGTAAAATATATATTATGATTAGTGGAATAAATATATATAATTTCATATATAACCTTTGATATATATGAGGATAAACTAATAGATGAGCTGGTACATTCATTGAATAGTTCTTGATTTAATTGTTTCATTTAACATATGATATCATCTAATTTTTATTTATGTTATAAAAAGATTTTTAAAGGATTATCTTATTATTAAGATGATTTTATATATTTTTAATCCACATTTGAAGGAATCTAAGGGGTATTTTCATTTACTTTACTTATATGGGGAAGTAGAAACACCATGTGATTAAAGTATGATATTGAATTACATGTGACAAAATGTGCTTATTAGAATGAGTTGTATTAATTTTTTCATCATGTGGTTTTACATGTTATTTTTTTTCTTTATTAATTATTAACTAGTGAACTTTTTATATGTGTGAATAAGTTAATATATATATATTCTAGAATAATGTTAATTTCTTACATTTCATAAATTTATAGAATTAATTGACTACAATGGGTAATATTTATATTTTCAAATTAAAATATTATTTTACATATTAATTTCTATATCAGCATTCTTAGATGATTTTTTGATGAATATTTTATAAATAGTAAGTTCACTCATTAAAAATATTAATAAATATAACTATATTTGAAATAATTTTTTGACATTTACTAATAGATTTGGATTCGATCAAAAATGATATGGGGAGGTAGATAATTCCAGAGTTTCTGAAGATGTTTTAAGATAAAGGGATAAAATAATTTAAAAATATTAGTAAAGATAGCCATTGTATTTTATTGAAAAGGGGGATAAAGTAAATTTATAAATATCTATTCTTTTGGAATATTGAATTTAAAATCAAATAGAGGAGATAATAATTATTTTATAGAGATATATAAATTCATAGAGGTATTTTGAAAAAGAAAATGTTGAAGAACATTGAAACCGTAGGGTTGGTTATTGGATTTATTGAAAACAATATTTCATAATCACATTGTTGGATTTGTTAACAATCATTGACAGAGATTCTTGTAAGATGATATTAAATACATGATGATTTATAAATGATGTATATCTTTGAAAAAAATATGAAATTATAATTTTAGGATAGGAATTGTCGGAGTAGAAGCATTGAAGTAACCATTATGGATACTTAGTGTAGATGAATCTTGTTATGATAAAAAGATGATGGAAAAAAATTAAGGAGGTGGAGGTTTCTTAAATAATTATTGGTTTATTTTTATTTCATGGATTTTATAATGGGATGACATTGTTTTTATGGTTTCATATGACTTTTAAATTATTGTGAGATTCATAGAAAAATTTCGAAGTTCATGGATGTTGTTTGGTGTTATTTATTTCTTTATAAATAAAATAATAATGCAATGTTATTTCTTATGTCATAATGGTGACTACATTGAAGTAGTCTGGTTGTGTCTTTGGGTATTGAAGTTGTTGGTCTAATTTCTATGCCATATGAAATAGGAAAAAATCATGGTGTTAACCAATTTGAATTTTGTTATTCTATTAAAAATACCAGAAGATTCCCTCTCACTGAAATGTTAATCATTATTACCTAACATTTTCTATGTATGTTTAATGTTTTTGGTTATGGGGATGGTCTATGGTGTTCCCTATGAACATTAAATAATAGTGATGTTATATGTTACATGGGATATTTTTTTATGTTTTAAGAGATTCTCCCTGCCATGATTGTGTGAGATATGGAAATTATTATACTGTATCATCTTGAATACACCACAAAGACAATGATTTAAGTCAAAAAACATACTTATTTGTTAATTAATATTGATTGGGTTTCTCCATGAAGGGATGAGTCTTGCCATAATAGCTTCATGATTTAAATATATTTTATAAGATCCCATCGTGATCTTCTATGTACTAAATAAAAGATTCAACCATGATTTTGTGGATATGTGGTTGAATTGTGGATTTCCCTATAATTGGGGCTAACACGTTGCTATTTAGTTGAATTTTTAGGATGTCTTGTAGTAATGATATGTGTCACCCAATAAAATGGTAATTATGTAATATCATTCAGGTATTATCTTAGTCAAAAATTAAGAAATAACTATAGATAATTATTATAGTGATCCAGTCTTAACATACATGGATATTATGTATTTTTAGGATAATATTCATTACACTATACAAAGACATGTTTGAAGACCATTACAGTTTAGTGCCTTTGGAAACATGGAAAACATTCTTCAAATTTGGTCAATGATCTTCGATGTCTACTATTAAGATCTTCATCTCTAGTACACCTACTTAAAACCTTTCTTTATTACCTGGGGAAAGGAATCCTAAGAAAGGTTGTGATCATATTCTTAGTAAGGGTAGAAAAGGAAGATACATAAGCATCACATGAGCATAAGTGTATGATAACTTCATAATAACATGTTAAAACATACCCTGTATATGAAAGATCATAATCTTGAATCATGGAATAACGATTGGCAATTTATAAGACATGAATAATAAGAAAAGAAAAGAACATTAAAAATGAGAGTAGAAAAATAGAATAAGATTTTAAATTTATGGAATAAATAGAACCTTATTAAATCATATATCAAGGATATATACCTAGACATTCATAACATGTTAGGCTTTGGATAATTACCCATGTACCTAAGTTGGGCTTATGATGGCCTCCTGTGCACCCTCTTGTTTCATGATTAGGATGACCTCCCATGTACCGTCTTGTTTTAGGCTTGATATGACCTCCAATGTACCATATTTTTATAGGCTTGGGAAAACCACCCATGTAACATTTGAGATTATAGAACATTTATCATTACCCAATGCATTGGAGGGATGTATAGGTCCCACCAGTTACATAATGAAATCATACATATATGTTTCCAAAGATCTTAAACACTCAGAATTTCATTACCCATGAAATGAAATGGGTATAAAAAACATATCATCATGCCATAAAATTTTGAAAATAGATAGTTTTTATAATTATGTCATAATCAGTGAAAATAAATTGGTTTGAGAAAAGTTTTATCACGGTATAATCTATGGATGAGAAATAGTTTTTATAAACAACTTTTCATATTAAACATAAACCATTCAAATAAGAATAAGTATGGTCTCCTTTGATCATATTAAAAGTAAAATATAAACTATATCAATCATTTCATCTAATATGGAAAATAATTTTGAATTATCATTAAAAATGTATTGAAAAAAATAACATTTCTTCTTTGAAATTTCTCTTTAATGCATAAAACATTTTTGAAAACCTTTTTTTTGAAAACAACTTTTAGAAAACAATATTTATAGAATATTATGAATAATATTTCTAAATAAAATAACCTTGAAAACCATCAAATTAATCTTCAAAAAATTATTTTCACGACATCAGATAAATATGTACATATCTTACATGTCAAACAAACATTCCTTTTATAAAGTAATTTTTTTAAATAAGTTCCTTGATTGGAAAACGACAAGAAGATTCATGTAAAAAAAATTTATAAAAAGAAAAAATGGGAGTAAATTTATTTAATAAAGAATTTTTAAATGTTTAAAAAACTTTTTAATATATTTTTACAAAACATGGTTTTGAAATAAAATAGATTTCTGACCGAAGAGAGAAGGAAAGTTTGATTTTCATAAAAACATTTTATTAATTTCCTTTTGTATTAAAGAGTGGAAAAAGGGTACCATAACATTAATATATCATGAATAACTAGATTATAATAATATTAATGATAATTATTGTCATTATTATAATAATATTTTATCAATGGAATCATAATCATAAACAATCCTGATGAACAATGATATTGGAGAATCAAACTCTTACCAATTTGGTAACATTTAATCACAATACCTATGAAGGAATAAAAGAAAATGAAACATAAAATATTATTATGATGAATAAATTCATGAAATTACATTTCAAATTGGATTTATATACACTTCATGGAATAATATAGGTTCGTTACACAATGTACATCTCTAAAGGAAGAAAATTGAGAAAAAACTCCCCTTACTGTATTTTTAACGTTTAAACCATAAACCACATTAAAGAGAGACCATAAAATAGATGATTAAATATAAATAATTCTCATTATAAGAAACATAAAATACATACATAGGTAGTATACACACCACATAATATAAATAGGTGTTGAATGTATCATTTTTCATACAAAGGTAAAACGTGAGACAGAAATCCCTTACCTTACGTCTTGAATCTCGTTATACTCATTAAAAAAACATATTTAAAAATATTATATTATTATACATATATAAAAGAACCATATTCATATATATAATACCATATATGATTTATTTATGATTTTATATGTAACATCCCAGATCCGGTTTCCACTCAACGGGTGCCCCGAACCCGGTTGGTCACATGAACTCAAGTGCATTTCCCCAAACGCAAGAGGCTGATGACTAGAAGGGAAGGCCAAGGAATGAAATTGGGGAAACTATGCCCTCATTTTTCAAAGTGTATCATAGCGGAAGAAAATATATAAACATACAACAGCGGAAGCAGTAAAAAATATTAAACTGAATTGGACAACTGAAGTCAAATAGAACCTGTAGTCATATATATAAAGATGTAGCATGTCACTAATTCTATGATAAAAGACAGAACATGATACACAATAATAAAATACAATAAAACTCAAAGTACATGGTACAACCAAATAAAACAAGGCAGAGTAAACAGAACACAACAACATCGCAAGCCTAAGCTCAGTCCTAAGCTCTCCAACTCCTCTGCTACAATCAAGTACCCGTATAGGGACCCTTGCCCTTATCCATACCTGCCGAAATGTAATCTATTTGGGCCAAATACATCACCCAAATAGGGTGTGAGAAATAAATCCTAGTAGGCACCCACCAAAGGCCTGTGCCGAACTATTAGTGAAAATATGCAACAATAGTGTGAGAAAGGAAATGAAGTAAACTAGTAAGTACTCAAAAGTAAATATCAATACCAGATTCATTTCCATTTTGAGATTCATTTTAACCATTCAATTAATTTAGTAACATTATGTTCTCATCAGAACTAAGCCCTCAGGCTAATCAAATCATTTCCTTCATGCTAATATAATAAAACTACACCCTCAAACTTTCCCTTAGGCTATCGAAGATTTCCCTCAGGCGTACGAGAAATTTCCCTCAGGCACAGAAGTCACTACCCTCAGGCATAAGAAGTGTTTCCCTCAGGCGAAATTGAACATTGCCCTCAGGCTAAGTAGTACCTTTCCCTCGGGCTAAACCAATAATGCCCTCAGGCTATATAGAAAATTGCACTCACGCGCAAGTAAGCGAGTCGTGCCCAACGAATAAACAAGCAATTTATATAAAATTCTTCTCAAGGAAATTTAATGCACATTATAATCCTAGAATCCCCTCAGGTATCCTGGCCAAATGGCTAAATAGAGGAACGCACCCCCGGGGTGGTCCTGGATCTAAGAAGTGATCCCAAAAAATAGTTATACATATTCATTAAACTATCTATGAAATTCTAGGTATTTAATTTCGCAAGGCCTCAGCCAAACGACACCCCCAACATGGGTGCATATCAAAGTGGTACACAAAACACATAGTAGTTGGAATTTAAACACCAAACCACCTACCTCGATCGTCTCTGATCAGTATACATGAATGATGCCTCCCGAATCAACTAATAATGACGTAGATCTGGGATAAAATAATTCATATTCAAACACAAATAACTTACCATAGAGGAAGAATTTGAAAAAACAACGTAAGGAGAAGGGAGAACTCACCCATGCAGTTCCAACATGATTGGCAGAAGCGGAAATGGATTCCTGGTGTGCGGTCAGATGATCTCTAAAGCTCTGGTCATCCTCCCAAGATCCAACGATGTTCAAAGCTTCCTCTGTGAACATAGGAGGCTAATTCCCATTTTAAGTGAAGAAAAAAACTACACAACATATACTCTCAAGTACACTGTGTGTACTTTTCATCATTTAATTGTTCCTCTGGCGGCTTCTTTTTCCACCACTGAACTATTCATCTGTCGACAAGAGTACACAACATGTATTTTCAAATACACATCATGTACTGTCGATCAGATGCTGGATACTCTGATCGCCTTAATATTCACCTGTCGACTAACTACACGGCGTGTAAAAACCCACTACACAGCGTGTAGTCGGTTTTTACACCTTTCATCACCGACAGGGATACACACCCTGTGTACTCATCCCACATGGCCAAAGTACATGGCGTGTGGAAATGTACACGGCATGTACCCACAATATTTGGAATTTTTCACCATTTTCCTTATTTTATCAAAAAAAATTAAGGAAAAATGAAAAGATGAAACATATAGATCAAGAATAAGAACCGGGTTTTTACAAACTTCCCCCCTTAAATCAATTCATCCCTGAATTTCCCTTCCAATGGTGGTGAAGATAAAGCTCAGAACAACTCTGGGCACTATGCATGTACATTGGTCTCCCGCTCCTAGGTTTCTTCATACACTCTGCCATGCTGCCATAACACCTGTACGAAAGGAACTGACCGGCCTTGGAGAACCTTCGTTCTCCTATCAATGATACGAATCATATGCTACTCAAAGGATGCATCGACCTGAAGCTCAACCTCATCAGGATTAAAGGCGTGAGATGGGTTTGAATGATAACAGTGCAGTTGAGATACATGGAAGACATTGTGCATGGCCCAGTACCTCTGTGGTAACTTCAACCGATAGGCAACCAGCCCGACTTTCTCTAGAATCTCAAACGACCCCACATACCTCGATGAAAGTTTACCCTATCTCATAATCCGCATGTGTCCCAACCTCAGTGAAACATGCAAGAAAACCTGATCCCCAACAGCAAACTCCAAGGGGCGTCTGCGACGATCAACATAAGATTTATGATGATAATGCGTAGTAGGCACCCGCTTCTGTATTAACTGGACCTGCTCTAATGTCTCCTGCACAAGGAACTGTCCCAACAAAGATGCCTCACCTGCCTCTAACTAGAACAAGGGTGATCATCATAGCCTACCATATAAAGCCTCATAAGCTGACATCTGAATAGTTGCCTAAAAACTTTTATTATAGGAAAACTCAACTAGGGGTATATGCTTCTCCCAAGATCCCCTAAAGACTAGGACACATGTGCGCAACATGTCCTCAAGCACATGTATAGTGCGCTCTAACTGTCCATCGGTCTGAGGGTGGTAAGCTGTGCTCATAAGCACTTTTGTACCGAGTGACCTATGAAAACTCTTCCATAAACGAGACGCAAAGCGGGCATCCCTATCTGAAATGATAGAATGAGGAACCCCATGAATATGCATTATCACTCTGATATACAAATTCATGATCTCATCAACACTGAAGGTCTCCTTGATCGGAAAAAATTGAGCTACCTTCATAAGTCTGTCTACAACAAACCACACGGTATAATTGCCTCGAGGTGAGCTCTGCAACCCAGTCACAAAATCCATCGTGACATCATCCCATTTCCTCTCTAGAATGGGTAACTACTGTAACAGTCCGGCTGGCATCCAATGCGTCACCTTCACCTACTGATTGGTGGAACATCTCACAACAAAACCAGCTACCTCAATCTTAATACCCGGCTATCAATACTGACATCTCAAGTCACGGTACATTTTGGTAACTCTGGGATGCACTGCCCAAGTTGAATCATGAAACTCCCGCATCATCTCCTCGCGTATATCCCCTGAAACCCATAGTCGTCTATGGAAACGCAGTACCTCAACATCGCCTATCGTCCATCCAGGAGGAGGGTCCTCACATGCTGTCGACTCCTGTAGAACTATGACATCTGAATCAGATAGTTTTCTCATCCTCACTCTATCCAGGAGGGTAGAGCTCACAGCTAAGGAATAAAGATAGGTCTACCCCTGACTGTCGTGCACCTCCAAATGCAACTCAGAGAACAAAGCCATAAGCTGCCACTCATCACTGGCCTCCTGGAATGCCTGTATCTGAGTCCTCCTGCTCAGTGCATTAGCTACTGCATTACCTTTTTCAGGTGTATAGGCAAGATGAAAGTCGAAGGAATGAAGGTATTCGACCCACCTTCGTTGTCTCAGGTTAAAGTAACGCTTGGTAAAGATATATTTGAGATTTTTTGTTCGGTGAAAACTAAAAAATTATCTCCCAAGAGGTAATGACTCCGACATCGCAACACATGAATAACTGAAGCCAACTCAAGATAATAAATCCGGTAATTCCTCTCATGTGGTGTCAACTGCCGAGACTCATACGCAACTACTCGATCACCCTCCATCAACACCACTCCCAGCCCAATACCAAATGCATCATAGTAAACTGTATAACTCTTCCCTTTCTTTGGAAGTATCATGACTAGTGCTGATGTCAACCTTCCCTTAAACTCTTGAAAGGATGTCTCAAAAGCTTCTAACCAACCGAACTTCAAACCCTTCTTAGTCAACCCCATCAATGGTGTTGCTAAGCGGGATAAGTCCTGTATAAAGTGTATGTAGTAACCAGCTATCCCCAAGAAACTTTGTATCTCAAACACATTCTTAAGATGCTCAAAGGAAACTACTGCTCTCACTTTCTATGGGTCCACGGAAACTCATGCCTTTGAGATGATATGAATAGGGAAGTGTATCTGGTCCATCCAAAAGTGGAACTTTGAGAGCTTAGCATATAGCTGATGCTCTCTTAGTGTACTCAAAACGATCTCAAGATGGGTGGAATGGTCGTGTCAAGTGTGAGAGTACACCATGATGTCACCCACAAAGACTACAACAAAGGAATACAGATAAGGGTGGAACACACGATTCATTAGATCCATGAAATCTACTGGTGCGTTTGTGAGTCCAAACGGCATAACCAGGTACTCTTATAGACCATATCTGCTCCAAAAAGCTGTAAGTGGTATATCCAATGGTCTAATGCATAACTGATGATATCCAAATCTCAAGTCAATCATCTAAAACACTCGTTCTCCTTGAAGTTGATAAAAAAGATCATCAATCCTCGGCAAGGGATATCGGTTCTTAACTGTCAACTGGTTGAGCTTCTGATAATCCACACAAAGTCTGAGGGTACCGTACACCTTCTTCGCAAAAAGGACAGGAGAACCCCAAGGATAAGTACTGGGTTGAATGAAACCCTTTTCCTGTAACTCCACTAACTATATATTGAGCTCCTAAAACTCTGTTGTAACCATCCTATAAGGAGGAATGTACACCAGTGCTGCTCCTAGAAAAAGCTCAATAGAGAAATCCACTTCTCGCTTCAGAGGTAGACCCGAAAATTCATCCAGGAAGAAATCTTTGAAATGATCAACCACTGGAGGGAAATCTTTCTAACAAGTCCCCGGACCATCCAGATATAAACTCGCAATCTGGTCTATCAAACCACATTGCCTAGGATTCTTAGGTATATCTCGGCTTGCATGGACATCCCATTCACCTTTGTATAGAAACTCTCCACCCTCTAGTGATGTAAAAATCACCCTGGGATGATAGAAATCTACAAAGGCTCAAAAGCGTACCAACCAATCCATCTCAAGAATGAAATCATAGCTCGTGATCTCTAAGACATAGAGGTCCCATAGAAAGTGACACCCACCAACATCTAGGGGGAACTCCCTGCACTGATGCACACTATCCGTTCTAATTCCCAACGGAGTGTCTAGCATCATAACATCATAAGAAGAAGCAACACAGAGCCCAAGGCTCTCCAAAACAGGCACATATATTAAGCTATGTGTAGAAACCATATCGAAAGTGTAGAAGATAAAATAGAAGCTACTAGAATAGTACCTCTGACAGTAGAAGGTCCGGGATCCTGCTCATATTGGGTTTGTTGCACTACATATGCCTACCCAGTGCCGCGACCTTGTGACACAACCTGGCTACCATGAGCTGTCTAGATCTGCTACCTCTGTGATCCTGGTGTCTGGTTATCACATCCATGACCACCAACTCTGCCTATACATCCTGACGTATCCTAGTTGCCTGACTGGTAAGAAGTTGCTGGTCCTACTCGAGCACACGAAGTCTCCATAGAACCCCTCTCACTAGCCCCTAGTGGGAACGCCCTAAAAAAGTGTTGCAGATTACCCATCTTGCCACAAGCTCGGCACTCTACTGGGTTACAGGTACACTGAGGTATCTTGTGACCCTCTCTACCACACTAGGAGAAAATTACCGGGCCACCTAAAGTAATCTCCTGGCTAGTACTACCACCATGAGAGAAACTCATCTGTCGATTCCTCTTCCCAGTAGAAATAGTACTAGAAACTAGTGTCAAACCACCCTGTCCCAAACCACTAGCCTCCCACAGGATCCATTTAGTAATAAATGCCTAGTTCACAATAGAATGCACTTTCGGAAACCTGAAAACATTCGCCAGTGCTCAGATGTCATATCGAAGACCATCCTCAAAGAGTCTAACCCTCAACGTCTCATCACCCACCAGAACGGGTGAAAAACGCTGATGCTCGGTAAAGTGAGCAGAATAATCCATCACTAACATAGAGCCTTGCTGCAGATTCAAAAACTCTTGAGCTCAATCTGCCCTTTGCATCTCCAGAAAGAAGAAGTCATAAAAGTCTGCCTAAAAATCATCCCACGCCAGGTCTCTGTGATGCTCTGACTAGGTGGTAACATCCCACCACCTCTTTCCGGAATCACGCAGCATTTATGTAGCGAGCTTGACCTTCCACCCGGGAGGTGTCTCTAGATGATCAAATATCACCTACATAGAACCCATCCAAGACTCCGCATCCTATGGTCTGACATCCCTTGAAAACGTAGGCGGATGCTGCTGCTGAAAGATACGAGTTATCTTTGCCATAGATGTGGCAGCCTATAGTGCTCCTTGGAAGGTTTTCATAAACCACATGAAGCCTTCACAGAACTGCGCCTCCGAGAATGTGTCTAGTATAATGGCTGGCGCTGCATCTAGCTCTGCTGGAGGATCCATTGGTTTCCCATGGCCTAAAGTCTGAGGTGTATAATTGTCAACGCTCTCCTGGAAAACAACAGGTGGTCATCTCGGTGGCCGGACTCTACAAGGTCAAACACATTCCTAGATCAAAACCATCAAAGACTGAAAACTAGGAGACCAAGAAGGAACAAGAGAAAGAAAGCATTGAAGACATACAAGACTGGACTACATGACATGTAAAAAAACTACACGGTGTGTTCTCACAGGCCATCCACATGGGCATGTACCCCAGTTAAAACTGGTCGTGTAAGACCCCAAAAACAAAGTGTGTCTCTTAGATACAAAACGTGTACTTGAATCCTCCTTACCTGCTCGAGTCCTTCCACACAGCTTAGCCACATAGCTCTCTTTAAAAAAAAAACTACACAGTGTGTCCAAAAGGTACATGGCATGTTCGACATAATTTTTCCAACTGCCCGTGTTGTTAATGACATGGCTTACCACTCAGCTGACACTAAATGGCATGTTACACCCACACATGGCATGTACACAACTTCGTCTTCCCACCCACATGATCAAGTCCACATGTTGTTTCCCCGGTCAAGACTACACGGCGTTTCCCACAGGTACACAATGTGTTCATGAAGAGGAAACACCGACCCGTGTTTGTGTGCAACACGGTCAGGTCCCTAGGTCACACTACACAGCGTGTTCCTCATTGACATGGAATGTACAAGAAAGGAGTTCCTCCATATATATTGTTAGTTACACGGTTGGACACAGGGTCCACTCTACATGGTGTGTACAACAGGTACATGACGTGTTTGCCCCAAGTCATTCCTTACCCCATGTCCCCACCCACACGACCATTGACACTGTCAGATACTAGACGTTGTGTACTTAGGGTACATGATGTGTACTCAAAAATTTTGCCTTTCTTCCTGAATAGAAGAATACATGGCATGTATTCTGGGTTTTTCCGAACAACAAGGCTTAGAACTACTCTAGAACCCAGAAAAACACTGAAACAAACATCTAAGTTCCAAATTCCGATCCGTGATGGCCCATAATCCTCGCGAATCAAATATTGGAATATTATTTGTGTTATAATAAGGTAAACATCCAATAATCCACCAAATTTCGGTCAATGAGGGCCCATACTCCTCAATAAGCAATGTTTGGAATTTATTCTATCAAGGCCTCACACAAAATTCCCCTATCAAATAGCAGGAATTTATCAAAGAAGTTATCACAACAACATGTGTTTCTAGCACACAGTTATCACAATAACATGCAATTCCTAATGCACCTACATGTCATGGAAGAATGCATGACATGTGATTTCTAGCATGTGCCTAAATGATGCATGAGATGGAATACCCTCATCTAATTGGGTTTTGACTAAATAGAACCCATTATAAAAATATAAACAGCACACCACAAGTGCATCACCCAACGGTGAAAATCAAATCAATAGTAAAATTGTAAAACCAGTGATAATTGCAATTCGAGGTAAATTTTCTTTTCCATGTACATGGGTTAGCTACTATCATGCACATCTTATTACCAAATACCTATTCCAACCTATCCCGGACTATGGATCCAAATAGTATGTCAAAGAAAAGAACCCATCTGATACCACTTTGTAACGTCCCAGATCTGGTTGCCACTCAACGGGTGCCCCGAACCCGGTTTGTCACATGACCTCAAGCGCATTTCCCCAAACACGAGAGGCTGCCGACTAGCAGCAAGGGAAAAGGATTGATAGTGGTGAAACTATTCCCTCATTTTTCAAAAGTGTAGTGTAGCTGAATAAAATATATAAACATACAACAGCAGAAGCAGTAAAAAATATTCAACTGAAATGGAAAACTGAAATAAAAGAGAACCAGTAGTCATATATATAAAGATGCAGCATGTCACTAATTCTATGAAAATAGCAGGAAAAGGATACGCAACAATATAATACAATACAACTCAATGTATAAGTTACAACCAAACAAAACAAGGCAGAGTAAACAGAACACAACAGAATCACGAGCCTAAGCTCGGTCCCATTCTCTCATACTCCTCTACTGCAATCAAGTACCTGTATAGGATCCCTTTCCCTTATCCATACCTACAAAAATTTAATATGTTTGGGATGAAGACATGACCCAAACATGGTGTGAGAAATAAATCCCAGTAGGCACCCACCAAAGGCTCATGCCCAACTATTAGTGAAAATATAAAACAACAGCATGAAAAAGTAAATGCAGTAAACTAGTAAGTACTCAAAATTAAATATCACTACCAGTTTCATTTCCATTTTTATATTCATTTTAACCATTCATTTAATTTAATAACATTCTGTTCTCATTAGATCCAAGCCCTCAAGCCAATTAGAACCTTGCCCTCAGGCTAATATAATCAAACCACGCCCTTAGGCTTGCCCTCAGGTTATCGAAGATAACCCTCAGGCGTACAAGATATTTCCATCAGGCATAGAAGTCACTACGCTCATGCATAAGAAGTGTTGCCCTCAGGTGAAATAGAAAATTTCCCTTAAGCTAAGTAGTACCTTGCCCTCGAGCTAAACAAACAATGCCCCCGGGCTAAATATAAAATTACCCTCAGGTGCAAGTAACCGGGCCGAGCCCAAAGTATAAACAAGAAATTTATATACAATTCCTCTCAAGCCAATTTAATACACATTATAATCATGTCATACCCTCGGGTATCCGGGCCAAATGGCTAAACAGAGGAACGCACCCCTGGGGTGGCCCTGGATCCATGCAGTGATCCCAAACAACAGTTATACATATTCATTAAACTACCTATGCAATTCTAGGTATTTAATTACGCAAGTGCTCAGCCATATGACACCCCCAACATGGTCGCGTATCATAGTGGTACATAAAACATAAAACAATTAGAATTTAAACACCAGACCACCTACCATGATCATCTCTAATCAGTATACATGAACGATGCCTCCTGAATCGTCTAATAATTACGTAGATCTGGGATAAAAGAATTACAGTTCAAACAAAAATAACATATCTTAAAGGAAGAATTGTTAAGAACAATGAAAGGAGAAGGGAGAAATCACCTGTGTAGTTCCAACGTGATCGACAGAAGTGAAAACTGATTCCCGGTGCACAGTCATCTGTTCTCCAAAGATCCGACCATCCTCCTAAGCTCCAATGTCGTTCTATGATTCCTCTGTGAACAGAGGAGGCTAATTCCCATTTTAAGCGAAGAAAACAAACTACACGATGGATACTCTCAAGTACATGACATGTAATTTTTATCATTTAACTGTTCCTATGGCAGCTAATTTTTCCATCACTGAATTGTTCATCCTTCGACATGAGTACACAACATGTATTTTCAAATACACAACGTGTACTATCGCTCAGTTGGCGGCTACTCCCACCGCCTTACTATTCAACTGCCAACTAACTACAGGGTGTGTAAATAACCACTACATGACATATAGTAATTTTTTACACCATTCGTCACCGACAGGGCTAGAGGCCCTGTGTACTCATCCCACACGACCAAAGTACACGACGTGTGGAAAAGTACACGACGTGTACAGACAAAATTTGGGATTTTCCCCATTTTCCTTATATTCTGAAAAACATTTAAGGAAAAAGGAAAATAAGAATCCCATACCTCAAGAATAAGAACTGGGTTCTTACATTATATTAATCTTCCATTAGAGATTTCATGTTAAAGTTACGTTTTCGGTAATTAATGATCTGTTTTTGGAACATGCTTTGACTTTCTTTCTTGATCCCCTTACACAAATCAGTATTTCAGTATCTTATGAATTTAAAACATTATATAATTTTAATATATATATATATATATATTCATTATATATGTATTTATAATTATCTATTAAGGATATAATTAAGAAATGAGATACACCATTCATTGAGATGGTATGCCATACGTACGCATGAACACTACTTTCATTTTCTTTTCGGATTAAAATAAAGAAATGTATCTGAAATTTTATCATTACAGAATCATTTTTTTCATATATATCAAATAGTTTAATTAAAACAATCCTTAATACATTACATATAAATCAGTAATGAACCACATTGTTTCAATAGGGGTATCTATTGTATACACAAACAACGTTATCATATTCACAAAAACGGAGAGCATGAAGTTATGTGTGATATAAAAATTAATGAATCATAATAAAATGAAAATTTTAATAAATATAATATAAAACATATAAATATATAATTATTCCAAACCTCTAAATATGGCAATGAAAAGAATAATGAGATAATATTATGATGTGGTAGTCCACCGTACACATGAATGATGATTGTGTATCCCATTTGATGGAAGTGTTTGAAGTTTTAGGTAGTACCCTTAACATACAAAAATATAATTAAGTTGAATATAATTAGGTTCTTATATTATAATGACATAAAAATAATTTTAGTGATTTTGAGGAAGAAATAAAATATAAACATTCGTTGATGAACTTTAACACATCTTCGAGTATCACCTTTTGGTTTAAACCAAAAGACATACTTGTTTGTATTTATGATAATATTTGGTATTATATAATCATTGGAGGAAATTGGAGAAGTTAATTGGGTTGGTATTGACATAAAATATTTTTTTGAGGGAGTTTACAAAGGAGGAGAGGTCGTGGCCTTTTATAAGTGAGGCATATGACACACATGACATTTTTAAAATAAAAGTTAGGTGTACACATGATATTACCTAAAAATGTATTAATTAATGGAAAAAAGTAAATAAATTAAGGATTAATGAATAAATATGGCCATTAAATAGAGTTTTGACAAGTATCTAGGTCATTTGCCCCTTATGTTTGAAGCTTAGTTCCTTGGTAAACTCATTTTTATCTTAAGCATCGTGATTAATTTTATAAGTTTTCACTAATCAATTTGGTAAAAAATAAGTAGTAAATATTATAAATTTTAAATAATTCTTTTTCAAAAAATTAAATCAATTTTCCCATATTCAATTAATAGAAGTGGAATAAAATAATTAAAAATCCATCCCACTGACGAGAAGAAATGAGCATTTTTAATGTGAAAATGTTCAAAAGTTTAAAAAGTTTTTATATCCAATTTAAATTTATAATTAATTAGTGTTATATAAATTTTATTTACTAATGTATAATTGAATAAATTTTCCCACAAAACAGATTTAAAATATTATTTATCTATATAAATAATTCAAACAAAAAGGTAGTTTTCAATTAAAATTCAGTATTTTTCACCATTCATCAAAATATGAATCTTTTTAAAAAATCTGAAGAATTAATCCTAAGATAATTTTAAAATTAAAATATAAAAATAGAGTTTATTTTTTAAAATATAATTTATAAAATTTTAAAAATTCATTTTTAAAATAATTTTGCTATTAAAAGGTAATAAAACAGCCTTTTAGAAATAAACATCTTTTTATGCATAAAAATGTATTTATTCTTATCTCTTATCTAGAAAACACATAGGATGAATGTTAAATAGTTTATTGAATAATATATATATATATATATATCATTAAAATTGTTTATAAAAAGTGTATTTTTTTAATTTATTGAGTGAAAACATATTTGTGTACAATTTTTTTTAGAAAATGAATTTCGTTATTTTAAAATATCACTAACTTTTATTTCAAATTAATTGGTAAATAAATAATTTATTTTATAAACATTTATATTTTTTTCATAATTTAGTTAATTTGACTGATAATCACCATTCTAATGGATAGGTGATAACTATACTAATATTTTGATAATATGTCCTGATTCATTTAAACTCATTGTTGTGCGTATAAAAAGCTAAACTCGACATTGGTTCTAAAATAATCTAATCTTTATGTTGTTTGTAACAAAATATAAGCTCATAATTGTAATTAATTATATTTAACCTTCCTATTTCATTTAAAAAAAATCCAAACTCAGTATTTCATGTACCAAAAGCTAAACTCAGTCTTGAAAATAGCGCATGATTAAAATAGTGTTACATATGTGGGAAGCATAACATGGTGTAGGAAAAAATACAAGACATCAAGGAATTTTCATTTATTTGAAATAAATAATTCTTAAAAACTTAGGATGTTACATTCTACCCCTTTAAAATTAATTTCTCACCTAAAATTATTCTGTTTCATCAAAGATTCAATACTTAAATGTTCCTTTCATAGAAACCCATTTTAAAAAATGAATAATAAAATATCATTCAAAATTTGGAAGTTAGAAACATAATATATAACCAAATTAACTCATAACTATGTTTCCACATTGTATAAAATATATGTAATTTGAATAAGTGGCAGTGGAATAAAATCATAAATAATTCTTGAGAGTGATAGAGATCACTGATTAGAAGAAAGTTGGTGATTTGGGGAATGTTAATGATCACAAAACGATGAATCTATAAATATCAAGAGGACCATTTGATTCATCATAAATGAATTCACTAGGATAAATTTTTTGTTCCATGATCCTTTCCATAATGTTTACTAATTTTCATAAGGATATATTCTTACATGATTTCATTCAATTTCATAATAACAATTTCATCCATTGGTTATTCCTTTATCAATTTTCACTTCATCTATTACTCTAAGAAACAAAGGAAAATATTTTGTGTATAAAGCACTAATGTATCATAAAATCCATAAATATAATGATAATTCATTCTATACATCTTCGTTTATCATTAAAAATGTTAATAACTATTTATACAATATGCATAAATCTTTAATTGGCAAAGTAATACATTAATCTCTAAAACCTCAACCAAATTTGAATGTAATCTTTTTAATAAATTTTTAAACTTATAACTCTATTGAAAATAAAAATTTATTAATAAGGTTACTAAATTTCTCAAAATCAACTAAATATTATATAGTAGATCTTTATTGCAACATACCAAACATGTGAATAATTTCATGATGCATTCTCATGACACACGATAATAACCAGAATTATTGTAAAACCATTTTGAATATAAACATGCTTATTAATTCCTTATATAAAATCATATATTATACAAAAATAATTCATTAGAAGATTTGGTTCATCATTGTATTTATAGAATTTGTGATTTCATTATTCTAAAATCCAAGTATATTATCACACAAAATTTTACAAATGGATGAAAAATAAAATTTTCATAGGATTAATTAATACAAAATCAAACATAAAATTCACAACTAAATAGAGGATAATAATTATTCCACAATTATCAGAGTTCACTTCTTCTATTATTATAGTATATAAATTAAAATTTTCATTTATCGTCAATGTTTTTTGAGACTTATCATTCAAATTAGTCATTGGATTGGGGAATTTGTTAGCATAACGCCCAAACTCATTAACATTGAATCATTGAAGTGTTAGAGGTGTATTTTGTAGAGATTTCTCATTATTTGAATCATTAGAGAACTTCTTCCCATCACTCCAGCATGAAAAAATTTGAAGACCTTACTTTCCACTCTTGTAACACCCTCTTGTACCTTTCCAGAATTAACCAGAGTGCTTCCTCCAATATTTATAGAAAATAGATACCTGAAATTTATTTCCACCATTTGAGTTTTCATGATACTCAATATTCCTTTTCTAATAAAAACTAGTGGAAAAATTGGAATATGAAATATCTATATCTACTTAGAGTGAATGTCAAATGACTTCTTCATTTATATTAATTTATCTTATATACAAGGTATTTTGAATACTTGGTTTTAGGACATCAAATAATTGATTGATTTTTCTTTCAGGGCTGATGATTAACCCATTATAATACACTTCGTGTCTTGTAAAATTATATTCATAGGTACCAATAGATTTATTATCCCTTTTCCTAATCATAAGGAATTAATTGTCTATATGAGTTTATAGAATACAGGGGAAGTACATAATAAAAAATATCCACATAGACAGTTCCCATTCCATAGATTAATTTTCTCATTTTCCCCTCATGTTATTTATAAGATTCCACCTCAGATCCGATTCACCTTTAAATTGATACACAACCAAAATTAATTTTTTATGCTATGAAAAATGAAGAACATAAAATATCATTCTAGTGGTTCTGATAAATTTCTCAGTAACAAGTGGATCATTGGGACCACTGAAATAAGGTGGAAATTTTATTATGAAGGACTCAAAAGAAAGGTGTTGCCTCGTTTTCTCATTTAGAAGTTCAGCATGATTCATAACTTTAGAATTTTGTTTGAGAATATAAAAATGATTTTTCATTCCAGCTCCCATATCATTTGGTTTCTAGTAGGAAAGTAATTTTATTTTCCATCATAATTTTAATTAACATGGAACTTTCAGGTTCTAACCATTGACTAAAACCAGAATCTTAGTGTGAGCAACACTAATCATTGTAGGAAACCACATAATCATGAAAAATAACTTATTGGATATCTAAATCATAACACCTTATTCTTTAATCTATGAAACCTTAGTTTTATCCATCTTTATTTATAAGAATATACTATTTAAATCCTCCATGATGGTTTTAAATAATTTATGAATTTCCAAATCATATCCCCTAACATTGTCAACCTAGGTGTGCAATAATGCATTATTTTCATGAACCAGTTTCCAATCGATTATATCTCAATACGGTGTTCTTAGATTTATTACCCCTATATTATTATATGCATGATTGATATCCATTTATAGTTTCTATATAGGTATGTATTTCTAGGAAGACACTCTCTATATCTTTTACCAAAATTCAAAGACATTTTCCAATATTTGACTCATCTTTTGACTTATCCTTAGATAAATCCCGAGATATATCATTTGAAATACCCCTAGGGGTCTCAATAAAGTTTTCTTATCACAGCTTCCAAATGTTGACTAAACCTTTCCTTTCATACCAACTATGAAAACCCATGATTAACATATATAGATATTACATCATTTTTTATGAATATTAATTACTTTATCCAAACACATTCTTGAGGACTATAACAGTTTGGTGCCTTTTTAAACATGGAACACGTTCCTCTAATTAGGTGAATGTTCTTTAACACCTCACAATAACGATCTTACCCTTTAGTACTCCTACCTAAAAAAATTATTTATAACATGGGGAAATAAACCTTAAGAAAGGGTGAGATGAAATTATTAGTAAGGATATTCAAGGGATATAAGTATTCATAACATGAGAATAAGTGTATAAGAATACAATAATTACATTTTAAAAGCATATGTTTCATATCGGAGATCATAATCTTCGATCATGGAATAAATATTCGCTGTTAATAAGACATGAATCATAATATAATCAAATAATATGACCATGATAGTATAAAAATAGAATAAAAAACATAATTTGTGGAATACACATAGTATTAGAAAATATTATTTCAAGGATACCTACCAAGTAATTCATAACATGTTAGTCTTGGGATAATCACACATGTACCTACTTTGGTATTGGGATGACCTCCCATGTACCCTCTTGTTTCGATATTAGGATGAACTCCCATGTAACCTCTTGTTGGTGGCATGAGATGATGACCCTTTTACACTTAGAGATCATAAATCATTTTTCATTTTTCATTACAGAATTCATTATAGGATACATAGGTCCTACCCATCACATAATGAAATCATACATATTTAGGCCAGAAGATCATAAAAATTAATCATATCATAAACCATGAAATGAAATGGGTGTTATAAACATGAAATCATATAATAATTTGTGAAAAAGATACAGATTCCATAATCACTACATAACCAATGAAAATAATAACATTTTGAAAGCGTTTTATCATGTTATAACCCATGGAAGTGAAACATGTTTCATAAAAAACATTTCATCTTAAAAATGAACTATTCAGATGTGAATATGAATAGTGTACATAGATCATATACCTACTAAAGAATAAACTATATCTAAGGATTTCATCCAAGATGTAAAATAATTTTTAAATATCATTAAAACATTTCTTGATGAAAATATCTTTTCCTATGTAAAAACACTTTTTAAAACATAAAACATTTTTAAAATTCTTTTTCTTTGAAAACCACTGTAAAATAATGAATTTATAGAATACTAGGGAAAAACATTTCTTTTACTAAAATTAAATTATAAAACAATAATTTAATATTCAAATATATTATGGTCATGATAGTGGTTAAATCCATATATTCCATACATATTAAATGAACAATCCTTTTTCCCATTAAAGTGTTTTGAAAATTCCAATGATTGAAAAATGATAAAAAGATTATTTGTAAGATTTTTTGTTTTAAAAAAGAAAAAATGGGTAGAAATGGCTTTAATAAGTAATTTTTAAGAGGATAAAAAACTTTTGAAAATATTTTTATAAAACATTGTTTTAAAGAATATAGATTTCCAACCAAAGAGAGAAATCACATTCGATTTTCTTAAAAACACTTTATTAGTTATTTTAGGTTCAAAATAGTTGAAAAAATGGTACCATTATCAGAATATATAATGAATAAACCTAGGATAATCAAATATATTATTATTCATAATATATGGAATATAACATTTCATCAATGGGCTCATAATATTAAACAATCTTGATAAATGATGAGATTGTAGAAATAAACTTTTTCTGCTTTGGTGAATTTTAATAATAAGTCCCATCAAGGAATATAATAAAATTAAACCTAAAATATCATGAGGATGAAAAATTTAATGATATTACAAGTGAAAGGTGTTTTATATAAACCTTGTGAAAGAATACAGGTGCATAACATAACATACGTATCAATGATGACAAATTAAGACTAAAATCCCCTTACCGCTTTGGTAAGATTTTATCCCTAAACCCCATGAAAGAGAGACACTAAAAGGGATATATAAATCACAATAATTAATTTGTAAAATAATCATAAAATAAATGCATGGGATGTATATTCATAACATATAATAAATATGTGGTGAATATAGGATGTGTCTCACAAAGGTCAAAAGTGAGACAGAAATCTCGTAACTTAAATCTTAAATCTCATAGTACTCATTAAAAACTACTGTATAATAAATATATGTTTATTATAAATATAAAATAGAACCATATTAATATATATAATACCATATATTAATTGTGACTTTTATAACACATTTATTAACCAATCCATGTTAATGTTATGTTTTGGGTAATAACTATTTGGTTTTTTATTCATGTTTTGACTTTCTATTCTTGGACCTCTTACATAGGTCATGATTTGAAAATATAAATAATTTAAAACAATACATAAATATTATATATATATTTGTGAAATATATATTTATTAAAATATATAAAATATAGAAATAGGAAATGAGCTACACTTTTTATGGTTATGGTAGTTCGTATATACTAATTAAATAAATTTTCATTTTATTTTTCGATTAAAAGAAACGAAATTATATGATATATTATAATTATAGAATTACTTTTATGTTATATATATAAAATATGTTTATTAAAACCATCCACAATACATTCCATGTAAAGTGTGAAGGAATCACAACGCTTCATGAGACGGTAGTCCGATGTACTCACGAACGACATTATCATATTCCAAAAAAATAGAAAACAAGAATGTATGGCAGATATAAAAATTCTAGAATCATAATAAAATAATAAAAATAAAAAATATCATATTTAAACTATAAAACTATCCTTATTCCCAACCTTGAATGGTTTTAGTAGAAGAACAAATGATATAGGTTCATGAGGCGATTGTTTTTCGTACAGAATAATGATGATTATGTATCCCATTTGATTGAAGTGTGTGATATTTTAGTTTTTACCCTTAACAGAAAAATAATAGTATATTGAATCTATTTCAGTTATTATATAATCATTATATAAAATAATTAAAGGGGATTTTTAAAGAAATTAAATAAAAACGTTTGTTGATGAACATTACCTATTCTTCGGGTGTATTTATGTCCAGAATAAGGATTCAAGAATTATAGTTGGGATTTAGGGAATTTATTTCATCAATTATTGGATAAATCAATTTATTTTTAGGGTGTAAAGATAGGAGGAGATGTGGTGGCCGTTTATAAGTGAGGGAGAGGGCATACTTGGAATTTTTGAAAAGAAAGTTAGGTGTACTCGAGTTATATACTAAAAAATGATTAAATAAAACATAAAATTAGAGAAATTAAGTTTTAGGGTCGAACTATTACTAAACAATGGGGCTTTTACAAGTTTCAATATCATTTTTATCCATAATTTCAAATATTAGTCCCTTGAAAAACTTGTTTTTTTTCATTAATCACCACGATTAATTCTAACTATTTTCAATAATAACTTTTGTAAAAAATATTTTTTAATTAGTATACATTTTATATAAGGTTTATTCTAAATATTTAACCAATTTCTTCAAATTAAATTCACATAGGTAGAAGAAATTGATATAAAATTAATCCCACAGATGGGATGAAACAATAAGGTTTTAAAGTGAAAATGTTCAAAAGTATAAAATGTTTTTATATCAAATTTAAATGTGTAATTGATTCCAATGTACTTGATTATATTTATTGATATATAAATGAAATAATTATACTTAAAAACAAATTTAAATTATAATTTAACTATATAAATAATTTTAATAAAATGGCAGTTTTCAAAAAAAAATCAGTATTTTTTTCACTATTCATCAAAAAATAATCTTTTAAGAAAAATGTCAAAAATTAATCCTAAGATGATTTTTAAATTTCAATTTCAAAAATATTTTTTTTCATATGTAATTTTTAACAGATTCAAAATTTGGTTTTAACATAAGTGAACCATTAAAAGATGGAAAACCCGCTTTTTAGAAAAATATATATTTTATACTTAAAATTGGATTTATTATTATCTATTGTCTGGAGAAAAAAATAGGATAATTACCAAATATTTTATCAAATATAATAAATAATATATATTTATTTATCATTCAAATCATTCATCAAAATTGGTTTGTTTAATTTATCAAGATACAACATGTTTGTGCATAGAAAAATAGTTTTTTTATAAAAAGAATATATTTATTTTCAAATAGTTCTTAATTTCATTCAAAATTAATTGGTTAATTTTGTAAAAATTAATAAAACAAATTTTCATAATTTATTTAATTATTGTAATACCCACAATCTTAAGGGTTAGGTGATAACTATACTAATATTTTTAAAAATATGACATGTTTCATTTAAACATAGTGTTGCCTGTAATGCAAGCTAATATCTGTGTTTCATGTAATGAAATGTAATATCATTGTTGAATGTAACATAATATAACTTTTTTATTTCATGTAACAAAATCCAAACTCATTTTTGCGTGTACTCAAAGCAATACTCATTGTTTCTTGTAACAGAATCATAACTTGGTGTTACGTATAAAGGAAGATTTAATTTCTGTAGTTTGCAATGCAAGACATCAAATAATATACATTTATTTGAAAAAAATAATTCATAAAAACTCGAGATGTTATATTTATTAGGATTTTGACATGAATTTTTTTAGTGGATTTTAATGATTCATTTCTGTATGATTTCTAGTTGTTATACTATTTAAGAATCATGGAATACATTATGTTGAAATCATAGAGAATTTACTTGGAATTTTTAATAGAAGTAAAATATGATATGTTTTTAAAATTATTTTAATTAATAATTAACCATATATTAATGAAATTTGAATATGGTTAATATCTTTCAATTATAGATATTTTAATTGAGTGGTTCATTGAAAATTGTGGAGATTAATCGACATTGATCCAACAGTTTAATGGGGGGGGGGGGAGAATGATTTCATATTTTATTTTGAAATGGAATATTTGAGATATAGTAATGGAAGATTTTATGAATAGATATATATTGGTGATTTGTTTGTAGCAAATAGGAATATTATACCTATTTTTTTAGGCCATTTATAGAGAATACATTTATGGATTATGTATATTTCTATGATGATGACACATGCCATGGAAATTTTGAAATGAAATAGATCATGATTCAAGGTATTTATGAAGAACATAAAAATTTATTTAGTGTTTGTTAAATTATGAAATTAATGGAAAAAAGATATAATTATTGAAATATCATGTTCCTTCTATAAATATAATATTAGATGATTGATCTCGATACCACCTTGACATATCTAGTTCACTGAGAGAATTTCAACTTCATGGAAGATATATGAAAAATTACAAGATGTGTAGATGGTATATGAATAGATATTTAACCTTAAGAGACATTTCATCAATCCTAAAACATCTTAAATGTTGTGTTCCTTGTAAAAAATTTATTATGACTGAATTTGTATCCATAAAATTAGAGTGATTTTTATTTTATACATATCAGTGCATTACAGGTGCATGTTACTTGTATGTAGCCTAGTTTGGGTGATCAATGTAAAATACCGATGTCCTTATGTGATTTGATTTATTTACTCTTGTCTGATATTTTGTGTGATTTATGTTTAAATATTGTGAGATTAAAGATGTTCCTTTAAATGAGGGAATGAGATATGATAATGGGTGAATGTGATCGAAGGAACAAAGTTTTATTATAGAGACACTCTTATTCATCCCACTAAGGGTGTAGTCATTGAAATTAGTTACAAAATAAAAAGGTGACATCTAAACATTATATTATTTGAATATATTTTCATGTACATTTTTAATGGAGGAATTTAATGTGTCTTTGGATTTCATCCTCTATAATTTTTTCAATTTTATTCCTTCATAGGTAATATAATGTTGTAGGGAACACTATTTAAATTTATTATGCACAAAATACATTGAATGGAATAAGTAAAACTCATTAAAAAATACCACGATGACTTGTTTCTTTCCAAGAGGTAAATGGATTTATTGAAACACTCCAAGTCATGGATTAAATCTTAACACAGACAACTCTGATGTCAGACATGTTATGGTAGGTGGAGGTGTGGTTCCCTGGAGCTAGTTTTTAATTCAGTAGCGATTTGGGAGGGGGAGGTCTACGCCACCCAGGCATCATCACCCTCGTTCCCCATTCACTCTTCCCCTTTTCATCACCCTTTCATCCCCTATCCTTCTACTTTCTCTCTTTCTTTTATTGGGTTTTATTTCATCATATTTTTCCTCATACGATGGTGTTGTTTGGTTCCATTTGTGGTACCATCTCACTATTTAAGCCCCTCAAAGCTTCCTATTATCTTTCCTCATTGATACCACATTTCGAATCTAAACTATTCTGGAATGCTAGTCTTCCCAAGCAGGTTTGGGAGGTACAGGTTGGGTCACATCAGTGTCCCAGGAGCTCGACCTATGTTTGGTTTCATCCTCTAGCAGTTTTCTTTTATAGGGTGGTTATTTTAGCATCAATGGGCTTCAAGTGTGATCCGCTTGTGGCGATGGTTTTATTGGCATGGGTTAGTGGTTATGGAGAGGTCACGATTTTGGTAGACCTACCACTTTAATCTCTATAGTATATTTTTTTCTCTTCGCTTCTCTCCAATATGGTCCGCTATGGTGGGTTCATGGAGGCTTTGGGTGGTCATGGTTATTCATTCATTGGATTTATAGGATGCACACCATCATTGGCTCAGATCCTAGCCACAGTGGTTCTCATTTAGTGATTCACATTCTTGTAAGGGTGGCATCCCTATTTTTCACTTTCATTTGGATTCTATGGCCAGTAATGTTAGTTCCATCTTCGATGGAATTGGATCACCAGGGGTATAAATGATTCATTGTTCTAAATGATGATGGTGTCAGGGGTGTGTCCCTAGGTCATCACTATGATGGCTCATCGAGGCACAGATCAAGGATGATGATGAACAATTTTTTTACCCCATGGTTTTCAGGATGTGATTGGGTGATGTGATTTTTTTAAAATTTTGATTTTGAAGCTTTACAATTGTTATATCCAGTCGATGGTGTTATGTTGAATGCTGCTATGTGTTCGGGGTTTCCAAATTTAAAATTTGTTTTTGTTATGGGCTTAATTCTTCTCATGGTACGTTATTAGATGTGGGATGTGGCCTAAGGTTGGGATGATGTTTTTTGAATTTAGAAGTCAGATGATTTTTTCCCATTTTTTATTTGGTTTTTGTGGTGTATGTGTGGTTAATGGATTTATAGGTTCCCACTTAACAAAAAAGTGGTTTATCAAAATAATAAAAAAATGGATTGGGGGAGGTTTGGTTCATTATAAAAGTGAATGATTATATTTATATTTTATTTTCATTATATTACTGTAATGGTAAAGTGATTTAATTGAACCTATCACTATACAAAATAGAGAAATTAATCTTGAATTTCATCGAGCTTTACTTTTCCACTATTGTCAGGTTTTTTAACAAAAAACCCCATTTGACTACATGATAATTTTCATTACATTTTATGGTTATTCATTTTATTATTTATTTGTATTTTTAACAAACCGGGTAATGATAATATAAATTATTTTAATATTTATTAATATTAATTATATATTTATATTATTTATTAAAATATTAAATAATTTTTAATCAAAAAAGAAAAATGTTTCAATTAAAAAGTTTTATTATACAGTTTTATTTAAAATATTAATTTATAAAATTAATAATTTTAATTTGATAAATTGAAAAGAATTTTTTAAATAATGATATAAATATTTAGTTTTTGTTAAATTTGTGTATTTTTTGAAAAATATTGATTTTTCAATGAATAGTAGAAATACCGATTTTTGTAAAAAGTAAAATCTTTTTAACAAGTTAAGTAATTTTAAAAACTTAATTTATTTTTCATATATTTTAAATTATCTTAATTTTTATTTAGTTATATTTAATCCACTTGATTACCTTTTAATCAACTTTTTATTGTTTTTTTGTATAAGATTGTTTTTGAGTTAAAAACCCATTTTTTCTTAAATCTGTTTTAAAATGCATACTATTTATGGTTTTTAATTAATTAAAATAATCCCGAATAGGGAATTTTTTAATTTAAATTTATATATTATATATATTTAAATATTAATTTATTTTTATATAATGACTATAATTTTTCATAGAGTTAATATAGGGCCATTTTTTTCTAAAATTACTCTTTAAAAACTCACTTTCTCGCCCCTTCTGTGAGATTAATATTATATAAAATATTGGAAATTTTGTACATTTAATTTGGAAAAATGGATTAAATATTTTGAATAAGAATAATTTATAATTTATAATAACACCATATTAATTTTTTACAATAATTATTAGTGAAATGAAATTAAATTTATCACAACAATTAAGGAAAAGATTAGTTTACTGAGGGATTAAACATTAGATTTAAGAAGGAAAATGACCTAGAAACTTTTCAAAAAACCATTTTATATAAGTATTTCAAAAATATAAATTCTATTATAAATAACTTTATATTATTGGGGATTAGGAAAAAGAAATAACATTGTTTGAATTCACTCTAAAAACATTATAAGTGTGCCACTCGCCCGACTTATAAAAGGCCTCCCACTCTGCACTATTCTTCACACCTTCAAACCACATTGGTTATTCCAATATCTAACATAATAACTTCCCAAAAAACTCTAAAATAATCCATTATTCTTTATTTTGGAATTAAACGAACCAATAAAATATTTTGGTATAAACCTAAGGAGGATATCCGAAGAAGAGGTAACATTCATCAAAGAATTTTTGTTATTTTATTTCTTTATCCACCCATTAAATTATTCTTAAATAATTATTATGTAAATATATAATTATATTACATATAATTATATGTTATTATGTTATTTTAATAACCTATACTATTTCCATCTTCCATCAAATGGGTTAATAAATCATCATTTGTTTGTACGGCGGACTACCGCCTCATGAACCAATGTCGTTAGTTTTTCCATTACCAACATTCATGGTTGGGAATGATGATTGATATAAAGTATATATATTATTTTTATAACATAATTATTTGTCATTAGTCATTATATAATATATTAATTTATATATTATATACAATATGGGTTACGATAACATCACTTATGCATACGATAGACTACCGCCTCGTGAAATGATGTGATTTGTTTTCCTCTAATATGTTAAGTGGAAGGTGATAAGGGAAATGATAATGAATAAATGTTAAACACATGATATCATTATGATATTGATGACATTTTTATCAACTTTTAAATATAATATATCATTTTTTTCGTGCATTTTCACTCACTAAAAAATGACAACATCATTCATGGATGGGTGGACTACCACAAACTCCAAGAAATGTGATTCCATTATTCATCACCAAATCACAATAATTATAAACATAAGCACATAAAATTAAATAATGTTGTATTTTTTATATAATAAAAATTCAATAAACTTAAACTATTACATACCTTCATTCATAATGATCATTGAAAAATGGAAACGTTATTCATGCATACGTACAACCTACCATCTCAAAGATCATGACATTAATTAATTTTTCAAAAATATCCTTCATGATTGGTTTTAAAATTATTTTTTTATAAATATGATAATTATTTAATGATAGTTATTTTGTAGATTTTAAAATAATATCCACTTTGACCATATTCAACCTACCAAAGTCATTTTTGAAATGAATACATAATATAGTCAAAACATCCAACTTAATCTTAACTTATTAATTAATTTTATATAATTGGTTAATTTTTTAATTAAAAATAAGAATATAATCTAAATATTTTCTCAATAAAGAATATCATTTACATATTTTATTAATTAGGATGATAGTGGCAGACTTGATAAGTTAGACTCAAGGTAAGGGACTTCGTCCTAATTTCTTTTCATTGAGACATATTTTAATGTTATGAACCATTATTATTTTATAAGGTGCGTATAAAACCTTTTTGACATGTTATATCATTAATTTATATAATTTTATGATATTAAATATTTTTTAATGAAATTCTCTAATGGGATTTGGGATTCACGCATTTCTAAAGTGATAAGGTACTTTTCATTTAATAAATAATCAGCATTTACATTTTTCCTAACAAATACTTCTATTCATGTAAATATTTTTAAAATGATTTTTTAATGATTTTATTGACATTAAATATTTATAAATTCAATTGTATGACTCTTTTTTACATTATTTAAAAGGTTTTAAAAAGTAATATTTTTGCATTATTTATACAATATGTTTTGACAAAGGAAAAAATGAATGTTCTATTCTTAACATACACATCTACAATGACTTTTCTCCAATCATGGACATTATTTAATTCATGTTTTCCTTCTCAATATGTCATGTTTTAATTCAATGAAAATACATTTTCACTTTTATTATGGTAATTTGGTATTTAAAATGGGGTTTCAAAAGAAAATTATATTATTATATTGAAAAGGGGTTTTAAAATAAATGTGTATTTTTATATCTAAAAGGTATTTGTTAGTGATTTTAAAATAGTTTTAAAATATTTTATGATAGAATAGTGAAATAAGTAAAAAAATATTCAGTAAATGGTACTTGAGAATTATACATGAGAAATTGATGTACCCAAATAGCACTGGGTGAGCCCGTTATAGCATATATTATAGGGAAGATCGATAGAACTCATTGATCCCATTATAGATTAAATAATGAGTATACCTATATATCATTCCTATAAATTAGGTATTTTTTTTCATCTTATTAGGAAGTAAGGAGGGAGTCACCAATGGGGTTCTCCTATCGATTTAACTGGTCTCTAGTTACTTCTGACACGAGTTTAAAACAAGTAATGAATGTGATGTTGTATGTTACTGAAAATGGTTTTTATATAAGATTTTGGTATTCATGGTGGTATGTGATATTTTAAATTTTGGTTTGAATCCCTAAAATTTGGTTAATTAAATGTCCACTGGGTGTATAAGGATGTTTGGGGGAGTTCTGGTAGTTCAGAGAATGAAAGAAAAATGAAGGTGGTCTTTCTATTAATTTTCCATTACTGGCACATGGATAATGTAAAATGTGTGTCAAAATCATGCTAACAAGGAAGAGTATGTGCATGATTAGGTAAACCATGCAATTGGGAGGGATAAAGTGTGGGAATTTGGACAGTGAAATTCTGTATGGTCGGTGCATTATTTTTTAAATGGTATGGAGATTCCCAGGTAAACATGTGACCTAACTCCCCTTAAACAGTGTATTACACACAGATTACACATTGTTTGTAAAACTATGATGAAAAATCATGAACCCCATTAAATGTAGAAAAAATTACAATTTTCCATCTCAAGATATTAAATTTTAAACCTAATTTTCCTCCCCTTTCACCTACCTCAAGCCCTAGAGATGAACCGAAACCCTCAAGAGCTCCCATAGATCAATATACCTCATATATATTCCATTTAGAGCATCATTGGTTATAGATCAAAAATCAGAGTAAGTCTAATCTCCTTCTTTCTTCTCTTTTTTAGATTAGGATTTTCAGTTCCTCACATCTTCTTATGAAACCCTAAAACCTTCTTTTTCTAGTGGAATCTAGGTTATTGATTCAAGAGGTACTTGAATAAGTATATAATTATATGATTAAGAGTGCATTCATTAATATATTTGAATTAGGTTATCTATAAGTTATTTCCCATATCCATTGAGTTGATTCGTTCATGTTTGGTTCTATTCTTGGTTATCTCTTATTATTCATTTTATAAATTTGTTGATATTTGTTAAAATGAGTGTCTAAATGATGAAACGAACCCCTCCTGATCCCCATGTGAGGTGCTAACGATGATTTGATCAATTTAGGGATACCCATGGTGTGTAACAACATTTCCAAACATATACATTAGTAAGGTAAAATGTAGATTTGTTGAATATTAATGTAAAGAACATGAAGAACATGTTAATGTGGTTGGTTAATTTGAAAATTGAATAATGATATTTGTGCCTAGGGTTGACAATTTAATAAAGAGTTTTTTATCATGACATTAAAATTGGTTAATTAGGTTAACAAAGATTATTTCAAATAGATTATGAATCATGTTATAAATTTCTAATAGGGTGAGTGCATATGAAATGTTGAAATTGTAAAATGGGAAATGACTTGCGAATCTAAAAATATGATGAAATGGATTTCATAAGTGAATTGATGAATTTTTTAAATGTGTTGATATAAAAGGAAATATTCAACATGCCTAATGGGTTAGGGAATGAGAGTGGGAATTGGGATAAATGGGATATATAATGTATAGGGTAATTATGTTTTCAGGTATTGAAATAATATTAATTCTCATGTTGATTGTTATGGTTTGTGTTTGATTGTATATAGTTTGGAGTTTGCTATGTGGCATAGTATGTGTGCGGTGATTGGATAAATAAGCATGTGCACATGGCATGGTAGTATTGGGTATTGAATAGAGGATTTACACCCACGAGTTGAGTTAGACAGAGGCTCTAAACTCTACCCCATAATGAATGGGTTAGGGAAGGGGACAAAGGATTTATTCCCCTAATGATTTCATTTGATGATACCATTCTATATATGGTTTCTCAGTGAGTGTAATTTATTTGTTGTTTTGTGTTCACCCTGTTAAGATAGGTACTTGACTTATTCCCTTATTCATAGTGAATGAATGCCTTATACACTTGTGTAAATGATGTAAATGAATAACCCATGTAATAAATGATGGAAATGGATTATGTAATGAAGATGGTATAAGTGATTATAATAGTGATAATGATAGAAATAATTAAAGTGTACATTGTTAACTAGTGGAACCCAAGTGGTTCTTTGTTTACTTATCATTTATTTATCATTTTCATGTACTATCTATTTATTTACCATTTTAATTACATGTCATTTATTTATCATTTTCATGTCATATCTACTAGATCCTTCATTGGGTACCCGGGAAGACATCATTATTGTAGGTTCAGATAAGGGAAAAGGCCCTATGATAGGGAGTTGAGTTGGCCTTAGGATATGCATGATTGAGGATACAAATATAAAATCAGGAACCATTTATAGATTCAACTGTTTGTTTTTATTTTGGGGTTCTTTCACATTGCTACTATTAGCATAACATTACATGTTCATTTCTAGTTTATAGTTTGAACCCATTTTTGGGAGATGCTTGCTTATTCATTTTTAATGGTTATTATATATTTTTTATGCTATTTATATTTTTAAATTATTTGGATACTCTATTAAAGAGAGTATAGTATCCCCAAATGACTTGTTAGACACTCACTATTTGTCAGAAACCTTTGGCGTATGAGGATGAGCACTTGAGGTCCTATGGAAACTGGGCCCAGAGCACCATTTTAGTGGCATTCAGGTCATGAATGTTACATTTTAATTTGGTTATATGGTTTTTAATGATTCTATTTGTGTGAAAAAGTTTTTGTTCTCTTCATGTGAACATGTTTTATTTAATATCCTTGATGAACTTTGAAGATAAAGGTAAACGTTATATGAGTTTTCAAGTTTTTACAATACATACAGGTTTCCTTCTTTTAGTATCCCTTGTTGTGATTTTTGTGCTCATCCAAAATTTTTAAATGTTTCTCATAGGATTTAAGGGTTGGTATTGGAAGTAATAAGTAATGTTGAAACTCCAGAATATTTTCCATGAAAAAAATTATTCTTTAATTTAATATATTTTGGAAAAAATGATACTAATCGGCAGTGTCCAATTTATATTTTATGGAATTGTTATGTACATGGATCAAGACTTTAAATAAAATAGTTCTCAACAACCAAGGAATAGGGTAATTGATATCCATCCAACAGTGAGGTGTTTTACTTTTAATGAGTTGGGCCATTATTCTAATGTGTGTCATAAGTTAGTATCATATGATAGATGTTATTAAGATAAAAAATAGAAATGTGTAGTAGAGTCATTTGATATTAATATAGTTTATGTTGGTCCATCAAATGAATGGTGACAGGTATATTACTTTTGTATTAGAATTATAAAAATACCACTTTTGACTCTAGATCTTTTTAATCATTCATTTATGAGAAATTTTCATATAAATTGAGAATATAACCTAAGAAAATTAAGATAAAATTTTTGTTGAATACTCTAATTGGAATTATTAAATCCTCCATGATTTTTAGAAATCTTCCTATTGTTATTAGTGGGATGGTCTTTCTTGTAAACATTATGTAATAGTCCATAGTAGAGTTTGATATAATTATTTATGTGGATTGAATTTTATTTAATCATTCTATGATATATTATAGGGCTACGAATTTTGAGTTAAATGATTTAATGACTTTGATAATATACCAGGAATTTCATAAATTGATTAGTTATAGAAGTGAAAGTTACCTAGCCCATACTAATGAAAATAAATAAACTAGCCAATTAGTGATTTTATTATAGTAAATGAATACATGGATATATTTTCTGATGAATTGATTGGTGTTATTATTCATTTAGAGGTTGAGTTTATCATTTAATTAGAACTTGGTGCTATTCCTATTTGTAAACCTGTTTATTGAATATATCAAGTGGTACTTTTAGAATTGAATAAGAGACTACAAGGTTTATTAGATAATTTTTTTTATCTGACCTAGCACATTACAATGGGATTATTCTATTGTTTTTTTAAATTAAAAGATGGTTCAACGAGACATTTCCTTGGTTATAGAGCCTTGAATAAAATCATTTTTAATAACATGTATCCTTATCCTTATCTCAATGATTTATTTGATCATCTCAGGGGAGATAATTATTTTTTAAGGATTAATTGAGGAAGGGGTTCCGTAAGTTGAAAGTGAAACAAGCACTCATTCTGAATACATCATTTTATGATACCTATGGTTACTATGAGTTTTTAGTTATTTCATCTAGGTTATTTTTGATCTATAATCTAAATATTAAAATTTCATTCTAATTCAAGATAAAAAGTATTTGTACCTGATCTACCATCTTTTTCTAAAGTATATAGACATATTACATAGAGTTCCACTCTATATTGTATCAGACCATGATCCTAGGTTCACAAACAATTTTTGGAATGGACTTCATAAATCATTGGGTACTAAATTAAATTTCAGTACAACTTTTTATCCTCAATATGATAGGAAATCTGAGTGAACAATTCATAACTTAGAAGATATTTTTATTTCCTGATTAATGGATTAAAATGTAAGTTAGGATCAACATATTTATTCGGATAAGTTTTCTTATAATATTAATTTTTATTCTAGTTTACAGATGGACACATTTGATGTATTTTTTTTAAAGTGGTGTCAGACACCATCTTTTTGGACTGATGTTGGAGAAAGGAAGTTGATGAGACCATATATGGTAGGTAAATGGATGGTAAGTTTAAATTGGTTCAATAAAATATAAATATGGATCTAAGATTCTAGAAAAGTTATATGGATGACCATATGAGAGATCTTTTTTTGAGGTAGGTGATCATGTCTTTCTTAAATTTTCTCCATGTAAAAGTGTTATGAATTTTGATAATAAGGGGAATCTATGTCCATATTACATTTTAGTATATTAAATACTAGAGAAATTTGGACCATTTTCTTATTGAGTGGACTTACCTCTGAGTTTATCCTAAGGATACAACATATTTTGAGTTTCACTATTTACAAAATATGTTTCATATTCACCAATATTTTTTGAGGCTAGAAGAAGTTCAGTTGGAAGAGAATATTTCTTATGATGAACGGATAGTTTAGATTCTTGAATTTAGAGATCATGTGTTGTGAAATATGGTGATTCAAATGGTTAATGTTTTATGTAAAATCCATATTATTTAAGAGGCAACATGGTAATATGAAAATATTAGGATGGAAAGATATCCCCATATACATAATAATTGAATAAAATTGTGTGGAAATAATTTCTAAATGGTGGAAGGTAATTGAAAACCTGGGAATGATAGAATTCACCATTTTCCTATTTATTAATATGAATTAGATAGTTATATTAGTTATAAAAATATTAAGTAATTTTTAATCAAAAAGATTTTTTTAAATAAACACTTTTTATAAAGTATTACATGAAATATTTATTTCTAAATTATTAAATTTAAATTTTATAAAATGAATTGAAATTTTGAAATCATCATACGAAAATAATAGTTTTTTTGATTTTTTTGATTTTTTTTAAAATAGTGATTTTTCATTTAATAATGAAAAATAATGATTTTTTTGTATAAAGATATTTATTTTTAATAAATTATGTAATTTGAAATCCTCAATACGTTTGGAATGTTATTTAAAGTAATCTAATAATTATATAATTATATTTAATACACTTAATTAATTTCTAATCAATATTATATTGGTTTTTAGTATAATTTTGTTTTCGAGTTTAAAAACATAGTTTTCTTAAAACTGTTCTAAAATGCATAATGTTTTTTATTTTTAATTATTTAAAATAGTCACTAGTGAGAATGTATTAAATGAAATTTATAGATTATATATCTATATATATTAATTTATTTTCATAAAATAGTCTTTATTATTCATATAGTAAATAAGGAATCATCTTTTTCTAAAACAACTCTTCTTAAAATCCCACGGTCTCACTACTTCTGTTGGATTAATATTATATTAAAATTTTCTATTTATTTGAATTAAATTTTAAAAAATGGATTCCATATTTGGAATATATATTATTTTTTTGTTTATAATAATAACAACATACTATTTGAGAATAATTATTAGTGAAAATAGTTAAAATTAATCACAATGATTAAAGAAAAATGAGTTTATTAAGAGATTAAACTTTAAACTGAAGGTAAAAATGTCTAATAAACTTATCAAAAACCCATTTTATATCCATATTTCTACCTTATAAATTATAATATATATAATTAACAATTATTAGGTATCTTTTACCTATGAATATTTGGGGTGGAATTCACTCTTTCAAATACATTACAAGTGTACTACTCACCCCCCATATAAAAGGCCACCCCTCTCCTCTCTTCCTCACACCTTAAAATGGATTTTGTTCATAATATTACAAAACATCACGTAAAATATCCCATATAATCATCATATAATTCTTATATTGATAATAAAACAAACCTTTTGATTATTTTGGTGAAAACCAAAGGGGGATACCTGAAGAAGTGGCAACGTTCATCAACAAGCATTTTTGTTTAATTTTATTATCCAAAACATCAGTAATTATTGAACCATGATTATATAATATCATTAGTATCTAATATATACTTATATTTTATTATTTTATCAGGATAACCTGAATTATTTCCTTGTTCCACCTGATGGGTTATGAAATCATCATTCATGTGTAAGGAATATTACTGCCTCATGAACCAATGTTGTTTGTTCTTCCATTAGAAGCTCTCATAGTTGGGTATGATTATGGATATAAAGTATATATATGATATTTATAACATATTTATACCTATTTATTCATTATATTATATATGCATATTTTACATTCCATACTTTAGGGGATTTGATAACATCGCTCATGTGTACGATGGACTACCTCCTCACGAAGTGTTTTGTATCATTTTTCACTAACATATTCAATGGAAGGCAATAACAGTAATGATAATGAATATATTTGATATAAATAAAATAATTTTTATATTAATAAAATGTTCTTAATTATTTAAATATAATATATCATTTTCTATCTTACCTTTTCACTCATTGAAAAAAATTACAATGTCATTCACGAACATTTGGACTACCGCCCCCTCGAAGAAATGTGATTCCTTTTATCATGACCAAATTAGAATAAAGATATATATAAGAATGTATAATTAAATCAAATGGTATTTATGATATAATTATAATTAATTAAGGAGAAATTATTAGTTACCTTCTTTCCACAATGATCCTTGAGAAATTGTAATGTTACTCTTGTGTATGTATGAACTACTGTCTCCATGATCGTGGCATTAGTTCATTTTTCAGATACATATTTCATGAATGGTTTTAAAAGTATAGTTAATTTATAAATATGATAATTATATCAAGATTATTATTATGTATATGTTTAAATATTTACCTATTTTACCACAGTCAATTGACCAAATTAGTTTTTGACACATAATCCAAATATGGTCAAAATATGCAACTTAAACTTAATTGATTAGGTAATTTTATATAACATGTTAATAAGTGAAATAAAATTAATATTATAATTTAAAAGTGTTATCAAGAAATTAAATAATTAACAAAATATTATTATTCATGAATATAAAGACACACAATAGAATTTAGACTCAAGGTAAGGGACTTCGTCTTAATTTCATTTCATTAAGGCATATTTTAATATTATACACCAATATTATATTATAAGGTGAATATAAAACACCTCTGACATTTGATATAATGAATTAATATATTCTAGTGATATTTAATGTTTTTTTAGTTTTATTATTTAATGGGTTTTATGATTCAATTTTTTCCTAAATGATATGGTATGTTTCTTAAAAAAAGAATCATCTTTAATTTTTTCCATTCAAACATTTTATATTTCATGTACATGTTTTTAAAACTATTTTATTAATGTTTTTATGGAAATAAATTATTTATAATCTAAATTTTAAACATTTTATAACTTTATTTAAAAGGTTTTAAAAAGGAATATTTTTACAAGTTTTATAGAGAATGTTTTGAAAAACAACAAGATGAATGTTCTATTATTAATATACCCAAAGATGAATAATTATCAGTCGCTATGACCATTAGTTAATTCCTAGACAATATTCAAATATTTCATGTTTTCATTTAATTAATATCACTTTTTATATTTTTTTGGGAATTTTTTATTGGAAAATTTTCTCTAATAGAAAAAGATAGTTTTATATTAAAAATGGGATTTTAAAATGAAAGGGTATTTTGATATCCTAAATAGTTTTGTTTATGAGTTCAAAAGAGTTTTACAATGTTTTATGATGGAGAAGTTCAATAATAATTTTTCTAATTCATGATATGTAAATTAATTATGATACATGGGAAATTGGTGTTCCTAGATAGCGCTGAGTGAGCCTTTTACACCTTCAAGAATGGGGCGACCCAGATACCACCAGGTGATGCTATTATAGTATAAAAGATGAATGCATCTAGATCGACTCCAATACATTTGTTAAATTATCTTTTATTAAGAGTAAATAAGTAGGGAGTTACTAAAGGGTTTCTCCAATGGAATTAAATGAGCACTAGTTACTTGTGACACAAGTTTAAAATGGGTTATGAATGTGATGGTCTATGTTAATAAGAAGGGTTTTTAATTTCATGATATGGGTTTTAACGATTTTATTTAAGAAAAAAGGTGTCTCTGTTTTTAATGTGAGAATTTTATATTTCATGTTCATAATTATCTTTTAATATAAAGTTAAAGACTATAGGAATTTTCATGTTTTGATAGGACTAATAGTTTTCCTTCTTTTTGGATACCTTACTAATCTTTTTGCGATCATCCCATGTTTTTTCATAGGATTTACGGATTGTTATGGGAAAGAGGATGTAAATATTAAATTCATGATGATTTTTCTTAAAAATAAAACATGCTTTATTTTAATATTTTTCTATTATGGTAAAATTGGATATTAAACATAAGTTCCCACTTTTTATTTCATAGTATTGTTATATAAGTGTTACAGCCTAGTTTTCTAAAAATCTAAACTGAAAATATACCTAAGGTTAAAGAAATTAAAATTTTGACTAAAACTCTATATTATTTAAGGATTAAGTCATGGTACTCACAATAAATTCCTTTCACACTTGGATAGAATAAATAAATTTTGTTAAAATGTCGTAGTCTGTTGGTATAACTCCTTTAGAGGTAAAAATTTATCATACTATATATTAATTTTATGAATCTTTTAAGAAATTTTCATGAGGGTATTCCATTGCATATCATTTATTATATCGCCATAATGTTTACATTTAGTTTCCTATAACTTCCTAGCCCGAACAACCACCTGAACAGTGCTAAACAGGATGTCTGTTATTGAAATTAGGCACACCACCACAAACTCCAAAGGATTCCGTCTAGCAGTGAGGGTGTAAAAAGGTAAAGTTGGGAGGTTATACCCTATTGGAGGAAAATATGGTACTGGTCTGACTATAATAATAAAACATGAAATGGTAATAAAGACTCAGAAGACTCGAACCAAGCCTGAATTGGAGAACCATATCCAAATGCAGAAAAATGGGGAAGCCATATATAATAAGTGAAGTGGAAGGTAAAAAGAACAGCATGTTGAACATCACTTGTAACTTCTAAACAAACCAAGCATACATCCATAAAAGGTCATACATGTCAATACATAATGGATTCCATGGCTAACCATTAGTAGAAATGAAATAAATTAAGAATATTGATATAGAAAATAATTAAAAACAAAGTAAACTCAAGCTAGGCATGTCCTCCAGGTCCATTTTAAATCTCCATGAAATTACTAATACGATCCAGCTCCTGAAGCTGATATATTTACTATACATAAATCAATAAAGTCTACAGGAATCTCGAAAGGCCTGTGTAGGATGTTAGATGAATCCCAGTAGGATAACACCTAATGGTGCAGACCTATTATAGGTGTTTAAAGAGATAATCTTCTATAAGGAAAGTAAAATTATGATGCACAATGTAAACACAACCTCCACTAGTGTGCATCAGCAACCATGGAGTGTCACCTGCTACGACTAAAGCCAGAATCTTAGTCACAAAACTTCGAACTATGTATCTCCTGACACCACGTGTCTCAAGTACTGACATCCCAAAGTTGTGACCAAAATAATATTTACCTCGCACCATGTTCCTCCTAACACCTTGTGTCTCAAGTACTAACATCCCATAGGCAATCCCAGGTAATAGTAACCCGACACCATGTGCCTCCCAAATCCGTGTGTCTCACATACCAATGGACCATAGGCACACCCAAACAATCTGGAGGCACCTCATCTTTCACATGGATTCCTCAATAAGAAACCCCAAAATATAATCACCTAAATGAAACTACAGAGGCCTCTACCCAGAGGCGTGGTCAAAACCACCTCATCATGGAGTGTACCTATCTGCACAGGAAAAAAATCATGGGTAATAAGTAATCGCAAAATTTAGAAACCAAGACACAAACTCTATGGAACCTCATGACGTTGCAACCATGTCACTCAGAATCTGATGGTATTTTATCCAAGTAACACAAGCCATGCGCAACCTGACAGTCACACTACCTCAATCGGGTGTCCATGATGCTCAATACCATAGTCAAACTCCCCCAATAATCCAAGCCAAGCCCAACCTATGATAAAAATTACACCAAAATATTTTGACTACGCCCAACACAACCCAGAGGTTCCAACATATTCAATAATAATAATTAAACATATATAATCATAAGAATCACTTTAAACGGGAAAACAATTTATACTGTTGAATTGCACTAGCCATGTTTAATCCTATACTAGCACCAAGGTCTTGAAAGCCTTTAATAAACTTAATCACAATTAAATAGTTTAAAATCAGTATCTTAATTAAAAATATTCATTCCAAAAAAATTTGGCACCCTTGAACAAAATTACCCAAATTAGAATTGGCCTCTAACCCGACCTCTCTCAAACATAACATGGTAAGGGAATTCCAAATGGAATCCCATAAGGCACATATTCAATTCACTATATGAAACATGTGTCTTGTTCAATAATCAATGTTGGGATAAAAATTTGCAACCCCAAATGGTGAGGAAAACAAAAAACACGGTATGCACCACCTACCTTAGAGTCGTAGATGTAAGCACGTTCGATATTGAGCTCCAATTTGAAGCTGATCTTTGTAGATCTACATTTTCATCAAATCCCAGCTATTCTACTCGGATGGAAACAACAGCTTGTGAGACAAAAAAATAAGAAACAAATAGGTTGTATGGGTTTTCCTTCCTGGTGCAATACCAAATCCATTGACATATTGAAGAATGGACGTCAGATAAAGAATCTATGAGAAGAAGTGTTCTCATCCTCCCAGAACATCACAGTCTAAAAATGAGAAATAAGAAGATATTTTCGGAAACGAGATGTGACACTCTACCATATAAAAGAATAAAAATAAAATTACATAGTGTTTATTAAGGACAACATGCAATGTAGTAGCTTTTCTAATATGACATACACAGTTTTCCATGTCATTACATGTCTTAGACGTTTCACAAGCATCAACACACTGCTAGGACTCAACTGGTATGCAGAAATTAAAATAAATGATATGTGAAGTAACACTACATGTCATACAGAATATTATTTTTACATGGTCACCACACAGAATGCACTTAGTCAGAATTTTGTCAGTACACACCTAACATACACATGGCGCGTACTATGTAGTACATGAATTGTATCCTGGAAAATTCCCAAAACATCCCAGTTCCCCCTATTTTCTAAGAAACTCGCTCAAAATAGAAATAAAAAGAAACACATACCTTAAAGTGAGTACCATATTATTACAAAATTCTCCACATAAATAATTTTTTTCCCGAATTTTCCTTCTAAGGCTGGTGAAGAGAAATCCATACAATTATTGCCCAAAACTAAGATCAAACCAAGGTGAAATGGAATATTTTCTAGACTCACGGTCCTCCCATGACGAATCATCACACCTGCACCCTATGAGGTGCCCCTATGTCATTCCCAACACCAAAATGTATCTCGCACCGCATCGGTGTCCTCCTCTATGAGGTCATGCTTCCTTTGGATTCTCAAAAAATCATGGTGCCTTACACCTCAATCACAATTGCATCCTCAATGCCCTAATTCCCATGGAACCTCATGTAACTAGCATCCATGATACCCCGATCCCTAATGCACCTCAAACAACCCATGTCCAACATTGCCTAAATGCCTCATCACCTAATTAATATATATATATATATATACAATCACTGAACCTAAATGGTGACAATCCCACTGAACAACATCTATTCAGTACACATAAATCATGTGCACCTCATACACTAAGAACAAACATGACACAAACGGCCATACCAAAAGAAAAACTAGAAAATTACGGCCACACCTACGGCGTACCTATGACCATCATCGGCTCATTATCCTTCAAAGCCTCTAGAAACTCTATTATGTGCACCTGGACTAACGTACGAATGCCTGATTCCTGAACTCACTATGGTGATGATCCAGTCACTGACTACTGACACCTCAGATGGGTCTTGTTGTCTCAACCACATCCTCCATTTGTGGATAAGACTCGGCTACCCTCACCTGGTACCAATCTTGAATCGGCCCCGGACTCCACCGTCTGTCTTAGTCCCTACCATCCACCTATCTGAGAAGGCTGCCTATAGAACCTCTAAAGATGTTCGACCTATCCACAGGGACAAAACTCTTTTGGATGCCTATGATATTGAGTTCAGACATGCCCTGCCTACCCACATTGAATGAAAACCACTGAAGAACTTCGACGAGGTGGTCTAGCTAATTCCGTTTCATGACTACCCTATTGGAACTCATCCCGACCTCAATTCATTCTATCAGAACCACCTCATGAAGTTGATGACAAGCCCAAATGGGAAATTTTTGTCATGTTTTCCTCGGCTATGAGCACCTAATTCACTACCTCCGAGAATGAGGCTAACATTAATATGTTCACCTGCACCTTAATGGCATGTTGTAAGCCAACAAGGAAGCACCATAACCTCAAGGATTCATCTCTTTCCTTGCTTTGTGAAAAGCAAGACAACTCAATGAAGGTAGCTGCATTGTCCATAATGGACATGTCACCCTGCTAGAGGCTCAAGAACTCATGATCTCCAAATTCCCTAATCGTCTCCCAAAAAAGTGCTAAAAAATATGTCCTCCAAGTCCTTCCCTGTCAGTAATTTTTTTCTATGATCCTAAACCTACACATCCCCTAAACTCTTCACCAGTCATCTCAGTATGTACATCACAAGCTTGACCCTCTGCCATAGAGGCATCTTGAGCATTTCGAAGATCATCTGCATGCTCTCAATCCAATTTTCAGCCACCTGTGGACCATGCTCACCCTAAAAAATTAGCGAGTGATGCGACTGGAACTACTACATCCTGTATTTCATAGAGGTATTTGTACCCTGATCACCACTGTTAATCCCCTGAAAGACATACAACAAACTAGATCAGAGCTGCTCATCGACCGACAACCTGAACGCTGAAAAATCTGACAGTTGTTCATCCAGCACTGAATCTTGATTCAGATCCTATTCCCGAGCCTGTACCTACAACTCCTGATATGCCTCTCCCTCAGGGGTATGATCCTAATTGGGCTCCTGTAACACTGTACCATCACCCACTTGATGTTCCATCGAACCGTCTAGGAGGAACCCACTAAATACCATAAAAGTTAAGACATACCGCATATATGACATTATATATATATAACACAGATAAAGAAATCTGTAAAGAGGAAGTACATAACAAATACCCTTACTCTCCCCAACCACAACCATTCCCCATGGCATCCTAGCCTCCTTTCCTCCTTACCTCCCACAATATATCCATGTATCCAAAGTACCTTAGGTCATTCCCATCCCAACAACCATCGTTACCTCAAACTGATAACCGACTCGCCCAATCCTGACAGCCACACTGCCTCAAACCGACATACAGGATGCCCAATCCGAGTGATAAACATCATCTCAGTCATAGTACTAGCCTGATCATTTTTTATCCAGACTCAAATATTGTTCCACATGCAATTTAACATAATGTAAAGTATAGCATATTACATTTCAATAAATAAGAAATTCTATCATGAATTTTACCTGTAACACTTCATAATAGTCAATATCATGGAAATTGATATTATTCACATGGTATTATCACTTCAGAAGGAATACATATAGATATGAAATTGAAATACCCTAATAACATACTTATCAAAATCCAATAAAACTCACCTTGCCATACCACGAAAAGGTCCAATTCTCCCTTACTGCATGTGTTCAAGGGTCACATATCAGAACCAATATTATCAGAAACCAAGAAAGACACCAAGGTGGATATCATATAAATGGTAATCTGAGCAAAAGAAAAACAAAAATTCCCATCCAAGGTAACATGGTCTATCCCTCATACCTAGGGCTGTAGGCACCCAAGCACAAGCTAGAAACCTAGTTCCAATAACAAAAAATCTCTAGTCTACCTTTTCCCAAATAGTAATATAGTGGAAATAAGAAGGTAGGATGGATCTCATTAATATTCAGTCAAAATATGATACTAAATTCCTTTTAATAAATACCAATTTTGATACCACTGTGTATTGTCCTAACCCGAAAAGCCACCCGAATAGTTCTAAATGGGATGGGTGTTACTAACCTTATGTGAACATCCCTAAATTCCAAAGGATGTCAACTAGCTAGGAGGGTGTAAAAAAGATACAGTGGGGAGGCTATACCCTCTTTGAGGAAAATAATGTACTGCTATGAGCGTAATAATAAATCATGTAGTAGTAAAAAAGAGTCAGAAGACTCAAACGAGGCCCGCATAGCAGAAGCATATCAAAATTCATAAAAATATTGGAAGAAATATATAATAATTGAATCAGAAGGTAAATAGAACAACATGGTGATAATCGCTCGTCACTACTAAACAAACCAATCATTCATCCACAATGAGTCTAACAGGTCAATAAAAATGGCGCCCATGGATAACAATCAGTAGCAGTGAAATAAAGTAATAATGTTGATACATGAAATAAAAAAATCAAAGTAAACTCTAGCTAGGAATGACCTCAGGGTCCATGTGAAATATCTATGAAGCAGCTAATATGATCCATCTTATAAAGCGGATCTCTTTCCTGCACGTAAATCCATAAATTCTACATGCGTCCCAAAGGGCCCATGTAGTATGTGAGACCAATCTCAATATGATTCTACCCAACGGTGCATGCCTAGTAAGGGTGTTAATGTATGAATGAATCTGTAAGGAAAGTAAAAATTAATATTCACAATGTAAACACAACCTCCATGGGTGGTCAACAACCACCATGGAGTGTCACCTGCTTCAGCCAACACTGGAATCTCATTCACGTAACTCGACACTAAGTGCCTCTTGACATCATGTGTATCAAGTACTGACGTCTCGATGGCATTCCCAAAATAATAGTAACCTGTCACCATGTGCCTCATGACACCTTGGGTCTCATGTACCGTTATCCTATAGGCACACCCAAGCAATACTAACCTGGCACCATGTGCCACCCGACACTGTGTGTCTCAAGTATCGACGTCCCATAGGAATGCTAAAACAATTTAGAGGCTCCTAGCCTTCCACATGGCTTCCACGAAAAGAACCACCCAACCATAATCACCTAACAGAAACTACAGAGGCCTCTACCCACACGAGAAGTCAAAACCACTATATCACGAATTCTACTAATGTTCACACGACACTAATCACATGTGAGAAGTAATCACTAAATTTAGAACCCAAGACACAAACTCTCTAGAACCTCATTCCCCTATGACCATGTCACTTATAATCTGATTTTCTTTCCATCCATGTAACTCGGTCCATTCCTAAGCTGACAGTCACACTACCTCTATCTGACATCCATGATGCCCAATCTTGTGGTCAAACCACCCAAAAAATCTGGTCTGGGATCAACATCACTCAAAAATATTTGGACCACGCCCAACACAACCAAAATGTTCCAGCATATTCAATATCAATCATAATTTTTATATAATTAAAATAATCACTTTAAGAATGGAAAAAAATTAAACAGTTGAATTTCACATTCCATGTATTGTCCCATACCAACAGTGAGGTCTTGAAAGCCTCTAATAAACATAATCATGCTTAAATAATTTAAAAAAATAATTTTAAAAAAATCAATTATAACCCTTTCTTACCCTAGAAAAAATACCCGAACTGAGAAATAACCTCTAACCCGGCCTCACTCATGCATAACGAGGAATGTGAAATCCCAACGAAATCCCATAAGGCATACAATCAATTCACTATAATGAAACATGGGTCTTTCTCAATAACCGAATTTGTGTTAAAACTCTGCAACCCCAAATGACCATGATGACACAATGTAAGGTATTCACCACCTACCTTAGACTCATAGACATAGGCATGTCTGATATTGAGCTCTAATTCGAATCTGATCTTTATAGATATATGTTTCCATCAAATCCCAACAAATCTACTCAGATGGAAACTATGGCGTGTGAGACAAAGGAAAAGAGAATGGAATAGGGTATATGGGATTTTCCTTCCTGGTGCGATCCTCCATCCATCAACGAATTGAAGAAAAAACGTTGGATGAAGAATCTAGGAGAAGTACTGTTATCCTCCTCCTGGAGCATCACAGTCCAAAAATGGGAAAGAAGAAGTGGTTTTTGGTAATGTGACGCGACACTATCCTATATAAATTAATAAATTTGAAATTAAACACAGTGTATTAAGGCCTACACAACATGTAGAAGCTTGTTTATACTCCGACTTACATGGGTTACTAGTTCGTTACATGTCTTAGAAGCATCAATGAGTCAACACATAGCTAGGAATCTACAGGTACACAAAATGTAAAATACATGAGGTGTTATGTAACACTATACACCTTGTAATAGATTATTTTTCCATGGTAACCACACAAAATTCACTTAGTTACCATTTATTCAGTATAAGCCTAACATACACATGATGTGTGCTAAGAAGTACATAGCCTGTAACCTTGAAATTTTAAAGAACTTCCCAGTTTCCCCTATTTTCTCAAAAACATCCTCAAAAGATAATGAAAAATAAACTCCTCCCTTTAAGTAAGAACTGTGTTCTTACATGTCCACACAAAATATAAAATTTTATTGAAGGAATTCATCAGGTGAAATAAAGTACTTATATAATGAATTTGTTTTAAAAAAAATAAAATATATCTCATATATACGATGATATAAATTTCACATACATGAATTTTTTCTCACCTAATAGCTGAGGTAAAATTATGTTTTTTAGTGTAGTTTAAAAAATAATATTTTTAAGAAGTTATGTTACCACACATGTTTTAATATACAATACTATTTTCAGAATTTGTGTAAGATTTTTTTTCTTTTTTATGGGTTAGATGAATTTAAAATATAATAAGAAAGGAAATATAATTATTTTCATATCTCACATTTTAATATTTTTTATAAATATATCTTATCTCATATATTATATGTGATATTTTTTATTTTTTAGGGGTTGATATTTTTTAATTACAAATTGTTAAAAATGATATTTATGATCTTATAATAATGTTATTTTAAAATAGTTATAATGTTTTATAATGTTCACTTTTATATAAATAAAATTCATTTTTTATTTGGTTAAAATATAATTAACATTAATAGTAATATGATTATTTTATATTATTATATTTTAGGAATATTTTACTGTTTTGATAAATAATTTTTTATTTTAAAAATGATAAAATTTATATTTTTTAAAATATTTGTTAAAAAATAGAAAAAATGTAGAATTTGTAGAAAGATAAAAATTGTTTGGTTGTCTTTTAAAAAATTAACATAATTATACATCATTTATAATTGATATATAATTAATGATACATTAATAACTTTTTATTTTATAATTGGAATGCAGTAGTGATATGTATGGTATTGATTATTATTTTTGCTATAATGTAATAAGGTGTGCATGTGGGTGTTGAAATATGGAAGTCAAAATATGAATTTATATCATAGTTGAGATCAAGAGAACTTTCTAGATGATGTTAAGAAATAATTTTATAAGATATTAGTGATATTTTTTTGATATATGGGGATTTTTTGATGTTTAGGTGTTGAAGAAGCTGAAATAAAGATGGGATTAAGTGGATATTGTTTTTTGTGTCGTATTTGTTTTCAATACATAAATCATGTTCATACTAATAAAATATATTTTTTATTATGAGTTGAAGCCATCTTAGGAGCTTGGAGTTGAGATACTAAAGTTTGGAATATATTATTTAGATATAGATTGAATCGTTTCACAACATATTTCATCATGATAAGATTAATTCCTTATGTGATTAATTCATATGAGAATTGTAAGTATATATATTAATTCCAATAAGACAAGAATTTCATATGGAGATGCTAAGTCTTCTCATGACGTGAGTGATTTAATCATGAATGAATTGAAGCTTCACATGATTAATCCTTTCTAACTTGAATACTAGGTAGGGAGAAATATTTTTTTTTGCAGAATGATTATACAAGATAGAACTATATGGTTTATTCCATGAACAAAATGTTTTCCTAATGATGTTATAAAATGGTCTATCATGAATTGGAATACACAACAAAATTTATAGTAAATATTTTTAATTTTTTTCACTGTCTTTGGTAGATTATATGGAGAAATATTATAAAGGTATTTACAAAATTATGGTGTATTGTGAAATATTTACTTTCTCTGTGATGGGGTTCCATGAGAGTTTATCTTGTGATTTTTTGAGGTGGAAAGAAAGATTTCACCTTGGATAAATTTTTTACTCCATAAAGGGATAATAGTTTTTTAAAATAGTTGAAGGAAAGCTATTTTATCTGGAAAAAATTTATGAAGTCAAATTGTGGTATATTCTAGAGTCTATAATTCAAGATATTGATGACATAGTTCATTTGATACGTTATGTTCAACATAATATTGAATGATTAAGTAATATGATTTTGTCCAATGATTGGTAAATGTCTTTAATCAATACAAATGTCAAATAAGAATTAGGAGAAGTTTAAAGAAGTTTTATATTTATATTTTAAATTTAAATTGAAATTTTAATATGAATAATACTATGTTTTTATGCTTGATCCTTGAATAAGGGTCTTGCATGAATTGAGAAATAGATGATAGAGGAGTATCTGTAAAACATTACGAATCGAGAAGAAGAAGAAGAATAAGAAGAATAAGTAGAAGAAGACTACACACTTGGATTGTGTAAGATCATTAATATTTTCCATGTGTTGAGGAAGAATATGGTTAATAAATATTATAAATTTTGGATGAGTGTGATAGTTTTATACATTATTGGGAAATACTCCTTTAGTGGAAAAAGGATACTCTCTACCTCAGTATAGTGTAAAAACATAATAAACATGATTGATTAAGGTTTAATATTTTATTATTATTCCTAGAGATTATTTGTTGTATTATTTTAAGAAGATTTCAATTATAAATCATGCTTGTTGTATAGAAAATTTTGACTATATTGAACAATACAAAATCAGGTTTTTCTAGGTCATACCAAGGATATAGTTACCCATATTGAGTAGTGAATCATTTATATAGGGTATCTTTAGTTTTTTAACAATAATTGGTGTTTGAGAGGTTTTATAGTATGGTTTTTACTCTAAAAAGCAATGAAGGTTTATTTTAGAAAAATTAATGAAAGGAATAATAAATTATTATTACTTGATTGACCCCTTATAAGTAAACTAATATAATTTTTTAGGGTAAATCTGAAATGGAATAAAATAATTCCAATTTTTTCTCATAGATAGTAAAATATTAATGAGAAGTGGTTCCTCTATATTAGATGTTCAAGGATATAGTTTTTGTTATGATTAATAAAACTATTAATTTATTAAACAAAAAAGGGATTCCTGTATTTAATGAGAATAATTATTACATTCTGAAATATTAGATATTTCTATTTCACTTGGAAATTATACAGAAACCCCAACTCTAATAACCCAAATACAAAGTCTACATTATTAAATTAGTATAATATATAAGGGATCACATCACCAAAGATATTTCTGTTAAGTTATTTCAAAAAATTAGATACATACATGATTCAAATATTAGAATGGAAATACAAAATAAAAATTATAAGAAAGAATTATCACATCCCTGGTCTTACTCAAGATATCTTTCTTCATATGATGGGGAAAGATAAAAAGTAAAGGGTGAGCTCAAATTATGAGAAACGGTTATATATAGCGGAATATCTTAAGTGTAAATAAGGAAAAATGAACATTGAAAGGTAAATAATTGAAGAAAAAAATTACCAATAACTTGAGAATGTAATGTATCCATGGATAATATCAATGAAATAATCTAATAGATAATACTAAATAAATTCTAAATAAAGGAAATTAATAATTTTGGAAGTTGTGAACTCAAACATCATGATATCTTTATATTAAAATCCTTGTGCTAAGAAATGTTAATCAATTTGAAGGTATACACAAAAAATGCAATTAATAATGCTACCAAACTGATTTTCTCATGGGACCTAACGATGCTTCAAGTAGATATATAATTCTATTACCCAACCATATGTGCATCTCCAAGGTAGTCTATATATATTTAATGGTAAATTTAATTCCTAAATAATATTCCTTATCCATAGATATCCAAAATTTTAAAGGAAAAAAATATGAATATTTCCCAAATCAGTCAAATAATATCAATAATGAAATAATATATATAGAAATGAAATATGGTGTAAGTTATAATCATATCCAGCATAAAAAAATAAGTTCATTTAATAGAAATGTAATTTAAAATGAAAGATATAATGAGAAATTTATTTTTTCAAGAAAATTTTAAAAAATAAAAAATTAATAAGAGATAAAATATGACCATCATTTCCTTAGAATTACTCTTTTTTATTTTTTTATTTTTGAGAATAATAGAAACGTAATAAAAAATTTAAAATATGTTTTCTTCAAATAGTTTTACATCTAAAATAATTGAAAATTTTTAAATGAAGTTAAATATAATAACATATTTATTGAGACTTTAATATTTTTTAAAACATTATATTGTAAAAAGAAAACATTCATTTTGAATTTGTATAAAGAAATTGGAAAATAAATATTTAGAATAAAATTAGAAATAAAAATTTCAATCCATTTAAAAATCCTTCGGAAAATAAAATGTTCTTAATATTTAATTTGAGTAGCGAAAAAATAATTTTCGAAAGAAATTTATAAAAATATTGACATGGAAAGAAAATATACCCTATTATAAAAGAGAAATAAGCATATTTAAAAAATAATTTCTTTACTGGATTCAACTACCAAATAGAGGAAAATATGGAATATAACATGGAATATTTTTAAATATAAAAATTATGATAAAATATATGGATTTTTTTTAATGATATATTATATGGTTCCTTTAATGAAAAATATAAGCAATCCTAGAAAATGATATTATAAAATAAATTCTTACATGTAGGGAAGCATTAAAATTAAAACACATTCAAATACTAAAATGAAATAGAAACAATAATTATAATAAATATAAAGATAGATTCATGTTAAATACATAAAAATATTTATTATATACACCTGATAAAAGTAAATTGGATAATAATACCAAATATGTCTCATTTGAGTGGAAATTGAAATGAAATCCCTTAACTCAAGTTTGTCTTGCATAAAATGAATTTTAACCTCTTATATAATATATTTTAATTTTATAATATTTTTTTACAAATTAATATATATATATATATAATTAAATTATCAAATATGATCAACTTATAAAATTTTAGTATGAATTTGTAAATATTCCCTTATTAAAATTTATGTTTTCAGGTTTTAACTATTTTATTTTTTATTTGAAATTTTTGTTTGGTAGCTCAAGTGCTTATACATTGATTATGGATCCATCATCTCAATAATTGAAATAATGATATAAATAACATATATATTCATTATCTATATATTTATTCATCTATAAGATGAAGATATGTAAAAATGATTTACCCCATTAATAGATACAATAAAGTCTAACATATGCATGAATAATGTTTTCACTTTTCAACCGATGGAATGAAAGAAAGGTAAAAAATAAAGAATATTTAAATACTCATTATTATATCAAATATATCATATTTTTTTAAATTTATATTTTTACCACACATACCAATCTAAAAAAAATATTACATTTATTTATAGAGTTGGTAGTGCACATGTATACACGAGTGACATTATTGGTTTCCAATAGATTGAAAGGTAACAAGGTATATATGATATTATAACTTAGTAATCATAATTATTTCATAAATATAATTTATAATACTTAATTATATCATTATTACGATCCAAACTTGGTCATGAGGAAAAATTAATTACACCACTATGTGGAGATGGTGATCTGTTTGTACGCATGATCGATGTATTTGATTTACAAAGGATGTAAAAGAAATGGAAAATTATTGAAAAATGATCATAATAGTATCCTATTATTTTTATGATAATTATTATTATTAATTTTGGATGGGTATAATATATTTATAGAATATATAAGAATAAATAGATTTGATGAGTTGGTAAAGATGATTACCTCTAATTTGGAAGGCTAGATTTATATGCTTCTCAAGGACCCTTGGAATTGTATTTAAGAAGCCTAGAACCAATAATTCATTACTATAGATGTTTAAAAGATAATTTTACTGTTGGTGTCCAATATAGATGGCTCAAATTAGTTTGAATAAAAGAGAGGATATGGGTCATTTTTTATGTGAGGGGAGGGACACTCTAATAATTTTTAAAATATAAAAATATACTAAATTCAAATTTCTATCCAAGTGGTTCCTATATTTTACAGAAAAAAATATAAAGAGTATATGGTAACAATAAAATCATCAATTGAATTTTAATTCTGTTCAGATATTATTTTAAAAAATATCTTATTTTGTTAACCACTTTGTTAAACATTTTTAACATTAACTACAGTAACAACTATTTCAATATTGAAGGGTTTCTATTTTACTTATAAGAAGAAAATTGCCTCATAAATGGAAAAGAAATAAAATTTTAAAATATTTATTTTTCCTATGTACTATTTAATGAATTATGTAATTTTTCAATAATATAATAAAATATTATATATTTATGAAATAAAATTAATCTCATTTTTGATACTATTCATTAAATTTGACTTTAAATAAATTAATAAAAATATAGAATTAAAATATAAAAATATAAAAATACATAATATGTTATATTTATCTATAACATTTTTGAGTAACAATAACCCAAACACATAATATTACTTTTAAAATTTTTGAAAACATTTTCATGATTTTTCTACAACATTCACAACCACAGAGTTGAGGTTGAAAAAGAATTTAAGGAAATTTTTTCATTAATTAAAATTTTAAAAAAATTATCATGATAAAATAATATTTCTAATAAAATTTTAGAACTAAAAAAAGCAATTTTTATCTGTGTCATAAAATATTACAAATATTATAAGAAAGAGAGTGATATTTTTGACTTAATCTATTAATTAAATATTATAAAAGAAAAAATACAAGATAAATTGAAATAAAATATCATATTTTTAAATTTATAATGATTATGGAAGAAATATAATCATAAAATGGAAAGAGGAATGTTGATTAGAAATTTTCAATCCTCATAAAATTGTTTTTAATCCTAACTAACTAATTTACTCTTTATTGAACTGATACAATTTACCACTGTTAATATTTATAATGTTTAAAAATAAAAGGTTGATATATGGAAAAATTGAATCCAATCACTAAAATTATGGAATAAATTTTATAAAATTATATTTCTATATGTTTCATAATCTAATTTAAAAATAAATCAACAAAATGGGCTAAAATATGGGTTTCCCGAAAAATAAGATTTTACGTCTAAAAATGACTTCTATAAAAATCAGATAAAATGATGATAATAAGATAACATATTAAATAATTTTAACGAAAATGGATTTTATATCAATTTAATACTAAATACCAAATTTAATGGGACTTTTAAATTATTTTATTTGAATAAAAGGAATGATATTCTAAAAAAATTGATATTTTTCACTATTCATGTAAAAAATAAATCTTTTTAGAGAAATACCTATTGGGATTGTATTGTATAAAAAATAATATATAAATCTAATTGATTTTTATGTTCATGAATAAACTTATTTGTTTTAAAAATGATATCACATTAAATGAATTTTGTGAAATTAATATTCTTTCCAATATTTATTCTAGAAATATATTCATGTTTATAATCCACAATGAATATTCATCAAAGCATTTATAACTTATTTTTTTGTTTTCTAGAAAATATATTCATAGGCTGTGTTGGTAAGCATATAATGAGGAATGAACCTAATGTTTTAGAAAAACATGTAATGAATGAACCCTACATATAGAACATCACATATGGATCATATACCCTACATTGTCGAAAGTACGGATCATCAACCCTATATAAGTATTGAAACCTACATTTGTAGGAAGAAAATAATGGTCTAGAAACCCTATGAAAGTAAAGAACCATATGTTTGAAGAAAAAATATGGTACATCAACCCTAATTTTATGAAAAACCTTAGGTTTTCATCCCTACATGATTTATTTTTTTCATCGCTTGAAAGAACCCTACATTTGATTATTCAACACTGATATTTTGAATTCAAGATATTTTATGAGATTACTACAATAGTGTATATGAGACTAAATATTGTTTCAAATATATTTTATAACCAATTAAATGGATCATTATAATCATTTCCATGAACCATATTCAACGAAAAAAGTCAGACATATTCTTAAGGGATGTTACGACTCCCCTGGTCATTTTGAATTTGAATACCTATAATCTATTAGGCGAATTTTGTGGATCTACTAAACGAAAAGAAAGATATATATGATAAAATAATATTCATATGTAAATGGTGTGATATCCTTTCAATATATTATTAAAAAACTTCATACATTATGATCTAATAAATATAATGATCAACACTTTTATATACGAAAGAAGCTATGCTATAAAGTTCTATATTTCAACCTCATTCTACAGTAACTGCTCCTTTTTGTTCATTTCTAATTGTATTGAAAATAATTTTCAACCCAGATCACTTCAAGGTTATTATTTCTTAAAGACTTTCATATCTAAATAAGAATACTTATCTACCTTTGGTTGATTCTTCAACTATGAAGTTCAACCTTAACCATCAAAAAATATAACGTTTTTGATTTACTGCAGTTTCAACTTCTTATACTCATTTATGAATTAAGTGTCAGATTTGCGTATAAAGCTATTGAAAATAAATTCTCTATAAATGAATGACAAGGATATATTTATTCTTTTTTAATGGTTTCAAATTCTTGCACTCAGTTTTGTATATGAAGGCCGTGTGATAAGAGGACCTTTCTAGTGAAATTCATTAAGCTCACAGAATGAGAATTGGTGGATTGGACTAGGGGATATTTTTACCGCAACCCCCTATAAAAATTAATGTGTTCATCTTCACTATTTATCCACTACTCGTTATTGTTATAGAAATGAACGCTGAATGTCTAAATAAATATGAAATAGATTTAAAATCGAGAATTTTTCGTGAATATAGAAAAGACACAATTTACACCCTCTTTATTTATATTTTTTTTATTCTAACCTATCAATTGGTATTAAAAGTAATATTTTTTTTGAAAAATTTGATAAACCTTAGAGAAGCTTAATAGAAGAAGTTTTATGTAAAAAAAGATGTTAATGAATGATATGAAAGAATATATTTCTATGGTTTGTTCTATATATTTTAATGGCGACAACTAATGATGCTGGAAATAAATAATGATTATCTCGCTAAAGAATCATGGATTCAATGTTTATTTAATAATCATTACTCCTTTAAAAGTTATATAGAATCCAAAGACTTGGGATGTTGAAACAAAAGATGAATATGACACCAACTCAATGGAAACGAATTATATCATATGTGGTCTTGGATCTTACACCCCAAGCTTCTACAATACATTACTCTTTGAATAATATTATAGCGTGTGAAGTACGCAACACGGAGTACAAGCACACCATGACCTATCAAAGTGGCCGTTTAAAAAGCGGTTATGAATAGTAATAACCAAATTTTTTATTTTATATACTCCATATAACATTAATATCTATATTATGTGTTTGTTAGACATAATATAAGAACAAATTCAATTTTTTAGATAAAAGAAGTATTTTTCAAAAAATGCAATTTTACCGCCTTTTAAGGGATAACCCATTTTAAATCAATTATTTGACACTTTTATATATTCAATTTTACAAAATAAACTTATTCATTAGAATAGGGACATACAAATTTTGTTTATATAAATATTTGGTTTTTTATTATAACTTTCATACTTTGATGAATAATGAAAATACTAAATTTTAATTGAAATCAAAATTTTTAATCAAAATAATTTATAGTGTTAAATTATAAATTTGAATTTTTTTGAAGTATATTTAGATTATAATTTTATCATTTTATCCAATTTTGGTCATTGGAAGTAATTTTACAATTCAATTGGACATAAACCCATATCAATCTTTTAATTGTTTTTACTTCTCAGAAACCTGCTTTCTGGTTTTGATAATGGGAATATTATTTTAAATTAATTAATACGACTTTTAGGTTTGGAATTTGTTAAAATAGAAATATTTTTTGAATCTGTAATATCATAATTATCATTTGGTGAATTTTTGGTATTTTAGTAAAAACTTTTAATTTTCAATGAATAGTGAAAAATACTGCGTTATTGTTTAAAGATGAATTTTTATTTGAATAATTATATTAAATTTAAATTTATTTTAAAGTAAAAATATATACATAATACCTATACTAGTCTAATGTAATTAATTGAATTAATTTTATAATAATATTGGATATATAAAATTTCATTGAACTTTTTACCATCTTTTACTCACCCTCAAGACACATTTGCAAATTTTCATAAAAATTTTTTTTACCACATTTTTGAATTGATTTTAAAAAATCCAAGAGACATGGTTGAAATCAGTAGGTAAAATGTGGTTAAATAGGATAAATTTTTTTTGGTGAATAATAAATTTTGAATTTTATTTACCACAGTTGAAAGTAAATATGGAAATTAAAGATAATAATGATATTAAAATTACCCTAACACATGTCATATTTAAATTGGATAAGTTTATGTTGAATAAAACCAACCTTAGGAATAAAATAAGATCCTTTTGTTCCATTTGGGTTATATTAATACATTTATTATTATTTTATTTAAAGAAGAGATAAAAGTGTTAAATTTAAAGTTTAATAACAAAACTATTTTTAATATAGTGTTATACATAAGATAAATTAGACTATTAATATTAATTAGAAATATAAACATATTTCATAAATAATTGTATTTTATTTATAATTTTTAGACATTAAATAATTTAATTTATTTAGGACACAATGATGTTGCAGTAATTACCTTATTATTCAAATATTATAATAATTGATGTTATAAATAATAATAAAATTGTAAATTGAGATTTTTGATGTATTACATGAATTTTATAGGTTAATATGAAATATTTGGGTTTATTAAATAAATTTTTTTCTAAGTGATAATGTTTTTCTGACTTTCACAAAAACCAAATACTAAATAGTGTCAACATTGACTTAAATGAGTTTTTAAAACAAATACTATATTATTAATTGATATAAGATTCCTAAAAGTCTAATATTTAGCCAAAAGACATATATAAGGTTAGATATATCAATAAGTAACCACTTCAATTTATCTTGTCTTTTTATTGTAAGTTTATTAATAATTGATTATAACAAAACAAGAATACATGGTAAAAGTTAAACTATTTAACTAAGAGGTAAATCTAAAAGATATGTTTAATATGGTGAACTAAACCTATCCAAAACCTATTGTTTGGGATGTTTTCAACCTTTAACATACCTATTCTAGAAATAAATCCTTTTGGAGACATTATAAACCGAATATGATTATATAATAAAATAATATTTCAAGCTTTTCCTAAAGTGATCATCACCTCTCTTATAAAAGGGCACTTCCCCTTCTCTCAAAATCTCACCTCAAAATACATTTTTCTCAACCAAAACCTGCTCAAATATCCACCCAAATACCCTCAATTAAACTTAGTGTCCTTAATTTTATCATAATACAAACTATGGAGCCCTTTGATCAAATCAAAAGGATGCACCTGAAGAAGACGTAATAATTTCATCACCACATTCATAGTTCTTCGGTTCTTCCACTTCCTCTTTTTTTTGTTTCCATAAGAAGATAATAACTTCATTACCTTATACATAATGTGATGTTATTATAATTATGTTAAAAACATATTCATTATTCTATCCATCTTATAAATTATAATGTCACCGTACGTGCGTGCGTACGCCTTACCGTCTCCACGTCGTGGTGTAGTTTGTTATTCAACACTTCATCATTTGGTTGGGTATAATAATGATTATAATTGATTTAAATAATAAATATAACATGTTAACGATTATGTATATATGATATACCATCAAATTACATACGATTTCACCATTAATAGAAATTTATTGTCACTCGTGCGTACGTATGGATTACCATCTCCACGAATGTGATGATATTTATTACCCATCATAAACATTCAAAAATTATTTTCATTTTATCATTAAAAATAATGTTTATGAGCTTAATATAATGATGGATATTAATCAAATACACCCTATCCATAAAAAACATGACGTACATAATAAAACATATAAAGTAAAACGAATCAGTAAACACACAAAACAATGATACTATTTGAAATATTATTAAAAAGAAATATTAGAAGATCATATATGATATCATATTTAGGTATGGGGTTCTTATATATTTAAAAAAAATCATTTAACTATTAAATATGAGGTTATAATACCCACAACAAAGGAAAAGTACAAGGTAAGGGGGTTTCATTTCACTTCTAATTCTCATGAGATTCATGCAATTTTTCCACTATTTCATTTTGTGTGGTGTATGCACTGCCCATGATTGAATTATTTGTGTAATGCACATTAATTTATGGGTATTTAAATCTTATTTTTATGATAACTCTTTCATGGAATGTGTGTTTCATTATTTACCAAATCATTATGGGAATTTCTAATTTCAATTTCCACTTATTGGGTTTTACGATAACTTCATTGATTATTTTACTCCAAGATTATGTGTGAAATTACTATTTTTTTACTTATGTAGTAATTTAACCTCCTATTTTTTTGGATATACTTTTGATACAAATAATCTTTCTATTTAAAAATTCTCAAGTCATCGATATGAACTTGATAAGTGTAATCTTATGTCAATTTCGATTTATTGAGATAAATATTCCAGTCATTGGGGTTGTTTTTACAAGAATATGTGTGAATATCCTCTGATTGATTTAAACATTATATCCAATCATATTGAGTGTATTTATATTATTAAAACATATTTACATCATTGATTTATCCTTAAACTAAGGATACTGTCTTTATAAGGAATTTAATCTCAATTTACATTCAATTGAGACCTCTTTGTTGTTATACACGAACTAAATTTTATATTGTGTATATACCGTACTTTGACATAGTATATCATGAATTCCATTATTCTCATGATATTATAATGTTTTGTTTAACTCAATTATTTTTATTCAAGCGAAACTCATTTGGTTGTGAACTCTAACTAAAATATCATTTAAAACGTTTTAAAGATTTATTCATCTAAATCATTATCATTAATGTCCATGTTTTAAAAATGGTATTAATGATTTATTTATATATACATAAATGTTTTAAAATTAAAATTCTTTTTAAAAGAATCAATGTGGAATGAGACACATTTATTCAAAAATCTATTATAAACAGCTTCATGATAAACAATGAGACTTTTAAATGTTATCACAAAAAATGGCATATTTCTCTCAAATAGTTTTAATGATTATTTTCCTCTATTTCAATATCCTTCATTATTCTTTATTGATGAAAATTTATTATAATAACATATTCCATATTATATTAAATGAGTTATTTTTTATTGTGGATGTAATATTTTAATTCCATTCATGTTCTATGGTTAAAATATCAACATTTCGTTTGCCTATGTTAATATAAATATTTATGTTATGTTTCAACATTTTCATATGAGGAATGCATGGGACATTGAATGTGATAGGTGGATCTTGCTATAGCTCCTCGATGCATCTGTTGGTCTCATGATACAAACTAGTGTATTTTCATAAGGCCTTGATAAAATATAACTTGTAATCTTGGAACGAGACCTTGACTATTTGGTAATGATGTTTGGAATTATGCATTCCATCATCATAAAATTAGCTACCAATATTACATGTGATTATCTGACTAGTAGAATATCAATGTGAATAAGTAAATGGAACTATTTGATTTATGTTTTCCATTTTATGCTGATGTTTATGTTTAAAAGTTTAGTATTTTTAGTGTTATACATTGTCTTAAATGTTTATGCTTATTTATAATAGTTTTCACAATATTATTATCATTACTGAGCATCTGAACTCACCCCTTTCTTATGTTTTCTTTTTCCCAGGACGTGAAGAAATATTTTATGATTAACCTGTATGAATAGACCAAGGATATGAGTGTGTTCAAAGGGGACACAATGTTGTTTTTTTATTTCATGATGTAATGTAATACTTATGTATGTGTCTAGTACATCCAAGGATACTAAACTAATCAGTTTTTCGGGACGTGATCTATTTTGATCATGCCAATTTTAGGTAATAAGGCACAAAATTGAGGTAACTAGGGACGAGGCGTTATAATTGGTATCAGAGGAAGTTTAGTACAAACCATGGAAGCTAGATTTAGAAAAACTCTGATTATAGAACACTACCCTAAGATAAGATTTGATGATTAGTAGAGAAGAACTTCCTTGAATTTTGGTAATGTAGAGATTTTGTGTATTTTCCAAGCAATACATCCTTATATGGATACAAGCAGGTAGAGCCAGCTCTAGTATAGATGTAACTAGGAGTGAAAAATCCGACAAGGAGTTTCGGGATTGACCCGGGGTATCCCAGTACACAACAATATGCCTTTTTGAACTCTTGGTTACGAAACTACTGGGGGATATTCATAGAAGAATTCACATTTTATTTGCAAACCAATTTGAAGGATTTTAATATATGATCAGAATAAATAGCCATGATTAATCCTATTTAGTTTTAGATTCAAAATAATGTTTCATGATATTCTCTAAAAGATTTTATAACTATTGCTACTCACACTATTATTTCTAGTTTTAGTCAATTGATGGATTCTATGGAAGTCATGGTAACATTGAACATGATATACATGTTAGGAATAATGGTGGAAATGAGAAAAAATGGAATATTGATAGCTGTAAATGATATCGTGTTCATGCTGAATAAATTTTCCGAAAATATGATAAAAACATATAAATTAACCAACTCCCAAACTCAACAAAGAAGAGAAAGGAAGAGAATGATAAGATCTCTAGTAGTGGAGACCATGGAGAAAAGAAATCTCATTTTCTATCATACTAGAAATGTGGAAGGAGACACCCAAGAAAGTGTCTTAATGGAACAAAGAAGTGATTTATATATGGGAAATAGAGATATAAAGTAAGGTATTGTTGAGGGAAAATGAAGAGTACTATGGAAGAAAATAAAAATGTTCCTAAGAATCCATTTATTTTCATTTTCCATAAATTTAGTGGACCTAGGAATTACCCGAGTAAAATTCATATTCCATAGGATAACCTCTATGTCAAGGAAGAACCTATGTGGAAATAAATGAAAGCCAAAATGTTTAAAAGTATTAATGCTCATTGTTGATGGGATTATGCTGGAAGAAATTTTCTCTTGTATGTGTTACCCTGCAGTTTGTTATGTGAAAATGAAATTTGAAGAAGAAATATCATTTCTTTTGTCGATATAGATATGAATAACCATTTGGGTTTATATGATCCTTGAATATGTGTCAATTATAGGTTATTACTTATTAAGAAGAAAATGAAAGGTATGAGATAAAATTTGTGGTTAAAATATGTTATAGTTATTTTGAGGAATTTATATCATTTTTGGGAATGTTATAAAATTATATAGTTTTTGAAAAAGGACAACATGTAAACCATGTGACAACACCTCATGTTAGATAATGCTATAAGAGTCGAACCCACAACCAAACTGTGGCTATGATTTATCTCCTACCACAGGACTACGTGAAGTCCCTGGTTATCATGACTAATTCTTTTTAGTTAAATTATTTTATGTATCAAGAATATGTTGATTTTGGGAACTTATTATTTGTCCTTATTATAGGAAAATTATTTGGTGATTATGTGATAAATATTATCCTAGAAGACGTTCGCTCTTTTGGGAACATTATATGCTCAATGAAAGTAGAATACTATGGGATTTCATTAGAGGAGTAATGGTGGATTTTTATTTTGGAAGAATCTATTTTTTTGAGCAATAATAGATATTTTTGTTATTTATGAAAAATGATTAACCTATCATAGAGAAAATGTGATTAGGTTAATTACTTTTAAGTATGTGACTTTAAGAGTAGTCGATGATATTTGGAAATAAATATTAAGATTTATCATGGAACACCATGTGATCAAATCCTTCTGAATTTTGGGTTTCAAACATAGTTTGGATTATATTCATGAATTTAAAGGATAATTGTTTTTTTAATGGTCTTTGTTGAACTTTTGGAATTGTTTGTTTAATTTTTGAGATTTAGAGTAATATTTCTTTCCATAAAAGATTATACTTCTTGGGGATCATTTGATCTTGTACTAACCATTTTGGTTTTGGTAAATGTCTAAAGGAAAGGGAAATATATAGTTCATAATTTGTGGATTAGGTGATTCTATAGAAGTTGATTCTAGCACTCCAGGTGTGACCAAATCATCTTGAATACTTATCTTTTGGAGTGAAAGATGAATTTGTGGTAGAAATTAGTTAAAGGATAGAACTCAACCTGTCAATTATTTTTTTTATTCTATGAATAAAATAGTTCTTAAACATTAGGGTAATAATCTTAAAACCAAAAATGTGTAATCCTAATACATTATGTTTTGTTGAAATGATAATATTTTAAATAATCATAGATTTATGGATTTGAGATCCTCAATTCTCCATTCACTTGTTTGTTTTTGATGACCATAATCACTCCCTATAAATATTTATGTTTTCCCTCCAATTAAAATTTCTACAAATGTTCTCCTTTTCCAAATCCTAATTTGGTGGTGACTTTTTTCATTTCCCTTTCCCTCTTATTAAGACTAAATTTTATTAACCATATTTCAGAGGCAGGTTTTACCCAAAGGTATCATCTATTTTTTTACCTTTTATTTACGAAGAAAAATTTCAAATTGTGAGGACACAATTTATTGAAGGAGGTAATAATGAAATAGTCCTAGCTTCCACGGTACGTTTCACTTTGAATAATACGCTTCATGCGATGTACACAACACCGAGTTCAAGCCCACCACAACCTATCAAACTAGCCATTTAAAAAGTAGTTATGAATAGTAATAACTAAATTTTTGAATTTTATATACTCTATATAATATTATCATCCATATTATGTGTTTCTTAGATAGAAAATAAGAACAAATTCAATTTTTTTTCGATAAAAGAAGTATTTAAAAAAAAGAAACATTATCGCCTTTTGATGGAAAACCCTTTTTAAATCCAATATTTTACACTTTTACATATTCAATTTGACAAAAATAAACTTCTTATTTAGAATCATGAAAAATAAATTTAGTTTTGATAAATTTTCGGTTCTTTTCTAATAACATTCACATTTTGATTAATAGTGAAAACTACTAAATTTTAATTTAAATCAACTTTTTTAATCAAAATAATTTATAGTGTTAAATTATAAATTTTAATGGTTTTGAAGTATAATTAGATTAGATTTTTATCTTTTAATCTAATTTTTGTCATTGGACATAATTTTAAATTTAAATTGAACAAAAACACATATCAATCTTTTAATAGTTTTTACTTCTAAAAAACCTGCTTTCTTGTTTTGACAATGAGAATATTTTTTTAAATTAATTAATACAACATCAATGTTTTGAATTTGGTAAAATAGACATCATTTTTAAATTTTGAATATCATAATTATCATTTGTTGTATTTTTGGTATTTTCTAAAAAAATTCAATTTTGATGAATAGTGAAAACATTGTGTTGTTGTTTAAAGATGAATTTTAATTTAAATAATTATTTTAAATTTCAATTTCTTTTGAAGTGAAAATAGATACATAATACCTATATTATTATAATTTAATTCATTGAAGTAATTTTATAATATGATTAGATATATAAAATTTTATTGAACTTTTTACCATATTTACTCACATTCTAGGCACATTTTCAAATTTGCATAAACCTTAAATTTACCACTACTCTGAATTGAATTTCAAAAATCCGAGAGACATGATTGACAAAATTAAAAAAATTTGGTTCAAAAGGATGAAAATATTTTTTGGTGAATTGTAATGTTTGAATTTTATTTACCATAAGTAAAAGTAAATAGCGTAATTAAAGGTAAAAATGATATTATAATTACTCTAACACATGTTCTAATTCTATTGGATAATTTTATTTCAAAAAAAATCAACATTATGAATAAAATACGATCCTTTTGGTCCAGCTAGATTAGATTAAGACATTTATTATTATTTTATTTCAAGAAGAGATAAAATTGTTAAATTCAATGGTTAATATCTAAACCATTTTTAATATAGTGTTATAAATTATATAAATTCGACTATATATATTAATTAGAAAGATAAAAACATTTACTACATAATCTTATTTTATTTATAGTTTTTAGACATTAAATAATTAAATTTATTTATGACACAGTGATGATGCAGTAATTACCTAATTATTGAAAGATTAAAATAATTTATATTATATATATTAATATAATTGTAAATTGAGAGTTTTTATGTATTACACGAATTTTATATGTAATATGAAATGTTAGGGTTGATTAAATAATTTTTTTTCGAAGTGATAAAGTTGTTATGACTTTCACAAAAACCAAATACTAAATATTGTCAAAATTGATATAAATGAGTTTTAAAAAAATACTATATTATTAATTGATATAATATTCCTAAAAATATAAGGATAGTCCAAAAGACTTATATAAGGTTAGATATATCAATACTTAACCACTTGGGTTTCTATTGACTTTTTATAGTATGTTTATTAACAATTTATTTTAATAATACAAAAATACTTGGTAAAAGTTAACCTATTTAACTAAGAGTTAAATCTAAAAGATAAGGTCAATATGGTGACCTAAACCTGTCCAAAACCTTTTGGTTAGGTTTTTTTCAACCCATATCCACCTTATCCAAGAAATAAATCCTTTTGGATCTATTATAAACAGAATATGACTATATAATAAAATAATATTTCAGGATTTTCCTAAAGTGACCCTCACAACGCTTATAAAAGCGTACTTCCCCTTCTCTCAAAATCTCACTTCCAAAGCCATTTGGCTCAGTCAACCCCTGATAAAATATCCTCCCAAATACCCCCACTAAAACATACATGCCTTAATTTGATCATAAGCCAACCTCTGGAGCCCTTTTGATCAAATCAAAAGGAAGCACCTGAAGAAGAGGTAATATTTTCATCACTTATTTCAATGTTCTTTTCTTCGCCCAATTCCTATTTCTTTGTTGTTTCAATAACAAAATAATAAATCCAGTACCTTATACAAACTTTTATGTTATCATTAATATGGTAAAACTATATTCATTATTCTATCCATCCTATGAATGACAAAGTCCCCATACGTGCCTACGTACGGCTTACCGTCTCTATGTTGTCGTGTAGTTTTTTATTCAACACTTTATCATTTGGATGGGTATAATAATGAGTATAATTACTTTAAATAAAAAATAAAAAATGTTAATGATTATTTATATATGATATAACATCCAATTACATACAATTTCACCATCAATAGAATGGTATTGTTGCTTGTGCGTACATACAGATTACCATCTCTACGAACGTGATGAGATTCATTCCCCATCGTAACCATTCAAGAATAATTTTTATTTTAAGATTAAAAATAATGTTTAGAAATTTAATATAATTATGTATATGACTAAAATACATCATATTTGTAACAAACATGACTTACAAAACAAAACATATAATAGAAAATGAATTAGTTAACACTCGAAACTATGATACTACTGAAATATTATTAACAATTAAATATTATAGGATCATATATTATATCATCTTTATTTATTTTGTTCTTGTATAATTTAATAAAAAATAATTAACTACTATACCTGAGTTTATCATACCCTCGACTAAGGAAAAGTACAAGGTAAGGTTTTTTTCATCTCACTTCTTATTCACGTGAGATTCATGATATATTTCCACTATTTCATTTTGTGTGGTGTATGTACTACCCATGATTATATTCTCTGTTTAATATAATTTAATTTATTGGTATTTAAATCTTAATTTTATGATCTCTATTTCTTTTGGTGTATGTTACGTATGTTACTAAATTGGTAAGGGAATTTATAAATCCCATTTCCACTCTTTGGGTTTTACGTAAACCTCATTGATTATTTTACACAAAGATTATGTGTGAAATCACTATTTATTTACTTATGATGTAATTTCCACTCATATTTTTGTGGATATACTTTTCATACACATAATCTATCCATTTATAAATTATCAAGTCATCGATATGAACTTGATAAGAGTAATCTTAACTCAATTTAAATTCATTTAGTCAAACATCCAAGTCATTGGTGTAGTTTTTACAAGAATATGTGTGAGTGTCCTATGATTAATTTACACTAAATATCCCATAATGTTGAGTATATTTATATTTTTCACACATAATTATTTAATTTATTTATCCTCAACATAAGAATACAGTCATTTTATGGTATTTCATCTCAATTTACATTTTATTGAGACTTCTTTGTTGTTATGAACCAATTCACTTTTATGTGCTGTATATACAGTACTTTGACCTAGTATATCATGAATTTCATTAGTTTCATGATATTAATTTTTTTGATTACCTCAATTATGTTTATTTAATCTTATCTCATTTGGTTAGTAACTCTAACTAAAATATTATTTTAAATGTTTTAATGATTTATTATTCTAAATATTTCTCATTAATGTCCATGTTTTAAAAATGGGTTTAAGAATATATTTATATGGAAATGAATTTTTTAAAATTAAAATTAATTTTAAAAGTTTCAAAGTGGTATTGGACACTTTGATTCAAAAATCTATTTTAAATGGCTTCTTGATAAATAGTGAGACTTTAAATGTTTTCAAGAAAAAGGGGATATTTCTCTCAAATAGTTTTAATTATTATTTTCATCTATTTAAGTATCTTTAATTATTATTTATTGAGGTTAATTTATTGTAATAAAATCTTCTATATTTTATTTAATAAGTTATATTTGACTATGGATGTGCTATTTTTATACCATTCATGGCCGGGGGTTAAAATATTGACATTTTGTATGATAATTTTAATATGAATGTTTATGTTATGTTTCAACATTTTCATATGAGGAATTCATTAAACATAGTAAGTGATGGGTGGAGTCTTATATAGCTCTTCAATTCATTGGTTGGTCTCATGAGACAAACTAGTGTCTTGGCATAAGACCTTGAAAAAATATTATTTATAGTCTTATCACGAGGCCTTGACTATGTGGTTATGATGTCCTGCATTATACATTCCATCAATAGGAAATTAGCTATCGATATTAAATTCTATTATTTGAAAAGTAGAATATTAATATGAATAAGTAAATTGAACTATTTGATTTATCTTTTCCATTTTATTCTGATATTTAAGTTTAAAAGGCTTGTGTTTTAGTCTTATACATTTCCTTAAATGTTTATGCTTATTTATGATTTTTTCCTCTATATTGTTAGCCTTACTAAGTTTCTGAGCCCACCCCTTTATTATGTTTTTTTCCTAGGATGTGAACATGTATATTATAATTAACCTAGAGGGATAGGCCAAGGATATGAGTGTGTTCAATGGAGGCAGACCATTTTTTTATTTGATGATGTAATGTAAAACTTATGTATGTATCTTGTACTTCCAAGGCTACTAAACTAATCGGTCTTTTGAGACTTGATCTCTTGTGATCATGAAAATATTATATAATAATGCACCAAATCTGGTTAAATAGAGTTGGGGCTTTATGTTTGACCTGATGAATTCAATCATGTATCACAATGCCCTAATTCCAATGAAATGTTGAATGAAAATAGATTTCAATTATGAAGGAATAGATCACATCTGGAAGATTTGGTATGCTAGTGAAAATAAAAAATATGTAACCCATAGAAATTTTGATGGTGAAAGAATCACAGGAATGAATGAATGATTAATAGATATTGTCAAAAATATTACTGCCTTGAGATATCCCATCAGGGAATCAGATCAAGTTCTAAAAGTGTATAGAGTACTTCCCTCTAAATGGAATGGCACATCTACCATTATTCGACAATCACCATCTATCAAGAATTTGACTATGAAATAACTAATTGTAACAATTATGATGTTTAAAGTAGAAAAGAAAGAACAAGATGAAGATAAAAATATAGATAAAATGGAAAATACTTACCTTAAGGTGACATCTCAAAAGAATGAAAGAATATAAAAATAGGATATCAAAATAAAAAAAATAAAGACTCCTCAGTATCTGAAGGGGAATTGCCTCATCTAGCCAGAAATTTTAGAAAATTATAAAAAATTGGGGTCTTCATAAAATACTCTAAGAAGGATAAAAGATAACCCATAGATGTTAGATACTATGAATACAAAAACTTTTAGTCATTCCAGGCCTAATTTCCCCTAATTGAAAAATGAAGGAAGAAGGATAGAAAATAAATATCATAAGATTAATGATTATGATCGTAAAGGGAAAAGAGTTATGAAAGATTTGTATGTTTTATCATATGATTTCAATAGAACTTTCAAATCTAATTCAAAAAAAGATCCCAAAAAATGGAAATCAAATATGCTCTATCTGGAGAAGGAAGAAGAAGTGGTGAAATCACATTACTATTATTCTTATGATTCTGATAGATGTTCAAATAAGAAATTAGTTTCTTACTGTTTACCAGCAGAAAAACATTATGATTATTTTTTAATTAAAAATAAATCATTAAATAGATATTCACAATTCTATTTTAGGGTAAAGAGAATATACTAAAACAACATCATGAACATAATGAAAAATTCAATTCAACATCATCAAACTATGCTGATCATAAAAACGAAATAAAAAATTACAAGATGAAGTTGAATATTATAAATGTATTTTAACTAATATATCTATTAAAGAATTAATTATAAATGGGATTCTTTGAAAGAATATTATGAAAAGAAAAAAGTTTATAATAGGAATAAAGGGTGAAAAATAAAAATTATACATGAATTATTTTGTGCATAATTCAAAAAACGATACATGTTATTACTATAGATTAAATGTCCATTACATTAACAATTGTTATTTTAGATATCCTGAAATAATTTTTATTAAAAATTCCTTTATTTATTAAATTTATTCTGATGATTGTAACATAAATTATGGAATAATAAAGTAGATCTGGATTACTAGATCATTGCATGCTAACATAACTAGGCCCAATAATATATGGGTACCAAAACAAACATTTGTTTAAATTAGTTTTCAATTAAAATCCCATAAGAATAAAAAAGAAATATGGTATGTGGAATGTGGCTATTCGATACACATGAGTTAAGACTCATCAAATTTCCATACACTAACTCAAATAGATGGAGGTCTAGTCACTTTTTGTGATAATGAAAAATGATATATTATTGGGGTTGGAATATTTGGAGATCCCAAAACAATATCAATAAAAAAGTACTCTATGTACAAGAGAAAAAGAAAATATTGATATGAATTTTTAAACTTTTTGATTATATATTTTATTTTTATTTATCTAAAAATTCATATTGTGTTTTCAAAGATAATCTTCTTAAATAAAGAGCACCAAGAACTAACAATGTTTATACCATGGATCTAAATTCTTTACGTAAGTATAAAGTGTATTGTTAAACATATAAGAAAAATGAGTCATAGATATGGAATATAATTCATCGACATATCAATATATATGATTTATATAAATTATCTAAGAAATAGTTAGTTTATAATTTTCTTGGTCATAAATTTAAAAATGATAGATTTTGTGATGCTGGCCAAATCACCTGACAACACATATCATATGTAAAATCAATTAAAAAAATTCTGCATATGAACCATTAGAACACATCCATATGTATTTTATTGGTCTCTATAGAGTAGAATTTTTGGGTGTGAAATTATATGTTTATTTTATAGTTGATTATTATTCTTGATTTACAAGGGTTTATTTTATGAAACAAAAAAGTGAAGTATTCACCGTTTTTGAAAGATTTTGAAATATTATTTAAAATGAAAACGGTTTAAAAAAAATTAATTAAGAAGAGATATTGGTTGAGGATTTTATAATTAATATTTTAATTCTTTTTTTCTCATATTTAATTTTTAAACCTTCCTTCCCGACACCATGAACACCTCAATAAAATTGAATCGTAAAAGGAGAAACATAACTATTCAATAAATGGAATGAACTGTAGTAAATGAAAAATTTATTCTTACATTTTTATGGAAATAATATGTATGAACAACTTTCTAGTAGATTTTTAATAAGAACAATTATTAAAAATACACCTTATGAACATTGGAATAATATAAATCCTAAAGTAAAGTACTTTAATATATTTGGATGTAAGGTGTATATCTTGAATACTAATGATAAAATTTGTAAATTTGATCCAAAAATATAATAAGGGAATATTTTGGGGATACTATTATACTTATAAATCCTATAGAGTGTTTAATAAAAGTTCAAGTATTTCTAAAGAATTATTTGATGTGATGTTTTATGAAATAAATTCTTTCAATTAAGAGAATGATAAAATATATAAAAAAACTAACACTTTTAGAAATATGAGACTTGATTCACATAAGTCTAAATTTAAAAATAAAATTAATTAAATTCAGTCCAACTCATAAGAACATGAAAATGAAGAACCTAAAATTATCTTACCTAGACAGTTTAAAACCATAATGATCCATCCTTTAGAAATATTTATAGGAAAACTAGACACATGAGTTAGAACTTGAAGAAATGTTGGAAACATAGTAGAATTGTCTAAATTTCTATCTCAATTAGAACCTATGTATATTAAATAATATTTAGAAGATGAATGTATGTTGTTAGCCATACAAGAATAATTAAACCAACAGTGCATAAATAAATTTTGAGATTTAGTAGAAAGACCATTAGATTATCTAGTAATAGGAACTAAATTGATGTTTAGAAATAAACCCGATGATCAAGGGATCATATATAGAAACAAATATAGATTAGTAGCTAAATGATATAATTATTAAGAAGGAATATATTATAAAGCAAAATTTTCACCTATAGCTAGAGTGAAATCTATTAGAATCCTTTTAGATTAAACATTTAATAAGAATTTTAAATTATATCATATGGGTGTCAAATATTAATTTTAAAATGTATATTTTGTTGAAGAATTTTATGTTGAAAAACCACCAGGTTCTGAAATCCCTCTTAAACCAAATATTGTAATTAAACTTACCAAATCACTTTTTGACCATAAACAAGAACCTAGAGTTCATTATGAAAGATAAGGATCACCATTATTGGAAAATAAATTTTTTGTGGGATTAGTAGAACCTATTGTGTTTAAGGGAAAAAAATTTCTAATATTTTATTAGTAAAAATTTATGTTGATGTTTTTATTTTTGGTTAAAAAATATAATGATTTTAATGATTTTTGAAATCTAATGCAAAAAGAATTTAGAATGAGTATGATGGGATAATTTAATTTCTGTTTATGATTTAAAATCTATCAAAAATATTATGAAAATGTTTTAAATAAAAGGAAATATATTATTGGCTTATTTAAATGTTATTTCTACAAAACGACAAGACTTAAAAAACACCTATGTGTACCAATATAAAACATTATTTTAATGAAACTGGAAAATAAGACGACATAAAGTTATATATAGGTTATTAGTTTATTTAATATTACTATTAAAAGACCATAAATAATGATTTATTTTTGTTTATGTACTATATTTCAGTAAATTCGAAATAATCTCATCTTACTACTATTAATTTTTTATATATATTTAAAAGAAACTACTTTTCAATCTCTAATATACCAAAAAACTTTTGATCTTAATTTAATTTTATGTTTAGATGCTGAATATGGAGGATATAGATTAGATAGAAAAAGTACATTAGTAATAAATCACTTTTTTAGAGAATATTTACACTAGTGGTCAAGTAAGAAACAACATTCATTTTCCGTGTAAACAACTGATGTAGAATATATATATGCTGGTAGTTTCTGTTCACACGTTTTTTTGATAAAACATACTCTAATGGATTATGGACAAAATTTTAATAATATTCCTATTTTATATGATAATACTAGTGCTATTAATATTTTAAAAAAAATTTATAAGTCATTTTAGGACTATGCATATTGATATAAGCCATCATTTTCTATGTTATCATGTTCTTAAAAACAATATATCTTTAGAATTTATAAATATTGAATATCAATTTGCTAATATTTTTTACATAACCACTTCTCACTGAAAAGTTTTATTATATTAAGTAGGGGGAGTTCAGATATTTTATTCTAAAAAATGTTTATCAAATTATTTGGATTAACTTATTTGATTATTATTTTTATTAATTTTTATTTAATTTTGTTAATTTCTATCTCAATTATTTTTATTTAATATTTTTCTAATTATTTTTTTAAATAAAATAATTGTTTCGTTTTTACTTTTAAAAATCATCTTTTAAAAAATAAAAAATTTAATGGTTACCCTATGTAATTGGGACAATAATCAAGACCTTATCATGAAACAGTCATAAATCCTCTTCATCTTCTGTTACCTTTTGATTTAAATCATTTGTTTACCTGAACCCTTGAATTTTTTACAAACCATAGAATTCGAAAACCATCATTCTTTAGATTATCATAAATGTTAAAGAAAAAGTGAACATGTGTAGGAGAACCAAGTGATCCAATGAATTAGATTATCCCCATCATAACGATTCTTCATAGAATGGTTGTTGATTTTGAATGGTTATATCAAAATAGCCTTTTTCTCAAGAAATCTCTTGAATGTAAAGGTTTGGAAACTTTTTTTCATGAAAAACTAAATAATTTATCTTTGAGTTAGAAATGATGATGTTTTATAAGGTTGTTCAATTTAGATTTAGGTATATATAGGATATAATATATTCATGAATAGATGATAAGGAATTTTCAATCTTCTTAGTAGAAATCTCTCATATTTTAAAATTCCCTCATGAAGGTGTTTTCCATTTGGATCTTAGATCAATTAAAAATATAGAGCATAATTCATAAGATATTATGTTGTTTCTTTTTTTTCATCCAATATAATGAAATTTTTTTAAAGTATCTCAAGGCAGACCAGAAGGTACTGATTATGTTTATTCATAAAACCATAGTTACATGAATTTCTTAGATGGAAACTTTTTTTACATAGACATGAATATCTAGTTTTTGTTTATCACTGAGAATAAATTAAATCATCCTAGATATATACTTAGATATCTGACTCACTACAACCATTATTAGGCCAGGGTTTCTTTTTGTCACTATAGATAGATTATTTCACTACTTTTGTATAAAAAATTAATATTTTTCAATTTGGTGTTCATACTAGATGTCTCCACAACAAGGTTTTGAAAGCATGTACTCTATGAAAATTTGGTTTCTTTTGAGTACAGTTAAAGGTAAAATGAATCCTATTAGTGAGGATGGACAACAAGAATATGTAACTTTTTCTTAGGTTGAGCAATAAAATATTAATTCTTTAGGACTAATTCATTTGAGAAATAATGAAGTTGGAAATCCCATATAGAAGGTGTTACTCCTCATGAAAAAATAAATCTCCTTTATGATACTACATTTCAGAATGAAGAAGCCTTAGAGGATGAATCCTTTTATGAAATTTTCAAACGGTCATGAATCAAAGCAGAACACCTGCTCAAGTAACGAGATATAGAATCAACTAGAACAAGAGACACCCCTCTATAAATAAATTTTGGAGAAGAAAATTAAACTAATGAACATCATGATGAAATCCATGTTCAATAATATATAGTTTCACTTCAATTAGACCAATAAATAGAAAATTCTAAATAAGGATAGAGATTTTAGAAATAAGTAACTAGAAATAATGAAATTATTGAACATCTGACTATCTCTACTTTTGGAAATCAAGTTACAAAACATAAGCTATGTTTGTAGAAATGATATATATCCATTATGGTATTTAGTTTTCAAATGAAAGACTTCATTTAATTCTATAGATGTTATGGAAGAAGCTCCTTAGTCTAGAAACCCATATAAAGGATCATATGATTCCTTATCGAATATGATATATGATATTGTAATTATGTTTAACAAGGTACATAGGAGAACTTTTATGTTTAACAAGAATTGGAATTTGAATGAAAATATTTTGAAGAATTAAGAAACCCATTTATCCTAGGATGGAATTAAAGTCTGTTGAGACTAAATTTTAAGAGTTCATAGAAATATTCATTTCAAAAAGATATTTTGATGCTTTAAAGAGAGAATTTTTTGGGTCATTTTGGGAAAATTAAATAATAATCTATTTGAAAAATAATATTTTTATATTTTAAATGGTGTTTGGGAAGCTATTTTGAATCAATAAGGGGAAGTATCAATCATTCTATATATTCCACTTCTTCACCTCTAACACCACCATATTTGATCGTAATATTTTGAGAAATCACATTATTAATGGATGAAATTAATGAAAGGATTTAGTCTCTTCAGTGAAAAAGTGCACATTTGGGAGTACGTTTAGATAATTAGAATGATATTTTTGAGAAGCTCACATCAAGTGAACCTAACATCAGATTTCTGATTAATCAGTTCAGTGATATGCTTTCGTAGTTTTGCAAATAGATAAAAATCCTATAGAATGTCACAAAGTCAATTAGATTTAAAATTTGAATGTATGTTAAGATTCAATAATCTTTATAAGGTAGCTGGTAGAAAATCTTATAGAAAAGTTACAAGGTAAGACAACATAGAAGAGAGGATTATTTTAGGTAGGTCAAGCTCCACCAAAACAAAAAATCTCTCATAATCAAAACCTTTCACCATCTATTAGACTTGTTTTTTAAATATTTTCATGAAGCCAAAAACACTCATGTATATATAAAATATTTATCATAAAAATAATAATGTTTTTTATTAAATTCATCATTTCTATATTTCATTATATTATTATCTGAACTGCTAGGACTTAGGTCTTATTTCTCTACTCAGTACAATATAACTTTATTTTATTGTTCAGCTAAAAATTGAATATGCTATAATTCATTTTCATATATTTTTTTTATTTCACAAATGGGGGAAAATTGGATAAACACAATATTCATAATTTAGTATTTATTTCTTATTTTCTAGAAATAATACTTTTCATTGAAACAATACTGTGAAATCTAATAAATATTATTACTATAGAAAATTAGTTTTCCAAAAAATTTATTCTTTTTAATAATATTTTATTAGTTTTTACAAAAATAATATTTTTAATATAATTTTTTGGCAGTTTTGTGATCATAAAAAAGGGGTAGATTATTGGGCATGTATTTTATCAAAACGACTATATAAATCTGATTAATTTTGATTCTCACAAATACCCTTGTTTATTTTATTAGTGATATTACTTTAAGTGAATTTCATGAAATTAATATTAATTGAAATATTTTTTTGTCAATATATTCATGTGTTTAATCTATAAGGAATATTCATTAATGCATTTGGAACACGTTTTTTTATTTTCTAGAAAAATTGTTCATACCCTACATTGGTAAGAATAGAAGAAGGAATGAACCCTACATTTTAAAATAGTGCATTAGGTAATGAACCCTACATAAATAACAATGTATATGGATCATATTCTTCATGTTTGAAATTATTTATCATCAAACCTATGTAATTATGGAACCTTTTGTTTGTAAGAAGAGAATGCATGGTTTATCAAGCCTACGTTTGTAAAGAAACCTTTATTTAAGAAAACAATGTTATCTAATATTTACCTAGTTAGATCGGGTCCTAATAGAATTCTTTGTCCAAATTGATCACAACACATTAGAGTAATGCACTTCCTTCTATAGAAGGTTTCATAAGGAGACATATGAATGTTTCAGTGAAAAATATTATTGTTATAAAATTATACAAAAGGATTTTTATGATATCAAAATTGTTTGAAATCCATAGAAAAATCACTCAACAAATAACATCACATTACCATATGTCAGGTATATCCCTTCTCTATGTTTGTTTTCCTATTTAATTTGGTGGGCCAATAGACTTCTAAGAATGGAGAGTTTTTTTTGGTGAAAATGAAAAAAAAATTAGGATGTATGTTTATTTGTATTAATGGTATCCTAGTATAAATGCATAATGGATATTTAGGGCTCTCCTTGAGTTTGGAGAGTGAATAATGTTGTTTGGGTTTTTGTTTAAGAATCTACACTTTTTTCATTTTCCAAGAGAAATACACACTATGTATTAGGAGTACACGACATATACTTTTTGTACGGAATATGTCATGAACCATGTACACAATGTGAATGGAATATGTACAGTTTAATGGTTACACATAATCTAATGTAAAGAAATGGGTTTTTAAGAAAAAAACCGATGGGTTTTTCAGTGTATCTATGCCCCATGGAATAAATGATGTTTAAAAGAATCACACTCCATGTAAATGTCTTAGGTTTTTCAGTATATCATGGTTTTGAAAAATGTCCATCTAGGTAAGAGATTCATTTCTGCTTTATCAGGCCATTTGTCATGGTATCTCCTTTACATTGGGTTATTACATCTGTTGACCCATTAGGATGATTCTCTTGATTACCATATATATTCGTTGTACGATCTTGATACGAGGGCCAATTCCTTGTTTATTATGGCATGGAAGGTGTGTATTGATGAGAAATGTATTGTTTTATATTCCCCATATTCCCTTTTGTTAAATTGGATCAATTATGAGAGGTATGGATTAGTTCCTGGGCCTCTGTTTCTATTGTGTGTTCTTCCTTGTTGGTATTTCCCATTGCGGGCATGTGTGGACTGAAATTTTAGGAATGTAGTTCTGTCTCTAGCCTATGTTTATGAACTAAATTACACTATTTTTTGAAAAATTGTTTTAGAAATAAAAAGAAATGGTTCAATTATTTGATTTGTTTGTGTGGAAATAGGGTTTTTTAAATATGTGTTTACCATGGGTTTTTAAATGAAATGGGATTTTAAAAGAATTATAAAATGGTTTTTTGAAGTGATTTTTAAATATTTTTTAATGAAAATGATTTAATGAATTTGTTTTGAAAATAAATAACATGGGAAGCCTTGGGTAGTTAGGTAGAAGGTGTATTGACAAGCCTTATCCACTGTTGGGGAGTTTTATCATGGGGATTACATCTTCTCTCTATGCCCATTTTCTTACTTACATGATAGAGTTATTGAAGAGTTAACTTTATGGGGGGGGGGGGGTTCCTCAAATTTCTAGACTCGATGCATATGTCTAGGGACTTAGTGCATGTGATTTATTATGTTAGGTAGGAGTGTCTTAGCTATCCTAACCAAGTGTGACCCTAGGTGTGATTATTTCCATTCTATTGTTTTAGATTGTAATGTTTTGGCTGTACTTCATTATATTTTGATATGATATATGATAAATTTATTGATTTTAGATATATATATTCTATAATATATTAAAATGAAATTCATTGATACGAATTTACATACTTTGTTTGGAAATGTGTAAAAAGGGGAAATTAAATATTTTTTCCCATTCTATTTATATAAAAACTGTTAAACTACAGTCATAAATATTTTTTCTTAATATTTAGCATGCATGGATAATTTTAAAGAGACTTTTTATGGAACACTTGGGTGATATCATATTGATCCTATTATATCACACCCTGCACAACCCTTTGATGGTGTGTAGACCTCGTTATGATTTTCGATGTAGGGAAATAAAAATAATCATAGTGAGATGGTGAGGTTTTCTACCAGCTGGGTTCTGGGTAGCTCATGGTGAGATGGTGGGAGTTTACTAACAATATCATATAGAGATGTTGGAATTAATTTTTTAGTATGTGATCCTTTATAGTTTGTCATGTCTCTTCAAGATATTTTTCTACCTTTATTGTTTTATTGATTATGTTGTACTATTTATATTATGGAATGTAGTTTTATCTTCCATTATTTCTCAGTAATTGTTTTACATATTCCTTTTTTTTCTTCGGGTTTGGATAAATCATTCTTATTGGTTATTCTTTTATGACCTATTTCTAGTTTCCAGGTCATCAGGATTGGGAAACCCTTAGGGTATGTGAAATATTGGGTCAAGTGTCAGTATCGAGAGGGTATTTGGGTAGGTTAATTACAAAATGGTATCAGAGTTAGGTATTTCCTTTTTGATTTCTTGTCTTGGGACATTTGATTGACATGATATAGGATTTTCCGCACTTGAGAGCTAGGTTGTAGGGAGTGTTTGGATAGATCTTTCAGTGATGAGACTCAAGTTATCCTGGGATGTTGGCATGTGTGTCTCATTCTATTAGTTATAATGTTAATATCATTTTTTATGGTTTTTCTTGTTTGGACTGAAATTATTCTCAGTATGATCATTTATCCAATTCTATTGTACAATAGTATATATGTAAGACATGTTATGCATATTCCAATGGAGGGTACAGATGACGATCCCCAAGGGGAATCTACCCCCTCGATAAAAATTTTATCATGGTTATCATGAAGGTAGTTCATGCTATTGACCAGAATGAACAAAAAAATCATAATGCTTTTTGAAGATACAACTATGAGTTGTTTAAGAAAGGGATTGATCATGGAAGTTCTTGGATGAAAACACACCATGTTTTAATATTATGAATGAACCTTAAGTTGAAGAGGACTAACTTAAATATATTGGTCAAATCATTTAATTCATTTATTAAAGTAAGAGTTTTAAGGTGATGATTGTGATGTTTATACTTGAGGGTCCCAAAAAGTGTTGGTTGGATTCTATGGTAACAGAAAATATGAACATATGCCTAAAATGAAAAGGTATTATAACTCTATTCTTCAAGTAGTTTTTACATAGTTCCTAATAATGGAAAAGTCTCAAAAGTTCCTCTCATTTCATTATGGAGAGTGTTAAGTGTCGGAGTACACCAATCATTTTTCTGAGATGGTTTATTTTATATAAGTTGTTGTAAAGAATAACAAGATTAAATCATATAATTACTTGTAGAGATTGAAATTTTATATTAGATCACATGTATAAATGATGAATATTTCAACCTATATGGAGATATTATATAGGGATATCATGGATGTGATAAATATGGGATGCAAGGTTAGATATTATGAATATTCTCCTCCACCTTGTGGAAGCTTCAGTTGCATACCAGGGAAAAATAGGAAGTGAAAAGATTGTTATAGTAGTGTTGGTGGTGGTTCTAAAAAATAAGCATCTTCAGCACCTCTAGCTACATCTAACTATTTCCCCGTGACTTACTATTATTGTGGGAAGGATATACACACCCAAAGTTCCTTTTCCTTCACCAACTAATATGTTCAATAGTTTTGAATTTTAAGTGATTTTTCTATGTTTCTATCTGGTTATTTCAATTCCTTGATATTGTCAGGGATCATTCAATCCAAAGGCTACTACAAGGAAATCAGTTTCTTCAAATACTATAAGGATCAATTCATATGAATTAGTATTGAAATACCCTCACATAGTAGATGTGCTGCTATTAGAAATAGATACAGGTCCTGCGATAGTGAGCAACACCATCATTATTGCATCTTCTATAAGGGTTTCTTAATTAGATAGATGTGACTCCAACTAATTTACATTTCTCCATTTTATTTATAATATTAATTTTCTTACATAGGTCATGTCTTTTTTTATTGAGAGAGATACACTTACCGAGAAGAATAAAGTGAAGGGGTTTCGATGTTTTTATTGTGTTCTATAAAAAATGAAGGAAAAATTATGACATTTTCTTATTCTCAATCTGGATTTGTTTGAAGTCATAATTAGGATGGATTGTATTGTTTCTTATCCTAATAAGGTTGATTATTGTCATTGGAATGTATTTTATCTTGTAACCGATGAGAGCTCACAAGTGTTTTATGGAGAGTGGTATCTAAGGTCTGGTCGTGTAAGACATTCCTTCCAAGAGCTCATGATTTTTTTCTGCACTAGGAGTTATTATTGACAATTTTTATCGATTTTTTTTATCTTCACACTATTTTTGGGGTGCTTTATGGATGTTCTAACTAATTAATTTTCAAGTTTTTCTCTAGAGAAGTATATAGTTTCTATTATTTACCTGTTTCCAGGAACGCAATCATTTTTTATACATTCTTTTCATATAGAACAAGTGAATCAGAAAGAGCTCAAGAGTCGGTTGGTTGATTTGGTGGTGAAGGGTTTTGTTCACCATTTTTTTTCCTTAGGTAGTACCTATTATCCTTTCCACGTAGAAAGATGGTTAAATCCAATAATGTGTGGAATATCAGAATTTTAATCAAGTAATGGTTAAGAAAAAGAATTATTTTCTCCACATGGATGACTTTTTTTATCAGTTAAGGGGGTAATAGTGGTTTTTAATGATTGATCTACATTTATGTTATCATCAGCTCATAATTTCAAAGTCCTATATACTGAAGATAACTTTTATGAGGAAGTAGAGTCATAAATAAAATCTTATGATTCAACTTGATTTGACTAACACTCTTTTAGTTTTTATTTATTTTATGAATAAAATATTCCCTGAGTATCTCAACACATTTTTCATAGTGTTCGTGGATGATATTTTAGTTTATAAAAGAAATGAGTGAAGGCATGAGAACCACCTGAGATTGGTTTTGGAAATATTGAGGTGTCTCTATTTGTATGGAAATATTTATAAACGCACATTTTGGATTCACGAAGTGATGTTATTAGGTTATGTAATTCCAAATCAAGCATTTTATGTTGATCATGAGTGGGTGAAAGCAGTTTTTTCATGGGGAAAACCCCAAAATGACATTTATATTTAGAGCTTCCTTAGTAATTAAAGACACTATTGATGGTTTCTTAAGGATTTACCAATGTTATCATATCATTTGAATGGTCTTACCAATAAATGGGTGAAATTCACATGGTATGCAATGTGCCAGTCTTCAATCTGTGAGTTGAAACGAATTCTAATGTTAGATCCAATTTTGACGTTACCTAAGTTAGGTAAAAGTTATATGGTTTTATATGTTTTTTATTTCCATGTTTTGTGTTGTGTGTTCATCCAGGATGAGAATGTTTTACCTTAAGGATCTTATTATCTTTGAATTTATAAAAATAATTACCCCACTCATGATTTATAGTTTGACACAACTATGAGTGTTATTAAATTTTCGAGGCCCTATCATTTTGGGGAGAGGTTTATAGTCAATTATTACCATAAATATTTAATTATTACTATTTCGTATAAATACTTGAGTCTTAGATATAGGAAAGTGATGGAATGCATTTAGAAATTTGAATTCAATATCAACAACATCCTAAGGAAGGAAAATATTATTGCAAAAAATCTTAGCAGAAAACTTCCATCATAAGCTATTTTGGAATCAAAGAAACAATGGAACCTCATGAGGATTTTTTCTCAGTTGAATTTGGATTATAAGGATTATATTTTAGGTATATAATTTTTTTACGACTGTTCAGTTATCAGAATATCTCATTGATTCTATTCTTTAAAGTCAATTGTAGGATTTCGAGTTCCAAGAATTCCAAAAAACCTCTATCGTGTGGAGAATATTTCTCACTAGTCTCTCCCTCTCTCTTGATTGTATTCATAAATTTGGGGATTGGTTTATCTTCCCAAAATATGGGAGGAACTTTATTTTTTTTTGGTTTTTAAATGTTCTTTGTGGTATGTTCATTTGGGCACTATGATTATTTATTATGACATGAGACAATGATTCTGGTGGTCAGTTATAAAGTGTGACAATTCTAATTATTTTTCCCTCTTTTACACCTTCCAACCATTAAGGATAGACCATCTATATCCCTCTGGTTTTCTCTATCCTATTCTGATATAGGTTTGGAAATGGGATGAGGTACTTGTGGAATTTATACATGGATTACCATAGAATCCCTAAGGGAGAAATGTTATCTATTCAGTGATCGATCAATTAAAAAATTTATCCCATTTTATTCCAATCAAGTACATTGTAAAAGTTGAAGATCTAGGCATGTTTTATGTGCATGAGACTATAAGGTTACATAGGGTTCCTTCAGATATTGTTTTAGATAGGGATCCTAGGATTACTTTTATGGTCTTGAGAAGTCTCTATGATGTGATAGGGACTCCGGTAAGATTGAGTACAACGTATCATCCAAAAATAGATGGTCAGATTGAAAGTGTTATAGAGATATTGGAGGATACTCTCCATGAACATGTCTTGGATTTTGGGAGGTACTATATAATTTTAGAGAATGAATGAGGTAGTTTGGGTTTTTTATAAGAGTTTTTACATTGTATAGTTTTTAAGAGAAATACAGGTTGTATAATTGGAGTAGATGATGTGTAATTTCTACAAGGATTATTCAATGATCCTTGTACACAACACGAATGAAATACTTGATGTCTAATGGCATCGTGTTATGCTATTTTAAAAATAAGGTTTTTAATAAAAACATGACATGTTTTTTAGCGTATCTAGACCCCAGGGATTATATTATGAGGAAAGCTATTAAATGTTGTGTATATATCATAGACATGGATTTTAGGGTTTCATACGGTTGATATATTTTTCTCATTTATCAATATTTCAACTTTATCTCAACCTAGATATCTCCTTTGGTGATTTCAGGAGCCTCTATTTGTTCTAAATCGATGCATTCAACATTGGATCATCATGGTTGTGTGTGGTGTCTCTATGGGTAAGGTATTAGTTTACTCTTATTTATTAATTCAGTCACGACATAACTATTTCATTGAATTGTTTCCTCTACAGACCTATTTTGATGATTCTCTTGATCCCTTTCTAGATTTTTCATGTGATCTATTTTAGGTTGCTGATTCCTTATTTTTTGTGGTATAGTGTGTCTGAATTCTTGAGCAATTTATAATTTCTTCTTCATAACCAACCATTTTTTCAAATTGAATCTATTAAGAGATGTGTGTACAGGTTCTAGGTCCTTTTGGTCATTGTGTGTTCCTACTTGCAAGTTGATCCCATTTTGGGATGTGTGACATAAGTTTTGAGGTAGGAGGTTCCATCTCTAGCCTATATTGATGAGATGTATTACTCCAATCTTTTATAATTTTTTAATAAATACAGTGGAATGATTTATTAATTTTATTTCTATGTGTGGGGATGTTTTTTATAATATATGGTTTACCCTTGGTTTTAGCAATTGAAAAAGGATTTTCATAAATTGTGAAATCGTTTTGTGAAATTATTTTTAAGGAATGGTGTGATGAAAATGGTTTGATGAATATGTTTTGAAAATAAATAACATAGGATCCCATTGGTACTTAGTTGCAAGGTGTAGTAATAGACCTCATCCACTATCGAAGGGGTTTCTCATGGGGTTTTCCTGGGCTCCATAGGCCCATTGTTTTAGGAACATATTGGACATATTTGAGGGTTTAGTTTTAAGGTTTTTCATATGCTCTCTAGACTCGATTCAAATGTCTAGTGACATGATGTGAGTGATTGTATATGTTAGGTATGCATGTCCAAGATTTCTAGAACCAGTGTGATCCTTGGTGTGATGTCACCTATGCATTTTGTTGTCTTGTACTTCCAAGGATTTACATATGATATGTGATACGTGCTTTGGTTTTCATAATGTATCTGAATTGATATATGTATATGAAATGCCTTGAAATTTATTCATATAATTTATTTGTAAATATGGAATAATGAGAAACTAAAACCCTTTTAAATGATTTTGATATAAAAAACTAGTAAACAATTATCATGCCTTGTATTCATTAAAGTTAAGCGTGCTTGGATTATTATATAGATAATTGTTATGGGACACTTAGGTGAGATCCTATTAAGCCTATTATCCTACACCCTGTGCGCCCCTTCAGGGCTGCGTAGACCTTATTATGTCTTTTGATGAAGGGAAAGGAAATGAACTATAATGATGTGGTGTGGTTTTCTATCAGTTAGGTTTTGGGTAGCTGGGGGTGATATGGTGGGATTTCTCTCACAGTATTACTTTGATCTATTTTTGTATCTATTTTAGTTTTTTCATCCTTTATATTATTAATTTTTTCATATATATTCTTTTATAAATTTTATATTGTACCTCTTATGTTCTTTTCTTTCTACAATGGAATATATTTTTTTCTTTAACTATTTATATCTTCTCTGTGTATATATACAAAGAGTTTTCTTGAGGTTGGGTGAAATCATTCCCTCTAGTTATTGGTTGATGCATTCGTGCTAGTCACTAGCCCATGGGTATTGGGAATTCCCATTAGGTATGTGGAAAATTAGGTCAGATTTCAATATTGAGATGGTATCTAGGTAGGTTTTTATGCAACATATTTTCATTTGATTAAGGTCCCTATCAGATTGAATATATGTATAATGATGATGAACATTACTGAAACTCAAGTATGTATCCAAATAATACTGATGGATTCTCCAGAATATCATAGTAAATCTCATATCCAAATCAGATTTAATGGAGAGTGCTTCTCTGTGAAATCTCACAACTTCCTTAATGTATAAAATAGTAAGCTGATCAAGAGAGATATATTCTATAATAGAGATAAAATGTGTTGATTTCATAAGGAAATTTACCATAACCCAAATAACAGTTATCTCTTCATATTTTTTATGTTTTATGATGATTAAATACTTCATAATGATTTACCTTTTCTATTGTAGTATTAGTAATGGTTGAGATATCCCCTTATAATTCTTCTTCCCACCTTTAACATATTGACACACCACGAATTAGGATACATACTCAGAAATATTATTTTTCATGTTATCCCACAAGAAATAATCTTATCGATATTTATAATTATTTTTATATAGAAAATAAATATATAATTATCCAATATTAACTTAATCCAATAACTCCTTAAAATCTAGTATTTTTTGAACACATACTTAGTTTCAGAACATTATCCTTCTAGCATGATCCTGGATGAACTCGATTTTTTTCAACTTTTTAAATAATTATATATCTTTTTTCTATGACTTATTAATCATCTTATAGATGGATGGTTCAACATTGATATAATAAAGATAATATCTATCCCATTTCCAGGATATTTCAAGATTGAATTTTAAAATTCTATAGATATTGGATCTCTTTAAATCCTTTTCATTGAAAAACTAGTATGACCTTTTTGACTCAGAAAATTAGATAACATATTCTACATCCTAGGTTGGTAATATATTGATAAACCCAAATATTTCATTAAATTTAACCATATTCTCTAGATTATATTCAACAATTTCCACTTAAATATATAATTCAAGATTTTATGATCAGTATATATATCATAAATTTCACTATAAATATAATTACTACATATCTTAAATGAAACATTTATAACTCAAATATCTATATCATGGATGGGGTAATCTTACTAGTAAATTTTTAATTTTAAGGAAGAATAAACTATCATCACATAATTTTTCAAGAGGATGCATCCCTATCTATTCATGGATACATAACTTTATATCACAAACCCCTTCCACTATATAATAGTATAAGCATAAGAGTTTCAGCTAACCTACACATTAGTTCTTTGCAATTCTCCTCACATTCTTCACTTCAAAATAACATAACCCCATTCCATGTCAACTTTGTGAGTGGTTTATAAGGTCACAATAAATATCTAAAAATCCTTCAGTAGTATCTAACCAACCCAAGAAAAATAAGGATATCAGTTACTATGGTTAATCTAGGCCACTTCTCACTATCTATTGTCTTTGAAGGATCCACCGATATACCCAAAAATGAGATTAGATAACCTAATAAAGAAACATTATCATTCCAAAATTTGGACTTTGTAAATTTTGAATATAACTTCTTGTTTCTTTTATTCATCAGCACAATCACCAAATATTATTCATGGTATTTATTTATATTAAAATATATAATAATATCATATATAAAGACTACAAAAAATTGATAATGTTATTATCTAATGACTCCATTAACTAAATCTATAAAGATAATGGGAGAATTGGTAAGTAAATATGGCATTAGATTAAATTCATAATAACTATACCCCATATATAAGGTTTTCAGGGTTATATCCACCTTCTTGACCCTTAGCTGATGATATCTAGATTGAAGATAAATCTTAGAGTTGTATTAATCTCTTTATAATTTGTCAAGAAAATCATTGCTAGGGTTTAAATGATAGTTTTATTAATAATGATTTCTTATTTTCCTGATAATCAATAGAGAGATTAAATAAACCATCTTCTTTCTTAACAAAAATAAAATGTTCACCCCATGGTGAAACAAAATGTTGAATGAGTCCCTTATCTATTTTATGATGGAGTTTTTATTCAATTCTTATAACTAAATAGGGGACATTCTATGTGGAGTCTTTCAAATAGGTGTAGCACTAGGTGTGGGTTCTATTGAAAACTCATCTCTTCATTCATGAAATACTAGGAAACAATTCTAGAAATACATTATTTTTTTGAAATAGGTATATATTTGAAGTTAAATTTCTTCTCAACCGTTTGAGTTAAATAACTCTTATGAGTAACTTGTAAATCCCATGTTATAGAAGTAATTTCAAGAAGGAGTTTAATTTCATCCTCACCCCAAAAAAATATCATAGATTGATTATGAATATATTATGTAACATTCCTTACCCAATAATTAATATTTTCTATATACCAATAGACCTAATCGATGCCCAGAATTTCTAAAATTACACTAGTTTAAGGACAAAATGATTTTTTATAAGCACATTCCCACAAAATATTTTCATAATGGAGTTATAAACATGATATGGGATCATCCTTCCATTCAGATTTTTACAACCAAATAAACATATAATCATTGGGGTGGTTATGTTATACCATTATGAAAATATTTAAATACCAAATAGTGGGGGATCAAGAATAAAATAAAACATTTTCACTTATAGAGTTGATCATAAGTGTAACTTTCACAACAAAATTTGGATCTTCAACTTTGAATCTGGTAATTTTATATGTTTGACATCATCCCCTTAACTTCTTCTTTGATAAAATCCCTTGATGCATGGGGATCTAGTTTTAATAATTACCCATATCCTTATATATGAATCACATGATATTAATTGTTTCGTTATTTTCCTTATTTTCACTAGCAATATAATGCTTATCTCTGCACTTTTAACAAACCCCCACACCATTAAATCATTTTAAATGATGTTTTTTCCAAAAAATTTATAAGACGAAAAATACATCATTTCATTCCTCTTATTTTATGTGTTCTATTTTTCTTATATATTAGTCAACCTATTATTCTATTGAAATTACCATAATATAAAGGACCTATAAAATTCCTTCTCAATTTTATATCACATAAAACTATATCATCTTATGATGAAAACATTTGAGAAAATAGTCACCTTTAGAGACCCATCATAATCAAATCTATGAAGTGATCAATATTTATTTCTAGATTATGTATATTGGCTGAATTATTCGTAGATAATATTGTAATATTATCCTCATACTCTTCCAAATTTTCTTATTCCTTTTTATTTAATGTGATGAACTTCCCCTCTTTTTCATCTCAATGTTCTTAAGGGATGTGTTTCTTAAAGAATATAACTTTATAAGATCACCATCATAGGATTTCTATTTCATCAAAAACTTTAGTTTTGCAGATCAATGTGAACAATTAATCGAAATCCCATCTCAAACAATACACTAATAGAATAACATTTTCAATTTCAATACATCCTAATGAGAGTAAAATATTTTCAATATATTTATTTCATTATTAATCTTACATTGAATTATTAGTTAGATTAAAATATGGAGGATTATTTCAAATAAAGTGACCAAAATAGGTGAATCTTGTTTTGGAACGACATTTTTCTGTATATGGGAAATGTTATTCATCATAACCTAGGTCAGTTGACTTAATATGTCCATGATCTTATTATTTTAAACATTAGCTGTATTGGCTTGATCATCCATGCAATCCACATATTATTGATAGGTTTTGATTCCATTTATTCCATTAAGAACCATCACTAAATAATGGAACACCTTGAGTTATCTCATAATCATCATGAATATTGATATAAAAAATAAAAATCCATCTAATGGTAAAATTTCTCAAAATACTATATAGGATTATCGTAATTATCATGTCAAATATGTTAATTTAAAGTATATTTACAAAGGTTTCTAATAGACTTTCTCCATTAAAAACTATTTAAAGTAAAAAATAAGTAAGACAAAGAAAGTGTTTAATTTATTAAATTGGTATATGATACAATGGATCACATCACTAAGGATTAGTCAATTTAGTAGCCTTGAAAAACTAAATAAATAACTAATTACCATACTAAATTAGAAATATAAAATATATATCTTATGAAACAGTCTCACATCCTTGGTATTATTCATAATATCGTTCTTTATATCTTGGGTAAAATAAAAAATAAAGGGTGAGCTCAAATGCTTAATACGGGTTACATACAAAAGAATCTTTAATGAGTATATAAGGAATAACCAATATGAAAAGATATATAACTTAAAACACATTCCTTTAAAGAAATAACATGAGAATGGAATACATGCATTGACAACATCAATGTAATAATATCATGGATAATAATAATTTAACTCTCAATAAAATATATTATTAATGGTGGATTTCATGACCTCAGACATTATGATATCTTTACCCTCAATTCATTGTACATAGAAAGTTTAATCGATGGTTTGACATACACGAAAACAAATTTAACAAGGTTATCCAATAGATTTTCCTAATGGGACCCGTCGATGCATCTATAGGATATATAATTATAGTCCCTATATGTAGTTTCATTTCCAATGCATTACCCATATATTGAATGAAAAATTTAATCCATGGACAGTACGTCTTATCAAAAATATTCATTGTGTGTAAATGATGAAAAATATCAAGATTTCCCCAATTAATCAAATAAATTCCATAACAGAAAACTATATATAGAAATGATAAATTATTTAGGAAAAAATAATATCCATGATAAAATATATATGGATATATAAGATAAATATAATGTCCAATTAAAGATGATCACATGAAACTAAATGTTTCACAAGAAATTTAATGATTAGAAAGTTAATAAGACATAAAAGATGATAAATCATTCATAAAAAATATAGGTTATGTAATAATTTATGACTTTTGGATATTAAAATTGAATGGATGAATTTCTTAGTTATCATTAAAGAGTTTTGTTTTTTAAACCATTAAAAAATTATAAAATAACATAAATATCATAAAATAGTTATGGTAGGGGGATGTTATGTTAATGAAGTATACATTAAAAGAAAATAATTAATTTTTGTTGAATTTTAAGAGTGTATTATGGATACATGTGGGATTGGGGTGAAGTTATTTTTAATAAATATACCCAGAATAAATCCCAAACCTCATTTGTTCTAGTGATTAGACTCAAGAGTCATCCAATGATCAAATAAAATGAATTGAACTATGAAGTATTCTGATAAATTAGAGTAACTAATCTAGATTAAATTTATTCTAATAAAAGGACTACAAGATAATATTAGTAAAAAACTTTCTAATATAAATGATATACATAATAAAAATGTGATAAAATATGTAAAAATAAATATTATAATAAATTAAAAATGACTTAAAAAATATTTATAAAAGATATGAACTATTTATAAATTAAAGTTACGGAATTTATAAATCACGACTTAGGATATCCATAGTTTCCAACCAAACTGTATGATTTTTCATTCCTCACCATTAAATACCTTGATACAAAGATCAATATAAGATTTGTCTTCAAATACCCTGAAATACCTTTGTTATCTTGATTATATTTAATTGTCTTCATATCCTTGGAATCCATTGAACATAACATTTATTGAAACAAAATATTACAAAATAAAAATGTTCAAAGGAATTTAAAATACTAGCAATGGATTCCATAAAATAAAAACACTCTGAAAGAATAAAAAGCATAAGAATAAGATGTTTAAGTAGATAAATATTCATAAATGTTGAGTAAAAAATAATTTATCTCCTAACTCCTATAATTGACTTATATTTATATGCATCCCTCTAATATTCTTATTTTAGATGAATCACGGAGTTGGTTGAAACGACTTTTGATGTTATTCACTTGAAAGATCAAAAAATTAAATCTTCATGTAATGTCATTCAGTAGTACAATTACAATTCTACTAAAATATATTATGATGAGTAAAAATAATACTGACTCCGATTATAAACATATTATTCTGATAGAATAAAATATGTCAGTCCAATGGATGGAATTTTGTCACACTAATAGAATGACTATTTTCATAGTGATAAATTCACATTGATAGACCAGTTATCTTTATACTGATAGAGTCACACTAATATACTAGATTTAATCATACTAATATCGTCAAACTAATGGAATAGATAGAATCATACCGACAGAGTCACACTATTAGACCAGACTAAGGTCAGTCTGATAGATCATAATTGTATAGGGATTTTATATTTGTTTAAGATATATTTCTATATTTGGTAGAAAGAAGATACGCACATGAATTTTTTTAATGTAATTAGAAAATATAATTTCATTAAAATATTTTTATAAGAAAGTGTCTATGATTTTCAATATAATGAAAAGAAAATGAGTAATGTATAAAATTTTGGCTCAACACTATTGAATAGTTCTAAATAATGTCAATAATGAACACTTTTTTTAAAAAATAAATTTTCCTTTAAAACATATTTAAAATCAAATAAAAACATAAAACATAAGGAATAAATCATTTAACAAATAATAACATAATTTTTTTCTTTTTTTGAAAACTATGGACGTTGAAGAAAAATAGACCATATAAAAAAGTGAAATAAGATCGATTTTTGTTTTAAAAAATTCTTTTATTAATTTAGGTTAAAAAGTGAGGAAATATTGGAAAAAAACATTGAAAAAACTTAAATATAAATAGTATTATAATATATATGGATTTTATGAAGGATGGATTATAAGAGTCATTCAATGAAAAATATAATCAATCCAATAAAATGAGGTTTTAAAATAAATTCTTACATATTTGGTAACTTATAAATTGTATCCCCTTGAAAGAGTAAACTTTAATTAAAAATTTAATAATCATGATTGAATATGATTTCATGTAGAATATATCATAGGGTAATTGTATACACCACATAAATGTAAATATATGAATAATAACAAATATGTATCAATGAAGTGTAAATTGAGACGAAATCCCTTACCTCAAGTTCATCTTACTTCAAAAGCAATATAACCTTATGTATATGAAATTTTAATTTACAATAATTCTATAAATGAGTTTTCTAAATAATTATAATATCATATTTGATTAACTTTTAACATTTTAATATTTATTTATTAATATTCCCTTATTTAAATGGACGTTTATGGGTGTTAGTTATTTCATTTTCCTAAGAAATTTGGTTTTTCTGTGATGCTCCTTGTACTTTGATTATGGTTAAATAATCTCCATAATTTTAATCATGATATATAAGTAATATATATTTATTATATATATTAAGAGTTATCCCTAAAATGTTGAGATATAAAATTAAATAACACTGTTTATGGAGACTGTAGGCCATAAATACACATGAAATCTATTTTCACTATTCAAATCATGGGAAAAAAGAAAGATAAATAATAATTAAAAATTAAAAAACAACTATTATATCATATATATTATTTAAATATATCCTTATTTTCATCCTTCTAAAGTGAAAATAAAAAGTGGATCACATTCCCTTGTGAAGGTGATAATCTACATGTACACAAAAGTGACGTTATCAATTTCCAAAGGGTTGGAAGGTAAGAAAGTATACATGTTATTTTAATTTCATAATCCTAATTATTTCATATATATCATATATTTTTTAGTTTAATATTTATGAAAATTCAAATAAATTGGTGATAAAAAACAAATTACATTACTACATGGATATGGAAAGTTTTACGAACACACGAGTGACATTATCGCTTTCATAGGATGAAAAGAGAGGGAAAATGGTTTCCCAATAATCACAATGAAGTATAAGTATATTTATTAAATTAGATTTATTATTTCAGTCTTAGTTTAATATAATTTTACAATGTTGAATAATAAATCAATTGGAAAGAGTTTCTCAAGATGATTACTTATTTTTAGTAGACTACCTTTAGATCCCAAGTTAAGGATCATTAAAAAATGGGTTTTTAATAAGAAAATAAACTCTAATTCATGTATACCAATTTTTAGAATATAAATGGGTGGGTTTCAAGTCAATATCTATGGATAACGGTGATGTAAAAAAAATAAATAAGGGGTGTCCTTCTATAAGTGAGTAGAGAGAACTCTAGTAATTTTACAACAAATTAAAATATAATAAAGTTAGGTTCAGGGCCAAGTGGTTCAAAAATTACATTTATTTGAAGATAATGAGTATATGATCCTAATATAATTATCCAATAAAAATTATACATGTTTATATATCATTATAGACCTTATCTTTTTGATTAATGACTTTGTTAACAAGTTTTAACCATAAATGTGGAAACAACTATTTCAATATTAAAGGGCTTAAATTTTAATTATATGGTGAAAAGTGGAACATAAATGTTCAAGTGATTACATGTTAGAACATATATTATCCCTATTATCCTGGTTCTTGATTTTTATGATTAATAAAGAATTTAATAAAATATTATTTTTCCTAAAATTTATTTATTGTCATTTTGACACTATTAATTTAATTTGACTTTAGTGACACGAAGAAAAATATATTACTAGAGTATAAACCATTAAAACTTCCATAATATGTTATATTAATCTATAAATTTTTGTGCAATAATAAATCACCCACAAAATATTAATTTCTGGGTTTTTTTAAACTTACAAATGAGTTTTATATTGCTTTTATAAGAACCTAGTCAGCGTTATGTAAGCATTTAGGGTAATTTTTTTTCCACAAAAAACAAAAAACAAATTTCCATGAAAAAATATTAATTTATATTTATTATTTTATTTTACAATCCAACATAATTGTTTCCTTAGAAAAAAATATTATAGATATTAAAATAAATGAAGTAACATTTTTTACTCTATCTTTTACTGAAGTATTATAAATATAAAAATAAACGATAAATGGAAAAAGTGGAATATGTTATATGTTTTAATTATTACATAACTATAATTGAAAGGGAGTTATTTACCAAATTTTTACCTCATGATTATTAAAATTTAACCCATTTTATCAAAAAAAAATTCTCAAAGTTTGAAAATTTAATTTAAAAATTAAGCAGAAAAATGCAATGAAAAAAATTTAAAAAATATTTTTTATGTCTCTAAAATGACTTATATAAAATTAATGTAAGATAATGATCATAATGATATAAATTGAATTATTTTAAATATAATAGATCTTATATAAAATTAATACCAAATAAAAAATAAAATGGACTATTTAAATCACTATATTTGATGAAAAAATGAAAACATTATAAAAATTAGTATTTTTCACTATTTAAAAAAACATATCTTTTTTAAAAACATGAAAAAAAATAAAAATTACAATAATATAGAAATGGTGATTTAAAAAATTATATCCATTTTTTAAAATTTATTTTCTAATAGTTAATTAAAATTATTATTACATCGACACACAAAATGAAACAAAAATCATTTCTCTAGAAAGAATATTATGGGAAAAAAAATTTACTCAAAATTTAATGATTTTATCTAAGAATTAGTAAATAAATTTAAATTAAATAAAATTTTAATAGATATTTGGATTATCTTTTTATATTTATTCATACCCACTAATCCAATGGATATGAAATAAATTTCATTTATTCATATTTTATGAGGCTTTCAAGGTTTGTTTAAACTAAGTATTGTGTATAATGATATCTATCAAAGAAATTAAATTCATTTAAAGAAACATATGTAATGAAATATTGATATTTCACATTATACCCACTTATAAAAACATAAAAATCTAAATTCCATGACTCTAATAAAAAAACCAAGGATAATTAAGCCTCATTCGCCCTTATGTTCCCATATAGCTTCCTCAATTTTATGATTTCTCCCCAAATCAATTACTAGGTGAGTAGTAGTATTTTGTAGAACTTTAAATCTAAGATCCATAATCTCTATCAATTATTCCTCATAAAATTTATATTTTTACAATGGTATTAACTTTGCATTCAATATATGTGAAGGATCATGTGTGTTATTTATCAAGAGAGATACATGGAACATAATGCGAACTTGAGTGAGATTTGGTGGAATATCCAATAATAAAGCTAATATCCTAATATGATAGATAATTTTGATGGGATCTATATATACATGTCTCAAATTTACATTTTTTCCAAATCTCATAACATTAATCCTATGAGATATTCATTGGAATACCTTGTCGCCAAATTCAAACTCTAGATCTTATCAATGACTTTCAACAAATTTTTTTGAAATCTTTGAACTGACCATATGTGTTTTGAATGGATATAACCTTATTTACCATCTCTTAAACAATACCTAGTCCCAATAGATTCTATTATCCAAATTTATCCAAACACATTATATTTATTCACTTATATACATGGACGGATTCATCATTAGAAATTTTCATCTTCATGTGGAAATGATTGCTATAAGAAAATTAGACAAAAGAAATGTGTAGATCCTAGCATCCTTTAAAATATATAGATAAATTTCCCAAATTTAATTCCATAGATTATTGTTACTCTCAAATTAAATATATATATATATAATGATAAAAATATATTCTAGAACTGAAGTGTGTATCTGAGGCCTGCTGAAGGCTTCTCTATAATGTTTTTTGTAAACCTCGAATCCTGGCCAGATTTTATTGAGTTTGGTTCTCTATAAAATCTGAAAACATAATTAATGTATATATTATTAATATTATCTTGAGGGAAACCTGAACTAATTGTGATAAAATTTTCTAATTTCATAAGGCAATTTACTACAACCCGAATAACATTACACTCCCTATGTTTTTTTGGGGATTTAGATGTCAAAATCCATGTTAATGTTTTCCCATTTCTATTATAGTATGGGTAATTGTTGTAACATCCTTTAAGACTTATTTTTCTCATCATTAAGTTAATAAAACACTAGAATTAAAAATATATTCTCCAAAATATACCTTTTCATGTTATCTGACCAGAAATAATCTTCCATATATCTATATATCTTTGTAATTCTAGGATGATTTAATAATTATACACTTTGAGATTCATAAAAAAGATCCTTGAAATATATTATTAATGTAACACATACTTGGTTCCTAAATATTATCATTAAATAATGATCACGGTTGATCTTTATATCATTCCCCACCTTATTTTGAAATTACACATATTCCATATTCCCCTTCTTAAACATCTCATAGATAAGACAGTTGGATATTTATTAGAGAAAGATATATTCTTCCCCTTTCATTGAGATTTCAAGATATTACATCTAAAAATTCATAAATTTTGGATATCTTTAAATAATCATCATTTAAAATTTTCATGCTCATTTTCACTCAGTTCATATCCACCTTGTTCACCTTTATAGGGTGGTAATGTATTGAGTAGTCAAATTGTTTTATCAAATATTTCCATCTTATTTGGAAAATATTCAGCTATTTATCTGTAAATATTTATTTCATGATTTTATGATTAATATTTATATATAAATCAAAAAATTTAATATATAGAAAATGAATCAGAATAATCAATGAAAAATTTACTAGTGGTATTTCCAAATAACAAGTCAGTTAATTTTACAAATGAATTTTCAATTGGTGGGATGCATAAGCTATCACTATATCATTATACATGAGGATGAATTCAAGTACCTTCTTTTATGAATCGATATAAATAAAAAATCCTTATCTACCACATGAAAGGGTACATATAGGAACACTTACTAACATTATCTTCAGTTATTTTATGTTATCCACACATTAATCTGTTCATAACACATTAAATACCTTCTGAGTTAACATATCGAGTGGGTTATATATTCATGATAAATATATTACAAAGAGTCATTAGTATCAAACCAACCCATGAAAAATATGAATATTGGTTTCCATGGTTATTATAAGACATTTCTAAAATAACATATATTTTTAAAGGATCCATAGATACACCCACACATAATATTATATAACCCAGTAATGAAACTATTTAAATCCAAAATTCACACTTGGTAAATTCTTTATATAGAATTTATTTCCTTAAAGTCGTCAGTACAATACCCTAATGATCTTAATGATATTATAATATATAGTAATATCATCTATAAATGATAATAAAAATTTGTCAAGGTAATATATAAATAATATATTCATTAAATTCCTGATTATGACATGAAAATTGGTAAATAAAAATGGAATTATAATAAATTCATAATTACCATGACTCATATGGAATATTATCTTTGTTATATCATACTTCCTAGAATTTATTTTATGATATATAGATTAATGATAAATCTTGGAAAAATATCTATCTCCTTATAAATGATAAATCACATCATTTATATATGGTATAGGACACTTGTTCTTAATAGTTATTTGGTCAATTTATAAATAATTAATGAAAAACAACACATTGAAACATATTTCTTCATAATAAAAAGAACAGGTTCACCACATATTGAAGAAAAGGTCTGAATAAATTTATTATTAGGACTCCCCTGGAGTTTCTTCATCAATTTCAACAACTCAATTTGGGAAATTCAATATGGTGTTCCTGAAGTAGGTGTAACAACATATATGAGTTCTGTTGAAAACTCAACATCATAATTTAGGGAAGGACCAGGAAAAAATTATGGAAATACACCAAAAAAACTGCAACACAATTTAAATATATTCAATAATTATTTTCTAACCAACCATCTGAGATAAATATCACTCAAGAATAGGTAGTAAAACTATTATCATGGAATTAATTTCCATTGTATGTAAAAATTTGTCCTTCCATTGAATGACTATCATATGTTGATTTAGAATATCAAATGTAACTTATCTTCCTAATCAATTGAAATAGTCTCTATATTTATAGATCAAATCCATGTCCAAAATTACATCAATTTCATCTAGTGTACGTAACACCCTAAACATTTAGTATAAAAGATTAATAAGCTCAATAAAATTTTTATTAGCCGACACCAAGCATTATGTTCATTGAGAAGTATTGTAAAATATTATTATTTAAAATATTCCATTATAACATCCCTTTTTTAATTATAGGGTTTTAATATGTATAACCAAATAATGAAATATATATATGGGTATAATAGTTTTACACAATAAAAATGCATTTATGAATTCTTAAGAAATAAACACTCATTTTTTACTAAAGTCAGTTTATTCTTTAAAATGGAATGTATTGAATGTTGTGACTATAAATTATAATTAATTTATTACAATATAAGAAAACTTGTTTCTTAAAAAACACCATTGAAATTATTACATCATAATTCACATAGAGTGAATGTTTTGAATTTTTCTTTGAATGATATATTTTTTAGTGAATAGTAAAAAATACATATTTTTTGAAATATTGTCATTAAATCAAGTAATATGAAAGTATCATTTTTTTAATTTTGTATTAATGTTTCATATGATACAATTTATTTATAATAATATAATTAATTCCATTTGAATTTGTAATATTCGTAATTTGATATAAGTTAATTTTTAAGCATAAAAACAAATTCTTTTAAAAACTGGTTTTCGTTGCGTTTTATGCATTTTCATTAAAAATTATTTCAAATACTTAAAGAGATTTAATATTGAAAAAAATATATCACATTTTTAATCATGAATTTTAAATTCGGTAAATATAATACTTTTATTTTTTTGTCATTTTGAATAGTAATCATGGTAAACATTTTTCAGCTCAGTAGGGTTAAAATTCGAAAAACATTATTAAAATCATGAGGTAAGGTCTCAAAATCTACCAAAAAACTAACTTAATTGAAAAGTATGGAATACAATGGACCATATACATCTCAAATTTGAATATATGGAATTTTTATGCCTTTTTTTCTTAATAAGGTAGTACATATTATTTCAAGTAATGAAAATTACCAAAGGTCACTCTCTTGAATTTATTAACTCTAAAATTATTACATAAAGATTAAAAGAGGATATGTTCAGATATAAATATTTTTTTAAAATAAGAATTATTTTCTTATCAAGGTAATTACTTTATATATTTTATTTATTTAATAATTAGGATAATTTCTTATGTAACACTGACATGATATTTATCAAATTAGTTGAAAAATGTTATAAAAGATTTAAAAAATATTAAATGTAACACAATTTGGGTGAATTATATTTTTTTTTAAAACATTATAGGTAAAAATAACATATTTGGTTATGGTTTAATGGTTTTTATTCAAATGACATCATATTCATGTTTTTCAAGGTCAACTTATGTGAATAGTTCATAAAATGACATTAATAGTATTTTATGATAAAATACTTTATTAAATAATTTATAAATAAAAAAACATCAAATAGGACAATTATATTGAGAAATGCTAAAACATATCATATAGTTTTCATTTATGTGCCTACGTTTACCTTATAAAAAAATTATAACCCATTAGTATTAAAAAATCCATTACCACAGTTAAGATTAAAATTTGTTAAGAAAATGTTTAAACTATAATCTATGGTTTAAAATGTCACAAAAACCTATGTAAATTTAATATGATTATATTATTTCGAACATAGAATATATTTATTCAAATATATTTATGTTTTTAATCATTTATATTTAAAATGACTTAATTATATTTTATCCTTTTTTGTAATTCTAAGTGCGTTGTTTCCCCCACTTATAAAAGGACACCCCTTATCTCATTTCTTTACACCACCTAGATCAATATATATCTAAATAAACCTACCAAATACTCTTCCGAACATAATTATACAGGTTATATAGGTTTTTTTATTCCCAAAATAGAAACCCTAGGTCTTATAAGTTTAGATCTAAAGGAGTTCTTTCAAAGAAGAGGTAATCACCTTAACCAACCACTTTATTTGTACTTAATCTTTTAAATTCAATAAATATATATTATTCATAATAAAATATTAAATTAATCATCATAAATATACTAAAATTATTATTATTATTATGAGTTTACCATTATCAACCCCCCTTTTCATCAAATTAGAAGTGAATGTATCACACAGGCGTACATGTGGACTACCACATCCACATATCAATATAAAAAAATTTCCATCACAATATCTCTTGGAAGGTTAATTTTATGGGTTCAAAGATTATATATGTTATAAATTAAATACTAATTATTTTATTATTATAATATAATTTCTACCTTCTTACCTTCCAATCCATTGGAATTAAATAACATCACTCAAGCGTATGTGTGGACTGCCACCTCCATGAAGAGATGTGATTAGTTATGAATTTATTCATTAAAGGGATGGAAAAAAGGATATATTAATGAATAAATATGATATATGTGAAATAATAATTATTCTAAATAGATGAATTATTATTTAACTTTATTTTCATCTTTCCGTTGAAAAGTTAAAACATCAGTCTTGTGTATGTATGGCCTACTATCCCCATGAAATTTGTAATTATTTTTTTACCTCAAAATTTTATAGATGAATATAAATAAATATATAATGAATATATATTATATTTTTATCATGATTAAAATTAAGGATATGATTGAACCATGATCAATGTACAAGGACTGAAACTAGAAAAACAAAATTCTAATGAAAAATGAAACAATTAACACCTAAAAATAATAATATTAATAAGAAATTTTTAATAAATAGGTTTTGAAATATTATAATTGGATCATATATGATATTATAATAATGTACATGCTTGTGTTATATACGTTTAAAAAATTTAAATTTATCATATATGAGGTTATAATGGTTTTGAAAAATATTCAAACATAAGGTAAGGTTTTATCATGTAAATTGTCTTCTTTGGGAGAAATGTTATATTATGAACCTATATTATTTTTAAATATGTATATAAAACCCATTTGAAATTATTTTTCATGATTATCCCTATTTTAATTATATTTAATATTTCATTTTATTTTACTATTTCCTAGAGCTTATTATTCCAATGTTAACAAAGTGATAAGGGAAATATGTTAAAATCTCATTATTTATCAGGGATGTTTTATATAATGTTTTTGATGATATAACCTAATGAAATATATCATAATAATATCATATTATTTCTTTGGAATACATGTTTTCCATTCATTTTCCTAACATTAAGTGTAAAGATACATACCTTGGTATCTTGGAGTCGATGGTTACTTTACTACATTGGTTTTAGAAACATGTGATACCATATTAAAGGACCAAATAATTTTTTTATTACAAACTATATACACACTTAAATTTCACATCACATTTGAATACATAAAATACAATGTAGTATTTTCCTTGAGAACACAACTATTCTATTTATAATATCTATGCATATACATTAGAGTAAAATTACTAGCATCATGGGGAAGTGAAACATAAGAAATGGGTGAGAAAACATGTTCATTAAGGTTACAAACATTGGAATATATCATGGTTATATATGTAATAATAAATATGGAAATGTAAATAACTAAAAACACATGTTATTTAATCAATAACATGGTCACAAAAATGTATTCACAAATAATATGAATGGAATAATATCATGTATAATAATAACGGAATTCACATTAGAGGAAATTTTTAATATTATATATGATATTATCAAATATCATGAAATCTACAACGTTAGGACATTTCACCAAGGCAGCATAATTGATGTATAGGAATACCCTAAAAATCCATTAAATGTGGACAACTAATTCATCTTATGATATTTCCAATGCATTGAGGGGTTATTTATAATTGGGCCCCACATGTAACTATATTTACAATAAATTCCTCACATATTTAATAATTAATTAAATTCATAAACAATATTCCTTATCAACAAATATCCCCATTGAGTGGAGAATATAAGTTTATTAATATTTTCCCATATCAATAAAATAACATTCATAATAATAAACTCTATGAAATAATTATATATGATTTAAGTAAAAATAATATCTATGTTTTATGGAATATTAATATTTTAAAAAAATTATGGTACAATGATCACGAAAAGTGAATGCTCCAAGAGAAATTTAATATTTAAAAAATTAATACTATGAATGTAAATACTTTCTATGGTTAAACTGATCATAAACTATCCAGGGAAAGATTAAAAATTGTATAATTATAATATATATCTATTGTGTTTTATGTAAAATAAAGGGTTCTTTTCATTTATGAATATAAATACCATAAATATATCATTAAAAACATTCAACAGGAATATAAATTCTAAACGTGGAAAATACCTTTTAAAAAAATAAAATTTCCTGAGTATGGGGGGAAATGTTTTCTTTTAGAAGAAACTCATACACTATTAAATTAATATTTAAATTAATCATAGGTCATGGTGGTGTAAATAATCCATTTATTCTGATTATTTTAAAATAATGAATCCTTTCACATATTCGGTTAAAATAAGAAAAATTCCTTTATCAGAAAATGAAAATAAGATTCATTTTAAATTATTTTTAAATAATTAAAATATGGGTAAAAAATAATTTAATAAGTAATTATATAATATAAAAAATATTTTTTAAAATAGTTTATGGAAAATATAGATGCCGAAGAAAAATCATTTTCGATCAAAAAGAGAAATAATATAGGATTTTTTAAAGACATTTTATAGATAAATTTAAGCACTAAAGAGAGTAAAATGGCCCTATTACTTGAATATTTCATGAATAAATATAAGAAAAGAAAATTCAATGGGTTTATTAGATAATGATCAAATATTTTCCTTTAATTAAAATTCAAGCATAAACAATCCTAATTAAAATGATATTGAAGTATAAACTCTGACAAATTTGTTATCTTTTGAATAATAACACCCATAAAATAAATAAATTCAATTGAATCATTAAATACCATGAATATAAATTGAATCGTTGTGAAAAATATAAAATGGGTAGTAGATACGACTCATATAAGAGTATACATATATAGTATACATTTTCTTAGAGAAGAAAATGTATGACGAAGAACCCTTACAATGATCAAAACATTAATGAGAGAATTAATCAATGAAGTGATTATGTGTAAAATATTTAAATACAAAAAATTGGAAGTACAATATAATATAATCAATATATATTTCACAAATAATAATTTAATAACATATTCAAAAAAGTATAATTATTACCCAGTGAATGGAAATTGAGTTAAAAAAATTTAAAATTTGGTAACTTTCAAGTCAAATCAAATTGGATGAAATAATTTTAAATTTCAACATCAAATATCATGAAGTATGAAGTATTAAATATAATACATGTAAAATAGAATTATATACACTATATCATAGAAATTAGGTTTATATCATCAAAATATGCTTTAATGAAAAGAAATTTAAATGATACCCCCACCTTATGTTTAAATCATCAAATACATTCTTTATATATCTAAATAATAAAAATATGTTAATTATTTACTTTATAAATGAAAGTTTTCATGTTTTTTTATACCTTTTTTTATTTATTACCGAATTATATGTAATTACTTGATTAATTAATTTCATGTCAAACATTTTGACAATTTTAATACAGTGTGTCTAAAATGACTTCAGCCATTTGGATGTGGTAAAAGTGGTCTTTATTCCATTATATCAAGAATAATAATCATGAATTAAATATATTTTTAATACATAAACTATACATTCAAAGAAACCATGAATGATGGTTACTGTAAAATTAAATATATTACAATCATGGAAAAGGTAAGCCATACGTACACATTAGTAATTCTTTTTTTCAAATATAGTTATAGAAAGGAGATAAATGTTATTTTTTATTTCTATAATTATAATTATATCTTATTTAAAATAATATTTCATTAAATACACTTATACATAACATTTGTTTGATGTGGATTTGAAAAATGATTCACATCTCTTCATAGTGGTGATTATCCACATGCATGCACAAGGGACATTATCATTTCTAATTGAAGATAAAGGTCATAAATTATATGATATATGATATTTATATAATTTTATGTATGTAATTAGTATCATATATATGTGTTAAAAATGTTTTTAAAACTAGATGTGATCATTTTTTTTGAAAATAAATGATATATGTTCCGGAGGTTGTAATCCACCATACACATAAACGTCAATTTATTTTCCCAGTTGATAGAAGATGATATATATATTGGTTATTATAGTTACAAAAAATATTTATATGGGAGTTACTGATGTTTTTATATAATTATTATTGAATAATTTTATAATGTGGTGGAAAAATAAATTGAACAAAAATGCTCGGTTAAGAACGATACAACTTATTCAGACAACCACTTTAGGTTTACACCAAAATCCTTCCTATGAGTCGTTTATAATTAACAAAAGTCCACTAAGATGTTGTAAAAAAATAAATGGATGTAATTTGGTAGTTAGTTTCTTTATAAAATAGTTCTTGAAGTGTGAATAAAGGAGGAGAGGAGGTTCCCTATTATAAAATAGGGGAGGGGAACTTTTAAAAGTTCATAAAATATTAAATTATAATAAGGTCATATTCAATTAAAAAAATTCAAAGTGCACAAGTAATTTAATTTTGTATCATATAATGTTTATGTATTGTTATAAAATAGGATTTAGACAAGATTTATAGGAAAAATAACCCTTATCTATTGGGAAAACCCGTGGTAAACATGTTTTAACCTTAACCATAATAACAATGTTTTTTAAATTGAAAGAGTTATAATTTTTATTATAAGATTACAATTAGATAAAATATAGAAATGGGAAGAGTGTTTAGACAATTATTCTTCCCAATTTTCAACTTTAATTATTTTTTTTATTTTTAAATAATTTAATAAAATATATTTTAATAGAAAATATAATTAATATCAGTTTGACACTACTCATATAATTTAACATTAAATACATGATGATAGTAATAAATTTAAAATACAATACACATATACATCAAAAATATATAATTATTACCTCTAAAATTATTTGGTAAACTGATGTAATCCTGAATATATTACTTTTCATATTTTTTAAATTATTTTCCTTCTGTTTTCCACTGTTTGCACATGCATTATATTTGCATTGTATTAGAGTTTAAGATAACTATATGTTCATTAAAATTTTAAAAAAAGTATCACCATGAAATTGATTTTATTATACTATAATATTACCATTTATATCCATTAACATCATTTATTTATCCTTATGTAAACATATAAGATATTTTTAAAGGAAAGAGTGTGAGATTTTATCTTTTTCTGTACTTAAATTATTATATATGTTATATTTTTAAAAAATTGCCCCATAAATAATTTAATATAGTGAATAAGGTGATATTATTCAAAAAAAATAATATAAAAATAAATAAGTTGATAAATTATCATGTTATAGCTTAGTTTTAACCGAGGTTGACCTAATTTACCCTTTTACTGTGATGATTTTTTTTACCATTTTCACTATTCCTTATGGAAAAAAATTAGGTTATCCTTATTAAATAATATTAATTATTTTTATTTAAAATATAAAATCTTATTTATAAAATTCAAACATTTAATTGGTTGAAATATATTTCATTATAATGTCATAAAGCGATATAGAAAAAAAAATTCTTCCAAAAAATGTATTTTTCAAGGAAAATATAATTTTACATTAACTCTATGACAAGAAATATAAGTTATATGAATTTAAATTCATATATATATATATAATATAAAATTAAATAAAATCATTCGTAATTATTGTTTAATTTAAGTAATTAAATTTTAGAAACATTATTCACTAAAAATCTGTTTTCTGAAAAATATGTTTTATGCCTAAAAATAAACTTAAACTAAAATAAATTATAAAGATGATTAAAATTTATTTAATTATAATAAATATAATTAAATACTAATTATTTTACTTTTCATAAAATTTAAAGAATAATTTATTTTTTAAATCACTAAATTTATTGATAATAAATGAAAATTCTATAAAAATTGTATTTATTACTCTTCACAAAAAAATAAAAATTTTATGAAAAAATATAAAAGTTCACCAAAATTAAATTTTTATATCTTGATTGAATAAATGAATTGAATTATTAACAATAAAAATTATAAATATTTTATTAATTAATTATTTTATTTTCTCATAAAAATAAATAAAAACATTTTTAATGAAAAATATATTTTTTAAGAACGTGAAGACTTTAATAAAAATTCATTCATCATTTACCAATATGTTTTATTTATAAAAAATATTTATCAAAAAAATTTGATTTTTTTATTCCTTTTCATACATCCTATTTTAATGGCTAGGTATAATGGTTATTTTTAAATAGTTTATCATGGTTTATTTAGGCTTTGTGTTGTGTGTAATATACGCTATTCTAAATAATGTTTCTCTTTTAAAATCTATCCTTGTTACATTCTACCCACCATAAATAAAACACATTTTAAAAACTTGAACACGTGCTAAAAAGTCATGGGTTTGAAATTTAAAAAACTCCCTTTTGTAAAACCAACAATGTAAAAGGGTTAACAAAACATCCTCTAAAAAAGAGAAAAAATAAAACAATATAATTATATATAATAAAAATATACCGTGTTTAGAAATATAAGAATAAGAATTAAAATATGGACATAGATGAAAAAACCCATGCCCAATGACTAATAGGGAGTCGCAGAGAACATTTTAAGGAAAAATTTAACAACCACAAAACTATAAATATTTTAATGTTGAAAACACCATCAATTCCTCATAATTGATTGTGAAAGGATAAAATTTTTGTTTCAATATATTTTTCCTAGAGTTGAGGAATTACTTTACCATCTAGAATAGAAACATTAGTAATTATAATTACACGATACCCTTCAATTACATAAGATTAATTTCATTATTTGATTGTGATTTGATCAATTTTCAATTTGTTTCTTACTCAATAAAATCAATATTGACAAAGATTTTTGTATCCCCAAAGCACTAAAAATAATTTTTAGAGGATCAGAAGTTAAATGAAAGAGTGACAAGTCTTTATGTCTATCTATAAATATTTTCATGAATGAAATTGATTTTTAAAAGTTAACAAATATAATACGCAAAGCTCTAATCTTCAAAACAAACACCCAAAGATCAACTAATTATTTATCAAAAAAATAATTTATGTAATAACATTATCATCATTATCCATAACATCATGTAAGCTTTCGGTAGGTTATTCACCCTAGTTTCCCTTAGTTTGTTGGTTCCCACCGCACGACCTTGCCGGATAAGACATGTTGTTGCATGATATGTGGGTTGACATTATTTTAATTATATATTAATATAATTCATATAACATTCCAAAAAATATGATAAACATCCTCAAAAAATATAATAATCAAATAACTTTTTAACCACTATGGTTTTTACACCTTATTTTCCCATAAAATCAAATAATATTAATTGACTACTATTACCTTATTATAAGTGATCACATTAACCCTAACAGATATTAATACCATAAAACATATTAATATAGTGTTATTACTAAAATAATACATCTTTTTTAACATATGCAATATCATCCTACCCTGATTCATTAGCTTGGGAAGGTGGTATGATGTTACATAACATTTGGTGACACCCCCAAGACACCAAAAAATGGAAATAAATTCCATGGGATCCAACAATAGTTTGGGGATTATTTTACCTTAAAAACAACTACAACATGTATAATATAATCATAAAACCACTAAATTATGCACGAAAACAATTAATTGGAAACTGAAGTAACAAAACCATAAATTAATCATGCGAGTGTATGATGCATAAACCAAAACTAATATTATAGAATTATGCAAAAGAGAAAACCTTAAAAAACACAATGAATCCAAAGGAATAGATCCATAAATCTCAACATTATCCAAGCTCTAACTCCATAATCCATTCACATGGTATCATAATGCGTCACTAAATAAATGAGATACTCTGAATTTACCTATGTCTCAAAAAACAATATCTCATATAACACCAAAGTCCCCATGTATAGGGTGAGTAATGAATCTTAATAGATTTTCCCCAAATGAATTCCCTAGTAACACCACTAGAATAGATCAAGTTATCACATTTATATAAAACAATTTTTATAAAACCATTTTAAAAAAGTTATATTTTTATATCAAATCCATTTAGTTTCATAAAAAATAATTTTTTCATGATGGAACTATTTCCAATGAAACAAACCAAAATATTATTTAAAACCATTTATCAAAACCCATTCTGGAATTAACTATTCCATTTCACTTATCCACACCACCAACCATGAATTCAACCATTGAACTCCAAATAATTATTATTGGAGAGTCATATTTTCACGAATCCGTCAAATAGTGAAACATTTTGATGGGGGAACTTTTATACCCTTATCCATCCAATTTTTGATGGGTAAAAATTTATACCCTTACCCCTCCAGAATGGACATTAAACTACACCAACTATTTTAAAAAAAATCCAAACCAAACATTTAAATACATTTAATTAAAAAATTTATTTTATTTAAAACATTACCAAAAATAAAATTCCATGAATAAAAAAAGTTCACTTATTAAAATGATCATTTTAAAATTCCATAAAAAACACTTTACACAACTACAAATTCTTAAATTTCTGCAATACATTACAAAAGATGGTTTCTACCAATATATTCATATTAGTTTAAAAATTAAAATAAAAAATTATACCAATTTGAAATCAATACTTCTAGTTATAATAAGATGAGTTGAGAGTGAATCCATCTACCTTGTAAACTTTTGAAAAAATAAAGAACGACACAAATGTTTTTATAAAATATGTCGAAACGTCAAAAACCTTCCTTAGATCTTGATCCCTATAATAAAAACATAAAAATCACATTATTATTTCTATCATACAAAATATATCTATCCCCAAGAATTTGTATCTATAATTCCCATAGAGGGATGAAGAAGAGTTCTAAGGAAAACTACAAACAATAGAGACTTACAAAGGAATCTGGGCTTCAACACAAAATTATTTACCAAAACATTTCTACCGAATTGTGAGGAATGGAATTCACAAAGTTTTAGTAGAGAAGAATTCAATTTAGTGAGATATTACTCTAAAAACAATCCATTAAGGTGAAAACTCGATTTAGATTTACAATGTTCATACTTAAATTTTTGTCAGGCACAGTTTTGGAAACTATTCACTAACCGTACAAAAGACCTATATGCCGAAATCCATGGTTACTCTTGGGTGGTTTCATTATTCCGAAAAACCGTGTACCTCACCATAAACTACCCTATATCCCACTAAATCACTTTTCATGATTTTATTTAGTATTTTCATGGTTTCTATTAACCGTTCCCAAATCACTATCCACTAAGAAATCCCAAAAAACATTCCAAACATACTCTAAACCCTCCCAATCCTGGCCCAAATAGTATATATGATTAAAAAAACATAAATAATGGGGTAATTACATAAATATAGGGGGCTTAAATTCTCCACATAATTAGTATTTCTGTTATAGGAATGGAGATAACCACTATTTACCTAAAAGGGATCAGGCCATTTATTTCCCATTTCATTTTCCTAGTCCAATGTTACTTCCAGAATAAGACCATTCTTCCCTAAGAACTAAATAAGACCAGTGATTTTCCCATGAATGTCTTTATCTTTCATATACAAAATTTGTATTAGGATATAAACAAATGAAGTATCCGACAATAGTTTGACACTATCCAATCAAATCACATTGTTAGGATCAAGATGCAACTTTTTAAACTCAGATTCATGAAACACATTGTGAACTAAACCGAACCATGATGGAAAATCCAACTGATATACCACCTCTCCAACATGTTCTTGTATCTCCAATGGGCTTATGTATCAATGAGGGGATTTTTTCTACTTTCCAAAATGATAATGAGCAATAATTTAAGTGATTCTCAAGAATAGAAGATAACTCACCTTAAACAAAAATGGTCTTCGATGATGATATGAATATGATTTATGACAACATTGATTCATCTATATACTTTTCCTGATCAACTAAATCCTCTGAACATTCTCCTTCATGTGTATTATCCCAACTAATGAAGTCTCACATGTTTCCACCTAAAAATGTGGAGAACAACATGGACACCCATACAAGCTTCAAACAAAGCCATATGTATCGACGCATGATAACTGTTTTATATGTGAACTGCACTAATGGTATGTGATCCTCCTATAATAAAAAAAATATTTTATACAAGAATGAACCATGTCTTCCAACATTTTTATTGTCTATCCAAATTGTCCATCCATCGTAGGATGATACACTATGATCATGGTCAAATGATTCCCATGGTCTGACTCCATGAATTTACAAAAAAGAGATGTAAACCTCATATCTCTGTCGGATATTATTGAAGCTGTTATTTCATGCCTCTAAAAAATATCATGAATATAGATTATAGATAATTCATCCACTTTATGAGATTCAAAAATTTGTAGGAAAAATGCTAAATTCGTGATCCCATCAAATATCACCCATATGGAATCGTGTTTCCAAACTGTAATTGGCCAAACATTCACAAACTCCATAGCTATATGATTTCATTTCCACATGGGAATTGGTAAAGACTATAATATACCCACTGTTAGGTTGTACTCTACCTTAACCTGTAGATAGGTGTGGCATCTTAAAGAAAACTCAACTGCCATTCTTTTCATGTTGACCCACAAAACACCGTTTTCAATGACCTATAAAAATTTTGTATTCCATGATGAATAACCTATCTTGAATTTTTGTTAGAACGTATAATTTTTTCCGAACCAGTGAAGGGTACCACTCTCCGATCTAGAAACCAAAAAATTGATTTCCCACCCAGCTTTCATCCCTCAATGGTATCCCCACAATTGAGTTTGGATTTCATTGCAATACATTATCAATAAGATGTCTATGCCTCTTTAAATGTATCAAATAAATCAGGAACAATTGAAAATGGAATTTAAACCACATGACTACCTTAGTCTTTATAATCGAAGGGTATATTAGCTATAACTAACATAAACTACCACTGATCTAAATTCTCTCCTTCCAAATGATCATATGAATTTCTTCTTTATGCATCCTCAAACAAATTTACTTTACCCGGTGTATTCATCATGTCAATGTAAAACATTTAGATATACACTTTCTATCTTCTTTTCATTGGATTCAAATATCTTTTTGAGGAAATATATTTTAAGCTCTTATGATCCATAAACACTGTGAATTTCTCACCAAAGAGGTAATAATGCCATGTCTTTAAATAATGGACCAAAAAATATAACTCTAAATATCGTGTTGGGTAGTTTTTCTCATGAAAATATAACTATAATGAGCCATAAGAAACAATATGATACTATTTCATGAGAACACATCATAACCCAGATCCCAAATCATCACAATAAACTATGAAACTGTTTCATAATTGCAGAAAAATCAAGATCGGTGGTGATATAATGAAATCAATAATCACTTTATAAAACTTTTGACATTCCTTTTTCCCATTGAAATGGATCATTTTTCCTTGTTAATGATTCCATAGGTGAAGATAGTTTTTAAAAATCATGAACAAAACATCAGTAATAACTAGCTATGCCAAGGATACTGTATATTTCATTGAAATTATTTGGTTATTTCCATGAGGTAAAAACATATATCATTTCTGGATCCACAAAAACACATTTTTGGGAGATAACATATCCAAAGAAACATACCTCTTTTTTCAAAAAGTCTCCATTTTTTAATTTGGAATATAGAGGATGAGCACACAAAATTCCCAACATTGTCTCCATGTGTTCCTCGTACTTCACCCTTTTCCTTGAATACACCAAAATTTCATTGACCAACACCCCCACGAAATAATACAAATCCTTTGGAAATGTCTAATACATAAATTACCAATTTATAAAGGGTGAAATTATTATACTAAAAGTCATAAACACATGATAATAATGTCCATATATAATCTTATAAGTATTTTATGGAATATCGTCCTTTTGAACCCACAATTGGTGATATCCTGATCACAATTTAACTTTAAATATCCACTCAGATCCCCTCAATTGATTGAAAAGTTTATAAATTCCAAGAAGTGGAAACCAAATCATTGTCATAACTTTGTTAAGAATATGATAATCTATAAAAAGATAAATCATTCAATCCCCCTTTTTTGAAACAAGGATCGGTGTTTCCCAAACCGACAAGATAGTTGAAATAAACCATGTTCTTTCCAACTCTTCCAACAATACATTCAAATGCCTAAATTATTTTTGTGACATATGATAAGAATAAATAGATATAGGACTGGTCCTTGGTTAGAGATCAATTGTAAACTCCATATCTCTTTTGTATGAAAACTCTGGGAATTTATCAGGAAAATCATCATAAAAATGATCAACAACTATTGGAAAACCACTATTATTAACCTCATCCATTGACTCCAAGGTCAATGATTTCTAATGTTATGAGATAGTTCCAACTATTGGTTTAAAAAATCATATTGATCTTTCTTCCACATTCTCGTCTCCTCTAAATATGAGATTGATTCCATCATTCGGGGTAAAAATAACCATTCAGGTATTACAACTAATGTGATATTTGAACATTTTCAACCAATACATACCAAGGATTATATCATATACATCCATATCAATTAAAAATATGTCCCATATCAACTCATATAAATAAATTATTATAGAAAATACTTTTCATATTAATTCACAACAATCTATTTTTCATGTAAGAGTTTCAAGCTTCAAAATAGAAGGAATGATCTCAACGTGAAAACCCATCAGATAAACAAAAAAACAATTAAAAAATGGGATAAAATTGTATCAATTTTTTAGAAAAGTGATATAAAAAATAGTTTCAATTAATTTATATTGAATATCATTGTTTTAAACCCACAAAAGTATTCCTCTATGATGAATTGCTTGATTTTTATGATAATGGTGTTATTTTGAGCTGAATTGTAAAAATTAGCAATTTTGGATTTTTAACAGTTTTAAATTATTTCATTTGTTTGGCCATAACATTATCTAAACTGATCTTAATTGAAAAATTATTTCTTTTCCAAATTATAAACACCAAGGGCGTCATTTCCTATTTTTCGACTAAAATCTGATTTGGCCATATGGAAGCTTAGAAGAAGTTCACAATTAGAAGAAAGAAAAACATTTTCAGTTCTGCCTAGTTTTGGTGTGGGATCCATAAATCATCCATGGTGTGCCCAAATGTTGTGACATTCAGTGGGTCGACACGCAAGGCGTTTTGGAGCATCTTTTATGAAGGAATCACTGAGTGAATTGGACTTTTATGGGGTCATTAAATCACCCTAATCTGGAGGATTTCATTTTGGAGAGTCTGACTGGACAGAATAAATGCTCATTGTAAAACTGCCATAACTCTCAGAATAAATGTCCAACTCCGCTGATATTTTGAGGGGACACGACCAAGGGAATTATGAACAACAATAAAGAAGGGCTCAACACGTGAAGAAGTCATTTAATGGGGATACAACGCGTTAACATTCGGGTGAAACATTCTGGCTGTAAAAGGAGGAGAGCTCCACCCTCTCAAATCATCTCATTCTCCATCCCATTCCTCCTGGGACACCAAGGATAAGAACTTCTCAGCTTTCTTTTTTTATTTATTTTCTTTTTCATAGTTTTATTATTCTTTCTTCTTCCCCATTCATCTCGATTACCCTTACCAGGGTGGGTTAAACTTTTGGAGTGATTGGGGAAGGGTTGGTTTTCTACATTGTAATGCTTGAGTTCTTGGACACAATTGAATAATTTTCTTTCTTCTTCAAAGTTATTTTCAATTTCATATAGCAGATTTAATTATCAAGTTTTATCATTATTGAATATTAATTCTATTATTGATTTTTTCCTTGGTAAAATAATCAATATCTCCCCCACTAATTTTAGGTTTATATAATATGAAATAAACCAGGAATTAGTGGTGAAGTACTCGATGATCGTCAGTACGTGTAAAAGGTGTAGTGAATGTTCTTAATTGTTTGGGATAAACAAAAACTGATCGGGTATTGCCCATTTCAATTAAGGATATTTAATACAAATATTTTACACATGGAAGGAGAGTTGACGAAACCAATATCTTGGTAAGGTTTTCTCTCACAATAATAATTTCACCAAGGAAGTGAGAGGAAACGATTATGGAAACTCACTTTAATCAACAAAGAAGAAGTGGTTTTAATTAAATTAAACAAGGATACCATTATAATTAGGAAACTGACCCCGACCTAATCACCCTTTTTAATATCATAGTTTTTCAATCATTTTAATTTCAAATTTCATTTCAAAAACACAAAAAAATTTACCCTCGTTTTAAAGTGACAACTCATTTTGTGTGCACCCCTCTTCGGGAGACATCCTAGGTCAACCAATTTACTACATTTTAACTTAAGAAATAATTATTTTTCCATGCCCTACAATAGGCGTGCATCAATAAGGTTACAATTAAAAATAATCATACCTCTCAGTATAGATGGTCTAGACTAACCATCCACAATCACTTTCCCATATTCAGATAGCGTCTTACTCATTGCACTTTGTTCGTTACTACCCTATTAATATTTCCCTTGTTCAGGATTCATGGTATTCCTAGAATCACCATGTCTAGCTTGGATCTACTGATGAATTGTATTCTACATCGCTAATCCCTTTGAATCATATGATATTTGTGAAATAATAGTTGTTTCCCTATAATCTACCCTTGGAGCACTGTGAAAATAGTGCTAATTATCCCCCATTCAGTTTCAATTATGGAATTCACAACATGGTTCTGGACAATATTGCTCCATGTGGTCAAGAAAAACCCATTGAAAAAATCTTGGACTTCTCTTCGGTTTTTGTGTTGGATTCTTTGATCCAACAATCTATTTTCTATTCATTAATCCACCTTGTAAATTGGTGTCCCTCTTCTACTTGGTCACACAATTAGAGTTTCCACCATTTCCTATAGGTTTGAACATGATTCCTCCACCAGTATTTTCTGAGATTTCTGTTTTATGTACCATAGATCTCATGACCATCTCTGTATAATTCATTATAAAAATAACAATAACATTGGAGTGAATAACTTACCTCAAATATAATTAATAAAATCATGACTTCATTGATTCACTTGCAGGTAATTCGTGTGAAAAGTGGACTAAAATAATAAATTTTGCAGCATACTCTATCACTAAGAGATTTTGCTGCTTCAAGAAGAAAAATTCTATCATTATAGAAATTATGAATGTGTGAGGATAATATTTTTGTGGAAAAATTATTCAAAATATTCCCATGGCATACCTTGGAATAATTTATCTTGGACTGTTAAATCCTACCACTGTCATGCAAGATCCTCCAACATATATGTTTCTAACTTGAATTTTATCTAACCTAGTGTGCCAATGAAATCAATGATTTGATTCATCCTATTCATCCACACGTCTGTCTTCTCTAGTTCCAAATAAAAACAAATTATGGTAGGATTATTCTTTTGTAAATGAAAGGAATCATCCACTTTCTTGGTTTAAAAACATCTTCTGCCCATATCTAAGGCATTAAAATCCCAGACAATACTCTAAACATGCAATTGGTTCTCTAGTGCATCCAGAATAACCACATTCTAAATAACTTATTCCAACTGGTTTCTTCTACACCATTCATATATCATTTTCTATAACCAAATAAAATTCCATAATTCTCACTCTCTATAAATTGAAGGCTTAAACTTTCAAATTCTACTATGTCACATATATGCTAAAATTTCTTTTCCAAAATTCAACATTTTATAGTTTTCTCTATTTCTGAAAATACCACCATGTATTTGAAAATCAAACCACATTGAAAATGACACTTCCATGAATTTTCAAAATTTCAAATTTTAAGATTATTTAAAAACGTTTCCAAAATAAATTCTATTAATCAAAATAAAAAATCATTTTTAAAATTAAATTTTCACTCATAGTTGGAATTCATTCTTAATAATTTATGTCAAGATCTTCTCATTAGCTAAACCCATAAAAATGAGATTATGACTCTTATATGATTCTCAAAACACTGATGTACCCAAACTCCCTAGTTACTTGAGGTTCATCATAAATAGGTTTTCTACACCTTTTTATGATCTACATTTCAAGGCCAAATGATCCTACTCCTTGATACCATCCCAACTCAAGGAATAAACCTAAATGATATTCCAAATCCAAAATCTAAAACCAATTCCATTTGTCCTAAAACGAAAGAAGGACTATCCAAGACTAATACCATTTGTAACATATTTTCCCTCCTATTTGGATTGACAAAGAGGTAGAATGTAACTTGAACATAGGTGACATCCCTAAGAAACCAAAGGATTATAATAAATTCCATGGCCTTGAACAACAGATGGGGGGATATTTTCCCTTAAAAAACATCTATAACAAGCATTAAATAACCAACCAACCACTAAAGGATTCATGAAAACAATGTATACTACTCGAATGAAACCGAACCAACAATAAAATATACAAGAATATAGTATGAAAGAAAAAACTAATATTTGAGTATGAAATAGAAGGAAAAACCATGAAAAACTCAAAGATTCCAATGATATAAATCCACTACACCCAACATTGTCCAAGCTCTAACTCCAAAATCCATAATCATGGTATCATGATTCATCACTAAAGAAATGATATACCATGACTTTACCTGTTTATCAATAAACAATATCTTCAAATGCACCAAAGTGCAAAAGCAGGGGGATGGTAATGAAAAGCAGAATTTTTTTTCCAAATGACTTCTCTACTCACTTCACTATGATAGACCAATTTATCACATTTATATAAAATCATATAAATTTTTTTAATATTTTTTATCAACACTAAATAGTTTCACACCAAAATAGTTTTCAATACAAAAATAGTTTCCAAGGACATAATACAAATAGTTCTTTATGACATTTCTCAAATCATATTTTGGCATAACCCATTCCATTCCACATATCCACACCTTCATGGAACTCTATACAATTGAAAGTGTTGACTCATCCCATTACTAATTCATCACATGGAAAAAACTTCTCACTAGGGAATTTTTATTGTGTCATTCATCAAAATTTTGATGTGGGAAACTTCATACCTTATCTGTCCTGAATGAACATGAACACACATCAAACACTATATCAAAAACCAATACCAAATTAACAATTTCATAACATTTAATAAAACATTTCTTTTAATGAAAACATTACAATAAAAATATTTCAATGAATCAAGGCAAGTTCACATTTTAAAATCATCATTTTTTAATCCATAAAAAATCACATTTCAAAATAAACAATTTTAACCTTTCCACAAACCATCACTAAAGAGAGGTTTTACCAATAGTTGAAAATAAATTTAACAATTAAAAATAATTATTAAATCATTTTGAAATAAATAATACTAGTTATAATTGTAGGGGTTAGTATTTAATAAACCTACCACAAAAATATATGACTAAATGAAGAATGCCACTAATTATTCAACAAAATGGGTTGAAACTCCAAAAACCTGCATTAAATATTGATCCCGATGAACAAAAAAACCAAATACCACCATAATTGTCATAAAAAACAAATAACAATAACCAAAAAAATAAATCTATCATTTTAAGAGAGAGAATAAGAATATATATAAGGAAAATGACAAGGAAAGTAGATTTACCTAGGAATTTGGGCTTCAATGCACCAAACTTTTCGAACAGATTTCACCTAGATTAAGAAGAATTATTCTATTGTCATTATTAAGAGAGGAATTTGATTTAGGGTCCTAGTAGAAGAAACATTCTCTATTGATAGTAAAAAATTAGTTTGTTCCATTATTTTTGGATCTATCTTTTTTCCATGAATGGTTAAGATGCATGATTAGGAAAAACATATGCTAAAAATTAAAAATACTTATATCCCCAAATTCATGGTTAATCCTATGTGGCCACACAATTTTTCCAAATTGTGTGCCTTCACATATCCCACATCCTTACTCTTCATATATTTTTATAGGAGTTATATAGTTTCTACTAACTATGCTCTAACTATGAACCTCCGATAAATCCTTAAAAACATTCTCAAATTCCTCAAACCCTCAAAAAATTCACCCAAACACATTATATAAAAAATAAAATAGATAAAGAGGTACGTACTGTAAAGAGGGTGTTCTATATATACCTAAAACACCTCTCACAAAATGTCGTTATTCACTTAAAAACCCCATCACTTAAAACCTCAAATGGGGTGTATATAAATTTAAAAATATGATCAAATTTAATATCATAAACCCATTTTGGTATTCATAAATATTTATTTAATAATATATGAAGAAATATATTCTTTTAAAAATCAACACAATCCTTAGATGTTTCAGGATTCTCTTAACCAAAATAAAATTGATAAAAATATATTTACAACACAATTCTTAAACCCCAATACATAAATAGTTTAATCATCCCACTTTAATTATTGGCATAACCAAAACCCTTTCTTAGTATAGGACTTAACCTTTATAAGAGTTAATTGACTCAAATAATTACAAGGTTCCCCACATTTAAGACAATGAACTATAAATGGATTCGTAGGATAAAATTTATTTCCTTTCATTTTACTCTTCATTTTCATCAAAATTTCATTACATTATTCCTTTATTTTCCATAAAAAAAATAACATTTTCTAATCCTCTATAACATTATATTGAGTGTCTCTTTCCATATATATGACATGAAGGTAATTTAACCTTGTTTCCTCCAAGGTCACCACCACCCATAATCTAAATGTAGTCATTTCTTATCATATTTGGTTAGTATGAGAGTTAGTTAAAGTGTAGTTTGTTTATCATATACTATTATAATGGAATGAGAATAATCATTAAATATGTCAATCCATTAATAATCCCATTCATTATTTGATAATCACAACATTTTACAGTATATTTTATGTTAAAAGTATTCCTTTGGTTTTTATCCATTGACTAAAACCAAAAAGCATAGTGCAAAAAAAATAATCATAATGAAAAGCGATATAATAATTTATATAATGCTAATATCCCGACACATTATTATTAATCTAAAAAATCATTTGTTACACATAGATAATTCATTTTCATCCTCTATTTTAATCCTTCATTATGGTTTATAAATAAAACTTGAATTTTCCCTATCATATTCCCGATGAGTGTCAAACAGGGTGTGCTGAAAGGCCCATTTTCATGCACCAGGTGATGTTTGAGTTAACTCCTAATACAACCATTTTAGAGTTGTTATCCCTAGGTACAAATTTACTAGAACCAGATCCTCTTGAATTATATATGCAGAGATTTATTTCTAGAAAAAACATAATATATAACATACCAAAAACACTGGGATATTATCCTATACATATTCTAATCCTTAAAGTCATTCAAATGGATATATCCTCTAATCTATGTTTTACTAAATTTATTTCCCAAGGTTTCTTCCAAAAAAATTTATAATACTATCTATAAAGGAAAAACCATAGTATCCCATATTTGGTGGTTACATTATTATATTGGTGATAGATACAAGCGATCACATCCCAAATGACTGAATAGTCTAATAGTATTTGAAAACAAGATACATAATTGAATTTCACATTACATTTAAAAACATAAATGGCAACATATGATTTTATTTGATAACAACACTATTCCCATTATAAAATACCTAATTTTCAATTATAAAAAATTTCATAACATCCTTTGGAAAGGAATCATATAAATGCGGTGAAATCAAATGCTCAGTATGGTTTCTAATAGTAGAAGCTATCAAGAATAGATAAGGCATAATCAAATTAGAAAAGTAAATAATTGAAAGCACTTTTCATTTATTCAATGTCTTGAACAAAACAATGAACCCATAGATAATATCAATGAAATAATCTCATAAATAATAATAATAATAGAATTATCTATTAAGGAAATTATTAATATTGTACATCATGACCTCAAAAATCATTATATATATAACATTAAGAAATTGAAGCAATATAGTTTAATGTTTGGGTAGGTATACAAAATAAATACATTTAATATTTTCAACTAATTCATCTCATGAGACTACTAATGAACCAAGGGACTATCTATAAACGTTTATCACATGTCATGGCATTTACAATTAATTTTTTATATATTAAATAATAAAATTTAATTCATATTCAATATGTAATATCAATAAATATTTGTATTGAGTAAAGAATGTGAATATATCATAATTTTCCTTAGTCAATTAAACTCTCATTATAAAACACGTATTAAAAAATTGTACATGGTTTAGGAAGTAATCATATAAATGATACAAAAAATATTTATATTTAAGATAAATTTATGGTCCAACACTCAAAAAAAGTGAATGTTTTAAGAGAATGTTAAAGACTAAAAAATTAATAATGGAAGTGATTGTGAATACATTGTCTCATCAGATTGATCATAAACCATATAGGGAATGAATAATGTTGGTATCATTTAAATATATCTCCTATAAGTACATGTAAAATATTTTTTATTGATGAATAAAAATACCCTAAAAATATCATTAAAAATATTCATGAGGGAAAAACATTTTCACTTTTCAAATTTGTTATAAAAAATAAAAAATCTCTATATATGAGGAAAAATATTTTATTGTAAATGAAAATCGTAAACATATATAGGAATTTTCATTGTAATGATCATCCATGATAGTGAAAACATTATATTCATTTCATGTTTGTTAAAAAATATTATGTTCACATATTTCATTAAAAGTCAAGAGGTAGCTTGTTTGTAAAATGACGTGAATATTCCCTTTAAACCATTTTATGAAGTCAAAAATGGGTAAAAATGTCCTTCAAAAATAGTTATAGAATATTAAAAATGTTAGTTAAAATATTTTATATAAAATATATATATGGGGGGAAAATCATTTTCTTCAAAAAGAGAGAAATAGTTATGGCTTTTCTTAAAAATATTTTATCAATAATTTAAAGTACCAAAGAGATAAGAAGGGTACTATTACCTGAAAATTTCCTGAATAACTAAAGGGTAAGAAAAATATACGTTTTTATTTTAAAATTTTCAAATAATTTCCATTAATGTAAATTCATGTATAAACAATCCAAATTAAAATGAGATTGATTCATAAACCATTACCAGTTAGGTAGCTTTTGAATCATAACCCCATGAAATAAATAACTTCAAATGAAACATTAAATACCTTGAATATAATTATATTTATAATATATCATATCAATGAGCAATTTGATACAACTCATAAAATAATATTGTCTTATAATATATCAAATGTCCCAAAGAAGAAAATTTGTGATGAAGAACACTTACAATGATCATAACATTAAAGTGAGAATTAATAAATGAATTTATTATGTCAAAAAATAAAAATACACACAAAAAATGTAAATAAAACATAATATAATTGTAGGATATTTAACAAAATATCATGTAATAACATAGTCAATGAAGTATAAGTATAACCCAATGAAAGGAAATTGATTTTTGAAACATTTTACCACTTTGTAACATTCAAGTCAAAAAACCTTAGATGAAATAATTTAAATTCTGACTTAAATACAATTTTTTGTGATGGATTAATCAAATTTATGTAAAACAGGGAGTTTATATACCATATAACATTAATTAGGTTCATAAAATCAAATTATGTAGCAATAAAAGGAAATTGAGATGAAGTCCCTTACCTTAGGTCTAAATAATCACATAAATTATTTATCATCATTAATAATATAATTTTAAAAATTTATTTATTTATTAGGATCATTTTTATGTATATTATTCTGTTTTTATTTATTACCATGTTATATTTAATTACTTAATCAATTTTGTTCACAATTGATGTTTTGACGATATTCAGTTCATATGTCCAAAAATAATTCAATCATATTACTATAGTAAATGAGGTAATTGTTCCATTAACTACAGAATAAAAATAATGAAATTATAATTATTTTTTATATAGATAATATTTTAAAATCAACCATGAATGATGGTTATGAAAAATAAGCAATGTTAAAATCATGGAGATGGTATTTCATACATATGGATGAGTAACAATTCCATCATTCAATGATCTTAATAGAACGAAGGTAAGTGTTATTTTATAATTCTGTAATGATAATTATATCTTAAATATAATATTATTTCTTAAAATAAACTTTTATGTTTCATTCATATGATTTGGAAAAGAGAAAAAAATCTCATTACGTCATGGAGCCGGTAATCGTCACGTACGTACGACCGATGTTATCTTTTTTAGGTGTATCAAAAGTTAAGATATTATATGATATATTATCTTTATATAATTATACATATGTAATTAATATAATATATATTTAGTAAATCCATCATTATAATTAGTCATTATTTCTGGTGATGGATAATAAATTATAATGGTTCGCGAGGTAGTACTCCACCATACACACAAATGATAGTTTCGTTTCCCATTTGATGAAATATGAGATTTATATGGGGTATGATTTTAAAATAAAAGAATATCAGTATATGGTATATACTGATGTTATTATATAAGAATTCTTCAATAATATTTTAATGTTGTAGAATAATAAATATTACAAAAATCCCCGGTTAAGAATGATTCCACTTATTCAGGAAACCTTTCTAGGTTTACATCAAAATCATTCCTAGGATGTATTTAAATAAAAACAAGGACTCTAATATGCGGGAAGGTAGTTAAGTAAGGGATTTGGTTATGTATTTTATGAACGATGTTTTTCTTGAAGTGTCAACAATAAATGACCAAAGGTTCCCTTTTTTAAGGGAGGGGAGCGATCTTTTTAAATTTATTGAAATATTAAATTATAATAAGGTTATATTCAATTAAAATACATCCAGATAAAAATAGATTAATATTTGGGATAGGATTCGGTTGAAATATGGCCATAAAATATTATTTTAAAATTATTAATTTCTAATCAAACCGTTATCGCTTGGTTTAACTCCCTGGTAATACCATTTTAACATTAAACTTTGTAAAAAAAATTCAAACTAAAAGGGATATCATTTTTATTACATGTTATAAATTTGATCATAAATGGAAATTGGATGAAATCATAGAATATTTATAATTATAGTTCCCCATTTCAGGTTTTTATCTTGAAACATGTTAATAAAATATTATTTTATATCAAATACCACTAATGTCATTTTTGACACTATTCATATGCTTTGACTTTAATGATATGAAGATAATAATAAATTTGGTATATAAAATATTTAACCATCAATAATAAATCATTATTAAATAAAAAATTCTTTTAGAACTAGAACTCATCCAAAATTAAATGCCTTTAATTTTATATAATTATTTACCATGAGTTTCCATTGTTTTCATAAATGTTGTGTCATCGTTGTATACAAATTTTAAGTAATTATATAATAATTAAAAATTAAAAATAAATTATCTTCATTAAAATAATTTCAATATACCAAAACTAACATTTATTATTCATTAAAAACTTATTTTTATCCATCTATTAACATATAAGAGATATTTAATGGAAAGAGAGTGACATTTTATGTTTTTCCTTAAATAATTATAGAAGAAATTTTCATGAACATGTTTCCTTAAAATAATTTAATACTGATCCTATAGATATATGGTAGAAATAAATTAACCCATTAAAATTTAATATGAAATTTTTTCCTTATCTCTTTATTTTAACGTTGGTTAACCCGATTTACACTTTTACCATAGATACAAATGTTTATTATTTTTAGTATTTATTATGACGAAAAATTAAGTTGAACTTACTAACTAATATAAATTATGATTATTATAAATATAGAATACTTTTTACTGAATTATATCCCTATATGTTTTATAAAATCAATTTACTATAATTCTGTAAATTGAGATGAAAAATTGTTTTTTTTAAAATTCTTTTTCAAGGAAGAGATGATTTTATATTAACTCTATGAAAATTAATATTAATTATAATAATTTAAATTAATATTGATATTTATAAATTCCTAAATTTAATTTTAATAATTTCTCATTATTTATTATTGTAATTAACTAAAATGGTGACACATTATGAACATAAAAACATTTTGTAGAAAAATGTGTTTTATGCCTAAAAATAGACTTATTCCCAAATATTGTATAAAGATATTTATAATTTAATTAACTAGATTAATAAAAAAATTAATAATTATTATTAAAATATAATATAAAATACAAATCATAATGATACTTTTAAATTTCTTAATTGATTGAAAATAAATGCCAGTTTTACAAAAAGTGTTAATTTTCGCTATTCACTAAAAATCACTATTTTTAGAAAATTCTTAATATTTTACCCTATGTTAATTTTGAAATTATGATTCCAAAAATTATATTCATTTTTTATAGTATAATTTTTAAAATGTTTAGAAAATAATTATTTTATTTTATCACAAAAAGTAATAGGAATATTTTTGAAAAAAAAATACATTTTTGAAGCATGTAAAGCATTAACTAAATATTGAGTCCCTATTTACCAATATAATTGATTCATCTAAAATATGTATAATTTTTTTTAAAAACTGTTTATTCTTATTCATTCTACCATTTTTAATGTTTAGGAATTATAATGACCAATCATTTTATATATGAAATTTACCATCATATAACTATCTTATATAGTATGAAACACATAAATAGAATAGATAACCCAATAAAACATTATTATCTTATGTAAATAATAAAATAAGTGGTATTTATATATATTATGAAACCTATACATATAGAATAGAAACTTGACCATTGTAATAGTAACATGACCTTTTAGAATAGCAATCACACCAATAGAATTGTAACCTCACCTATGAATTTAAAAATAATTTTTTTTGTATATTTTAAAAGAAAATATGATATATTTATATAATGGTATAAGTAAATAAAATTTTAAAAACGTGAAATTAAGTGTCAGTAATTTTTTAAACCATAAATTTTTATTTATAATTTTATAATTAATATCTCTATTTGAAAGAAAAATAATTTTCTAAAATATAGTAATAAATTAATATTATGTTATATTATAATTTTAATCTAATTTTGTGATACCCTATATAATTTCTCAAAAGATTAAAAAAATCGATTAAAATATTAAATTCTCTATTTTTTGATTAAATGATGGTTTTATATAAAATCCCACATTTTCATATTTATAAAACAATTTTCATAAAAATAACTCCATTCATAAATATAATCATTTATAAATGATTTGGGTGAATTTTTGGGATTTTTCTAAAATGGTGGAATTTTTAGTGAATAGTTAAATACAATAATTTACGGTATAAAATAAATAAATGAAAATTTTAGTCATGGATAGTGTATGGACGATGTGGGAACCATAATCTCAAAATATCCTTAATTATTTAATATATTTAGTGGTAATTATCAAAACTATTTATATTATTGGTAAAAAATAATAAGTTAAACAATTTAATAAAAAAATGCCCCTCTCCTCCCCTATAAATACCACCTATCACCACCTATTCTCCTCACTGATTCTAATCCTTTTCATTTCCTAATTTCTTCCTAATTACCTTCCCACGCCTCTTCCTAACAACTAAGATCTTTTTGTGGTAACCAAATACCAAACCCAAGTTCCTTAAGAAGGTTATCAAGGAGAAGATATTCAAGAGGTAAAGTCCACGTTCATTATCATTTAATTTCTTTCATTTTATTTTTCTCTCATAAAATCCCTTATTCAGAGAGGCATGATAACTATATTATTATATATACACTATTAATTAATTGGGTTAATGGAATATCCATCATCACACCTTTTCTCATCTCCTTTTATTCTAAAAATTAAAACATCATTTGTGATGTGTCGATACACCACCTTCATGGATGATGGGTTTTAATTTTCCTTTATCACATTCGTGGTTGGTCATAAAACAAATATTATAGTTAAAACCAATACTAATATGCAAATTACAATTTTTTTGATGTTTTGGAGTTAATTTAAAAACATAATATTTAATAAAACTATATTATTTCATACTGGATGGAAAACCCACAAAAATAAACCAAGAATTTATCATTAACATTTTATCTAATTAATAATCCTTATATAAAATATATATATAAGATCATTTAATATTCTATAATTTCATTAATATCATATAATTTAAATTCTGGATAATTACACTTATTTTATATCAACTTCCATACTTATATACTAGTGAACTGATCATCAAAACCGAGAAAGAAAACACTCACGGAACAAGAATATTTTTCACTATAACTCATCGAAATAGATATAAAAAAACTTAATAAAATTATAATAAATCCAATAAATGTATAAGAGGTCCTATATTTGTCAATTAATTAATCTAATTTTATTATCTTGGATATTATGTGCAAGTGGAGAAAGCATTAATATCGAAGGTAAGGGGATTCTCAAACACAAGTCCTTTTATGTGGGGTTTCCCTATTTTGCACAAACTTTAATTATGGGTGTTCCTTTAATTTTCCTTATATATCAATTAATTATTCTTAACATTCATTTTAGTGGATATATATGTTTCCAAACCTTATTTTATGAAAAATATAAATACTTTTCAAAATAAATTTTCATTCCAAAACAATTATTGATTCTTCTTGAGTTACTTCTTCTTTGCTTAAGATTGTTGATTTCTAAACAAAATATGATCCTATTTTTTCTTTTTGTAAAAAATTTGTTTTTCAAAAATTATTTATTTATAAAATAAATATGAGACTAATTCCCTTACATGGTTTATATCATAGTTACGATTGTTACATGTTCAATGTGTCATGCATGATTATGTAGATGTTATGATGTGACAGGTGGGATCAGAATTATATAACCATCTAATTAATTGGGTAATGTTATTAATCTCATGATATAATGTAAAATATTTTTGACCATGATTATATATTACGCAAAATAATGACGTTATGGTTACTCACATATGTAATGTGTGGAAATGATGTTATCTTAGTTCACAACTATGTGGGTTATTTAATGACTATGACATGATGTTTCATTTTTATGCATTGCCAATTTCCATGAATTTATCTTATGTTTCCTCTGATTATTAATAATATAAACCCATGTTTATTTAATGAAGATTATTATTATAGTTACTTATATTATATTGATTCTGGTTCTTTATTTATCATCTTATTGGGCTTTCAGCTCACCCCGTTATTTCATGTGTATCATTAGGTGACTACATGTACTAAGGAAAATGTGATATTTAAAAGGATAAATAATATTTCATTTAATAAATATTTTTTTTATCTACATGTTATTTATGGTCCAAATTCATCCAATACAATAAACCTTTAGATCCTGGAATGGTAACATTATAATGTTTTTTGTAATTAAAATGATTTAATAATCATGTAAAAAAATGTAGGGTCACTATAGTTAGTATACGATAATGATTTAGTTTGTTAGGTAATTAGTATTAGATAATGTTAGTGAAAACCATTACGAAAAGACTATATATTTAAACATCTTATAAGAGTTTTTTAAATACATTACATTAGGATCCCATAAGATATGCCTCTAGAATTATTTTCAAAAATAAGGAAATTATATGTTAATGATTTATTAACTTATTTTTTTTCAATACTTTTTGATTTTAGAAAATTGAGGGATCTAAAAAAAACTAGGTTAACAACCCATGTGAAGGATAATGGAGTGATTTCCAAAAAATAATTTACAATGGCTTGAGAGGTGGATTTAAAAGCAGCATGGAAATTATTACCTAGCTATCTCGGGATATGAATAATAATGTTAACCATGTAGACCATATAACTTCACCCTAGATAGAGAAACATTTCTTTGACTTCTTTATACAACAACAACCACTGATGTTTAGTTGATCATTCGAACCGCTAGTTACATAACAATTGGTCAAAAATAGAGAATATATTTTATGTGATTCCCTATTTTGATTAGGAGAATTTGCATCTGTTCATTTATCATTTAGATGGAGAAGATAATCTATGGTGTTTCTTGATTAATATACCCAGGTCTATGGCTGAAATTTATGAGATAGAGTGGGAAAACTATCAGGTTATGCCTCAATTTTTCCTATCAACAATGATAAAAAAATATTGATTCCTTACTAGTTTAAAACTAAACCTCCAATGATCAATAAATTTGAGACGTTTTTTAGTTATATATGATTTGTTTCATGTGTTTTAAAAAGTGGAGATGGATATTATAGATTTTTCCCATGGCCCAGGAGATAAAAAAGACGGAGTTTCAAGCTAGAGGATGTAATAAAAAAGGTTAGAAGAAATATTAACCAATCACATGTCAAAAATTTGGGATAAATCATCATGGGAACAAGCTCAAAGGGACTATGAAATAATATAATCTTGGGAGATAACACTAACAAGAACATCAATGTCTAATATACATGAAAAATATGGCTAATGTGATAGAGGAAAAGAGATTTTCGCCCATGGTTTAATGCTTTAACTACGGGTAGAAAGGGAACTATGAAAGAAATTTCACTAAAACTTGATTCTGTGAGGATAATAATCATCATAATCCATCAATTAAAAAGAGAAAGGGAAAGATTATTCAATCACTACTACTGATGTGGAGAAATAAAATTATTTCATGCAAGGTACACTTCCTTTTCACTCAATAACAGAAAAAATATCATTTGATTCTAGTTATACTCATTCCTTTATATCCTACAAGTTATATAGGGATATTGAATTATAATCTCAATTCCTTTAAGTAGATATGTTTATAAAATTACTTAGTAGTGAAATTATTGAAATACAAGTGTTGGGATCTTCTCCTATTGGCATACGTGGGATGATTATTTCAAAGAATCTTTTAGTACTAAGCTTTGTAGAATTAGATGATATATTGGGCATGGATTGAATCTTGTTATGTAGATCACAGATTAAAAATTTGGGAAATAAAATTTCTTTTTATATTTATAACCATCCCATGCTCCTCTACAAATTCAATAAAGACCCTAAATCTCCTTTGGAAAATCCATCAATGGTGTGGGTGTTGATACCTTATGATGAAGCATACCTCACTCAAATGGTTATGTCAAATGAAGGGATCAACTTTGAATAAATTCCTATAGTGATGGAATACAATAATTTATTTCCCATTAAGTTACCTAAACTTCCCCTAGATCTTGTGTTAGTGTTCTCAAAATAGCACATACCTGGATCCACTTTTCTCTTAAAATGTCCCAACAAGATGGCCCCGATTGAATGAGAGGAGTTAAATATGTAGCTATAAGACAATTTAGACTAAGGATTAATATTCCCTAAAGTATCCACTTGGGGTGCACTGGTTCTCTTTATAAAGAAAAAAGATGGATGAATACGGCTATGTATTGATTACCTAGATCTCAATAAGAGGACCATAAATAAAAATCATCCTCTTCCAGGGATTGATGAATTGTTAGATCAATTATGACGAGATAATTACTTAAAAACCATGGATATTCATTATGTATATCATCAAATAAAGGTGAATATAGAATATATTCATAATATTTCTTTTCGTATAATTTTTTGGGCAATATGATATGTTAGTGATTCCATTCAAACTTTCTAATTCCCCTGAAATATTCAAGGATTTGATGAATAGAGTCTTTAGAGAATACCTCAAAAAATTTGTGGTAGTGTTTATTGATGATATTCTCATCTACGGTAAGAGAAATTGGGAAGATGAATAATATATAATGATTATGTTGGTGACATTAAGGAATGATAAATTTTATGTCATGTTCAGAAAGTGTGACTTTTGGATGTGGCATGTCACATTCTTGGGGGACATGATCCGAAGTGAGGGAATTTTATTGTGGAACTGTAAAAAAGGTAATTTAAGAACGGCCTAGACCCACTAGTGTCACATAAATCCATAGTTTTCTTACCATAACTAGGTACTACCAAATTTTTGTGAGGAATTTCTCATTATTGTATAACCCAATAACTAAGTTAGCATGGAAAAGCATCATGTATATATGGATTGAAGAATGTGAGGAATGCATCAAGGAAATAAAGAAGTGGCTAATCACTATACCAATACTCACACTAGAAAAAAGTGGATAAGGTTATATGATATAAAATGATTCTTAAAAATAATACTTGGGTAGTATACTGAGGTAGAATGAAAAATTGATATTCTACTCCTTACAATATTTAAGGATTCATGAGAATAAATCACCTACACATGATCGGGAGAAAAGCGCTATGAAAATTTCCTTGAAAATTTGGAGTCACTACCTCTATGGTTAGAAGTGTAATATATATACTGATCATAGAATTCTAATGTATATTTTCACACATAATGAGCTAAACACGTGTCAAAGGAGGCAGTTAGAGATAATCAAGGACTATTATTGGTCAATTCAGTACCATCTGGGGAAGGTGAACACGGTAGATGGTGCTATTATGAAAAAAGAACCTGCTACTCTATCCATGAAACAGATTGAGGAAGACCCCATCATCATGGGTATGAAAATGATATTTTTCTAAATATCATAATAGAAAAGAGTACATCCAACCTTTCCCAAAATATTTTCCATCCATGTATCTAATAGAAGATCCAAGAGGAACAAAGGGACTATTTGTAGATTTCAAAGATGGTGAATGTGGTCAAGTAATGGAATATATAATATTTCCATATTGATGATTATGGTGTGATTTAGTTTGGAATAAGTCTTTTTGTTATTTAATCGCCTAAGATAAAGAATTATCTATTGGATAATGGACATAGTTCATATTTCTATATCCATTCAAGGAGTATGAAGATGTACTGTAATATTAGAGAATACTTCTGGTGGGACAATATGAAAAATGATATTGAATAGTATATGTAAAGGTGTTTGGTATTTCATAAAGATAAATCCCATTGAGAAAAGACCAAACGGATTATAAAACCATTACTTATCCCCACATGGAATAGGGAGAATATCACTATGGACATTGTCAGTGGTGTCATGAAAACATCCAATGGAAACAAAAAAATATGGTTTGTAGTGTATCAACTCACTAATACTTCCCACTTCATTACTATTCGGGAATATTTATCACTTAAATAACATTACAATATATATGTGAAGTAACTCTTGAGGGATCATGGGGATCCATGTTCAATTTTATCTAATCATGATCCACACTTCACAACTAAATTTCAAATATGTCTTCAAAAATATTTGAGTACTGGATTAAATTATAGAATGACATACCACCCCCAAACAGATGGCTTATCTGAAAGGACTATTTAGATGATCGAGGACATGCAGAGAGCCTCCATAATGAAATTCAAAGGAGGATGTGATCAAAATAACCAATTAGTTAAGTTCCCATATAACAACGACTTACACTCGAGTATTCAAATGGCTCCATATGAAGATCTTTATTGGTAGTGGTGTAGAAATCAAACATATTGGGAGAAAGTTTAAAAAATAAAATTACATGGATTTGATCTTGTGAATTTGATGTTATAGAAGGTTTAAGCCATCCAAAAACTTATCAAATATGCTCATAATTGGGAATATATCTATGATGAAAACCATATAAGGGACTTGGATTTTTATTTTGGAGATATAGTCTTTATTTGAATATAACTATAGAAGAGAGTTTTGTGGTTTTGAAATATAGGGAATCTTAAGCCAATGTATATTGGCCCCATTGAGATTGTTGATCTCATAGGAGAAGTGTCGTATCGGCTCATACTTCCACCAAATGTGGCTCATATTCATGACACATTCCATGTATCTCTCTTGAGGAAGTATATACCCGACCCCTCACATGTACATAATCTTGAGGTGGTACAATTGAATAATGAACTCTCACATGAAGAGAATTCAGTGAAAATCCTGGACTGTAGAGGTAAAGTCCTACCAAACAAGATAACTCATCTTGTCAATGTTTTGTATAGGAACCATATGTATGAATAGGTTACATGGGAACTGGATGAATCCATGAAGGATAAATATGATCACATGTTTTTTTCACCATAGTTTGTAAAATAATATTTAGGGTGAGAAATATCAAAATTGTGGAAGAATGTTATGTCGCATAACTTTTTAATGAAATTTCAATTATTATAATTATGTTATATGGAATAAAACACATACATAGTATATAAAATACAATAAAAATATTATTCTCAGAAGTGAAGAATTAAATAAGTGTTATTTATAGAAATCAAGGAACCCATAATGAAGGAATAGAACCCAACCCTTGGAATAGTAACATGACCATTAGGAATAGAACTCAAGATAATAGAATATTAACCTATACTTTGAATATATAAATAAAATATAGGTATATTATAAATTAAAACATTATATATTTTTATCATGGTACAAGTAAATAAATGTTTTAAAAATGATAAATTATGTGTTGTGAATTCTATGAAGCACAAATGTTTATTTATAATTTTATAATTAATATTATGATTTAAAAGAAATTTTATTTTCATAAATTAATTTCACATATTTATATTATGTTACACTATAACTATATGAAAAATTTATGAGACCTTATTTAAAATTTCAAAGGGTTAAAATTTGATTCTATTATTAAAATTAGTATTTTTCGAATAAATGGTGATTTTATATAAAAATTAAATTTATAATATTTAGAAAATTATATTCATAAATTTGATTATATTTATGAAATATACTTTTTGAAAATATTTATGGATAACTTTTGGGAGTTTTCTAAAATAGTTAAATTTTTGGGGAATAGTTAAATATGGCAATTTATGGTATAAAAAATACCTGAATTTTTGATTCATAGATTATGTATGGATTATTTAATCACAATAATATCTAACTATAATTAATTACAAAAATATTTAGGGATATTTATTATAGCTATTTATATTATTCAAACAAAATAACTAACTAATGAATATAATAATAAAAAATACCCCTCTCCCCCAACAAATACCACCCCTCACCAACTCTTCTCCTCATACATTTCGAGACATGTAGATTTTATTAATTATTCTCAATTAACCTCAAAAAACTCTTCCACACCTATATGATTTTCTGGTATAAAAAAATACCAAACCGAACTTCCTTAAAGAGGTTCTCATGGAGAAGACATTTAAAATGAAAAATCCACCTTCATTCTCTTTTATTTTTTTCTTATTCTCTCATCACTTACCATATAAGAAGTGGAATGATTTTTGAAGTATCATATATATATTATAATTTTACAGTTTTAATGTAATATTCATCACCAGTCCTCTTTGCATCCCATTTTATTCTAAAAAATGAAATCATCATTTGGGATTTATCGATTCACCACTTTCGTGGATGATGAGTTTTCATTTTCCATTACTTCATTAATGTCTGGTCATAATAACAATAATACGGTTAACAAAAATCTTTTAATATGCATATTATATATTTTTTAATGTTATGAAACTAATTTATAAATATAATATTTAATAAAATTAAATTTTTTAATAATGGCTTTAAAAACCACCAAAATAAACTAAAAATTTATGAGTAACGTTTTATCTAATGAATCATACTCATATAAAAAATTATATATAAGACCATTTAAAATTATTCAAGTTAAATAATAATGTATAATTTAAATTTAGTATAATTATTCTCATTTTCACAAACATCCATACTTGTATACAAGTGAACCGTTCATGAAAACCAAGAATATAAACACTCCCGAAATGATTGAATTGAATCATATAAAACATTAAAATGGCTATAAATGAACATAATAAAACAATAATAAATGAAATAATTGTAGAATTGGTTCATTGTTTAGTAATTACTGAATCTACTATGATTATATAGGATATTAAGTGCAAGTAAATAAAACATTCACATATAAGGTAAGGGGATTCTCAAACCCAAATCCCTTTCTTCGTGTTTTCCCTCTTTCATAACAAATTTCAAAATGGATGTTCCTTTAATGATCCTTATATATTGTTTAATTTTTATTAACATTTATTTTTATGGGAATAAATGTTTCCAAACATTATTTTATATAAATTATAATGAATTTACAAAATAACACTTCATTCCAAAATATATTTAGATTCCTCTTTAGTTATTTCCTGTTTGCTCAAGACTGTGGATTTCTAAACCAAATATGATCTTATTTTTAATTTTAGTAACCCCAAAGGTTATTAATGAATGAAATATTTATAAAATAATTTTTATACCCATTCATTTCCATGTTTTATATCAAGGTTATGATTTTTATATGTTCAATGTGGCACGCATGATTATGAAAATGTTATGATGTGACTGGTGGACTGAAAATTATATAGCCCTCCAATGCATTGGGTAATGTGATTTATCAATTGATATAGTATGATATATGCAATAAAATGAGGATATAAGTTTTTATAATATTGGTATTATGTTCATTCACATATGTTATATGTGAAAATGTTGATACCTTTTGTAACAACTATGTGTGGTATTTGACCACTAAGCTGTGATGTTTCATTTTTATATATTTCCACTTTAATTGAATTTATCAATTGTTTCCTATCATGTTTATGAATATTATACTATTTTCATGTTATTATTCCCATGATTATACTCACCCATATTATATTGATTGAGGTTACTTATTTATCCTTATACTCAGATTTTAACTCACCCATATCTTTGAGGTATATCCTCTGGTGACTACATATAATAAGAATAACATTATCTTTAAAACGATAAAGAAGATTTTATTAACTAAATATTTATGTTTTATTATGTACATGTTATGTATGTTACAAATGTTTCCAAAAAAATAAACCATTAGATCCTGTTATTGTAACGCTATAATAATTTTTATAATTAAAATGATGTAATAATCATGTAAGAAAAAGTATGGTATTTATAGGAACAACTATCAAATTGAAATAATATATTGTGCTTAATTTAGGCTCAATGTTTCCATCCAAATTAAATATTTAAAATATTTTTCTTATTTTAAAATATTAGGGTATTACATCAAGTATAAAAATACCAGAAGAACATGTTTTGGGAAACTCGACTGTGTTTCTCTCTTTAGTTAAAAATCAATTTTCTTCCATATCCACGTTTTATAATTAAAAATAAAGAATGTTTTTACTATAATTCTATTATTTTTTAAAGTCATTTTATCCCATTTTTTGACCTTTTAAAAAAATTTAATGGAATATTATTGGTTTTTTCAAATGAGTAACTTTGAATTATTAGTAAAAATGTGAATGAAATATTTTCTTCAATGTACATGACTTGAGAGAAATTTCCTTCAGTCATGACTAAAAAATGATTTGAAGCATCATTTAATATTATCCATGGTTATTTTCAATGAAAATGTTTCCTTAATATATAATAAATATTTAGATTTTAATTTGAAATTGAAAAATATAGTGGTTTTTTACTAAAGATCGATTCAAGTAATCTTTTAAGGAACTTTTTCATCTACGATGTCACCCATTGATGTTAAATATTATTTAATGGGGATATTATACAATGATACTATATATGTTTATTATATAGATAGTTAATGGTTATGATGACAAAATATTTATGAAATCCATTTTATTTTCCATGGATCAAGTTATGATGAATGTTTTTAGGATTTTGTGGCATATATATGAATGGATTTATGATTATGTGAAGGGAGGGACTGATATTATATATCCCTCCAATGAATTGGGTAAATATTAATATTATATGAGTTAAAAGGTTATATAGGATGTTATACCAATCCTTCAAAAGGCTACATGGGAGGATATACCATGCCTGAAAGTTGGTTAATAAGAGGTTATCCCAATCTCAAAGCAGGCACAAGTGTAGTTATCCCAAGCCTAAAAGTTTACTAATTTCTTGTTGGGTATCCTTAGTATATGATTTCTATGATTATAATTATAAAACATTTATTCCACTATTTTATGACATGATACAATGCCAATTTAATGTTCTCATGGATCATGTTCTTTAATCCCTTTATGATTTAAGTTGTATGAATTTCCAATATTTATTCCATGAATCATGTTATGATATAATATTTTCTAGATTTTATTTTAGATATTTAATATCATGTTCTTAAACCCAATAGGGTAATTTTATCTTTAAATAATTATTAATATCTTCTTTTATTACCTTTACTGAGCAGTTAAGATCACCCTTTATTATGTTTTATTTTCCCCAGGATACAAATAAAGGTTTTATGTATGGCGTGTCTAAGAAGGTTCCTAGTTATGATGAACTATGTTGGATACGATGTAGATTTTTTGAATGTGTGGGGTTTGTATCCAAGTTTACAAAGACATGAAGCCTTTATAGTTTTTTATGAATCAAAATATTATATACTCAATATTCATTTAATAAGATATAATATTTATGTATAAAATATAGTAGTATCTATTGTTCATATCAGAGAAGGGTTAGGTCAATATTTAGATATTAGGATTAGAGAAATTTAGTTAAAAACATTGGAATAATCTAATGTATAAAAAAATACTAATGTTTTGGTAAAATATAGATTATGTGGTTTTACTAGTAATAAAATCTTATGTGAATACTATAAGTGAATGTTGATTTGATACATATATATCTAGGGATAATAACCCTAAAAAGAGTTAATCAAGTATAGCTATATGATCATTTTGGTGCATGGTTAGTGCTCCCTTCCTACACAACCAATTTTAAACTCCCGGGGGATAAGTTTGGGTTAATTAGTATTTAATTTATGAATTGTTATGAAGCATTTAAATTCATTACAACTATAATATCCCAATATTTTAAAAGAACATTATGTTTGATACCATGTATAACACACAAAAACAATCTTAAATGAACCGTGAAATATTTACCATTACAAAACTGCCATTAAATTTATAGTTAGGAATAGTATTAAATGATTTTTAAAATATATATAATATTTCCAATAAATAAAAATTCATTTATTAATTCTTAGGAAATAAACACATAGTCTTTAGTGAATCCATTTTATTCTTAAAAAATGATTTGTATTTCTTTTAAGTATAAAATATATGAATTAATTCATAGATATTTTAGAAAAAAATTTAGATTAAAAATTAATTCTATTTTGAAATAACCATTTTTAAAATTATCTTAAGGTGTAATTTTGAGATGTTTCTCAAATGTTTTAATTTTTATTGAATAGAGAAAAAATAATAATATTTATCAGAAAATATTTTTTCTTTCATCGATTAAAATATTAAAATTATATTTTGTAATAATTTTTTAACTTAATTATTTTCATTAAATTAAAAAAATACAATTATTCTTATTTTATTTAATTTTATACATTAATTTAGTATAAAAACATTTTATATTTAAAAGTTATTTTTCTGTAAAACAATTTTTCTTTGCGTTTTTTGGTTTAATTTAAAATTAAGTTATATATTTTTTTTAAAAAAATTGAAATTTTTATCCATATATGGAATCCTGAAGTATAACTTTGGAAAATATACCCCTTTTTAGTCATTATGAAAAGATACCATAGTAATTTTTGTTACAGTGGTAACTGGTAAATTCGGGAATTAAGGGTTAACATAATATTATATAGACTAGAAAATGACCCTAAAACTTGATTTATTTTATTATGGGCCCACTTAAACAACAATCATCAATGATTTGGTTATATATCCTTTTTTACCATTGTTATTTGATTATTACATTTACTATGTTTTGTGTAAATAAAAGAAAAATATTTCACACTCTTTTTTTAATAAATATAATAATTTTGACATGGAGATAAAATAAAGGATATATTCAGTTATAAATATTCAATTTAAATTTAAAATATTTATTTTCATCTTGGTAATTTATCTTGTTTTTTTGTGAAAAATAATAAACATAAAAACTTTTGCAACGCTGAGGCAGTAATTATTTAATCAATTAAAATAATAAATGGTTATAAAAATATAAAAAACAATATGATTTGAATTAATATTTATGTTTCAAAGTTGTTATAGATAAAAATGATATATTATATAGGTTTGGATACATTTGATTTAAATATTAGTGATGTGTTGATGTTATTAAAGTCAAAGTAAATGAACAGTTAAAAAATGAAATTAATGATATAATTTAATAAATAATATTTATTAAATGATAGAATTTTTTTAAACATATAATATTTGACCTAGTTAATGAGATATGAATTTTGAAATAAACCATCATATATTTAGGACACATTTTTTAATTATATAAATTAAATTTACCCATAAGAGTAATAAAATATTGATTCCGCTTCTGTTTTCCAACGTGTTAATGATTTGTTAAAACAAAAAATATGGTTTTGAATATGATCCACACTTATTCAAATTTTATTTTATGAAATTATTTTGACACATATTCATTTTTTTCTTAAAATATTATCAATTTTTTTCCATTTGGACCTCAAAATAAATTTATATTAATCAAATATTTTGAGAAATTCCAATAGTACCTATCCCCTCTCTTATAAAAGGGGATAATTAATTCTCATTTAGTCCAAATTAAAAATTTTCATATGGGTCAGAAAATATAAACCTAAACACCAACATATCATCCATCACCACATTCTAGAGGTATTAGTTTGGAAAAAATTCCAACCATATAGGGATGAATGGGTAAATAATGAGGGGTTTTCTAAAGAACAAGTTCACTTATTAAATGAGAGACTTTACTAAAAAATAATAATTTGGTCATGATTATTATTCTAAAGATAATTTTGTTCATGAATACATGTGTATTACAACCTCTATGATGCGTTTAGATTCGTTTTTCGTAACAAAATCACATGTATTATATATATATATATATTTTCAAATAAATAATATGGTATTGATAATATTATTGTCATTTTGGGAATACCAAATAATACTTAAGTATTTTAAAAATGATCATTGAAAAAAGAAAACATTACTCAAGAATACGTATGACCTACCTTCTCCATGATTATAAGATAATTGATTTTTCATAACCATAATTCATGATAAGATTTAAAATTATATTTTTCATATATATATTATAATTATTTCATGATAATTATTTTTATGATACGCAAAAATATTCCCTTTTGACCAATATTAGTACTTTGAATCTATTTTTAAATTTTGGGAAAAACATTTTCAATGTACCTAAAGTTGATATATGTAATTAAGTAATAAAATATTTCACTAAGATAAATGAAATAAATTGTTTAAGGGTAAGGGATTGAACCTGAAATTTTTTCTTATGAAATAATATAAGTGGTCTATGTTTATTATATAGAGATAAATGATATACAAGGAATGTCTAGACTCAAGGTAAGGGATTTCTCTCAATTTCCATCATTGAGGAATATTTTATTATTATGAGACTAATATATTTTTTATGGTTTATATACTAACCTTTTATATTTTATATTATGAATCCTTTTTAATTAATAGTATTTTTTGTTGAAATTTTTATTGCTTCATCGATAAGGATTTTACTTGAAAGATAACATGTAGAAAAAGGATTATTAACACAATTTTCTTTCATTTGTTTATAACTTTTCTTCATGGACTTTATTTTTAGAGGATATTGTCTGAATTGACCTCTAAATTATTTTATTCAATATTGAAATCTATTTTTTAAATTTATATTTGTTACAAATAATCCCTCCATTACTGAATTCATAATTTAATGATATGATATTTGTAAGTGTTATTCATTTAAAATTCTCATTCTTTGAGAAATATTTTTATGTTATAAACATAATATCAATTATGAGGTTTATACAATGAAAATTTGATATGTTATATCCTGAATCTCCTTATGTTGATTTTATTTAATGATTTATTTGAAGTTATTCTTTCACATGGAATAATACTAAAAGGTAACCAAAGTGAAAATGCTTTTTGTAACAATCTCATTTTAATTAGAGATTGTTCTTGATCAAGGGTACTTGGAAGGAAATAATATAATATTTTTCTTAAACCACATATTTTTTATTCTACATGGATTTTGAATTTGTTTTTCATATTAATTTACATTAACTTCATTATTGATTTAAGAAATATCATGAATGATTGTTTCAAGTGATACTAATCCTATACCTTCTTTTATATTGGGAATTATTCACTTCCATATCTATGTTTTCTAAAAGGCCTTATAAATATAATTTTCAAAACATAAATGTTTCTTATAAAAATTTAACTTGATCTTTGACCTTCGATTAAATGGTTTTAAAATGGTAATTTCTTATCATTTTTAAATGGGTTAGTTTAAACTCCTTTTTATAAACTGTTTGAAAATAATGTTTATTTATAATATTTACAAAAAATACGCAACATTAAAAGTCTTATTAAAATTATTTTTAATAAAAAATCATGTTATATGTTTCCCAAAATATTTTCAATTAAAATTAATCTCTCAATATTTAGTGAATCTATATATTCTAAAAGTTTTTTTATGGTAAAAAAGATTATTTTCATAAAAATGATTCTAATTACATTTTAATGGTATTTCAAATGATAAAAATTAATATACATTTATTTAACTAACAATCCACTAGGGATATTATTTAATGATACCATCCATATTCTTTCTTTTGAGGGATATGAGATTTTAATGGAACTCATTTCCTCTCCATGAGTAAACCATGCAATGAAAGAATAATGATTATTATATGGGAAAAAGTGAATGATTACAAATGTTTTATTCATGTATGGTACTTGTACAATATTGATAATGAATTGGTGAGAAAAATATATAACATTCAAAGGGTTGATACCCATTTTAGTTCATGGGTGATCCCAATATAGCATATACAATGGGTGCACTTAGATAACACTCTAATGCATTGAATAATGTTATTTTTCTTTAGCAGCTCATAATTGGGTGATACTAGGGGGTTTACCTTTGGAATTAATTTATCTCTAGTTATATTTTCACAGGATTAGAATAGGTTATGAATATAATTATCCAAGATAACAACACATTTTCATTATGGTTTCTATGGTTTATAAATGTTTTATTTGATCAAGATTAACATTACATGGTCATGATTATTGACTCCAATCACTCTTTCCTTTATTAAATTTTAGTAACATATTCCATGACTAAGGATCCATGTATTTATGTGTATGAATTATATTATATTAGGCTCATGTACTATGATTATGGCATCATCCCATTATTATCCTCTTACTCCCGATAATGACATTCAATTATTGACTCTTATGTTTACCCTTATTGATAATTTGAGCTCACCATTCTTATGTTTTTAGTCTCCCCAAGTTATAAATAATGATGTTAAATAAATTATTACTAAAAGGGTTTCATATGTGAATAAGGATTTGGGATATTTTTAAGACTTATTATGGAATATAAAAAATTAGGTATAGTGTAAAAAATAATCTCATTAAGTCATGAGTTTTGTTTATATAAGAGTTTGACCAAATTCTATAGAACTCAAAACCTAAAAGGTAGTTAAGTATGTAAGTGATAAAATATTTCATTTTTATTTTTTATGTAATGAATATAAAAAATTGGTTCACATTTATCAGTATAAAACATAGAAATTTAATGTTTATATTTTTAGAACCAGATCTAGGAGTCCAGATTTAGGTTTTGTATAGTTGGTATCAGAGAATGGTTTATAAAAATTTGGAGATTAGAATGTTTTAATGAGATGTTATTTTATGAGATATATATACCATTAATGGATTATTAGTTTAAGGATTATTAAAAATAATATTTTTAGACACCCATTTTGTGGGTTTTAGTGACTGAATTTTAATGTGACAAATGATATTCTGGGAGGAGTTTTATTTAGTTGTGGTGTATGTAATTGTTAGTTTTAACATGAAATTATATTTGAGGATTCAGTGTTAAATTAGTTTTGGAACAATTTTAACGTATATTTTTGGTAATTCATGTTATGTGTGTAAATTATTATCATATTGGGTATATTATATGATTAGGGAATATAAATTTTTGCATATATGATTTTATGAGTGACTAATGATAATTAATGATAAGTGATAAATTTACAACAAAATAAATTATCACCAAATGCTTATGATTTTTTGGATTCAATATTAGAATAGTTTTTTAGGAATTTGAAGTATATATATTTATCAAATGATTTATTTTGAGATTTGGGTAATATACTCTAATTTTGGAGATTAATGTATTACTTCTTAATATGAAGGTTAATTCATTTTGGTAATTATATTACCTTAGGCTAACCATGCTGGTTTTTCTTAAGGTAAAAATTTATGAGTAATATATTTTTATCTTTTCATGGTTATATGATATGTTAGATGTTTATTTTAGTGCTTCAGGCATAAAATATTCACCTTGAATACTCAACGTTCAACGAAAAATATGAGATTGAGTTGGAAATTGATTACTGGATGAAATTATACTTCTAAAGTAAGTAATTTTCTTTATTTTCCTACTATAGATATTAATATAATTAATATACACAAGGAAATTTTTATTGAGAAATAAAATTAATCATATAACCTCTTTTTCCAATGAATCGATACTTATTTCACACCTATTTGGTTTGTAGTTTTACGATCGATAATTTCCTCATGATCATTCAATATCTTCTGATTAGTGATCTTTTTCACTCTAATTTATTTTTTATAGATTATATTTTCATCTATTCCCATATACTCACTTCCAACTAAAGGTCACCAATTTGGAACCCTAGGATATTTCAGATGATCATCATATTTCCCCTTCTATTTTTTAAATAGAATGTTTTGTTAAAAAAATATATAAAGTGGGATTTCGAAAAAGTTATTTTGAAAAGTCAATTCCCTTGTCACCAAGATTTATTTCAAAAGTTAAGGATTCAATTTATTAAAGGGTTGAATAACGTAATATCTTGATATTTTTTAATGTACATTTTGTTCGAAAATGTGTACAAAAGTACACCGAGATTAAATGAACCTAAAAATATTTACCATAATAACCTAACCATTAAATGTGTGGATATTAATAGGATTAATTTTTTTAGAAAAATATATAAATTTTCGAATCAACAAAAATTTATTGATTAATTATTTAGAAATAAGCAATAAATTTTTTAGTCCTTTTATTCCTCAAAAATAAATTTTAATCTAAAATGATTTTTTATTTCTTTTCATGAGAAAATATTATAATTAATTCCAAAATATTTTATAAAATGCATTCTATGAGGTGAAAATAATTTTTTTAATGAGTATCAATATTATCATAAGGTGACATTTAGAAAATTTTCCAGAAAATATTAATTTTTTAATGAATAGTGATAAAATGCGAATTTTTATTGGAAACTCTGTTTTCTTTCAATTATTTAAAATGAAAAATAATATTTTTTATTAATTTAAAATTTTCATTACCATGGTAGGTGGTTAATTGGGTAATTAAGGGTTAGAAATAATTTGATAATGACTAGAAAATGACCCTAATAGGTGAATTATTTTTATTTTTTGGGTCAATTTCATTCATACACCTCCAATATTCTATTATATATCCTTTTATCTCTTTTTTCTATTATGACCATTATAATATTTTATGTAAAGAAAAGTAAAAAATGTTCGACTCTTATTTGTAATAAATATAATATTTTTAATATAGAGATAAACTGAGTTTATGTTTGGTTATATGTACTAATTTTAAATGTAAATTATTTATTTTCTCTATGGTAAATTAATTTTATTTATTATTGAATAAATAATTACCTTAAAATATTATGGAATGTTGGTGAAGTAATTATTTAATTAATAAAAAATAAAATAAATGCTTTTAAAAATAATAAAAATATTATGATCCGGATGCATATTATTGTTCCATTATTTTTATACAAAAATAATATATAATATATATATGGATTCATTGGATTCAAATACACATGTTGTATTGATGTTATTAAATTTAATGTAAATAAATTGTTCTAAAATTGACATTAATGATATTTTATAATAAATAATATTTTATTAAATGAGTTAATATTCATAAAAATGTTATATTCCTCGAAGTGAATTTTATACGGTTTATTAAATCAACCATGGAATATTAATTTTCCAATATTTCTTTTTATAGTATTTATATTAACCCCTTAAGAGTAAATAACATTGATACCACTTTAATTGTCAATAGAGTTAATGATGGGTTAAAAAAGATAATAGTAAGAATGTGACCAAATTTTAATATATGAGAGTATTTTAAATAATAATATTCTTATATTTTAATATTATAAATTTGGTTCCATTTGAATATAAATATTAATTTATATTAATTTAATCTTTTAAAAAATTACAAGAGTGCCCCTTCCCCCTCCTTTAAAATGGTACAACTTATTCTCATTTATTCAGAAATTAAAATCCATTTGTTATCTAATATATATGAAAATAACTTTCTAAAATCCATCCCACATTCTATAGGTTTTATTATAGGAAAAATACTAACCATTTAGGTATTGGGGTGTAATTAAATGGGGATTGTCTGAAGAATAGTTATATTTAAAAATGAGAATATTTCATTTTATTTCTTCTTCAACCTTCTTTAAATATTTATAAATGATATTAAAATAATAAAAACAATATATGACATATAATTATATGTTTTTACTTTAATATCATAGTCTATATCCATCTTCACTTCCATGAAATGGGAAAGGAAAACATTGTCCGTGTGTACGATAGATTACTTCCCCACAGACTGATATAATTCATTATCAATCACCACCACTCATTAATGGTTTTAATGATGTATTTAATGTATATATATGATCATTATGAAATATTTATCAGTATTAAAATATAATATATCATTTAAATTCATACCTTTCTATTTACTAAAAAATGGTTGCATCATTCGTACATATGTGTGGACTCCTACCCCACGAAGTGAGGTTATTTTTTTCAAGACAAACCCATTTGATGATATATATATATACATATTTGTGTGTGTGTTTAGAAAAATAATATTTCATTTATGATATTATTATTATTCTCAAAAAATAAAATAATACTTACTTTCATTCCTGAAATATCATTGAAAATAGAAATGTTACTCATGCATATGTATTCCCTAGCATGTCTAGGATTACAACGTAGTTCATTTTTTCATAACCAACATTAATTATTGGATTTAAAAGTATAAATGATTTAAAAAATGAATATTACTTCATGATTATTATTCTGGAAATTATGCAATAATGGCCCCTTTTGACCATGGTCAACACAATGAATCCATTTTGAAATTATGGACGGAACGATCTCAAAGTACCAGACATTGACATTATGAATTAAGTAATTAAATATTTAATTAAGCTAAAAAATAAATGGTTAAATGATAATTGAGTAAAATAAAAAAAAATTCTTAAAAAATAAATTATTTTATAAAATTTTATTATATGGTGTAAATAAGAATACATGGAATTTCATGACTCGAGTTATGGGATTCCATCTCAATTTTCCTTCAATGAGGCATAATTTGTTATTATGAACCTAATTTATTTTATATGGTGTATATACCACCCTTTTAAATGTTATATCATTAATCCTTCATAATTCATGGTATTCTGATTTTTAATTTTTATTAATTTATCCAAGTAAATTTTAAATGAATGCTTTCATGTTGAAAAAATATTCTTAACTCAATTTCATTTTCTTACATTATATCTGTTATTCATTGAATTTTTTATTCTATGTTTTTGTTTGAATTGATCTATAAATTATTTTATTTTATATTTTCACTTTTTTGTGGATTTATATTAGTTACATGTAATCCCTCGATTACTGAAGTATCAATTCAATGATATGATCTTTATACGGGTTATTCATATCATATTATCTTTCCTTGGGACATACTTTAATTTTATGCACCTAATTTATTTTATGAGGCATATATACTACCCATTTGACATGATATATAATTAATCTCATTATGTTCATGATATTTATTCTGTCATTTCATTATATTATTTTAAGGGGGAAATGATTGAAATGATACAAATCAATAAAATTATTTATGTAACAATCTATATTCTTTTAGAGATAGTTTATGATCAAGTTGAATTTAGGGGAAATCATAAAATACTAATTCATTGAACTAAATATATTTTATTCACCAATGATTATGATTGTAGAATTTATATTAATTTCCATTTCCTACCCTATTAATTAATGAAATATCAAGAAATTTGTTTTTAAGAGATAAAGATTTTGTACGTTCTTTTTTATCATGAATATTTCACTTCCATATCATTTTTTTCTAAAAAATTTCTAAAAAATTAATTTTTTAACATAAATTTTTCCATATAACGATTTTACATGATTTTTGCACTTATTTTAAAAGGTTTTAAAATAAAAATAACTCATGGTTTTTAAAATGGGTCACTTTAGACTCCCTTTTATAAATTTTTTGACAAGAATTTTTATTTGTAAAATTTTCAATGTGATCATATTTTCCATGATCATGAAAATTATTTTTTATAAATATTAAATTTTAAATTTCTATATTAATTTTCAAGGGAAATGATTTTCCTAATATTTCATGACTTTTTATCTTTTAAATGTGATTATAAAATCAACTAGTTCATTTTCTAGAAAATATTTCAAAATATATTTTAATGGTGTTTCCAGTCATCAATGTCAACAGTCCTTGATATTACTTACACTACACTACGAAAACGTTGTAATGATATCATCCTTATTCATTCTCTAGATGGATTATAGGATTTTCATGGAACCCATTTCTTTTCCACGTGTATATAAACCAATGAATGAACAATGATTATTATATATCAAGAAGTAAAATATGAAAAAAAAATATTATTCGTAAAAAGTTTAATGATTGATGGTTTATCTAGATACAACTTATACAAATGATTGATCCCCATTAAAGCTCACAGATGAGTCTGATATATCTTTTATTGTGGATGCACCAAGATTATGGTCCAATATATTGGGTAATGTTCGTTGTCCCTACATTCAAGGATGGAGTTACCTTATGGTATCTATTTTTAATTATAAATAGTCTTTAGTTATTACTAAATTTAGTTTAAGATGTTTTATGAAGATAATTATCCAAGATACCAACACATTTGTTTATTCTTGTTATGTGTTATAAATGTTTCCATTGATCAAGATTGATATTATATACTTCATGATTATTGATCACAATGACTATTTCCTTTTTTCATTCATTATACCAGGAATGATGATTAATGATCCATGTATTTAGGTTTATGAAATATCTTATGTTATTATCATGAATTAAAATTTTTTCATAATACCCTTATGCTTATCTTTTTGCTGCTGATGAAATTCAATTATCAATTCTTATGTTTACCCTTATAGGTATTTGGAGAACACTATTCTTTTTCTTCTTATCCCAAATGTTTTAAAAAATTATTTGAAATTATTTTTTATTATAGGGTGTTTCATTTGAGAAATATTTTGTGGGATATAGAATATGCAATGATGGGTACAGTGGTAAAAAATAATATTTTTAATTCAGGATTGTTATTTATGTAATATTTTTCCATAATTCATTAAAACTATAATCCTAAACAATCCTTAGGCATATAAGTGATTAAATTATTACAATTGATGTTTTATGTTTTGGATCATAAAAATTAGGACATATTTAATACGGTTAAATGTAGAAATATAATTTTTATGCTTTTAGCCCCAAATCTAGGAGTGTGGGTTTATGGCTGTTATAGTTGTTATTAGAGTTGGGTTTATAAAAAATTAGATATTATGATGTTTTCATGAAGGGTTATTTTATGATTTATGGAGACCATAATGGGTTTATGATTTTATTATTCATCTTGAGAATAATGTTTTTGAAACCACTTTTGATATTTTAAGTAATTTAATTTAAAGTGACTAATGATATTAACGGAGATGTATTATTATTGATGTATATATAAAATTTAGAACTATAACATAGAAAAAACTCACACAAAAACAAATTGAAACAATGTAATAAAATATTGGAGTAAAAGAATATGATAACCCATCATTTAAAAAAATTCCTCCCCCAGATCATACCAAAAAAGTACATGTATCAAACAAAAACTCATAGAATAAACATACAAAATAATATTGAAAAATGTAATAAATATCTAATAAAAATATGAATTAAGAATGTAGGTAATTACCATAATAACATGTCTGATTAAATAAGGGATTTTTTACTTTTGATCTACATTTTAGTCTATTATAGAGGAGCTGAAAAAATAAGAATGAAACTCACCAAATAATAATAATATTGTAAATGGTAGTAAAAAAACTATAATTAATTGATAATTATGAAGGTATGACATTACCCAAATAATAATATCTTTGATGACATACAAAACTATCATCTTATGAGATAAAATCAAATCCACTTTCAAGAAATAACACCCATGAAATTATCATGGATCCCATCATCAATGAACCTTTAGTAATTACGCATAAGATTAGGAAAATGAATAACTCAATAAAGATAACAATTAGGAACATGAATTCCACTTATAACCCTGTAACATATAGTGAAATTTTAATATCATCAGACATCCAATTCTTGAATATTATATACAAATAGGATTTTTAGTTATCAAAATTTCTTATAGGTTCTCTATTCACAAATCAGTACTAAATTTGTAATTTTAAATAATTTTTCATCTTGTTCAAAAACTGGGTATACATAATCATGTTAAAATTAAAAAATATACTTACAAATGAACTCTTATGCATTATACTAATAAATATATTTTAATATCCTATATAAATTTATATCATATCGTTAAATCAATACAAGTGAATAATGGAAAATGTTTTACTGAATATAATAATGGTACAAAGAAGCCTTGAACCTAGTAAATTATTATAAAGTGATTTGAATAAGACTTAAAACCATTAAATTTATGAAAAATATTTATTAATCCTAGAATTTTATGTATAAAACTATAACAAAAAATGAAGATAATTCTTACAAACATAGAACATGTAAACTAAAATAGGATAATACTTGAAAAAAATATTCTTGACAATAATCTATGCATCAAAGATATTAAAAACCATTCAAATAATACATTTTATAATCTCTTAAAATCAAATTTCATTCAATACCAATATCAATGTACCCTAATCAAAGATAAAATTAGTTTTATTCTATAAATGAAAAAACATTAAATATTATAAAATTTCAAAAAAGTGTCATTATTTCACTTATTTTGTTGCAATAATAGATAAGATAGATATTTTAAAAGAAGTATAACGACCCATCTATTTATTACACATTAATACATGATTTATTACAAAAACATTACACAAAATACGACCTGGAAGATCATGAATTCTAGTGTCTTTGGAAATTAGGTATATTAAATGACAACATAAAAAAGGGAATACATTATATTTGTTGAAAACTTCTTTAACGTGCTTATACTAAAAACTGCATGGGATAACCTGGGGACATACATAAGAAAGGGGTGATGTATAATTCCCAAAAAGGGAATAAATATTGAATAACATGAAAAAAGGGATACATGATAGAAAATATGACTATAAATGGGAAATAAAATAATTTATAATCATAAAAATGAACAAGACATGATATATCATGGTAATTATAAAGGAAACATGGTAAAATGTGGAAACAACCTAAAAACATCATCATAAAAATAGGTCAAAGACATATACTAAGAAATAATGATGGAAAATGTCCCATAAAATGAGTAGGTTCACTCACTATGCCAATATTACATATCATGTGTCTAATCAAAATTCATTGGGGAACTATATAATTCTGGGCACACTTATCACATTCATTTCATTATCATGCTTATGCGTTCCATATAGATCACAAAACATGGGATCATTTTTCATAAACATTTACTACATGATCATATAGTTTTTAATAAATATGTGTAATTCCATGACCAATAAGTGCAACACCACAGGATTTCATAGTACATTATTTCTTCAATGTAATTCAATTTCTTGCATTACATGAAACACCGAGTTCGAGCACACCACGACTTACCAAACAAGCCATTCAAAAAGTGGTAATGAATAATATTAACTGATTTTTGAATTTTATATACGCTATATAATTTTAGAATGAATATTATGTGTTTCTTAGACATAATATACGAATAAATTCATTTTTTCAGATAAAAGAATTATTTTTCAAAAAAAATGAAATTTTAACGCCTTTTAATAGAGAACCTTTTTTAAAACAAATATTTGACACTTTTATGTGTTAAATTTATAGAAATTAAATTATTCTTTATAATCGGGACATAAAAATTTAGTTTGGATAAATTTTGGGTACTTTTCTTATAACGTTCTTATTTGGATGAATAGTGAAAAATACTATGTTTTAATTGAAAACCCTTTTTTTAATTGAAATAATGTATAGTGCTAAATTATGAATTTGATGTATTTTGAAGTATAATTAGATTATATTTTTATCATTGAATATAATTTAGGTCATTGAATATATTTTCGACTAAGAATATTCATTATAAAGATAAAAAGATTTCATACATCATGATATTTTATTTATAATTTTTATACAATAATAAATTTATATATATATATATATGACAGAATAATGATGTATTATTTTTCATTATTAATGAATTAATTAAATAAATGATATTATAAACATTAAAATAAATATAATTTGAATGTTTTTATGACATAAAAGAATTTTATAGGTTAATATGACATGTTATGATTTATCCAACGTATTGTGTTTGAAGTAATAAGGTTTTTATGACTTTCACAAAAACCAAAAACTAAATAGTATCAAAACTGACATAAATGAGGTTTTAAAACAAATATTATATTATTAAATTATATAATATTTCTAAAAATATAAGGTTCTTCCAAAGAACATATATAACGATAGTTATAACACTATTTAACAACTTGGGGTTCTCTTGGCTTGTTATTGTAAGTTTATTAACCATTTAATATAAAAATACAATGAGACATGGTAAATGTCCAACTATTTAAATAAGAGTTAAATCTAAAAGATAATGTTAATATGGTGCCATAAACATATCTAAAACCTATTGGTTGATAGGTCTTCAACCCATCCACACCTTATCCTCAAAATAAATAATTTTTCTACCATTATAAACCGAATATGATTTTATTATAAAATAATATTTCAAGTATTTCATAAAGTGACCCTCACCTCTCTTATAAAGGTGTACTTCCCCATCTCTTAATTTTACACTGCCAAAGTCATTTGGCTCAGCCAAACCTTTCCCAAATATACTCCCAACGTCCCTCACATCAACCTAGAGTCCTTAATTTGGTCAGAAAATCCATCTTAAGGAGCCATTTTGATCGATTCAAAAGGAAACACCCCAAGAAGAGTTAATAATTTCACCACCCTATTTCAAGTTCTTTTCTTCTTCCAATTCCTTTTTTTTTGTTTCCAAGCCAACATAATAACTCCAGTACCACATATATACTGTGACATTATTATAAATATTGTATGACCATATTCGTTATTCTATCCATCCTATAAATGAAAAATTCACCATACATGTGTACGTACAACTTACCATCTCCATGTCATGGTGTTGTTGGTTATTGAAACAATTAATTATTTGGATGTGTATAATAATGAGTATAACTTATGTAAATAATAAATATAACATGTTAATTATTCTATATATATGTCCTTATAATATTCTTAATTTGGATTGTGGTTTAAGAAAAATTATTTTATATATATTATATTCTATCCAATTAAATACAATTTCATCATCAATATAATGATATTGTCACTTGTGTGTACGTATGGATTACCATATCCACAACGCGATGAGATTCGTTTCCACATTCACCATTCAACGATAATTATAAAAATATATCTTATTAATAAGTATGTAATATATGACATAATAATGATACTTAATTGATATATATATATATGTGTGTGTGTGTGTGTGTGTGTGTGTTTTCTTATATATATCTTATCCACTTACTTCAATTCATAACGATTTGAAAATGGAGACAGTGTTTATGCGTACGTACGACCTACCTTCTCCATAAATGGTGATATAAATTTCATATATATATCTATTATAAATATTTATATTTTAAATATATAATATATTTAAATCATTTTTTATATTATGGAATTATTTAGATCATGATCTAAATCATACGATCATGAATTACAAGTTAAAAAATCTACAATATAGAAAGTGATTATTACCCGAAATGTTAATATAACATGGAAATAATCATTAAATGGGATGTATAAAGTCATAAATGAATCATTTATTATATAATAAATATTCATATGGTTATGGTATAATTTAATAACATACTACAGTCATTATAAAATAGGTTAAACGTACCCTCGACCAAAGGAAAGTTCTAGGTAAGGGGTTTATTATATCACTTTTAATTCTATGAGATGTCTATTCTTCACCACTTATTTTTTTTCTTTTGGTGTATTGTATATCGAAATTTGATATATATTAACATGATTCTCCTTATATTCTGGGTATTCTATGATTCATTTGGTGGTTATTAACATTGGGTCATACGACTCGATTGATTATAATGAGGTAAGGGGTTTTCATCTCACTTCTTATTCCCATGAGATTCATGCTATATTTCCACTATTTCCTTTTGTGTGGTGTATGTAATGCCCATGATTGTATTGATTGTTTAATATACTTTAATTTATGGGTATTTAAATTTTTATTGTATGATACTTCCATCATGGGGTGTATGTTTCGTAAGTTACCAAATCAATAAGGTTAATTTCATCAATCTCATTATTATTCGAGATTGTTTATGTGTAAGTATTTACTAGGACATATTTATCATTGATATCTATATTTCATAAAAATGTTTTCAAATTTAATATTTTAATGTTTTATGCGACGGTATATATGAAAATATCATCATTTTAAATGTTTTAAGGTTTTACCTTTCTAAATCATTTTAATTAATGTCCATGTTTTCAAAATGATTTTAAGGATTTATTTATATGGAAATGAATTTTTTGAAATTATAAATATTTTTCAAAGTTTCAAAGTGTTATGGGAAACTTTTATTCAAAAATATCTTTTAAATTACTTCCTTTATAAATGTGTGACTTTTAAATGATTTCACAAAAAGGGATATTTCTCTCAAAAAGTTTCACTGATAATTTTTAACTATGTCAATATCATTTATTAGATATTATTCTTGATCGAGGTTGATTGATTATAATACAATATTCCAAATTTTATTGAATGATTTGGGTTATGTTTGCCAATTAATGTTCGATCATTATACCATTTATGGTTTCGGGTTAAAGTATTGACACTTCGTATGTTAGTTTTAATATGAATGTTTTTGTTATGTTTAAACCTTTTCATATGAGGAATGCATTGGACTTAGTAAGTGATGAGTGGAGCTTGCTATATATCCTTGGTGCATGAGTAGGTTTCATGAGACAATTATACATGGAATTGTCTAAGGACTTTTCCCATTTTTGATATATGGTTTTGGCTGAGGCCTTCATCATTTTTAGATGTCATGACTGAGGCATTGAAAAAATGTATCAGAATGTCCAACATTACAAATTCTCGGATTATGAAAATAATATTTATGGATCTTGTGGTTATTGGACTAGTTGAATACCCATGCCAATGTTTTATTATGGAATTATTTACTCATCTCGTATTCTTACCATAAAGTATTAATTTTTATTATATTTAATGGCATGTGTTTTCAATTATTAACCATGCCTAATGTTTATGTTATCTTCTGCTATATTGCTTACCCTTACTGAGCATTTGAGCTCACCTCTTTCTTATGTTTTATTTTCCCAGGATTCCATGAATTTTATTATGGTTGATAAGAAAGGTTAAGCTAAGGGATTAATGGAGTTCCCAAAGGATAATTTATGTTGTGTTTAATTTTCTATGGTGTAATGTAACATTCACGTATGTAATCGATTATCCAATACTCTTAAACTGATTAGTCCATCAGGACTTGATTACTTATAATCATGCCAATGTGTTACAATAATGCACTGGAACCGAGTTTATGGGGTTGGGGCATTACTGTTCGCATCATAGAAAGTTTAGTAACATCCTTGGAAGCTAGATTTTGAAAAACAACTCTGATTAGGAAACCCTAGCTTAAGATAGACATTGAGGATTAATATATCAGAACATCCAAAAAAAATTTGTAATGTAAAAATTATGTGGGGTTTCTAAGAAATGCATCGATGTCTGGATACGAGAAGGAAGAGGAGGCTATGGCACATATATACCTATGAGTGAAAACTTTGACACATAGTTTCAGGCTACACTCAGGGTATCCTGGTGCACGAAAACAAGCCTTTCTACACTCTTTGTTATGCCACTCCTATGAGACATACTTAGAATAATTCACATTTTATTTACAAATACATTTGAAGGATTTTATTATAAGATGAGAATAAATAACCTTTTTTAATACTAAGGCAGTTTAGATTAAAAAATAAGGTTTTATGATGTTCTCTAAATGATTTTATGACTCACACTATGCTTTCTTATGTTAGTCAATTGCTAGATTCCAAGGAAGTCATAGTAACATTGAACATGATTTACAAGGTGGGATTAGTGGTGGAAATGAGTAATGAAATGGAATGTTGATAGGTGTAAGAAATATATTATTTATGCTGAATCAGTCTTCCAAAAATATGATCAACAACATATATATTAACCAACCTCTAGAATAAACAAAGAAGAGAAAGGTGGTGAATGATAAGAGCTCTAGTAGTGGAGACCATGGAGAAAAGAAAGATCAATTTCCATCATGCATGAAATATGGAAGTAGACACCAAGGAAATTGTATCAATGGAACAAATAAATGATTTATGTGTGCTAAATAAGGACATAAAGTAAATAATTTTCGATGAAAAATGAAGAGTACTATAGAAGAAAAAAATAATCCCAAGATTCCATTTACAGTCATTTTTCATAAATGTAGGGGACCTAGTCAATACCCGAGTGAATGAAATATTCTATAGGATAACCTCTTATTCAAGTAATAACCTATGTGGAAATAAATGGATGGTGAAATGATTAAAAGTATTAGTGCTCTTTATTGATGGGGCTACTTTGGAATGATTTTCTCTTGTATGTGTAACCCTATTGTTTGTTATGTAAAATTTATATTTTTGAAAGAATAATCTTTTTGATTGTTGATATATTTATAAATTACAATTTGGTATTATATGATATGTGAATTTGAGGCAAATACATGTAATTAAAATTTGGGATGAAAATACGAGGTTTGAGATAAATTTTTTGGTGAAATTATGTTATAGTTATTTTGAGGAATTTATCTCATTTTTGGAATGTTATAAAATATTGTTTTTGAAAAAAGACAACACATAGAACGTGTGACAACCCATCATGTTGGACAAAGCTTCAATAATTTATCCCACAACCAGAGTGCAATTGAGACTTATCACCTACCACTGGACTATGTGAAGTCCCCGGTTACTGTAACTAATTCTTTTTAGTTAAATGATTTTACTGATCAATAATAAGTTTATTTTGGATCTTATTTCTTATCAAATGGATATCCTTAGTATAGGAAAATGATATGTTGATTAAGTGATAAATGTTATTTTGGAAGATATTCTCTCTGTTGGGAACACTATATGCCTAAAGAAAATATAATACTATGGGATTTCATTTGAGTAGTAATGGTGGATTTTTTTATATGTTTTTATTATGGATTTATTGGGATTGTGGTAATTTATGGAAATTATTAACCTATCTGAGAGAATTTGTGATTAGGTTAATTACTTTTAAGTATGTGACTTTAAGAGTAGTTGATATTATTTGGAGATACAATTTAATGTGGAAGACTGTGTAATTAAATTCTTCTATGTTTTGTGTTTCAAAATTATTTTGGATTATATTGAATGATTTTAAGGGCAATTATTTATTGAATGTTATTTATTGGTCTTTGGGTATTGTTGGTTTAATTTTAGAAATTAAGATTAGTATTTCTTTCTCTGAAGGATTATCCTTTTTGGGGATAATCTAATCTCGTACTAATCATTTTGGATTCAGTTAATCTCTAATGAAAAGGTAAATATATAGTTTATCCTTTATGGATTATTTAATTCTCTATAAGTTGATTCTAGCACTTTAGGTGTGATAAAGTCATCTTGAATACTCATCGTTTGAAAAAAAATGAGTTAGTGGTATAAATTTATTAAAGGATGAAACTCTACATAAAATGTAAGTATATCTCTTTATGTTCTTTGTGAATCTCGTAAATAAATTTCTCATCTTTATGAAATGTAACTTAAAACAAATAATGATGTTCATTTAATTATCCTTCTGGGAAACTAATAACTGTTTATCCCTTCACATGTTTGTGGTTTTTTTGATGTTAACTTTCTCCTAATCAAGTTTCTCTCACTCTCTATCAGAACGTGACACATATTTTATCTTCCATATCCTTGTTTTCATACTTGGAATCCTAGTATGGGTTATCTCGGGTGACCTTTGTACTTCTCTTTCTTTCTTTTAAAGCGCTAGTTTTATTAACTCTTATTCTAATGTGGGACTTTAAATGATATTCCCATGCCTAATTTTGAAATTGTGGGGATGAAATTTCTATAATGGGGAAGAATTTAACACACCAAGATTTCATAGTACATTATCTCTTCAAATTAATTCAATAATTTGTGTTACATGCAACACTGATTTCAAGCACACCATGACTTTCCAAACTAGCCGTTAAAAAAGGGTTATGAATACTATTAAAGGAATTTTTAATTTTATATACTCCATATAATTTTAGAATCCATATTATGTGTTTCTTAGACATAATATAAAAACAAATTTATTTTTTTAGATAAAAGAAGTATTTTTCCAAAAATGTAATTTTACACACATTTAATGGAGAACCTTTTTTAAAACCAGTAATTAAAAATTTTATATTTTCAATTTTATGAAATTAATATATTCTTTAGAATCAGGACATAAAAAGTTACTTTGGATAAAATTTTTGTACTTTTCTGATTACTTTAATATTCTGATGAATAGTTAAAAATACTATGTTTTAATTGAAAATAAACTTTTTTAATAGAAATAATTTATATTATTAAATTATTAATTTGAAATGTTTTTAATTATAATTAGATTATATTTTTATCATTTAATATATTTTATTTCATTGGATTTAATTTCATATTTAAACTGGACATAAACAAGTGTCAATATTTTGATAGTTATTATTTCTTAAAAACACGCTTTTGGTTTTGACAACCAAAATTAATTTTAAATTAATTTTTGCCACTTCAGTGTTTGTAATTTGGGAAAATTGATTTCATATTTGAAATCATGAGGTTTAAATTGTGTAAATAGGTAACTTTTATTTTCATACATTATGAGTATTTACTTCAGTAAATATTTTATTTACCATGCATAAAGAGTAAATCTGGTAAATAAGGGTAAACAAATATTATAATAATGATATTAAATTAACCTAACATTAGTATTATTCCTATTTTTTGATAGATTTCTGACCATGGTCATCCTTGGGTCTATTTTGGGACCACATGGAGCCACTTTAGAGTGATAGTGACACTTTATATTAATTAATTAAAATTAAATACAAAAAAATGACAAAAACATATATATTTTAGTAAAACAATTTTTAAAAGGTGTTATATAAGTAATATTTTTGACTAATAATATTCATTAAAAATATAAAAATATTTCCAAAATCAATATATTTTATTTAAAAATATTCTACATAAAATAAATATCTTTATATATGACACAATAATGATGAAGTATTTTCCTTATTAATGAATGCTTTAAATAAATGATATTATAAATTTTAGAATAAATATAATTTGAAAGTTTTGATTCCATAAAATAATTTTATAGGTTAATATGACATTTTATTATTGATTCATTTTTTTATTTGAAGTAATCAAGTTGTTATAACTGTTACAAAAACCAATAACAAAATAGTGTCAAAATTGACATAAATGGGTTTTTAAAACAAATATTATATTATTAAATTATATAATAGTCCTAAATATCTAAGGTTATTCAAAATAACCTATATAATGATATATATATCATTAATGAACCATTTTGGGGTTCTATTCTCTTGTTATAGTACCTTTATTAACCTTATAATATAAAAATACAAAGAGACAAGGTAAATATAAACTATTTAACTAAGAGTTAAATATAAAAGATAAAGTTAATATGGTGACCTAAACCTGTATAAAACCTTTTATTGGAGAGGGTTTCTACCCATACCCACCTTAGTCTCGAAATTAATCATTTTAGAGACATTATAAACAGAAAAATATTTTATTATAAAATAATATTTTAAGAATTCCAAAAGTGACCCGCACCTCTATTATAAAAGGGTAATTCCCCTTATCTTAATTTCACACCACCAAGGCCATTTGGCTCGGCCACACTATGCCCAAATATCCTCCCAACTTTAATACCTTTAACCTAGTGTCATTACCTTGATCATAAAGCCAACATGAGGGGCCTTTTTGATTAACTCAAAAGGAAACACCCGGAGAAGAGGTAATAATTTCACCACCCTCTTTCAAATTATTTTCTTCTTAAACTTCCTATTTATTTGTTGTTTCCATACCAAAATAATATATATAATACCTAATAAATACTGTGATGTCATTATAAATTTTTTACAACCATATTCGTTATTCTATGCATCCTTTAAATGGAAAAGTTACCATACATGCGTATGTACGGCTTACTGTCTCCATGTCGTGGTGTAGTTTGTTATTCAAACACTTAATTATTTGTATTGGTATAATAATGAGTATAAATTATGTAAATAATAAATATAACATTTTAATTATGCTTTATATATTATATAACATCCAATTACATACTATTTCACAATCAATATAATGATATTTTCTCTTGTGCGTACGTATAGATTACTGTCTCCACAATGCGATGAGATTCATTTCCACATTCACCATTAAACGATGATTATAAAATATATATTATTAATAAGTATATAATATTTGACATAATAATGATACTTAATATATATATATATATATATATTCTTACATATATCTTATTCACTTACTTCCATTCAATACGGTTTGAAAATAGAAACAACGTTTATGTGTACGTGCGGCCTTCCATCCTTATAAATGGTGATTTCCATTTCATATATCTATCAATTATACGTATTCATATTTTAAATATATATGATATATTAATCATGTGTTGTATTTTTTAATTAACTAAATAATGATCAAAATGGGATGATCAAGAATAACAAGTTAAATCATGTACGATAAAGAAAGTGATTATTACCCGAAATGATAATATAACATGGAAATAATTATTAAATGGGTAGGATAACATCCTAAATAAAAAATTTATGATATAATAAATATGAATATGGTTCTTTCATAATTTAATAACATACTATGGTCATTATACAGGAGGTTAAACATTCCCTCGACCAAAGTAAAGTAATAGGTAAGGGGTTTCTAATATCACTTTTAATTCTGTGATATTTCCATTTTTTCCCACATATTGATTGAATGTGGGGTATTATGTACTGAAATTTGATTTATATTATCATGATTATCATTATATTCATTGTATTATGTGATTCATTTGTTGGTTATTAACTTTAGGTCATATGAATCGATAGATTATAATGAGTTAATGGATTTTTATCTCACTTCTTATTCCCGTGAGATTCATTCTATATTGTAAAGACCCGCAAATTTCAAGGAAATTTTTTTCTTAATTCTCTTTGGAATTTTACAAGAGCGCAGCTTCAGACGGCAGCTGATTCTGAGGCCCGGTGTGCCCGGAATCAATTTCCGAAGTTTGGCTCGGGTAAGTTCAGTGAACGGACGAGCGGGTTTTTCTATCTTTTGAACTGGTGCTCGGAATCGAATTCTGAGGGCACCGATGAAATCGCAGCGCCGGTATTTGCTTAGAAACGCCTCTTCCAGAGTTGCGTTTTCTCATACGTGGTTTTTAAATTTTGGGGCTTTAAGTCAGAAATAAAATAAAATTTGTGCGACAACTTTATTTTATTTCACTTAAGCTGCTTGGAAGTCACTTGGAAGCCACTTGAACTGAGTTAACGCGGATAGGGTGCTATCCGGAAATATCCTACCCCTTGTTAGGATATTTGTGGGGTGGGGCCCGCACGAGCCCCGCCATTTCTTTCGCTAAGTAACGCACCCGCGAAAACCCGTCAAAGTAACTGAAAAGTCAACCGACGCGTTTTCTTTAATATCTTAACAGACCATTTAATTGAGCGGTTTATTTCGTGAATTAAATGGGCTGTTTCATTCGTTGAATTAATTCAACGAATTTAATGGGTCGTTACTTACGCGTTTGCGTTCGTTGGAAAAATAATAAAATAGACAAACTTGTCTATTTTGGAGGATTTTTATCGTTGTGCAATTCCTTTGAACCTCCACCCTCCCCGCGAAGAACGCGAAGAACGCGAAGAACGCGAAGAACGTCGGCGACCGGAATTCGACGACGCACACCGTGATCTGCGACGTCGAGGAGCTCTACCCGCGACGTTCTTCGGCGACGCCTCTTCTTCCGCGGCCGATCCTCGTTCGGCAACTAAGGTGAGAAACAGATCGTTTAATTCTCCCTTTTTAATTTCAATGACAACGGATTTAATTAATTAAATCCGTTTGTTCTAGATCCGGAGATCGTCGGCGCGACGTTTTTCCCGCGGTGCGACGAACGTCCCTTCCGCGACGAGCGATTCCGCGACGACCTCACGTCCGACGACGACAAGGTAGGGATTTAATTCTTGATGATTCTTTCCCGTGTTTATTCTTTAAAAGTAAAGAACCTGATCTCCGAACAATTTTAATTTATTTAAAATTGTTGTTGATTATTTTCTTTTCCTCCCGTTGAGTTTATGAATAACGCGGAGGGTGCGGGTCTAACGAACAAGACCCGGCAACCCTCCGCCGATCTTTTTGTTGTGCGGATTTGGCGGACGATGACGAACCGCGCGGCAGGGGCGATCTGTTGATCCCGCAATGAAGATCGGCCCCCGGGAGGAGCAACTGCGCAGACGGGAGGCAAAACGGGCCACCGGAGCAACTCCGGCGGCCCGCGGAAGGCGGCGGCGGCGCCCAGCGCGCCGCCGTGGAGGAAATCCGCCGCGGCTGAAGCCGCGGCGGCGGCGGCCGGTTCCGCGACCGCGCGGAACCGGGGAGGGACGCAGCGGCCCGGCCGCGTCCGCGTGACAGGCGGCCCCCCGCGGGGCCGCGTTCCACCTAAGCCGCGGGTCAAACCCGCGGCGCCTCTTCGGCCGCTCGGCCGAAGCCGAGCCGGCCGGTCCGGTCGGCCGGGCCGCGCCCAGGCTGGACCGGTTCGGGTCGACCCGGTTCGGCCGACCCAGGGGGGGGGGGGGGGGTTCGGGCCGGGTCGCCCCGGGCCCAGAACCCCCGTTTTCGGGCCCTCTTCGGTCTTTTGCCCATATCTTGGGCCTGGGACATCCGATTGACGAACCGTCAGCGACTACGCGATCCTTGGATCGATACTGTCGTTTTGGTATATTACACTCAAGGTTTCGGATGACTTTGGGTTCGGCCGGGTTGGTTCGTACACGAAACCAACCGGGCCCTCGGAGCGGAAATGCTCATAACTTGAGCTACGGACGTCCGATCGACGTACCGTCAGCTGTGGTAGTTTCCTCTAAGTGAGACAGAACTTTTGGAATACTCCGCCCGAGGATCGGACACAGGCGGAGTACGGTCGGGTTGGTTTTTCCCTAAAAACCAACCGGGCCCCTGGGACGAAAATGCCAATAACTCTCAGACCGGGCGTCCGATTGACGCGCCGTCTGTTGCGTTGAGATCCTGTTGTCGATACGGAACTTTTGGATACATCAACTTCGGACTACGTGTCAGTTGATGTATCAGCCTCTCGGCTCGTGGAGCGGACCCTCCGAAACGAGCTCGCTGTGTGCGGGAACCCTAGCGCTGGCTGTGACTTCGACGACAGAGCAGAGATCCTCCGTGGACTGCGACGACGGTAGAGCAGAGATCCTCCGTGGACTGCGACGACGGCAGAGCAGAGATCCTTCGTGGACTGCGGCGACGACTGTGCAGAGATCCTCAGTGGACTGCGTCGACTACTCCACTCAGCGATCCCACGTGGATCAGTGCTACAGGTTCTGTGTGAGCCCGATCCTATGTGGGTCCTTACTACCGGTTCTGTGTGAGCCACTGCCTACAGGTTCTGTGTGAGCCCGATCCTGTGTGGGTCTTTTGCGGGGGTTAGTACCTATCGATCCTTCGTGGGTCCGACGACTTAGATGGATCAGTGATCATCTTTGACGTCATCTGAAAAAGTATACCTGGTTGAGCTGAATCTTATGTTACTCTCCTTTGTGGATTGTGTTGAACTATCCTATGTGGATTTACTGTTAACTCTCCTTGTGGATTTGAGTCTTGCTTTCCTGCGTGGATTGAGTTGTTCTTGAACTCGTGAGCAGAGCTAGAATTGGGGACTTAGGTATATGTATGGGCATATACCTAAGTCGAGTCAGATGTTACTTCGTGATTGCATCTTTCTTTTGTGCTATATCCTTTGTGGATTTCAGGAGACCTTCGGGGGTCTCGGGGTCCTTACTGAGTAGCTTATACTCACCCCTGCACGGGCTATGCCCGCACCTTGTTGTGTTGGATGCAGACGACGGACAGCGCTGATCGCGGTTGGGGCGTGGAGCAGGACGGTACCTGGAGGTGGACCACTGGGCGGGACGTGCTCGGAGCGGACGTGGGACCTGAGGAGCCTGGAGGCTATCTGTACCCACCCTTCAGGTGGGATTGCCAGTGGACGACACGAGGCCGCCGTCTTTTCTTCAGTTGCTGCTCTTTACTTTTTCAGTTGTACTTTCAGTTGGGCTTGTATTCCGGCCCCCTTTACTTTTCTGCACTTTGTAGTTACTTTCCGCTTGCTGACTCTGTGGTGGTTGTTACTTATAAAGGAAATGCCTTCCCTGTTTACTGGGATTTTACGCCTTGGTGCTAGTCGCCAGCCCCTGGCCTATGGAAGGCGGGCTTGGGGTAGTCACGGCACGGGCCCCGAGGACGGGTCATGACAAATTGGTATCAGAGGTGGTCGGTTCTACCGCAGACTCTGATCGTCTTTTCTTTCTATATGAAGCAATAGTGTTTAGTGTATTGAGTGTGGTTATCAGTTCAGGGAGCCCAGTGTTGGTGCGGCGGCCGACGTATCCGTACACCAGGACCCTGACTCCTGATTTCCAACTTAATGCATGAAAACATTGATTGCGTGTGTGTTTCAAGTTTTCCTTGTGATTACATGTGTCAGCTCACCGGGTATACTGATCTGCTTCATGAAAGTCTCAAGTTTTCCTTGTGATTACTTGTGCCAGCTCACCAGGTATACTGTTCTGACTGTGGTGCTCTTGTTCTCCTTTTCAGGATGGCCCCGCGACGACAGCCACCTAGGGTTCTGAGTGTAGGGCGCGACGGCAGCCCACCGAGCGACGAGGCCTCGGTGCAGGGCCCTTTGCCAGCAGTGGCACCGGCGGTAGCTTTACCCGCCGAGCCACCGACGCTACCAGTACCAGACACTGACGATGCACGTCGCCTCAGGGCACTGCATGAGTTTCAGAGCCAGAGACCGCCCAGGTTTCGCGGTGAGGCGGACCCCCAGGCCGCCGAGGACTGGCTAGAGGCGGTGGTACGAATCTTTAGGCTAGTGAGGACACCATCGGATCTCATGGTGATTCTCGCAGCGAGCCTCCTACAGGCGGCGGCAGGACGATGGTGGAGCTTGATGCTCCTGGTTCACGATGAGGCATCCTTGCTCTGGACGGACTTCGAGAGCCTCTTTCGCTCTGAGTTCGTCCCGGCCACCCTCCGAGCGGTGCGCATCCAGGAGCTTCTCCAGCTGCGCCAGGGCAGCATGACGGTCGCTCAGTACGCAGTGAGGTTCACTGACCTATCTCGCTACTCGAACGACATGGTACGGGACCCCTTCTTCCGGGCCCGGACCTTCAAGCAGGGCTTGCGACAGGAGATTCGGGCGTCGCTGATCTCCCTCAGCATTCCGACCCAGGCGGGAGTGCTGGAGCGAGCCCTCCTGATCGAGAGCTTCCTGGCAGAGCCTTCTTCAGCGGCGAGACCTAGCTCAGGGCGGCAGGTAGCTGAGTCTTCGGCAGCAAGTAGCCGACGAATGACTCTCGGGTCCAGGCAGACCAGACCCCCACGCAGACGGCCTCAGGACACCGGCTCAGCAGTGCGGGGCACACAGCGGAGTGCCAGCCTTCCGAGAGGCAGGTTGTGCTACTCCTGCGGCGGGCAGGGTCACATGGCTCGTGACTGCCCGACTCGCCGACCAGAGGAGCAACAGACGGTGGAGGGGCCACCCAGGCAGAGGCAGAGGGTCGACCGTGGCGGTCCGCAGGGAGGAGGCGGACGAGGCAGAGGAGCTGGCCGAGCAGCGGGTGGTGGGCGACGCTTCCAGGCTCTACCCCCACCACCACCAGGAGGTCCACCTCGACAACAGGGAGCTGGCGGGCAGGGACAGGCCCAGCTCCAGGCAGTGGAGGCCTACGACCCCGACATGCCAGAGATGATTCGAGGTACGATCTATGTCTATTCCACCCTTGCTGCAGTACTTATAGACACAGGAGCGAGTCACTCTTTCATAGCCTCTGCCCTTGTTCGGAGCTCGGAGATTCCGACTGAGCCGTTGGCTCGATCCTTATGGCTAGAGACTCCTACGGGAGCAGACTCGACGATTACACACTGGTTCCGGCAGTGTGAGCTTACTCTAGGAGGCGAGAGCTTCGGCTGGGATCTCCTTGTAGCGGCGTCGAGGCCTTACGACGTCATCTTGGGCATGGATTGGCTATCCACGGTTCATGCCCAGATCGACTGTTTTAAGCGCAAGGTGCGATGTGTTCGCACCGACGGGATCAGGTTTACCTTCACCGGCGAGAAGGGAACCTTTGCAGCACAGGATGGACTTCCGCGGAGGAGAGTGCAACCCATCTCTCATCAGTTGGCTAGCCTCATCCTAGGAGCAGTGGACGTGCAGAGTCCAGTTTTTCCTGTAGTGGTGGACCAGTACGTGGACGTTTTTCCCGACGACGTTCCAGGGCTACCTCCTCGAAGAGAGGTAGACTTCTACATTGACTTGTACCCCGGGACAGCCCCGATATCTACTCCAGCATATCGGATGGCCCCCGCCGAGCTTCGAGAGCTACGGGTACAGTTGGAGGACTTGCAGAGCAAGGGGTTTATCCGACCCAGTGTTTCACCCTGGGCTTCCCCGATTTTGTTCGCCAAGAAGGCGGACGGGAGCTTGCGACTGTGTGTCGAATATCGTCGCCTGAACCAGGTGACAGTGAGAAACAAGTATCCGCTACCACGGATTGATGACCTCTTCGATCAGCTCAAGGGAGCGCGGTGGTTCTCGAAGATAGACCTCCGGTCGGGCTATCATCAGCTCAGAGTTCGAGACGAGGACGTGCAGAAGACGGCCTTCAGGTGTCGGTATGGCCATTATGAGTTCTTGGTTATGCCGTTCGGCGTAACCAATGCTCCAGCAGTGTTCATGAGCCTCATGAACAGGATCTTCCAGCCATACCTCGACCGATTTGTCGTGGTCTTCATTGACGACATTTTGGTATACTCGACGATTGAGGAGGAGCATGCCTACCACCTGCGAGTTGTGCTAGACACACTCCGAGAGCACCAGCTTTATGGAAAGCTCTCAAAATGCCAGTTCTGGTTACGTGAGGTCCATTTCTTGGGGCACGTCATCTCTGAGGCGGGAGTTGCAGTGGATCCCACGAAGATCGAGGCAGTGCTAGCTTTGGAGCCACCCAAGAGTGTGACGGAGGTGCGGAGCTTCTTGGGCCTAGCCGGATACTATCGGAGATTTGTGCCAGACTTCTCCAGAGTTGCGGCACCACTCTAAGCCTTAACAAAGAAGGGGAAACCCTTTGTGTGGTCAGACAGATGTCAGCAGAGCTTCCAGGAGCTGAGACAGAGATTGACCAGCGCACCTATCTTGAGGTTGCCTGAGGAGGGAGTTGGATACGTAGTTTACTGCGATGCATCAGGGACTGGACTCGGGTGCGTCCTGATGCAGGAGCGGGCCGTGATTGCCTACGGATCACGTCAGTTGAGGCCGCATGAGCAGAACTACGCCACTCATGACCTGGAGTTAGCAGCAGTGGTCTTTGCTCTAAAGACTTGGCGGCACTATCTGATGGGCGAGCGCTTCACAGTCTTTTCTGACCACCAGAGTCTCAGGTATATCTTCTCTCAGAAGGACCTGAACCTGAGACAGCGGAGATGGCTTGAGTTCCTCCAGGACTATGACTTTGAGATAGTCTATACTCCTGGGAAGGGGAACGTGGTAGCCGATGCCCTCAGCAGGAGGACGGGCATTCAGCTACTTGAGGAGGCGACGGAGCAGCTATCCTCCTTACAGATATCCTTCGTGGATAGAGACGGAGCAGCCTTTCTTCAGTCTCTCACAGTCTCTCCTCCACTTCTACAGCGGGTCAGAGAGGCTCAGCGTGGGGACGCTGACTGTGAGACCCGGCGTGCACTGATATCCTCAGGTCAGGCGCCTGATGGCTTCTCCCTTGGAGCAGAGCACGACATCCTTTTCAGAGGACGTACCTTCGTACCAGTCGCTTTACGAGAGGAGGTGCTGAGAGAGTTTCACACTTCTCCCTTGGCGGTGCATCCTGGAGTGGCGAAGATGTACCAGGATCTCAGACGACAGCACTGGTGGCCGGGCATGAAGAAAGCTGTGGCTGAGTTCGTTTCACGATGCCTCACCTGCCAGCAGGTGAAGGCAGAGCATCAGGTACCAGCAGGCTTGGTACAGCCCTTGGAGTTCCCGGAGTGGAAGTGGGACGGCATATCTATGGACTTCGTGACTGGACTTCCACGCACTTCCAGAGGTCACGACTCCATTTGGGTGATTATCGACCGACTCACCAAGTCGGCACACTTCTTACCCATCAGAGAGCAGGGCTCAGTGGAGAGCTTGGGACGTCTTTACGTCCAGGAGATCGTACGGCTTCACGGTGTGCCATCGTCTATTGTCTCCGATCGAGATGCTCGTTTCACTTCCCGGCTTTGGAAGGGGTTGTAGGAGGCGTTCGGGACGCGGCTCCATCTGAGCAGAGCCTTCCACCCTCAGACGGATGGTCAGACGGAGAGGACAATACAGACACTCGAGGACATGCTCCGTGCATGTGTTCTCGACTTTGGTCGCAGCTGGGAGGACCACCTACCCTTGGTGGAGTGAGCGTACAACAACAGCTACCACTCCACCATCGGGATGGAACCATACGAGGCGTTGTACGGCAGACCCTGCAGATCACCGTTGTGCTGGACAGACCCTGGGGAGTCAGCACTCGTGGGACCAGAGATGGTCCGAGCCACGATAGAGAAGGTCCAGATCATCCAGGAGAGTATGAGGACATCTCAGAGCCGGCAGAAGTCATATGCTGACAGGAGGCGGAGGCCACTAGAGTTCGAGGATGGCGACCACGTCTTTTTGCGTGTCTCACCTCGACGTGGTTTACGGATATTTGGCCGAGGCGGCAAGTTGTCTCCATGCTTCATCGGGCCTTTCCAGGTCCTCAGCAGGATAGGAGAGGTGGCTTATCGCCTGGCTCTACCACCTCAGTTGCACCGGGTGCACGACGTCTTCCACGTGTCTCAGCTGAGGAGATACGTGCACGACCCGACGCACATCATCGACTTTGGGGAACTGGACGTGGACGATGGGGCGACTTTTGCGGAGGTCCCAGTGGAGATCGAGGATCGACAGGAGCGGGTCCTACGTGGGCGGTTGATTCCTCTTGTGCGCGTCAGATGGCAGCACGGGAACCTCCAGGAGATCACTTGGGAGCGGGAGGCTCAGATGCGTACTCAGTACCCCCATTTGTTCCCCTAGTTTTTTTTGATGTATCTTTACGGGGACGTAAAGCCCTGAGGTGGGAGTAATGTAAAGACCCGCAAATTTCAAGGAAATTTTTTTCTTAATTTTCTTTGGAATTTTACAAGAGCGCAGCTTCAGACGGCACCTGATTTCGAGGCCCGGTGTGCCCGGAATCAATTTCCGAAGTTTGGCTCGGGTACGTTCAGTGAACGGACGAGCGGGTTTTCCTATCTTTTGAACCGGTGCCCGGAATCGAATTCTGAGGGCACCGATGAAATCGCAGCGCCGGTATTTGCTTAGAAACGCCTCTTCCGGAGTTGTGTTTGCTCATACGTGGTTTTTAAATTTTGGGGCTTTAAGTTAGAAATAAAATAAAATTTGTGCGACAACTTTATTTTATTTCACTTAAGCTGCTTGGAAGTCACTTGGAATCCACTTGAACTGAGTTAAAGAGGATAGGGTGCTATCCGGAAATATCCTACCCCTTGTTAGGATATTTGTGGGGTGGGGCCCGCACGAGCCCCGCCGTTTCTTTCGCTAAGTAACGCACCCGCGAAAACCCGTCAAAGTAACTGAAAAGTCAACCGACGCGTTTTCTTTAATTTCTTAACAGACCATTTAATTGGGCGGTTTATTTCGTGAATTAAATGGGCTGTTTCATTCATTGAATTAATTCAACGAATTTAATGGGTCGTTACTTACGCGTGTGCGTTCGTTGGCAAAATAATAAAATAGACAAACTTGTCTATTTTGGAGGATTGCTATCGTTGTGCAATTCCTCTGAACCTCCACCGTCCCCACGAAGAACGCGAAGAACGCGAAGAACGCGAAGAACGCGAAGAACGCGAAGAACGCGAAGAACGCCGGCGACCGGAATTCGACGACGCACACCGTGATCTGCGACGTCGATGAGCTCTACCCGCGACGTTCTTCAGCGACGCCTCTTCTTCCGCGGCCGATCCTCGTTCGACAACTAAGGTGAGAAACGGATCGTTTAATTCTCCCTTTTTAATTTCAATGACAACGGATTTAATTAATTAAATCCGTTGGTTCTAGATCCGGAGATCGTCGGCGCGACGTTTTTCCCGCGGTGCGACGAACGTCCCTTCCGCGATGAGCGATTCCGCGACGACCTCACGTCCGACGACGACAAGGTAGGGATTTAATTCTTGATGATTCTTTCCCGTGTTTATTCTTTTAAAGTAAATAACCTGATCTCCGAACAATTTTAATTTATTTAAAATTGTTGTTGATTATTTTCTTTTCCTCCCGTTGAGTTTATGACTAACGCGGAGGGTGCGGGTCTAACGAACAAGACCCGGCAACCCTCCGCCGATCTTTTTGTTGTGCGGATTTGGCGGACGACGACGAACCGCGCGGCAGGGGCGATCTGTTGATCCCGCAGTGAAGATCGGCCCCCAGGAGGAGCAATGTAACGACCCAAAGTTTCATTAATGGAAAATCCCTCTTGATCCAGTTAAATGTTTCTTTATGAAAAATGTTTTTTTTATAAGATGTAAACTTCTTTAGTTTAACGTTAAGATTTGTGACCGTTACTTTTATAGCCGTTGAACAGTGATCATCTGAGTAGTATAAATATAAGGCTTTAACGAAACCATTTCTACTCAGACAAAGGAAGCGATGGCCTCATTCAGTAGAATTGCCCCTTACGAAGCCCATTTGTCGGAGCTCGGAAAAAAGGTGGCGTCTTTGGGCTTTGCCCTTGACCAAGCCCAAGCTGAGCTTCATCAAGTCAAGCTCGAACGTGATCGTCTACGGGAAAAATGGAAGTTGATAGAGATTACCACTCGAGCGATGTTATCCGAGCAGCCCCAAGAGTCTGTCACCATCGCGCACCTTACCCTTAGGTCTTATGCGGCTATTTTAAGGGGTTATGTAACAAATAAGTAGTATCATGTTCATGCACTTTACTTTTGTATATAATAATGAATATAATTTCTAGTCATTTTTGATACATTGTAATTAGTTTTTAAAGTACAAATGGTGTTTTTAGTTATTACTTAATTAAGAATTATATTTTATTAAATTAAAGGATTTTTGAATTAAATAATATTTTAATAAAATATTATTATTAATATTAAATTAATTTTTATTAAATATAAATGATCTTATAATTTTATGAATGCAATTAAAATTTTTATTAAGGTTTGAAAGCCATTTCTGTCAAAACCCGTGAATTTTTATAAATGTAGGTTTTTATTTTAAGAGTGAAAATTCACATATTTAGAAAATTATTTAGATAAAATATATATTATTTTTGGAATCAGGACGTCGAAATTATCCAACGGTGAATTTTTCATAATTTTCTGAGACAGTCAAATTTTTGGGTAAAAATTAAATACCATTTAAATATATAATGTGTTTTATGACATCATAATGACCCAATGGTGATGTAATAAAATTCCATAATCCTTATGTTCGGCCAATATGTGTTTTATCATTAAAATAATTAGGTTTTGGGTTTGTTTTACTCACTTTTCAAAGCATTAATGGAGCCCTCAAGACTTATTCAACACTTTGCCTTTTTAAATTAATTTCCATGGGAGTGTCACTCACCTCCACATAAGCAACCCTAATTTTTTAATAAGTTCGGACCTTGGCCTTGTAAAATATTGTTTTCCTCTTCCCTTTTCCAGAAACCATGGGCAAATACCATGGGATGGTTTGTGGTTTGGATTATTTTAATATAAGGGGTCCCAAACCTAAATAATAAAGAATTCTCTCACCTTTCCTATATAAACCCACCCAAGCTCCCACTTCCTCCTCACTCAAAGCCCTTGAAGTTCGTCCAACCTCTGCCCTACTCTCCCTAGAATCCTCCCAAGGTGCCCCAAGCTCCAAAGAAGCCTCTCACAAGCCTCTCTCTAGCCTTTGGAAGCACACTTCCAAGTAAGGGTTTTTTTTCTTCCTTTCTCATTTTTTTGTCAATTTTCTTTAAGTTGTATTTCCATTTTTATTTCAATTATGAATGTTGGGGTATGGTTTCGCACCTCCCCCATACTTCCCTCTTATTGTTTGAATGATGGGAGAACCCTTTCTCTCTCATTAAGTGCCTCCCATGTACACCCGTTACTATGCCGAAATTCCGAAAGGAACTTCTCTCTCTTCTTTTATATTCAAGCAATACTTTTGTATCATGAATCTAAATTCCATTTCTATTGTTGGGACATGTATATATATGATCTCCTTACTGTCCATTATATGTAAATATGATGAGGAACCCCTTTCTCTCTCATCAACCTTTTTTATGAATTCTTATGTCACGTCGTTACGCTGCCGAAATCGCACCGATTTTCTAAGCCAATGTCTTTGTGTAGTGAATACCATGCCCATTTCTCCATCAAGGGTATTCACCTTTATGCACATTTACATATTTTTTGTAAAGTTTCATGTATGAATTCCACATTCCTTTATCGTGGAAGAAATGATTATGTTTTATGAATCCATGTTTTATGATCCATGTGGCACACTTATGCATGAAATGAAATTTTTAAGAAGGGTGCGCCCTGATAGCGCTCCAATGCATTGGGTAAAGTATAGTATCATGATACGTCATGTGCAATGAGTGTTGACTCATGCTAATTCAAGTGCAATGAGGGTTTACTCGTGCTTCAAGTGCAATGAGGGTTTACTCATGCTCCATGTGCAATGAGCCTTGGCTCATGCTAATTCAATGTTAAGTGTTGTTGCCACATTTCCATGTTATGAATATCATGCTTTATCATGCCTTTATGTTAATGTCTCTCTTATGCTCTATTGATATGACTATTGCCTAACTTGTATTGTACTCCTCATGTTCTTCATTGTGTACTCCCTTACTGGGCTTTATAGCTCACCCTTTTCTTATGCATGTCCTCAGGTTATCCCATGCAATGCTAAGTACGAAGGAATGTAGTGGTCATGTAAAGGAACTTTTCAATAAGGATGTTGTATTTCAAGTTTAAAGTTTTTATGTAATGATCCTAAGCCCCAAAGACACTAAACCTCTCGATCTTCTTTGTTGTATCAAGTGAAGTTTTATGTAATAAAGCATGTTTAAGTTGTAATAAAAAGCAGGGTTGTCATAGTTGGTATCAGAGGATAGGTTTAGTTATTTTTGGGATTAGGAAACCCTAGTAAAGCCTTAGATACAAGGCTAAGAATAATAAAAGCATCCCTAAGTTTTGGTAAATACTAAGTAAGTGGTTTATCAAACAAATACATCCCTGTCTGGATACGAGCAGGTAGAGGTGGCTCTGGCACAGATGTATCCTAGGGGTAAAACCCGAAAACACCGCTTTGAGCTAGACTCGAACGGGAACTGGTGCACGACAACGGGCCTTGCTGCACTCTTGGTTACGACACTCCCGGGGGATATGTTTTGATAAATTCACAATCTTAGTATGAACCCTTATTAAGGGAAAAAAATGCCCCTAAGAATATATGTTAGAAGGAAGATCATGAAAAGCCTGGATTGAATCCTATAGACTCATGAGTTAAAGAGATTAAAGTTTATTTATAAGTCATCAACTTTTGTCTTTGGATTACCCTCTATGTGTTACCCCTAACTTTTCTTTTATTCCAGCCAATGACCGGTAATAGGAGAACTCGGGTTAACAACCGTTGTGAAGATCAGTGTGATGATTGTACCAATGAGATGCCCAATCCAATGGGAGCGGGAATCGCGAACTTTGTCACGCTTCTCTCTCAGCTAACTCAAGTTTTGAATAGAAACACTGGTCAAGAGGAACGTTCAACCCCCCCTAAGAAAGAACAAGTCGCTATTGAAAGCATCATGAGACAAAGGCCTCCTACTTTTAGTGGATAATCCGATCCCACGATTGCTGAACAATGGATCAACTCCATTGAAAAGATATTCTCCATCCTCCAATGCTCTGAAAAAGAGAAGGTTCTCCTGGCGGCTTATCGAATGGAGGGTGAAGCTGATCAATGGTGGACATTGATCAAAAATACGAAGCCTAAGGAGGAGATCGAGGCTTTGGAATGGAAGGTATTCTGGAAGATGTTTTTCGATAAATATTTTCCACGCACCCTCCGTCTTAAGATGGAAAGGGACTTCCTTTCCCTCAAGCAGAAAGATGAGGAATCTGTGGGAGCGTACGAGGCAAACTTCACAAGGCTTGCACGATATGCTTCCGGCTTTTTCGTTACCCCCGAATGCAAGGTTGACTGCTTCTTTGGTGGGCTGAAGCCTAGCTTGCGGAAAGCATTAGCGATCCGTGACTTCGACAGCTATGAGGAAATTGTCCGATGTGCCCTCAAGGTTGAAATGGAGATCGGAGAATCACAGGGGTATCATGGGGACAAGAAGCGGAAGGTGGACTTCAATGCTGGTGGCCCGATGGATAAATCCAACGGCGCTAAGAAATTCCAGCACCCCACTTGCCAAAAGTGTGGAAAGAAGCACCCTGGAAATTGCCTTAGGGGGACAAGAAAATGCTTCAAGTGTGGAAGAGAAGGGCACCTAGCTGTTAACTGTCAGCAAGAAGGACCCGCGGCTGCGACGGAGGGGAGGAATGCTCCGTTCGAACCTCAACGCGTTGTTCAATGCTTCAAATGCAAAGAACCGGGTCATTTTGCGAATCAGTGCCCTAATCCAAGGGTTATCGGAGGCAATCAACAACCTCCAAGACAGCAAGGAAGAGCTTTTTCCATCACTTCTGCCGAAGTGAACCCCGAAAACGAAGTGGTGACAGGTACGCTAGTTATTCATTCAAGAATAGCGAACGTACTTTTTGATTCAGGTTCTACACATTCTTTTATATCTCAAAAGTTTAGTAGAACAATCCCTGCACCACCACAAATCATGGAAGTAAAGATGTCGGTGAGTACGGAAAATGGGGCAATCATTGCATCCCATGAGTATAAGTCCTCCCCTGTTATAATCTGTGGATTGAATTTCCCAGCGAACCTCGTCATACTCCCTTTGGTGGAATTTGATGCAATTCTTGGCATGGATTGGCTTTCCTTATATAGAGCCAACATAAATTGTCGGGAGAGGGAAATCACACTCCATATGGAGAATCGACCCCCGATTCTTTACAAGTGTCAGGAGGAAGATGAATCTCCTTTAGCTCCATCATCTCAAGCATGGATATTACTGCCTTATGAGCACGCATATCTGGCTCAGATGATTGAGTCCAAGGAAGAAACCACCCTTGAAGAAATGCCTATTGTGAGGGAATTCGCTGAAGTATTTCCCGAGGAACTTCATGGTCTTCCTCCAAGAAGAGTTGTTGAGTTCTCAATTGAACTTTTACCTGGGGCGCTACCAATATCCAAGACTCCGTATAGAATGGCTGTGGTTGAGCTTGAAGAACTGAAGAAACAACTACAGGAGAATCTGGATAAAGGGTTTATACGCCCAAGTGCATCACCATGGGGTGCACCCGTCCTCTTCATCAAGAAGAAGGATGGTTCAATGCGGCTTTGCATCGATTATCGTGAACTTAAAAAAATCACGATAAAGAACAAGTATCCTCTCCCAAGAATCGATGACTTGTTTGATCAGCTGCATGGAGCTCAATACTTCTCCAAGGTCGACTTGCGGTCGGGATATTATCAAGTAAGGGTGAAGAAGGAAGATATCCCCATGACTGCTTTTCGTACAAGGTACGGGCACTATGAATTCATAGTAATGCCTTTTGGACTCACCAATGCTCCAGCAATATTCATGGACTTGATGAATAGAGTCTTTAGATATTACCTAGATAAATTTGTGGTAGTCTTTATAGATGATATTCTGATATACTCCAAAACCAAGGAGGACCTTGAGGAGCATTTAAGAACTGTACTGGAGACTTTGCGCAAGGAGAAGCTCTATGCCAAGTACAGCAAGTGTGAGTTCTGGTTGAAGGAGGTCTCATTCTTAGGCCATATCATCACAAGTAATGGGATATCTGTGGACCCCTCCAAAACAGATGCAATTGAGGGATGGCCGAGGCCAACATCGGTAACTGATATCCATAGCTTCTTGGGGTTAGCTGGATATTATCGACGATTTGTGAGAAACTTCTCACGATTGTCCAACCCTCTTACCAAGCTAACTCGAAAGGGAGTAAAGTTTGCTTGGAGTGATGAATGCGAAGAAAGCTTCAAGGAGTTGAAAAGGAGGCTTATCACTGCACCTGTGCTCACTTTACCCACAAGTGGGGAGATTTTTGTGGTATTCAGTGATGCTTCGAAGAAGGGCTTAGGATGTGTGTTGATGCAGAATGATAAAGTGATATCCTATGCCTCAAGGCAGTTGAAAATCCATGAGCAAAACTATCCAACGCACGATCTGGAGTTGGCGGTGGTGATCTTTGCCTTGAAAATCTGGCGGCATTATCTCTATGGAGAGAAATGTGAGATATATACTGACCACAAGAGTCTTAAATATATATTCACACAGAAAGAGCTTAATATGCGCCAGAGAAGATGGATAGAGCTCATCAAGGATTATGACTGTTCAATACATTACCACCCTGGGAAGGCGAACAAGGTGGCAGATGCCCTAAGTAGAAAGGATCCAGCAATTCTATCAATGATGAGAATTGAGAAGGATCCAATCTTCTTAGACTTGATGAAGATGGACGTGGGAATCATAAAGAAGGGAACATCATCAATCCTTTCACTAATGATTGCTCAACCATCTCTTTTGGAAAGGTTAAAGGATGCTCAAAAGGATGATGCGAGAATCCAAGAAAAAGTGGAAGCTATCAAAAAGGGAAAATCCTCAGAGTTTAATGTTAATGAAGAAGGAATTGTGCGGTTTGGGAAAAGATTATGTGTCCCATCATGTTTGGAGCTGAAGAAGGAACTTTTGGATGATGCACATAGTTCAAATTTCCCTATTCACCCAGGGAGCACAAAGATGTATCGAGATCTCCGAGAAAACTTTTGGTGGGATAATATGAAGAAGGAGATCGACCAATATACATCAAAGTGTCTGGTGTGTCAGCAAGTGAAGGCAGAGAGGCAGAAGTCTAAGGGGATGATGCAACCGTTGCCCATACCAGAATGGAAATGGGAGAACATCACCATGGACTTCGTCACTGGACTTACAAGGACATCCAAAAGCAACAATGAAATCTGGGTTATTGTGGATCGTCTTACAAAGACTGCACACTTCATTGCTATTCGAGAGGATTTCTCTTTGGATCAACTGGCACGGATATATATCAGGGAAGTGGTACGGTTGCATGGAGTTCCACTATCTATTGTGTCTGACCGAGATCCAAGATTTACCTCTAAGTTTTGGAAGAGTCTTCAACATGCTTTCAATACTGAACTGAACTTCAGTACGGCCTATCATCCTCAAACTGATGGCCAATCCGAGCGGACTATCCAAACACTTGAGGATATGTTGAGAGCGTGCTCAATGGACTTTAAAGGAGGATGGGATCAACATCTTCCTCTAGTTGAGTTCTCTTATAATAATAGTTTCCACTCGAGCATCCAAATGGCACCATATGAAGCCATGTATGGGAAAAGGTGTAGAACACCAGCATGTTGGGATGAGGTTAGTGAACATAAGCTGCTTGGACCAAAAATGGTCGAAGAAATGGTGGAGAAGGTGAAAACCATTCAGCAGCATATCAAGGTAGCCCAAAGTCGACAGAAGAGTTATGCAGATAATCGTCGACGAGACCTTGAGTTTAAAGTCGGAGACATGGTGTTTTTACGCATATCTCCGTGGAAGAAGGTCATGAGGTTTGGGAAGAAAGGGAAGTTAAGTCCAAGGTACATCGGCCCCTTCGAGATTCTTGATCGTGTTGGGGCTGTGGCCTATCGACTAGCACTTCCACCTACTATGGCCAAGGTGCATGATGTCTTCCATGTATCCCTCTTAAGGAAGTACATACCAGACCCTTCACATGTACTCTCTTCTGAGGTGGTACAATTAGAAGACGATCTATCTTATGAGGAGCAACCAGTGAAGATCTTGGATCGTAGAGAAAAAGTTCTACGAAATAAGACAATGCCCCTCGTCAAGGTGTTGTGGAGAAACCACAAGTTCGAAGAAGCAACTTGGGAGTCGGAGGATATGATGAAGCTAAGTTACCCACATTTGTTTTAGTGTGGGAAAAGGAACATTTCGAGGGCGAAATTTCTTAAGGGGGGAATGTTGTAACGACCCAAAGTTTCATTAATGGAAAATCCCTCTTGATCCAGTTAAATGTTTCTTTATGAAAAATGTTTTTTTTATAAGATGTCAACTTCTTTAGTTTAACGTTAAGATTTGTGACCGTTACTTTTATAGCCGTTGAACAGTGATCATCTGAGTAGTATAAATATAAGGCTTTAACGAAACCATTTCTACTCAGACAAAGGAAGCGATGGCCTCATCCAGTAGAATTGCCCCTTACGAAGCCCATTTGTCGGAGCTCGGAAAAGAGGTGGCGTCTTTGGGCTTTGCCCTTGACCAAGCCCAAGCTGAGCTTCATCAAGTCAAGCTCGAACGTGATCGTCTACGGGAAAAATGGAAGTTGATAGAGATTACCACTCGAGCGATGTTATCCGAGCAGCCCCAAGAGTCTGTCACCATCGCGCACCTTACCCTTAGGTCTTATGCGGCTATTTTAAGGGGTTATGTAACAAATAAGTAGTATCATGTTCATGCACATTACTTTTGTATATAATAATGAATATAATTTCTAGTCATTTTTGATACATTGTAATTAGTTTTTAAAGTACAAATGGTGTTTTTAGTTATTACTTAATTAAGAATTATATTTTATTAAATTAAAGGATTTTTTAATTAAATAATATTTTAATAAAATATTATTATTAATATTAAATTAATTTTCATTAAATATAAATGATCTTTTAATTTTATGAATGCAATTAAAATTTTTATTAAGGTTTGAAAGCCATTTCTGTCAAAACCCGTGAATTTTTATAAATGTCGGTTTTTATTTTAAAAGTGAAAATTCACATATTTAAAAATTATTTAGATAAAATAAATATTATTTTTGGAATCAGGACGTCGAAATTATCCAATGGTGAATTTTTCATAATTTTCTGAGACAGTCAAATTTTTGGGTAAAAATTAAATACCATTTAAATATATAATGTGTTTTATGACATCATAATGACCCAATGGTGATGTAATAAAATACCATAATCCTTATGTTCGGCCAATATGTGTTTTATCATTAAAATAATTAGGTTTTGGGTTTGTTTGACTCACTTTTCAAAGCATTAATGGAGCCCTCAAGACTTATTCAACACTTTGCCTTTTTAAATTAATTTCCATGGGAGTGTGACTCACCTCCACATAAGCAACCCTAATTTTTTAATAAGTTCGGACCTTGGCCTTGTAAAATATTGTTTTCCTCTTCCCTTTTCCAGAAACCATGGGCAAATACCATGGGATGGTTTGTGGTTTGGATTATTTTAATATAAGGGGTCCCAAACCTAAATAATAAAGAATTCTCTCACCTTTCCTATATAAACCCACACAAGCTCCCACTTCCTCCTCACTCAAAGCCCTTGAAGTTCGTCTAACCTCTGCCCTACTCTCCCTAGAATCCTCCCAAGTTTCCCCAAGCTCCAATGAAGCCTCTCACAAGCCTCTCTCTAGCCTTTGGAAGCACACTTTCAAGTAAGGGTTTTTTTCTTCCTTTCTCATTTTTTTGTCAATTTTCTTTAAGTTGTATTTCCCTTTTTATTTCAATTATGAATGTTGGGGTATGGTTTCGCACCTCCCCCATACTACCCTCTTATTGTTTTAATGATGGGAGAACCCTTTCTCTCTCATTAAGTGCCTCCCATGTACACCCGTTACTATGCCGAAATTCCGAAAGGAACTTCTCTCTCTTCTTTTATATTCAAGCAATACTTTTGTATCATGAATCTAAATTCCATTTCTATTGTTGGAACATGTATATATATGATCTCCTTACTGTCCATTATATGTAAATATGATGAGGAACCCCTTTCTCTATCATCAACCTTTTTTATGAATTCTTATGTCACGCCGTTACGCTGCCGAAATCGCACCGATTTTCTAAGCCAATGTCTTTGTGTAGTGAATACCATGCCCATTTCTCCATCAAGGGTATTCACCTTTATGCACATTTACATATTGTTTGTAAAGTTTCATGTATGAATTCCACATTACTTTATCATGGAAGAAATGATTATGTTTTATGAATCCATGTTTTATGATCCATGTGGCACACTTATGCATGAAATGAAATGTTTAAGAAGGGTGCGCCCTGATAGCCCTCCAATGCATTGGGTAAGTACAGTATCATGACATGTCATGTGCAATGAGTGTTGACTCATGCTAATTCAAGTGCAACGAGGGTTTACTCATTATTCAAGTGCAATGAGGGTTTACTCATTCTCCATGTGCAATGAGCCTTGGCTCATGCTAATTCAATGTTAAGTGCTGTTGCCACATTTCCATGTTATGAATATCATGCTTTATCATGCCTTTATGTTAATGTCTCTCTTATGCTCTATTGATATGACTATTGCCTAACATGTATTGTACTCCTCATGTTCTTCATTGTGTACTCCCTTACTGGGCTTTATAGCTCACCCTTTTCTTATGCATGTCCTCAGGTTATCCCATGCAATGCTAAGTACGAAGGAATGTAGTGGTCATGTAAAGGAAGTTTTCAATAAGGATGTTGTATTTCAAGTTTAAAGATTTTATGTAATGATCCTAAGCCCCAAAGACACTAAACCTCTCGATCTTCTTTGTTGTATCAAGTGAAGTTTTATGTAATAAAGCATGTTTAAGTTGTAATAAAAAGCAGGGTTGTCATAAGCAACGGCGCAGACGGGAGGCAAAACGGGCCACCGGAGCAACTCTGGCGGCCCGCGGAAGGCGGCGGCGGTGCCCGGCGCGCCGCCGTGGAGGAAATCCGCCGCGGCTGAAGCTGCGGCGGCGGCGGCCGGTTTCATGGCCGCGCGGAACCGGGGAGGGACACGGCGGCCCGGCCGCGTCCGCGTGACAGGCGGCCCCCCGCGGGGCCGCGTTCCACCTAAGCCGCGGGTCAAACCCGCGGCGCCTCTTCGGCCGCTCGGCCGAAGCCGAGCCGGCCGGTCCGGTCGGCCGGGCCGCGCCCAGGCCGGACTGGACCCGGCCTAGCCGGGTCGGGCCGGGTCGCCCCGGGCCCAGAACCCCCGTTTTCGGGCCCTCTTCGGTCTTTTGCCCATATCTTGGGCCTGGGACCTCCGATTGACGAACCGTCAGCGACTACGCGATCCTTGGATCGATACGGTCGTTTCGGTATATTACACTAAAGGTTTCGGAAGACTTAGGGTTCGGCCGGGTTGGTTCGTACACAAAACCAACCGGGCCCTCGGAGCGGAAACGCTCATAACTTGAGCTACGGACGTCCGATCGACGTACCGTCAGCTGTGGTAGTTTCCTCTAAGTGAGACGGAACTTTTGGCATACTCCGCCCGAGGATCGGACACAGGCGGAGTACGGTCGGGTTGGTTTTGCCCTAAAAACCAACCGGGCCCCTGGGACGAAAATGCCAATAACTCTCAGACCGGGCGTCCGATTGACGCGCCGTCTGTTGCGTTGAGATCCTATTGTCGATACGGAACTTTTGGATACATCAACTTCGGACTACGTGTCAGTTGATGTATCAGCCTCTCGGCTCGTGGAGCAGACCCTCCGAAACGAGCTCGCTGTGTGCGGGAACCCTAGCGCTGGTTGTGACTTCGACGACATAGCAGAGATCCTCCGTGGACTGCGACGACGGCAGAGCAGAGATCCTCCGTGGACTGCGACGACGGCAGAGCAAAGATCCTTCGTGGACTGTGGCGACGACTGTGCAGAGATCCTCAGTGGACTGCGTCGACTACTGCACTCAGCGATCCCACGTGGATCAGTGCTACAGGTTCTGTGTGAGCCCGATCCTATGTGGGTCCTTACTACCGGTTCTGTGTGAGCCACTGCCTACAGGTTCTGTGTGAGCCCGATCCTGTGTGGGTCTTTTGCGGGGGTTAGTACCTATCGATCCTTCGTGGGTCCGACGACTTAGATGGATCAGTGATCATCTTTGACGTCATCTGAAAAAGTATACCTGGTTGAGCTGAATCTTATGTTACTCTCCTTTGTGGATTGTGTTGAACTATCCTATGTGGATTTACTTTTTACTCTCCTTGTGGATTTGAGTCTTGCTTTCCTGCGTGGATTGAGTTGTTCTTGAGCTCGTGAGCAGAGCTAGAATTGGGGACTTAGGTATATGTATGGGAATATACCTAAGTCGAGTCAGATGTTACTTCGTGATTGCATCTTTCTTTTGTGCTATATCCTTTGTGGATTTCGGGAGACCTTCGGGGGTCTCGGGGTCCTTACTGAGTAGCTTATACTCACCCCTGCACGGGCTATGCCCGCACCTTGTTGTCTTGGATGCAGATGACGGACAGCGCTGATCGCGGTTGGGGCGTGGAGCAGGACGGTACCTGGAGGTGGACCACTGGGCGGGACGTGCTCGGAGCGGACGTGGGACCCGAGGAGCCTGGAGGCTATCTGTACCCACCCTTCAGGTGGGATTGCCAGTGGACGACACGAGGCCGCCGTCTTTTCTTCAGTTGCTGCTCTTTACTTTTTCAGTTGTACTTTCAGTTGGGCTTGTATTCCGCCCCCCTTTACTTTTCTGCACTTTGTAGTTACTTTCCGCTTGCTGACTCTGTGGTGGTTGTTACTTATAAAGGCAATGCCTTCCCTGTTTACTGGGATTTTACGCCTTGGTGCTAGTCGCCAGCCCCTGGCCTATGGAAGGCGGGCTTGGGGTAGTCACGGCACGGGCCCCGAGGACAGGTCATGACATATATTTCCACTATTTCCTTTTTCATGGTGAATGTACAACCCATGAATGTATTATTCGTTTAATATACTTTAATTTATGGGTATTTACATATTCGTTGTATGATACTTCCTTCATGGGGTGTATGTTTCGTAAGTTACCAAATCGATAAGGGTTATTTCCTCAATCTCATTATTATCTGAGATTGTTTATGTGTAAGTATTTCTGGGAAATATTTATCATTGATACACATATTTCATAAAAAAGTTTTCAAAATTAATATTTTAACGTTTTATGGGAGGTTCTATTTAACAAGATCATCATTTTAAATGATTTAATTATTTATCTTTCTAAATCCTTTTAATTAAAGACCATGTTTTCAAAATTATTTAAAGGATTTATTTATATGGACATGAATGTTTTGAAATGATAATTATTTTTAAATGTATCAAAGTTTTATGGGACACTTTTTTTCAAAAATCTCTTCTAAATTAGTTCCTTTATATATGTGTGACTTTTAAATGATTTCACAAAAAGGGATATTTCTCTCAAAAGGTTTTTCTGAACATTTTTAACTATGTAAGCATCGTTTACATGATATTATTCATCATTGAGGTTGATTTATTATAATAAAATATTCCATATTATATTAAATGAGTTATGATATGTTTTAATATGAATTTTATATCTTATTATCATTCATGGCTTAGGGTTAAAGTATTGACATTGTGTATGCTAGTTTCAATACGAATGTTTATGTTATGTTTCAACCTCTTCATATAAGGAATGTATTGGACTTAGTAAGTGACAGGTGGAGTTGGATATAGATCCTCAGTGCATTGGTAGTTCTCATGATACAATTAGACGTGGAATTGTCCGATGAATTTCCCAATTTTTGATATATGGTTTTGGCTGAGACCTTAATCATTTTTAGACAACTTGGCTGGGGCCTTGAATTTTTTTTTTCAAATGTCCGGAATTAAACATTCCCTAATTATGAAATTAATATTGATCTATCACGTGGTTATTAGACTAGTAGAATACCCATGACTATGTTTTATTTTGTCATTATTTACTCCGCTCATATTTCTACCATAAAGTATTCATGTTTATTATTTCTAAAGGCATGTGTTTTCTATTATTCAACATGCCTAATGTTTATGTTATCTTCTTCTATATTGATTACCCTTACTGAGCATTTGATCTCAACCCTTTCTTATGTTTTATTTTCCTAGGAATCCAAGAATGATATTATTATTGATTAAAAGGGTTAAGCTATGGGATTAATGTCATTCTCAAAGGATCATTTATGTAGTGTTTTATTTTCTAAGGTGTAATGTAACGTTCATGTATGTAATATATTTTCCAAGACTGCTATACTAATTGGTCCTTTGGGTCTTGATTCCTTATAATGATTCCAATGTATTAAAAGAATGCATTGCCTCTGGGATTCTGGGGTCAGGGAATTATAATAAGTATATGTGCATAAAGGTGAGCAGTCTTGATAGGAAATGGGTACTGGTTTTCACTACACAATTGTTTGTCATGGAACATTGCAGTGGAATTTCAGCCGCATAACTATATCACATAAAAATTCATAAAATGGGTTAATGAGAGATAAATGAGTCTCTAATAATTTGGTAAGAAAATTTATTATAATAGATACATGGGAAAACATATATCAACAATATAAAGTGGAAATATATGGCATAATATAATGAAGGAACTTGAATAAAGAAGAAAATGAAAAGATCCCTTACCTTGAGAGTGTGACATTAAATTCTTCAGAGGAGCTTCCTGAGAGCTTCGTAGAACATTAGGAGGAGTCTATAGATGTTATAGAATAGTAAGGATGCGATCCAACGATTTTTAGTGAAGAAAAGTCTGATCTTGGGTTGGTTTATATATGAAATGAGTGGAGATTTTTTTATCATTTATCAAGCATAGGTTTTGGAATTTATATAATAAAATAACTAGAACCAGAAAAATTAGCATGGATTTTACCAATGATTTAGATAAAGGGTTATGTATTTCATTATATTATAAGTACAAGTGGTGAAATTAATAAAATAATACCCTTGCTGATGAGGACGTTATTCATACTCATAAATAAATGATTTTAAAACCTTAAAATATATTATTGGTTCACGATTATTCATAAAGGATTAAAAAAATTAATGAAATTAACATAAAATTAAATTGTTTTAGAGGGAAAAAAAAAATTTTGGGTACAATTTATAGTATTTATAACATCCCTTTTGGGTTATTATGATTTCATAATACACATCATATATTTATATGGTATTTAATTTTTACCTGAAAATATTATTCTCATAAAATTATGAAAAATTCAACTTTGGATAATAATGATGTTATGACTCCAAAAATAATATTCATTTTTTCAAAATAATTCTCAAAAATATTAATTTTCACTTTTAAAATAAGAATAAATATTTATTGGGAAATGAAGTATGTTTTTTGAAGTAATAGTTTTCAAAACCATATAACAACTACATTTGACTTGATAACAATTATATGATCATTTATATTTAATATAAATTATTTAATAAAAATATTTTGTTAAAATATTATTATTTAAAAAAAATCATTACTTCATCAAAATAAACGTCTTAATAGAAATTGAATATTAATTAAAAATACAATTTAGGTTTTTTGTATAAAATAAATATCATTTATAATGTAATAATAAGAAGAAAATATGAATATTATTCATTTGAAAATAAGAAAAAATATTCATATTATTATTGTCTTGATACATAACCCTTTAATACACCGAAGAAATCTCTAAGGATGCGGTGCGTGATGGTGAAACACTCATGGTTTGGTTCAACAAACATGTTTTGGGTTGGGATCTCGATGAGCTTTAGCTTCTCCTTTAAATGGTTTCAATAAAGATTAAGTTGTTTGATATAATCTTGGAATTAGTCAAGGTAAAATCCTAGTGATTTTATCTCCCTCATAAGCTTTTATAATTGGGCTTTATAGGGTACGATCTCACTGTTTGAGACCATGAATTATTTTTTTAGTATCAATTGGATTTGTTAAAACCCTATATTTAAATTAATCATGTAATAACTTTTCAACAGATATATTATCAAATATAATGATGTTTAATGGTATTATAAATCTGAAAGGATATAATAAAACAAAAAATTGAATGTGTTTTCCATAAGCATATTACATGATAAGACAATTAACTAAATCACAGGGGGAATTTTATTTATAAGATATTGAGCCATAACAATCATCCACTCAAAAAATTTCACAATAAAAATTTTATATTACCACATAATAAAAAATGAGGGTAATTTAATATCATCATGTCCTCCAATTCCCATGTCGCTTCTCCAAACATATAGTTTCTCCATAACACTTTTTACCCGGTGTATTGTCATATTTTATAGAAATTTTTCCAAATGATCTGAGATCTTTATCAGTAGATCCTCATTTGAGAGATCATTCACCAATGGTAACACATCTTTATTGAGAACATGTTTAGGGTATGGTATGTAATTTATTAAGAGGATTACATGAAATACATCAGTTACTTAAGATAGGTTTGGTGGGAGTACTAGTCGGTAGGAAACCACACTGATGCGTTTAATGCTCTCAAAAGGGATGATGTATATTGGAATAATATTTTCCTTCTTCCCAAATCTCATTAATTTCTTCTATGGTGATATTTGGAGGAATACTATGTCTCCAACACCAAATTATATGTCCAATTGAAAATTGTCAATATATCTCTTCTGTCGAAGTTGAGAAGCCTTGATATGTTTCTGAATGGTCTTAAACTTTCCCGTATTTACTTGAAAATTTTAGGACCAAGTAGTTTTTATTCTCTAAGATCATCTAAACATTCTGGTGTTCTAAAAATATTCTCCCAAAATTATTTATAGGGATCCATTTGGATTCTTGAGTGGAAATTGTTATCATATGAGAACTTGACTAGAAGAAGATGTTGATCACATCCTCATTTGATGTAAATTCAGATACCTCTCACAATTTCTTCATGTTTCTAGATACTCTTCTCATGTTTTCAATTGTTTTGAGGGTGAAAATCTATAATTAATTTCAATTAATTATTTAGAGCATGTTAGAGACTGTTCTAGAATATAAGGGTAAATATTGGATCATGATCATGTTGAATCGAAAGTGGTGTTCCACACAACCTCCCCACTTCTCTATTATATATCTTTGTGAGAAGATCAAGTGATAAATCCTCTAAAATAGAAATAAATTGTGTATTATTTTTAATACTCACATCACAATCTGGATAGAATTATTTCCTTTTGATGTATTCAGAATACCAATGAAAAATTTCATGGTAATTTTTTCCCATTTCCATTTAGGTATGGAAAATGTTTTTATCATCCCATTGTACTTTTTTCTTTCCCACCTTCACTTTATAACATCAAAGACATATTGATGTATATTATGAAATATTTTTTTTCATATTTATGATAAAACGTTCTCTATGAGAAAACGATAAATCATTTTTATTCTAGGATATATAGAGAAGGTTGAACTATGTGCATCATCCAACAACCCCTTCTTTAATTCTGGATTTGATAGTACACATAGTTGTGACATAAATCTCATAACTCCTTAATTAAAGTGGAACTCTAAGTATTTCACTTTTATTATTGTTTCCACTTCCTTCCAAATCCAAAATCATTTCATTGAGCATCCTTTATCCTCTCCATAAGATACAATTGATCAATCATTTGTGAATTGATTAATTATGTTCCTTCCTTTGTTATTCTCATGTCCATAATTTTAAAATATAAAAAGATCATATCCTTCTCAATTGACATCAATGATATTATTGTTGGGTCCTTTATACAAAGAGTTCCTAACACTTTTTTCCCTTTCATATTATGGAAGTGAATTGAGTAGTGAAGGTCCTTATTCATCAATAAAAATCAGTATTGGTGAATATTCATATCTTTATATGTGAATATATACTTGAGGATTTTTTGATCCATATATATTTCACACTTCTCACCAATGAGAAAATTAAAACATATTTTCCAAGTGAGGATCACTAGAGCTAACTCCAAATAATGCGTTGGGTAGTTCTATTTTTTAACTTTCAACTTTCTTGAACTAAAGGATATGAATTTTTCATTCTGCAATAACACACAACCCAATCCTTTATTTGTGTAATTGTTGAATACCACATTAACTTCTCCCCTTGTGGGTAGTGTGGGTACCTGTGTTGTGATAAGACTTATTTTCAACTCCTTGATTATCTCTTTACATTCACTATTCCAAGAAAACATGACTCCCTTCTGAGTTAATTTGGTTATAGGGTTTAACAATAATGAGAAATTTATCACAAATTGACGATAGAGACCATATAGTCCAAGGAAACTATGGATATCTATCACATATTTTGGCCTCACCATCATTTAATTAGTTATCTTTAAGGGTCTTTATATATCCCATTTCTGGGATAATATTCCCTACAAATCATATGTTATTCAACTAGAACTCACATTTTTTGTACTTTACATAATGCTTCTCCTTTCGTATGGTATTTAACACAATGCTCAAATACCCCTAATGCTCTTCCTTTATTTTGGAGTATATTAGAATATGTTCTATAAATACTACCACATATTTTTCACGGTAATTTCAAAATACACTATTTATCAATTCATGAATATTGATGGAGAATTGGTGAGTCTGAATGGAATTACTATGAACTCATATTGACCATAACTTGTACATAAATTAGTCTTGGTATATCCACTTTCTTCACACTAAATTGGTAATATCCCAACCATAGACCCACCTTGGATAAGTATTGTTCTCAATGTAGCTGATCAAAAAAGTCATCAAACTGTGGTAGAGGATAATTTTTTTTATCCTGATCTTGTTGATCTCATGATAATCAATGCAAAGGCACATTGACCTATCCTTCTTATTAATGAAGAGGATCAGTTCACCCCATGGTAAAACACTTGGGTGTATGAATTATTTATCTATATTTTCTTGTAGTTTTCTCTTCATCTACTCATGTTTCACACCATATATTCTATACAGAGTCTTGTACAGTGGGAATGTCCTATGCATAACCTTGAATAAAAATTCATCCTCTCATCTTGGAGTAAGACCATAAAATTTATCAGGAAACAAATCAGTGTATTCCCTCTTAATGGACATGTATTCAAAAATGATATTTAACTTATACTCAATCATTTGAGCTATATACACTTTATCATAGGGAAATTATACCCATTCTTGATATGTTGGTGCTAATGAAGATTCTTCCTCCTCCTTGCACTTGTACAGAATTGAGGGTCGATACATGACACATAGAGTGATTTCCTTCTCATAGAAATTTATTTTGGTTCTACATAGGTAAAGGTAATACATACATAGAACTACATAAAATTAAACCAATGGGAGTATGGTGAGGTTTTCTAGGAATTTATTTTAATATTTTTGATAGGGGATGAGTGATATACATGAGATACAATAATTATCCATGTTTTCATCGATATCTCTACATCCATGCTTTTTAGTGGTTTTTGAATAGTTTTACTAAAATTTCATGATATTTAATAAATTTAATAAACAAAATGAAAAATTAAATTTGATAATCATAAATGGATAACTTGCATAACTATCACCACATCATTGTTAGGTTCCACCTCAATGGTTGTGATGGAAAAATCTCACCCTTGTTACTGTAGTGGTTTTGGGTTTTCTATGAAAACCATTGTATTAGTGCAATGGTTTGAAAAGAAACCCAGTTCCTTGTAGTTGAATCAATGAATAATGTGTTGAGGGTTGACTGGATATTTCCCTTCCTCTAATACATTAGGGATTTTCTCCGGTCAGTAATTGCACTTAGGTTTCAATCCTTCCCACACCAAAATCATTTCCTTTTCGCCATTAGGTAATTTATAGATTGATCCTTTCCACAACATTGAAAATTTAGATGTTGAATTTTCATAGCACCATTGGGATTTTTTATTAGACTTACAGAGTCAAACTCCACTTTATAATTCTTATCTCTGTGATACATATAGGATTCATAAATCTTCCTTTTCCTATTGAGGGAACATTAGAGAATTTCCTCATAGTAATAAAAGTCTCAGATCTATATGGTTTTCATATTCAAAATTTTATCCTAGAAGAAAGGGTTCAACCATGCATTAAGGGGTAGCAACAATTCCATATGCATATCACACATGTATTGTGAATTTCACTTCATACAGCCTAAAGGATTTATAATATTGTTTTATTAATATAAAGGAAATCCTATTCGATTTTATTTTATACAGTGCGATGAAAATATTTTTCAAACAAAAACTAAGATTATTTCCACCCCATTACTTATATATCATCCTAAGGCATCATAGTCTTGACCAATGTCCACCATTTATCAGCTTAACCCTTCATATGATGAATAGTCTGTAGAAAATTCCCTTATATAGAGCACATAAAGATGGAGAATATTTTCTTAATGGATTTAATCCACTCTTGCATGATTAAGGGATAAAATAATCCTTTTAAAGGATGATGAAATTGTCACATAATGTTATCAACTATAGGTTGTTCCATCATAGGGTGATTTGAAAACTCCTCCTAATTAATATTTCTATTCAGAACATGATTTAGTTGAGAGATTATCATCACAAGGTTTAAGATTCTCACTCCAACCAGGTTGGACATCTCATTAGCACGGTCCTAACATATCATTTTGCATTGATTGTTTACCTAATTCTTCCTATTTTCATCATTTGGATAGAATAAAGGAAAAAATTAGGTATAAGTTTTTTTTTGAAACTATTAAATGAATTAATGGTATTAGAATGAAATTAATGGGATAACTTATCAATTACATGTTTTTCCATAACTTATATATTTCAAGACTTCAATATATGTTAACCCTAATCTATTTCCTAACAAATATACTTATAGGATTTTTTTCCTCAATAATCTCTCATAAAAAGATTATTAATTTACAAAACAATGTCGCCTAGGAGTTTCAAACATGGTGTACAATAAGCCACATTTTCATTTACCAGTTCTCAATTGAGTCTAGCTCAATGTAGTATTTTATGGTTTTAAAATTATATACATCTATCTGAGAGCCACATCTACTTGTTGTATCTTAATAGGGATGTATTTTCTTGATAAAAACATACACTATACATGATAAAATTTGGTAATGTTTTCTTATAATCAGTCTTATCCCCAATGATTTCTCTATATTTTATAATCCCAAACCAAAAAATAACTAAAATTTCCTTTTGATATCAACTATTTCAACCCATATCTTTATTACACAATAATACATGATTTATTACATAAAAGTAAGCATAATATAAATTATAAGATAGTTAAGTATATTTTATTTAGGAATAAGATACATTTCATAAAAAACGTAAAGTAGGGAATACATCATATTTATTAAATACTTCCTTAATGAGCTTATACGTAAAACTGCATGGGATAACATGGGGATATACATAAGAAAGCGGCGTTTTATAAATCCCAATAGTAAAATAAACATGGTATAACATGACTAACATAATATATGTTAGAAAATATAAATATAAATGGTTCATAAAATACGTATCATAAACTGAAAAATGAGACACGATATAACATGATAATCCTAATGGAGGCATGAGAAAATGTGGAAACAACTTAAGACACTCCATCGTCAACAGAAGTAAAGGATAATTGTAAAGACATCATAAAAAAAGTACTATAAAAGAGTCATGTACACTATATGTCCCATTACAAAGTCTTATGAGAATAAACATTAACATATGAATTGGAGTGCTATAAAAGTATGGGTGAACCTGTCACATTAATTTCATTCTAATTTTAAATGTGAAACATAGATCATAAATAATGGAATCATTTAGCATAAACTTTTATTAACAGATCATAGAGAATAAAATAATTAAATATATGTCCCCAATAAATATGTATAATTCATAAAGGTGAACAAAATTTATATTAAATGGATAAATATATTCACTGCATAATTGTTTGGCACGGAAGATCATGGTGGAATTTAAGCAGTATAACAACGTCACTTAAAAATTCAAAAAATTGGTTGATGAGATAGAAATTGGTCTGTTATAATTTTTATTAATAAAATGAAATGTAATTGGTACATGAAAAAACATATCATAACAAAATTAAATGGAAATATAAGACCTAATATAAAAATGGAACACAAATAAAGAGGAAAAGGAAAAGATCCCTCACCTTGAGAGTGTGAAATTAAATTCTTGGTATGAGCTTCTTGAGTGATTGTGGGAACCTTGATAGGAATATAGAGAGTGAAGGAAGAGTGGGGATGTGATATAATGATGTGGATTGAATATTAGTGGGAGCTTAGGTGGGATTATATTGGAAATGAGTGAGTAATTATTTACCATTTGTCATACATAGGTTTTTGACTGAATATAATAAAATAAAATAAACAAAACCCTTCCTGTTGTTATTTACCTTGGTTTCTTTCAAAGGGGAGTGGTCTAATTATTTTATTATTCTAAGTAAAAAATGTAATAAAATAATACCCTTTCTAATGTAGAATTGAGTCATACTCCTAAAGAAATGATTTTAAAACATTAAAATATATTAATGGTTTTGGAGGATTCACAAGGTCTTTATAAAATTTATAAAATTAATATAAAGTCACATTATTTTAAAGGAAATAATAGATTTGGTCTTGGGTAACATTTTTTATTTTTATTACATGAGTTTTGGGTTATTATGATGTCATAATACACATCATGAATTTATATTAATTTCTACCAGAAAAGATGATTGTCTCATAAAATTATGAAAAAATAACCATTGGATAATTTCAACATTTTGATTAAAAAATAAAATTCATTTTATAGAAATAATTTTCAAAATATATTAATTTTATCTATTAAAGTAAGAATTGACATTTACTTAGAAATGATGGGTTTTTTTGAATATAACAGTTTTCAAACCCTTACAACATTTAAATTTTAATTCATAATAACCATAAAATAATTTATATTTTATAAGAATTATTAAATAATAATATTTTATAAAAATATTATATATTTCAAAAATAAATTAATTCATCAATATGAAATATTAATTTCAATTTAATATTAATTAACAATATAATTTTGTTTTTATTGTATAAAAATATATATCATTTATAATGTAAACATGAGAAGTTAATCAGATAATAATTCTATTGAAAATACAATATAAATATTCATATTATTATTTTCATGATACATATCCATTTAATACACCAGTTAACACCGTAAGGTTCTGGATTCATATGATGAGACTGTCATCATGTGGTTCAACATAAATGGATTGGGTTGTGATCTCGATGAGCTTGAACTTCTTTTGTAAACAGTTTTGCTCAAGATAAAGTTTTTGAATCTCTCTTTGGGCTGGGTGAAGTGCAAAGACTAGTGATTTTATCTACTTCGAAATCTCTAATAAAGGGGATTTATAGGGTAGGATCCTACTGGTTGTGATAATAACATCCTTTTTTGTGTTAATTGGATTTATTAACACCCTATATTTATTATAATTAAATGATAACTGTTAAATGGATCTATTATGAATATTAAAGTTGTTTAACGGTATTTAAAATCAAATATGATATAAAAAAAGAAGTTAATGTTTTTTCTATCATCATGTTACATGATAACAAAATTAATTAAATCACAGGGGGAATTTAATTTAAAAAAATTTGGGTCATTAAATGAGTGATGATCAGTACATTACACAATATGAAATAAATATATTAAATTTTGTAATAGAGTGTTTTTTATTATGATTACATGTAGTGGGTGACCTACAAGAAGTTTTTGTGAGATGTGTTTTTTCAGTTCCTAGACCATACAATGGTGATTAATAAATTTCAAGTAGTATCATAAATTCTAGTTATCATAATGAAACTTTTGGGAGATGTAAAGAATAATTATTTCCATAAGTAAAAACAATATAATATGTAGTATCATTTTTCAAAGTGCTATATATTATATGCATAACAAAAAATATATGGGATTACTTTCTATGAATATGTTGATAACTGTGTTAGCCCAAATGGATGAAGAAACTATTTACAATATGTTCACATTATTTAATATTGAGTGTATTTCATAAGAATAAATTTGATTCAAATAGAACTGGAAGTTTTCAAAGAGATTAGGTATAATAATATACAATTGGACTGAAAAATAATGAATAAAATTATATGAATAATTTTTTTAGAGGATATTTTTTTATGTAGTCATTGTAAAGAGGATTCAATGAAAATTTGTTGTATTTCCCAAATAATAAAAAAATCATGACTCCCAAGTCAAAAAATGTATTTCCAATTTAAAATATCATTCTTCCTTTTTCAAGGTCAATGTATAACTATTGAATTCGTCCCTACTCACATATTTGATGCACCATTGAAATGATACAATTTATTGTTTAAAGATATTCATTAATAAAATATATGATTATTGGGCATGTGAGATGCATCAAAGTTATAAATATTTTTTGAAACATACTTGTTACAAAAATGAATGTTTTAATAATAATAGTATTTTAGAAGCCTCATATTAAAATGGATTTATAAAAAATTAATACTTTAAAAATAATATAAATATTTTTTTTGAATAATTTTTTATTTCTATAGAGTCGGTTGAGGAATTAAATAAGAAGCAATGAATCATTCTAACTATACTCAAACATTATGGGTAAGAATGGTGCTCTAATTTAACAAAATATTAAGATAACTAATTTTATAATTTAATACTCCAACCATTACATGGATTTCATATCAACAATTATAGGTGGTATAATTCCCAATACCTAGACTTGGGGTTTGTGACATCCTTGTGAAGGTGGTGATATTATTTCTATTGAAGAAAAAAATATGGATATATCATATATGAGTTGATGTAATGGTGTTTCTATAAACTTTATTAGAATAAGGTATTCATGAGAATCACTATTTCTACCAGAAATTTTGAGGTGTTTTCTAAGAAATCCATCAATAGATATATATATATTATTATATTATATCTTTGCTATATTTAATTTCCATGAGTGATAACTTTTTCTTGTTTTCAATAGGAATAAATATTTCATAATATATAACCTGTGCATGTGATTTGATGTGTAAAAAAATTAAGTATTACATGTGGATACGAAATAATTTTCGAAATAATGATTCTGAACAACTATTGTTTTACCATGAAATGTGGTTATCTGATCTGTATCTAATTAATATCGTTGATGTTCAAGAAATAATAATATAATAGTATATCTATACAAATAAAAATTTAATTATCAAGTCTCTATAAAATTTCTATCAATGATTTCCAAGAAATAATATCTATAGATGTTTAATCATTCATTATAATATTATTGTTATACAAATAAGAATTTATAGTGACATTAAAAAATATTAAATAGTAAAGATTCTCTAATATTTATTTATCTATATATTCTAGAATTACAATATACAAGTTGGAATTTCTAATCATGATCCTTGATTTTTGGTCATAAATTTTAAATAAAACTAACCAAATCAGTAACTTCCCAACATTTCCCATTAGAGCATAAGGATATTGGAGTGATGAAAGATTCTTCAATACTCAAGAAGCTATAAAAATGGCCACCATTATCAACTAAATTTTCTGGAAAAATTATAAAACATAATTAAAAAATTCTTTTAATTTTAGACATAAATTAATATATCATATATCATATTTTTAACAAAAAAAATATTTTATTTTTTCATTTTAGAAATATAACAATACACATTTAATGTATATTGTTAATTTATTTTTAAAATTTTAAATAGGAAATGAAAAATATCTTCATTGGTAAATATAATTTTTAACAACAAAAATATTTATTCAAATTGAAGTATATGTATATTAATTACATGAATAGAAGTGTGTTATTATTATAATATTGTTATGGTTTTTTTTCTGGTAGTCGAATTGTAAATTATTATTTCCAAGAGTCAATAAATCATAAGTTCTATTCTCAAAACACATAACATACATAGAAAATTATACGGTCAGTATTTGATAAAATTTTTCAAAAACAATCATAGATTATCTCATAGAATATTGTAAAAGTGAACTTAAAACAAAAAAAAAGATAATAAAAATAATAATATTTCAATATTGGATGTAACCGTGTATTAAAAACATTATATGTGTCTGCAAATTGTGTGTCACTTGTATATACTGGATGCGCCTGTAAAGGGATCCCAACCTAGGGTTTCCTCTCCTATCGTTGCTACCGGCTCTTCGATGTGGGTGGCGCATCATTCCTCCTCATGACTGGTGGTTTTGGTGGTGGTTCTCTACTGTAGTGGTGGTCATGTCTCCATCACCTCGTGGCTAGCTTGATTCACTCGATTCCTGCCCTTTCAGATACGACTTCACTCGGTGGCACGATGGAACATCGTGGATGCGTTCATATGCCTGCAGACTGTGGGTCCACCTTTCTGGTGAGCACGTTGGGGTTTCGCCATGTCTGATGTGGTCATTCTGTTCAGTGGCGACGGGACATGAGGATCCTTCGTACGCTGCGCTGTGAGTTTTTTCCATTCTTCTCCAGTTCATGTCCTTCGGAGGTGTTTTGAATCGCAGTGATTTCCTGATGGAAGGCTTTGATCCGAAGCTGTGGGTTGGGGTTCCATCTTGGCTTTTTTGGCGTTGGTTAATCTGATTTTTTGGCTTCGATTTTGCTATTTTTGTGGATTGGTGAACATTTTTGGAGTTTGTTCCTCCAAGTGGCGAGGATGATGTTCTGGTATTTGAGTTTGCATCTTCTGTTTCTGGCGATTTCTAACATGGGACGGAGATGACTCTCCGGTTGGGTTCACCGGCTCTCGGTTCTGGTGGGTTGCTTGACGGATGAACGCATGGATCGAGGTGTCGGTGCATCACGAGGCGCATGGCCTACAACATATATATCAGTGATTTGGTTTGATGTTGTTTGTTTTTAAATTTTATAATTTTGAATTTGGATGTCAGATGTGTTTTCTTGTTATCAGATGATTCAATTTCTGTGTTTGGGTACCAAAACCCAAAAAATCGTCTTTTTGAAAATGAAAAAAATGATTTTCAGTCAGTATTAAAAACATTACATGCCTGTAGTGAAAGTAATTATAATAATTTCCCAAATTAATTGTACAAAACAATATTATTAACAAAATAAAACTAAATATAAAAAAATTAAAAGTTATATGTCCACATCATCTTAAGAATAAATCACTTTAGAAGGGATTAATATATTTAAATATTAGAAATCAGAATGGATTTTTGTTTTAATAGAAAACCAAAATTGTCCTTAAAAAGAAATTTGAATACTTTATTAAACACAGAGTATATATATATTGTTTATGGAAAATATTTGGGGACATTTCAAATTTAATATGAACACTTGAGTGTGAAAACATAACACATGTTCAATGTTATCACTTTCAAAATCTATGGTACAACATGGATCTGAAGAGTCCTTACGATGATTGAGTAGGATCTTACATAAAGGTTCAATGATTTCAATAAAACAGAACATTAAATAAAACATTCATAAAAAATATTAACACATTTATCATCAATAAAATTGTTTTTATGGGACTATCATGAGACGATGATATTGAAACCAAAAACCATTTCCAAATATTGATATTACAATTAAGAGAAAATGGATATACTAATCAAATTGTTTTAATAAACCTTTAAAAAGGGTCATTGTTTTCATGGATTCTTTATAAAAAAATACGCCAATATGGAGATAGTTTTTTATTTTCAAGATGAACCCTAATATGAAAACAAATAAATAGTCAAACTATTTCTAGAGTGGTTGTCATTATAAGTAAAAAATGGAAGATATAAAAAAACTAACATAAAAAAGAAACTATTTTGATAATATACAGAAAAATATATATAAATAACCAATATCAAATGAAATAAACCCATGGAACTTTAAAATGTTAGAAGTCATTAATAAAAGTCATGTTTTTTTTATTAAAAATAACCCAAATAAACCTTATCCTCCTCTCCACCCATTGGAAAAATTTCAATTTTCCTTTTGTTATAAAAAATAACTACACGGATGATGTATTCATTGAAAGGTTTATAGATAAGCACTTATAACACATGAAATAATTGAAATAATTCAATTAAATTTAACAATTTTCAAACCACAACATATCATAATTATAATGAATCAAGATACACAATATCCTTAAAATCCATAATTCTATCCTACGGTATTTATATAGTTCACCAGATTCAATTTCACTAGTTATGTTACCAAATATATATACCATTCCAAAAACAAAATTGTAAAAAAAGGGAGAAATACTATTTAAAATTGATAATAGTAGAAATAAAACATAATCTTTTAAAAATATTATGAACGAAACATTTATCTGATAAAAAACTAAAACTAAATAAATTATAATTAATCATAATTACCATGTGGGAAATGAACCATTGATTTGATCTTATAAGGAAATAAAAATATGCAAATAAAAATCATAGATCAATAAAAAAAGTAGTATTTTGGAGATAAATAATAAATTTAGTTATATTATATAAATTTGACAACTATAAATTAACAAAAATTTAATACTTTATTTTCTTTAATAATTCTACAACTTTTTTAGTGGAAAATATGGTGAAAATATAAAATAAGGATATTTATTCAAGTGGCTGCAACGGTGCACCGAAGGAGGTGTGGCAGTGAATGTGTGATGCCAGAGGTAGGATACCTAAGAATTTGTGGTAATGCGGTTGTGGGAGTACTTGAAATGGGTAGATCGAGGTAATCAGTGGAGATTGACGGGTCAAGCGGTGAGAGAATAGTGACACCAGGAGTGGGGTGGGATGGGGGGTACTGCAAATTGGGGGTAAACTGTAGGGTATGTAGTGGGGGTGAATGTGGGCCTACTATAGATTGGTGGAGCAGTGATGTGGGGATGTATGTAGATGGGGGTACCAATAATTAGTTTAATAAATGTAATAAATGTTTAATATTTCAAAAAAAACACCTTATGAAAATAATATTATATTTTAAAAAAAATATAATATAATGTGTTTAATAAATCCAATATAATTATTCACATCATAAAAAATGATCTATATTTTTTTATATGTTCTTAAAATTTTAAACTATTCATTTTCATTTAATTATATATTAAATAATTACTAATATTTTAATTCAACCAATATGCATCTATTATTAAAAAAAATTGTTTTTTGAAACTTAATAATTAATAAATGTATATATTCAATTTTTGAGAATAATTTTCTTTCTATTGAATAATATCTTGTAACACATTTTTTGGTGGTAAAATATTTATTATTAATAATATAAATAATATAAAATTTATATTATGGAAAAACATTGAATATATATAAATAAACATAAGATTTAATTGGTAGTAAAGTATTTTTTTAGTTTTTAGTAATTAATATCAATAGATATATTCAATGGTAAAAACATTTGGTGCATAAAATTTAAACCAACATAAGATAATATTTTTTGTAATTACTCAATTTTAACAATAGTTATATCATTTATAACTAATTTTTTATTTTTACAAGTCTCTTTGATGTAGTGTCGATGTTTATAATTAATCTTCACACTGATGTTATACTTTTCTAGGGACACAATTAGGTGTAATTTTAGGTAAAATTATATTTCCCACTTTACCTTTTCTAAAAATAATTTTTATGATCCTTCTATTCATTGTGAGTTTTCAGAAAATGTAATTAAAAATACTTAAGCTTTGATGATAAATATGAAATTTAGAGGGAAAATTTTATTTAAGGGCGGAGAATGTAAAATTCCGAAAATTAAATTTAAAAGAACAATATTATTAATTTATTATTTAACATGGAACATCATGTTTTATGGAAATTAAGTAATATAAAAAATATTATTTTTTAAAAGTGACCATTATAACATAAATTTAGAATTGGAGGGTGTGAATATGAGTAAAAAATATATTATATATATATATAATGGTTTTACTAAATTAAAGTGTAAAAATAATTCTTTAGAAATAACCATTCAATTTTGGGTAATGTCATTTTATAATTTAAAAACGCGTTTATTACATTTTGGGCTTGAATTTTTCAATTAATTTAGGAAAATTTTATAAATTGTTTTTATAATATAAAAATTATTTTGAAATTATAATATAATATTTCACATATGTATAAATTTTTGGATTTTAATAAAATAATTGATTTTAGGTGAATAGTGAAAAATATATAATTTTCAAGTACTGTTATTAAATAAAGTAATAAAAACGTTTATTTGTATTTTATACTTGGTAATGAAGTGAAATATAATCCATTTTGTTTATAAAAATCTAATTAATTCCATTTGTAACATCAATATTCATGGTTTTCATATGAGTTATTTTTTTTTTCTTAAGGTCACATTTTATAAAAAATATTCTTCATTTCATTTTATGCATTTATATTATAATTTATTTCTAAAAATTCTAGATACTGAATCAAGATAAACTGATACTATATTTTTAATTTTGAGGTTCAAATTTGGTAAATAGGTCCCTTTTAATTTTGGTTATTAACAATCATAACTGTGATAAATATTTGTCACCTCATAGAGTGTAATAAGGGAAAATATGGTTAAAATAATTAGTGATGGTCTCAAAATCAATATAAAATTTTCCATTATTTCACAATATGGAATAAAATCATCTATAGACACCCAAAATTTTAATATATGAAATTTTCATTAATTTCACCTTGATAATGATGTCTATATTATTTTTAGTATAGAAAATAAAAAAATGTCACTTTCTTGAATTTAATATTACTAAAATAATTACCTAAGGATAAAAATAGGATAATTTTTGTTATAAATATTTATTTGAATTAAGAATCATTTTCTTTCATCATGGTAATTTATTTATAATTTTTCGTTATTTAATAATTACAATAACTTCTTACACAATGCCGACAGAATATTTATTCAGCTAGTATAAACATAAAATAAATGATTATAAAAATATTAAATGTAATATCATATGGGTGAATTTATGTTTTATAAGAATTTTTTATACAAATATATAGTTTTATTAAAGTTTTAAATTTTTATATTCTAATTTCATTACTATCATGTTCTTTTCAAAGTAAAATTATTTGTATTGTTCTGAAAATGATATTAATACTATTTTATGATAACATTGTTGTGTTAAATTATTTAAAAATAAAAAATATATTTAAAGAGAACAATTTAAATTCTAATGGGTCGATAGTTTTATCCCTTGGTTATTTATGAGCCAATTTTTAACTTTAATGTAAAAAATTTATAACCCTTTAATATTAAAAATGTCATTTCCATAGTTAAGTTTAAAATTCGTTATGAAATGGGTTAAAGAAAAGTATAATGAATAAAATGAGATAAAAACCTAAAAAAATGAAGTATCTTATTATATTTAAACATTATCATATTTTTATTCAATTCTATAACCATTTGTAATCATTTTAATTAATAATAACTAAATTACACTTAATTCTTCTTAGTAATTCAACCAGTGACATTTCCCTTTCTTATAAAACGACACCCATTCACTTTTTTATTTCTTCCAAGTTGAGGTATATATGTAAGAAACCTACAAAATTATCCTACCAACATACGTATACATGTTATATGGTTTATTTTCGTCCCAAAATACCAACCCTAGGGTTTTTAAGAGGAGATGTATTAGAGTTCTTTCAAAGAAGAGGTAAACTAATTCAACGATCACATTATTTTTTACATATAATTTTACCATTTATAAATATATTGTATTAATAATAAATTAATAAATTCATAATCATAAATATTCTAATTGTTTATTACTAAACTCCCAGTATCCCCCAGTTTTACATAAAATATAAAGTGAAATTATCACACACGCTTTTGTGTGGACTACCTCCTACACGTGGCGATACCATACATTTAAAAAAAAAAATATTTAATAGATAGCTATTATAATGGGTTTGATTTTTATATATATTATATTCATTAAATAATTATGGTTCTATAATTATAATATCAGTTTTTCCTTTTTACATTCCAATCTGTTTGAAAATTATTACATCGCTCACACATATGTGTGGACTACCACCTCCACAAAAAGATGTGATTAATTTCTCATTTCCTCATTAAATAATTTATTAAAAGGATATATTTAATGATTTAATATGATATATTTGATATAATAATGATTCTATAATGGTGATTTTTTATTTACCTTTCTTTTATTCAATCCTTCAAAACCTGAAAATAAAGTATATTCGTACTTATGACCAACTATCTCCATGAAAAATGTAATTCACATTTCTATCTCAAACATTAATGGATGAATATAATTATATATATATATAAGGAATATGAATGATTTTTATATCATTATTAAAATTCTAGAGTTGATGTAACTATTATTAAAGTACAAGGATGAGAACTAATGAACTGAAATTTTCATGAAAAAAGGAACAGTTAACACTATAAAACAATTATTTTAATAAGTAATTATAAATAAATGGGTATTGAAGTATTATAAGTGGATCATAGATGATATTATATGTTTTAAGTTATTATTGTATATAATTTTGATAAATTTAAATTTATTATATAAGATATTTGAGTTCTTTTGAAACAATTCATACAAGATGTAACATTTTATCGTATCGAATTTTCTTCTTCGGGACATATGTTATTTTACATGCCTATATTCTTTTATGAGGTGTATATACTACCCCATTTAAATTTTATATCATGAATATTGTTATAACAGTTATATTTAAATCATCATTTCATGTATTTCTTTCAGTTGGATTACACTTCAAAATTTACCAAAGCAGTATAGGATTTATATTATAATCCCATTATTTATCATGATGGTTTATAATTATTTTTTTAATTATGAAATTCCATAAAATACCATTACATAATCTCATGAATTTTATTTTCCTCTTTTATTTTTTATAACACATTTTCCTTTTATTTTTATCACATTAATAATACAACATATCGAAATAACATTTTTAAAGAAAACTTACTTTATTTATCTCTTCGTTTAAAAATCATGTTCTTCCATGTCATTGATTTCTAAAAATGTTTTAAAGAATGAAAATAATATTATTTCATGATATTTTTAAATTCATTCTTATCCCCATTTTAATTTTATCAAAATGGTTTTAAAGTAATATTCTTGTCTTTTTCAAAATGTTTTACATTTGAATTTTTATTAAAAATTTGAAATAAATCATTATTTTAATGTACAAAAATAGAATAATGTTTCCCACTATCATGAACACTCTATTTATTAATGATTCATTTACCAGTTTCAAGGGATCTTTTCAAAGAATATTTTTTACTTAATATATTTTAATTTTTTATATTTTAAATTTTAATTTAAAAATGAAAATGGTATTTTCCTCAAGAAATATTCCATTGACCATTTAAAGATAATATTCATCTATGATATCATTATTTTATATTAGTAATTATTTAATAGGAATATATTCAATGATATAATATTTATTCTCTTTCAGGATGGTTTATAGTTATAATGATGAAATATTATGAAACCCCATTTTTTCCGTGGGTTATGATATGATTAACGTTTTAATGATTATGTTGAATATGTATGTAAGGATTTATTATTAGGTTATTAGAGGGCCCAATAATATATATCCTTCTAACGAATTATGTATGGATTAATATTCTATTATCTTAAAGGGAACATGACTGTTTTCCCACGTCTATAAGTGGGTACATGGGATATTATCCTAAGTCCAAAGAGGGTACATTAGAGGTTATCCCAATCCTGATGTAGGTACATAGGTGATTAGCCCAAAACTAACATGTTTAGAATGTATTAGTGGGTATTATTGTCATACGATTTCTATGATTACGATTATCCCACACATATGAGACTCTTTTATGACATGATCTTATTCCAATTTTATGTTCTCATGGAACTTTTTCTTTGAACCTTTAATGATTTGTGTCTTATGAACATACAATATTTATTTCATGACTCATGATGTGATCTATAAATTATAGGGTTTTATTTTCAAACATTATACTCATGTTATCACATCCATTATGATCATATTTTGTTTAAATGATAATTGATATATCCATTTCATACCCTTACTAATCATTTATGTTTTCCCTTTAGTATGTTTTATTTTACCTATGATATAGAGATATGTTTATATTGTTATTTTTCTAAGAAGGGTTCTAGTTATTATGGACAATGTGGACTACAATGTCGATATTTTATAAACCATATGTATATGTATCTGAATTTTCAAATACCTTAACCTTTACAATCTTGTAGTGGATAGTAATTCCATGTAATGAATATTCCCCTAAAAATATGTAATATTCATGAGTGAAAATATGGGTCACTATAGAAGAAGAATAAACAATTTATGGGAAGAACATTAACAAAAACTTCTAGTTATTAGGAGCTATAGACTTGATATGTGGACATCCTATCATCATGGTTTTTCAAGGCCAACTAAGCTTATAATCATTGAGGTTGTATTACGATGCCCTTATAAAATTCTAGATATATAAAAGAATGGAATTATCTGGAATAAAATAAGAAAATTTCACTTATTGAGTGGATGATAAATGTACCTTTCAACACATTGTTTGGAACATCCACTTTGGCTTTATTAATTAACTATTTTTTCCTTCTCTACTTGAATTCATCTTTGGAAAGTTCACATGATGCTTGATGCAATAGTATGAATAATTCTATATCTATTTATAGTTCAATCACATGATATTAATGGTTTCTTTTAATGCCTTATTTTCAATAGAATGATGAACCTTATATCCACACTTTTGAAAAAATCTCATGCCCTTTAAGAATTTTAAAAGATATTTATTTACATAGATTTTACATGATGGAAACTACTTCATTCCCTTCTAATTGTATATTGTCCTTTCTTATTGGTGATTATATGACCACTTATTTTATTTATTTTCCATGAAGATATAAGATCTAGAAAAATAATTCTTTAATTCAATGGAACTTGATACAAAATCATAATGTGATCAAAATTTTTGAGAAAATATTTCCCTTTAGATACTCTTCTTAAGAACATTTAATTAATTGACAATAATCATTTTTTCATTACATATATATTCTAAATAATTCTTGTATAATATTGTTAATTTACCATCATATTCTTCCACTATTTCTAATTTTATTTTATTTATTGTGAGAAAATTATTCACCATTTTTATCACTATTCTCAAGGTAATTATATATCAATGAATATCACATTAATATTTTTCCCTTACTTCTACTCTATTAATTAAACCACTTTAGTGTTATAGATCAATGAAGAAACAATATTGGATTTTTATCTAAAAAATACACTTCTAGAATAAAATTTTCATTTTCATTTCATTCTAAATCTAGTAATACATTTTGGGGACACTAAATCTATTGTTCAACTATTAATGGATTGGTAGCTCTATTAAAATATGGTGGTTTCTATCTATTTACGAAATCTGAAATAGGTGAATCGTGTTATAGAGAAACAGGTTTCTCCATATGGGAATTATTATTTTTTATAACCAAATATAACTTCCCTAATATGGACATGATCTACTCAGTTCCAACAACAACTATATTGTATTACTCATAACAGAAATCGTTACATAGTATATGGGTATTTATTCCTTTGGTTCTAATAGGCTCAATCACTAAATAATAAAACACACTATGTTATCTCATAATCATAATGAATATTGGGAAATAACAAATTCCCGATAAAGGTTAAATTTATCAAATATTTTAAGAGATCATCACAATTCTAATGTTATCTATGTTCATTTAAAATACATTTCCCAAGGTTTCTCTAAAACATTTTTAGATATAAATGGTAAAAAACAGCAAATCCGGTAACCTATATCTAGATTATATGTTATAAAATTATCAAGGATCATTCAGTTTAGTATAAATGAAGAGCTATATACACACATGATTCAAATATTACATTGAAAATATTAAATACACAATAAAAGAAATATTGTTGCATCCTTGATATTATTCAAAATATCCTTCATTATATAATGGGGAAAGGAAAAAAAATTAATTGAGATCTTAGATAGTCAGTAAGGGTTATGTACAATGGAATAATTAATGAATTTATATGTAATAATCAATATTTTTAGGCAAATAGTAGAAAACACATGAAATTTAATCAATAAATTTATCATGAAATTCATACATGGATAACATCAATGAAATAATATCATGGATAATAAAAACTCAATTTTTAGTGAAAGAACTGATTAATGTTGTACATGAGGATATCATGCGTCATGATATCTTTACTATCAAATCCTTATGCCATTATAGTTAAATTTATGGTAACATATACCCCAAAAAAACAAGTTAATAATATTATCTAACTAATTTGTCTCATTATACATGTCGATGCGTCGAGGGTAAATATAATTCCAATCCCCACCCATCATTTCATGTCCAATCCATTCCTTATATATTGAATGATCAAATATATTAATAAAAAATATTCCTTATAAGAAAATCCATATTGTGTAAAGAATATGAAATATCAATATTTATTTTTCAATCAATGAACATTCATAATAAAAAAAAATTTATAAACAGCATACAATTTAGGAAATCGGTGTATTAATGATATAAAGAATATAGATATTTGAATGAAATTTATTATCCAATGAATATTTAAAATAATAATGTGAATGTTTAAATAGAAATTTAATCACTAAAAATTACATAAGATAAACAATATGACCATTAATTTATAAATAATATAGGTCTTGTAGTAAATTAAAGTCTTTTATATAATGTAAGAAAATAGAATAAAAAATTTAAAATAATTTTTTCATTATATGGTTTTTATTTTTAAAACCATTGAAAACATAAATAATAAGATAAATACCATAAAATGACTATGAAAGTGGGAAATTATGTTAAAAATATATATGTTAAAAAGGGAAAAAATTCCTTTGGAATTTTTCTAAAGAAAGTAAACAGTTATTGTAACATCCGGTTACATTCTTTCAGGTACTTCATGACCATTATTTTGATTAAATTATCAATTTGGATGCATTTCAGGCCTTTCAAATATGAAGGGAATTTATTATAGAAATTTTTCTAATGTTTTAGAATTTATATTTATTTGAATTAATGGAGTCTAGGTATAAATATGTTATATGTTTTATAGGGTGCACATTAGGTTCAGGTAGAGTTAGAATCCTTATGGGTGGTTTTGTACAGAGATACTTTGAGGCACATACTACAATATTAATTTACTCCATAAATTTTTAGTCTTCATAATATATTGTTCTCTGTCCATTATTCATGAAAATGGATTATTAATTTAAATGATTTATATTTTAAATAACTAAGTTAGACCATAAATTCTTCGTCTCATTTTTTTAAATTGAGCACACACCTTTTTTGTCACATGTTTGATGAATTGAAATTATGATATAAAACCATTATTTATGAAATAAATTTATCATAACCATATATTTTATTTTCACCAGTTTTCTTATTTCATTTTAAATTCTACAGACACTCCTCCTGAGAAACCTAGGCTTCCCCCATGGGCAGTGAGCTGCACCCTCCCATTTGGGTAACTTGGAATATCAATTGATCTCAAATGAGTTTCCTTTATATTGTTCTATACTTATCCACACCATCCTAGTTTGATAATGGGGTGATCTTATATTTTCAATTGAATCTGAGTTTGACCATGATGAATTGTTACCAAGTAATTCCTTATTTACCCTGTATGCCTTTGTTCTTCATTAGCTGATCTAGTTATAGGTGTTACACTGATTAGATCTCATTGTTAATGGTAAGTGGTTCCATATCATTTTTACCCAAAATTAAAACTTTAAATTTATTGATTTATTTTAAATGATATTTTAATTTATTTAATGTTTTTATTTGAAATGATTTTATATGATATTTTAAATGGATTAGAAATAATGAAAACCCCACAATTTCAATGGAATATAAATAGTAGAGAAAATTTTGGGTAATGTGTGGGATTGATTTGGAAGGATTTTTGGTGAAATTATTTGATAATAATTCATGTGAAAATGTTTTAAATTGAAATTTGATTAGAAAAGGAATTGAATTTATGAAAACAAATGATTTGATTTTGAATTGGGAAAGACGTATTGAAATCTGAAAGTTGGTAATTATATTTTGAATTAATTTAAAATAATGGATTTTCCACGACTGAATGATTGATTTTATTATTAAAGGACATTTATGGAAGGGAATTTAGTATGAAATTAGGATAATAACACTAGATTATGACCTCTTCCAGTGTTTTGATGATAAAAAACTAACATAAATCTATTGTGGCATGATCTTACCCAATAGGGAGTTATGTCCTGATAGATTGATCCATGAGAAGTGTCCACACATTGACCCGTGATCATTGATTGATTATTGTGAGGGTTGTATTTAAATACACTAACATAATGAAGGGATTATTACATGTTTCAATGAAACACTTTATTTTTTGATTGCATGACATTTATTATTGATTGGATTTATTCAAGTCAAACTTTTTATATAAATTTTTTATACAAAATGTTCATTTAATCATGTTTTGATATATCTATCATCCTTTTTTATTATGTAATCATGTTCTATTGAAAATATTTAAATTCAATTCGATGATTTTTTATTTATATGAATAGTATTACTTTATTTATAATTATGGTATTAATTATGGAAAAGATAAAGAGACCCTTTAAGGATGTTTATCTCAAACCCTACATTTATATTTTAGATTTGGTAGATTATTTTTTTCTCAGTATAAGAAAAGATAATGTGTCACATGAAAATGGTGTATATTCTGAATTCTTGGTACCTAGAGTGAGGGAGGTGACTATTGGAAATGAGATCCATCTATTATAGGGAATTTTTTATTTTTATCTTATTATCTATTGTGTCCATATTGATGTAACACAATGGGTTTAGTAAAAAGTTTGATTCTAGTAAATTTTCTTTGATGAGGGTTGTGCATACTAAATCGTATTTATATCTACCTAAATTTAATGTAAAACCATTCCCATGTGATTCTTTATAATTACATGTGCTATTCAATATCATGTGGGGATTGGGAATTCCCTTTAGGCCATGTCAGAGCTGGCTTGAATATCAGGATAACTGGGTATTTAGGATTGTTTGTTAAAAATTGGTATCAAATGTGCATGTTATAAATCTTTCATTGTTGTCAATATTAATATTATAATTTCCTAGTGGACTAGAGGTAGAATTTTGAAGAATAAAGTGGTGCTTATGAGTGAGTACCTTTCCATCTCTCATTATAACAAATCATAAGAAACTATAACTGTTTGGGAAAAGTGAATTTGAGTAATATTTTGATCTGATCAAAGTCTTTTCCTATCTTATTATATGATTAAATTGAAAAATACCTATAACTATATTTTATGAAATTTATTTTACTATAACTATTTAATATGTTGGTAATTTTTGTATTCTTTATGATGTTTCACTATTATATATTGATTTTATATAGCATTATACCTCTTATAATACATTTTAATAGGCAACAAGAGTATTCTCTTTGTGAAATTTAGTAGGCCAATAATCTAGTGGATCAAAATCTGGTTGATATAGTGGGACATATTGTCTATGTCTTGGGATAGGTACCGATACCCATTCCCATTATGGTTCTGATAGTGGAACCTCAAAGGGATGAATCTTGTATTCTGGTTCAAAAGTTTCTTCACCATAGGCTACAATATTTTGAACACTCTAATGAACCTCAAGAGGATAAGGATTGGTTGAAAAAATAAATAACTTATTTTTGAGTTCTTGGAAACACCTGATACATTAAATCTAGAATGTGTTACCTTCAAGATTGAGGGACCTAGAAGGTGATGGTTGCATTTGAAGGTGATATTGAAAAAACGTGGGGGTTTTTAGTGGAAATGAATTAATGATAATTTCACTGATTATCTATATGCAGAGTTGTTGTACTTAGAAAAATAAATGTAGTTTTCCAATATCAAGAAGGTTTATAGGTCCATGGAACAAAATAAGAATCGGTTGGATAATATTGTTCACCTTTCTCCTGAGTTAGTTATGAATGAAAAATTGAAGACCCAAAGGATTGAGATAGGTCTTGGACCTAATATATGATATCAAGTATTTTTTTACACTCACATTTTATAATAACATGTTGGATATAAAATTCATTTATTTTCTCAACCTTGATAGTAATTAAGGTTTAATGGGAGTTCCCTTTTATACAAGTGGATATAATGTAAGATCCTTAAATGAAAAGATAAATTTTGATGAGTCTCACGGTGTATCTCAAGAGTAGTCATTGTCTAAACCACCCGTTGTTTCTAAAAAACCCATTTTAAATTCATCATGTATTGCAAGGTTAGTAATTCAAAATAGGTTTTCACTAAGGCACATGACATATTTAGTTTGTATTTTCATTTAGGCCACCTATATAGTTTTTAAATTTTATTTTCTACTATTAAAAGCGGAATAGGATCATCAGCACCCAACATTTCTATAGAGAACTCATATGCTTCAATAACAAAGGGGCTTCATCCATAGGAATACAGAATGAAGGTTTTTTATATAGTGGAAGTGCCTCCAGAGGAAGGTGATTTAGGTCTAGTGATTGTGAGAGGTACCATCAATATAGGTTCATTATTAGTGACTTATTTATATGATATTGCTTTATCTTAATCATTAACATCATCTTTTATTATTAAAGGATAATAATTCCTATATATATTTTTGTCTTATTTGACGAATATTACTACACCGATTGGAATATTGAGAGAGTAGGGTATCTATTTTTATAGTTTTGGTTTCTCTTTATCTGAGACTGAGAATGATTATAATTTTTTGGTTCTCAATATGAACCCTCTTGATATCAATTTATGAATGTATTGGATGATTTATCATTAGGCCCTAATTGTTTATTATTTTTGACGAGTCTCCTTTTCTGAATATAATGGGGTGTGCCATTTTTTATGTAGAATGAGACCCTAAGTCATGTAGAGATAAACATTCTATTTTGAAATTGGGTAGGTTAATATCAATTTTTCTTTTGACTTGGAGCGATAATCCTTGAGTAACGATCTCACTCTAATTTTCTTCAAGTTTCCTCAACTTTTTCTTTCATATTTCTATATTTTCTCACCTATAAAGGAGTTAGAATTTTCTATTGATATAGTTTCCAGTATTCAGTTAGTTTATATTACTTTTTATCAAATGGAACATATAAAGTTGAATGTGTTTCAATATTTGTAATTTGATCTATTAGAGAATTGTTTCATAAACCCATGTTTCACCTTAGAGGGAACCTATTCATTTTACAATGAAAGATGGCATAATACTTAACGTGTGTTTTTATTATTGAAAACTAAATTGATATACAATAAATAACATATATATGTTTCAAAAAATTGATAATTAAATAATATTACTTTCATAAGACAACATTTAGGTGTTTCTATGGCCTTTAGGAGTATCATTTAATATTATTTGGTCAAACTAATGCTCCTACAATTCTTTATTTTTTCTATGATCATGATATTTCATGAGTACCTTGACTCATTCATGGTGGTATTCATGGATGAAATCCTAGATTACTTCTATAATAAGGATGAAGATGTTTTCCATCTGAGATCAGTTCTAGAAATGTTTTTAAATCCCTCATGTTATTCAAATATTTTGAAATGTAATTTTTTGTATTTTAGAATTGAATCTTATGGTGCATGTGGTATCAGAACAATGTATTTTAATTGATCTTGAAATGGTTGAAGCTATTCGTATGTGAGGGGAGTGTTTTAATTAATTTTATATAAGAAGAATCATGGTATTTTTAGGATATTAAAGAATTTTTGTTATGGATTTATCGATGATTTCCTCTTCATTAACATCCATCACCCGGAAAGTAGTGAAGGTCATTTAAGATAGGAAATGTAAGATTTATTTGGTTGAGATAAAATTTCATTTGACTTCTACTGTAACACCCCGATATTTTATGAAAAATATTATTTTAATTTAATTGATGTCTTCTATTATACACTACACCAAGTTTATCTTGTACTATACACAACACCGTATTATCTTGCAGTATACACAACGCTATTCTAGGATCATGTTACACACAATTTCAAGTTCGTTTTATAATAGTCGTTCTACGCAACATTGAGTGTGTATATATATATATATTCAATGTATAAATTAAATATGGTTGGATTATTTTATACGAAATAATAAAGGATTCTTGCACAACATGAAACCCTGACTTGGCTTGCATTACACGCAATCGCGACCTTCCTCGATAGTGTGTGTTGCACGCAATACCAGGTTTTACTAAACAACTTTATATTATTATAATATTAGTATGAACTAGCTGTTATGAATAGTATTAACTAAAATTTTAATTTTATAACAATATTATTCATCTTACACATTTTCTAGAACATGGTATAAGAATAAAATAAATTTTTCGGGTAAAATAAGTATTTTTCAAAAAATGCAGTTTTTCCACCTTTTGATGGCGCACTCACTATAAATCTAGTTGTTGACATGTATATAAGTTCAATTTTACATAATAAAATTATTATTTGGAATCAGGATATAAAATTTTACCTTGGATAAAATTTTCATATTATTCTGATAACTTTCATATTTTAATGAATAGAAAAAACACGCTATATTTTAATTAAAAACAACATTTTCCATTGTAATAAATTATGTGGATAAATTATAATATTGAATGGTTTTAAAGTATAAATAGAATATATTTTTACCATTTAATATAATTTATGTCATTAACCTTGATTTTACATTGAATTCGTTGGTTAAAAAAATTCAATCTTTTGCAATGTTTTAAACAAAAAACCCATTTTCTTTTGACAACGGGATTAATTTTAATTTAATTTCTACAACTTCTTTGTATTTAATTTGAAAAAATGGATTCCATATTTGGAATCAGTGGGTCCAAATTATATTAATAGACTACTTTTTATTTTTGGCCTTTATGAATAGTAACAACGGTAAATTTTATTTACCATAGTAAAAGGTAAATTGGTGAATTAAGGGTAAATATAATTTTATAAAATTATCCTAATACTTGTATTAATACAATTGGATGATTTTAAATTTTCCTAATTCATCTTTCGGTCGAAATGGAATCCATTAGAACCCACTTGGAGGTGATTAAGACCTTTAGTTTATTTTAGTTAAAGGAAAGTGAAATATGTCTCACTCAAATTTAATAATTAAAGTATTTTTAATATAAGTTTATACAGAATATAAATTCGGTTATAAATAATAATTTGAAAGATAAAATGTTTTTCTTTGTCATGGTAATTTATTTGTAATTTTTAAGAGTTATTTAATTACCTAATTATCTTATACATTAATGATGCAAAAATTATTTATTTAGTGAAAAGTCAATAATATTGTTTTTATTGAAATATTAATACATATAAAAAAGCCCCAAAATCTGTAAAAAACTTCTTATTAGTGTATATATATACCCTAATCATCCACTAGTGGAATTTTTGATCATTTGGATCCTTATTAAGGTGATTATGACACTTATATTATTTTATTTTAAATGATGCCATAGTTGTCACCTTCATAATTTAATAAATATAACAATTTAATTATTGTGATTTTAAGATGATAAATTCGAGTAAAAGTATTATTGTGAAAGGTAATAGATTTATCTTCATCATAGGATTTTATTTTTAATTTTTATGCAACAAATAAGTATATTAAATAATTATACTAAAATGTTGTAGTAATTATTTTATTAAGAGATAAACCAAATAAATGGTTTTAAAAATAATAAAATAAATATTATATGAACTATTTAATGTTCTCCACTACATTTATAGATAAATATGACCTTTTATGAATCTATTAAAGATTTTAGTTCGAACATATCTTCTGTATATATTTTATTTAAATTCGAATAAATGAATAGTGTCAAAATTGACTCTATTGTTATTTTATAAAAATAACATATTATAAATTTTTTTTAAAATCACAAAAATATTTAAAAATTATAAATTTATATTTATATGGTCTAAAAGTTATAAAGTATCCAATTATGTAAAATTCACAACAAATAAGTAATTATTTGTTATAATTTAAAATTTAGAATGTAATTACCACAAATAAAATTAAATCGATTAAATAAGTATAAATCAAGTTTATAATGTTTAGAATAAATTCATAACATGTATAAATTTTATTTTTTGATGATATTAAAACCCTATATCATCTAAGATTTTGATATGAGTGATTTTGGATGTTTTTAAGTGGGGTTGGGATTTAATATAAACTAATATTTCTTATATTTCCAAAGGTGCCCCTATCCTCCCTTGTAAAAGGGCACCTCCTCCCTCTCTTCCTTACACCACTCTGAGCCTTCAAGCTTGGCCAAACCCTGAAAAATTCTCTTCTCCACTTCTCTTGAAACATCCTAGAGGTCATGGTCTTCTTCAAAGACCAATTTTAGTGCCCTAAGAGGAGGTCTCAAAGAGGCGCTTCAAAGAAGAGGTAATGTCTGTTACCGGTTCATTCAACTTTATTTCTTCTTCTACTTATTCTTATTTAGTTGTTTCATTATGAAGTAATAAAATCAGTGTCACTCGTATAATTATATGTTATTATAAGTATTAAAGAACCCTATTTCACCATCTATCCATCCTACGGAAAACAAAATCACCGCGCATGCGTACGTACGGAATATCGTCTCCACGTCGTGGTGTAATCTAGTTTCCACCACCACCTTACTTGGATGGGTATAACGGTGTAAATAATGACTATATATGATTATTGTAAAGTGACATTGATTATGAAATATTATACATACACTCCAATACAATTCCATGGGATTTATATCATCGCTCATGCGTACGTACAGATTACCGTCTCCACGACGCGATGAGATTCATTTTCCATGTTAAAAATTCAAGAATGATTATAAAGTATATATAATAAGTAATAATGAAATATATGAAATAATAATGATATGGGATTTATGTACATATATATGTATGTCATATACTTAATTCCATTCAATTCAATAAGGAAACGAAAACAGTGTTCATGCGTACGTACGACCTACTGTCTCCATGAACGGTGTATTTCTTTCCATTTATCAATCTATTATATATATGTATATTCTGAATATATATTATATATAAATCTTGTTTGAAATTCGTAATGTACGTAATCATGATCTAAGTAATCATATAAATAATTACAAGTTAAAATACGAACTACAAATGAAACGATTTTACCCAAAACGCTACTTTAACATGAGTTTACAAAAGAATGGGTCATATAAAGTCATTAGTGAACCATATATGATATAATAACAATGAATATGATTCTGTAATAAGTCAATGAAATTATTTAAATAATTATACAGGAGTTTTGGATATGTACAAAGCATATCGTACCTAAGGCAAGGGATAATTATTCCAATCTCATTCTTATCCGAGATTGTTTATTCATAAGTATTTACTGAGGTTACTTCTATCATCCATGTACATGTTTTATAAAAGTGTTTTCATGTATTTTTAAAGTCCTTTTTACCCATTTTTGAATTTTAATACATGTTATGTAAGTAATCTTTCTTTTGTTTATGTTACGAGGTACTTTTTTGACTTTTCCGGCAAAAGTACGAGAAGAATGTTTTTTTAACTTATACAGCACGAATGGTTTTTTACAGTTTTATAAAGCCTTATTTTCCTGAATATTCCTCCAAAATATTTCATGACTACTTTCAAAAAAAAATTATATTTTAAAATTGCATGACATTTTGTGAAAAGAGAATGATTTTGAAGATGAAAGGATATTTTCCTCAAGAATTCATTTCAAGTGTTTTATCAAAACCATTTTTCATCTAAGATGACATTATTTCATATGTGTATGTTTCAAGTATCATGTCTCTATGATTTAAATGGTTTCACTTTTATTATTATGAAATGATATCCATTACTTTTATATGGATTATGTGATGATGGGATGATGTTTATGAAACCCATTTTATTCGTTGGGTTATTATGAATGATGTATGTTATTTTGTGGCACAAGTAAGAATGATTTCATTATGAGATGGGTGGGACCTATATCTCCCTCCAATGCATTGGGTGAAGATTTATATCTCATGAGATAGAAATGTCTGGAGCGGTAAGTTAATCCGGTTCAATGTTACAGGACTGAAACAAGGAGTGAACTCGATTCAGAAAGAGACTTTGTCCACTAAGATGGTCTTGGTAGCAATGCCTTGGCTACTATGGAAATCATAACATGTGCTGAATGGTTGTCACAATTACATGTTTTATTCCCATGTTAGTTTATCATGATTAATGTTCCTTTATGATCTATGCTTTATGTACTTCCATGATTTATGTCTTTTCTCAATATTTTGATGTTTAGATTTTATGTTCATGTTTTTGCATTCAATTGTTTATGGATTATTTTATGTTATATATGCTTACCCTTACTGAGCATTTCAGCTCACTATTTATATGTTTTCTTTTCCCCAAGATTTAAATAAAGTTTTTAGTTCAGAAAACAAAAGGGGAAGATCTTTATGGGAGATGTTGAAGATCTTTCACCAGGATTATAAGATCACGTTCCGAGTATCCAAAGACACTAAACTATTATGGTCCTTGAGTTTTGGTTTTTTGTTATGTATTATGTATTCTACAAAAGTAATGTATTTTCTATGTACATCAAGCTTCGGGCCTCTATAGTTGGTATTAATGGAATGGTTTAGTTAACCTTTGGAAACTAGGATTCGAAAAAGCTAGTGAGATCCCTAGAGATATTTATAAGGTATGTCTAGGGATGTCCGTAAGGATATGTATACGTATAGGATATAGTCCTAGAACTACGGTAACGATATCAGAATTTAACCTAAGATGTTAGATATTGAATGTACTCCCCCTTTATTATGTTGTTTTCCATAGCATGATTTTTCCTCTCAAACTATTTTTTTTTGGTTTTAGACGATGGCCAGAACCCGAAGGAACCGTGTTGATCAATGCAATGGAAAATGCAATGATTGTCCTCCTGAACAAACAAATGTTATGGGAGATGGAGTAAAAAATATTATTTCTATACTTACACAAGCTATGAATCATTCTGTACTTCCAAATTAGCAGAGAAGGGAACAATATTCTATTGAGTCCTCCATGAGGCAACGTCCACCATCCTTCAGTGGGCCTTCTGATCTACTTGTTGCTGAACAATGGATCAGTACCACTGAAAAGATATGTTCAGTTCTTCAATGTTCTGAACATGATAAATTCATCTTAGTAGTATATCGTTTGGAAGGTGAAGCTGATCAATGGTGGAATCTTATCAAGAATATGAGTCCAAGAGATTAAATTGAGTCCATGGAATGGAACAAGTTCAAGAACTTATTTTTCAATAAGTACTTCCCTCGTATTCTTCGAACAAATATGGAGAAGGAGTTTCTTGAACTAAAGCCAAAGGATAATGAATCTTTTGGTGTATACGAAGAAAATTTTACAAGGCTTGCAAGGTATGCATCTGGCTTTATCATCCAACAAGAAAGTAAAGTTGATCGATTCTTCAGTGGCTTAAAACCAAATCTTCGAAGGTCATTAGCTATAAGAGACTTAAGTAGTTATGAAGAAATTGTGCGTTGTGCTATCAAGGTAGAAGTGGAAGTTGGTGTTACTTATCCATCTCATGGTTTTGACAAGAAACGAAAGATGGAGTTCAAGGAGAAATCTCAGAATAATGGTGAAAAGAAGATGAATGTTTCCTTATGCTCAATGTGTGGAAAGAAGCATGGTGGAGATTGTCTTAAAGGGACTAGAAAATGTTTTAAGTGTGGAAAATAAGGTCATCGACCAGTTGAGTGTCGAAGTAATGGAAAAAGGGTTGAAAATGATGTGAATAAAGAAAAGACTGCAGAGAGCGCACCACCAACACTTCAATGCTTCAAGTGCAATAAAATGGGGCATTATGCTAATCAATGCCCTAATCCAAGGGTTAATGATGATCGACGGGAGCAACCTCTTAAGGCAAAGGACAAAGGGAAGACAAATGCAATCACTATTGGCGATGTTCAACATGACAATGATGTGGTTTAATGATTAAGTGTTTATGTAATGGGATTCCAAAATAATGATCTATATAGTATCGTGGAATATTGGAATATTTATGTATTGTTCTATTGTGGTTTTCAATAAATTTATGGTACCGGTAACCATGGAAATTGATTGAGATATTTTTGGAAAAAATATGATATGCGCATAATGAAGGGATGAGGAGAAAATGAAATGTTTGACAGTATTCATGAGCTCATGACTGATATAAGGAAATAGTTATATCATGGTTTGAATATATAAAATTTTGGGGTTTTGGTATGTGGAAAGAGTTAACTTTTGACAGAACTCATGTTTTCACTAAGATTCAATGGGTATTCTTTTTTTAATAGAATACATGATTAAGGCCTTTGAATGTTTGGATTGGGACCAAAAAGACATATCTTATGATATATGGGGATCAACGATGGTATTAACATGCTTGTTATATGAAATCACTGGTAATCATTTTCACTATAATATGAGAGTGGACTATAGTATTATGGATAAGCCTAAATATTGGAATGGATTATGTTGTACATAAGTTAGTATTGTTTAAGGATAAAAGTTTTTTCGATCTTACTGATGGGATGTTATAGTAATGTAGTTTTAGGAAAAGGACAACCTGTAGGACGGGCGATAGCCCATCGCGTCGGACAAGGCTGTGGGAATCAAACCCACAACCGAAGTGCGACTGGCCTTTATCGCCTACCACTATCCTACAGGAAGTCCCTGGTTAGTAGAAACTAGTTTTATTTTATTAAGCGGTATGATATATGAAGTATAAGTTCATTTTTGGAATCATATATGATTAACCTCACCATAGACGGAATTATGTATATTTGATAACTTTTGTTAACCATTTGTTTGAAACAGATGGAATGAAACATAATTATATCACATGATCTGCTAACTCTTAACGAATAACAAATTCAACATATTTCTTTAAGAGATGAAGTGTAAATTTTTCAATTCACGAACAACAGTGAGATTGTACCAAATTCATGAAATTATTTCTTTTAATTCATCAACTTTAGGGAAATGATCTTGAAAAACAAAAATGTTGTCCTAGTGCCCTTATATCCAATGAATCAGATGGTACCTTAGATCATCATAAATATATGTCTTTGTGATTGTTGTCTTTTTCATAGCCATTTTCTCTACCACTCTCCATCAGAACATGATGGTTAGATTTCTCTTTCATATCCATATTTTCACCTATGTTCTCCTATGTGGAAACCCAGTGATTAGTTAATTTGGGTAACCGTTACATTTCATACATTAGTTTTTAAATTCACGTTTTGTATTCCTTTTTACGATGTGGGTTTCTATTAAAGAAGCTTTCAAGTAGTAAACCATTTATTACCCCTACGAATTTCGAGGGGGAAATTCATTTTAAAGGGGGTAGAATGTAACACCCCGAGATTTTATGAAAAATATTTTTTTAATTTCATTGATGTATTATATTATACACCACACGAAGTTTATCTTGTACTATATACAACACCGTATTAGCTTGTAGTATACATAACACTATTCTTGGATCGTGTTACACACAATTTCATGTTCGTTTTAAAATTGTCATTCTACGCAACATTGAGTGTGTGTGTGTATATATATATATATTCAATGTATAAATGAAATATGGTTATATTCTGTTACATGAAATAATAAAGTATTCTTGCGCAACACGCAACCCTAACTTGACTTGCATTACCCGCAATCGTGACCTTCCTCGATAGCATGTGTTGCATGCAATACCAGGTTTTACTAAACAACGATATATTATTATAATATTATTATGAACTAGCCGTTATGAATAGTATTAACTAAATTTTGAATTTTATAACATTATTATTCATCTTACACATTTTCTATAACATGGTATAAGAACAAAATAATTTTTTCGGGTAAAATAAGTATTAAAAAAAATGCAGTTTTGCCGCCTTTTGATGGCGCACCCAATTTAAATCAAGTTTTTGACATGTCTATAAGTTTAATTTTACAAAATAAAATTATTACTTGGATTAAGGATATAAAATTTGACCTTGGATAAAATTTTCATATTATTCTGATAACTTTCGTATTTTAATGAATAGTAAAAACACGCTATATTTTAATTAAAAACAACTTTTTTCATCGTAATAACTTATGTGGTTAAATTATAATATTTAATGGTTTTAAAGTAAAAATAGAATATATTTTTACCATTTAATATAATGTATTTCATTATCCTTGATTTTACATTGAATTCGTAGGTTAAATAAATTCAATCTTTTGCAATGTTTTAAACAAAAAACCCGTTTTCTTTCGACAACGGGATTAATTTTAATTTAATTTTTGCAACTTCTATGTATTGAATTTGGAAAAAATGGATTCCATATTTGTAATCATTGGGTCCAAATTATATTAACAGACTACTTCTTATTTTTGGGCTTTATGAATAGTAACAACGGTAAATTTTATTTACCATAGTAAAAGGTAAATTGGGTAATTAAGGGTAAATATAATATTATAAAATTATTCTAATACCTGTATTAATACAATTGGATGATTATAATATTTTCTAAGACATATTTGGGTCGAAATGGAATCCATTAGAACCCACTTGGAGGTGATTGAGACCTTTAGTTTATTTTATTTAAAGGAAAGTGAAATATGTCTCAATCAACTTTAATAATTAAAGTATTTTTAATATAAGTTTATACAGAATATAAATTCTGTTATAAATACTCATTTGAAAGATAAATTTTTTTTCTTTGTCACTGTAATTAATTTGTAATTTTTAAGAGTTATTTAATTACCTTATTATCTTATACATTAATGATGCAGAAATTATTTATTTAGTGAAAAATCAATAATATAGTTTTTATTGAAATATTAATACATAACAAAAGGCCCAAAAATATGTAAAAAACTTCTTATTAGTGTATATATAAACCCTAATCATCCACTGGCCCAATTGTTGACCATTTGGATCCTTATTAAGGTGATTATGACACATATATTATTTTATTTTAAATGATGCCATAGTTTTCACCTTCATAATTTAATAAATATAACAATTTAAATATTTTTATTTTGAGATGATAAATAAGAGTAAAAGTATTATTGTGAAAGGAAATATATTTATCTTCATCATAGGATTTTATTTTTAATTTTTATGAAACAAATACATATATTAAATAATTATACAAAAATGTTGTAGTAATTATTTTATTAAGAGATAAACCAAATAAATGGTTTTAAAATAATACAATAAATATTATGTGAACTATTTAATATTCTAAACTAATTTTCTTGATACATATGACCTTTTATGAATCTATTTAAGCTTTTATTTAGAACATATGTTCTGTATATAATTTATTTAAATTCAAATAAATGAATAGTGTCAAAATTGACACTATTGTTATTTTATAAAAATAACATATTATAAAATTGTTTAAAAATCACAAAAATATTTAAAAATTATAAATTTAAATATTTATGGTCTAAATGTTATAAAGAATACAATTATGGACAATTCATAACAAATAACTAATTATTTGTTATAATTTAAAATTTAGAATGTTATTACCACAAATAAAATTAAATTGACCAAATAAGGATAAATCAAGTTGATAATGTTTAAAATAAATTCCTAACATGTCTAAATTTTATTGGTTGATGATATTACAACTATATCTCATCTAAGATTCGGATATGAGTCATTTTGAAAGTTTTTAAGTGGGGTTAGGATTTAATATAAACTAATATTTCTTATATTTCCAATGGTGCCCCTCTCCTCCCTTATAAAAGGGAACCTCCTCCCTCTCTTCCTCACACCACATTGAGCCTTCAAGATCGGACAACCCCTGAAAAATTATCTTCTAAACTTCCCTAGAAACATCCTAGAGGTCTTGTTATTCTTCAAAGACCAATTTTAGTGCCCTAAGAGGAGGTCTCAAAGAGGCGTTTCAAAGTAGAGGTAATGTCTGTTACCGATTCTTTCACCTTTATTTCTTCTTCTACTTCTTCTTATTTAGTTGTTTCATTATGAAGTAATAACATCAGTATAAATCATATACTGATATGTTATTATAAGTTTTAAACTATAGGGCCCCAGCCTTAAACCTTACTTAATCTTGAGTTATTACAAGATTATACATTGAGGATCTTTTCAGGTTTAGAGTTTTAGAGAATTAGATCATGAAACTTGCATTACATTCCACATTTAAACAAAGTGGTTACAAAAAGACAGTATTCATTCTTCCCATCAACGGAAACATATTTAAAATAAAACACGGATTCTTTATTGACACATCCTTGACACTATCGTCACATCATGTACCTTTCCCTTGACCTGTGAAAAGCATTTCAAAAACTTGGGATGAGCATAAAAAGCTCAGTAAGGGTTATAGAAATATGGAAAGGAAACATGAGTTCATATATACATAAGAATGAAATCATACTTTACCCATAAAACATAGGCATATCAAATCATGAATAAATCATAGAAGACATAAGACATAAAGGTAACTTGAGGCATTCATAACATTCTTACGTAGGGAGTAACCCTCTTGGTTACGTTTGGAATACCCATCACAGTATATTCCCTAAAATCTCTTTGGAGAAACCTTAACGTTTCACTCCTTCGCGTTACCCAATGCATTGGAGAGCTATATCGGGCTCACCCGCACTTAGTTTATCACGGAACCACCCGTTCTTCATAACAATGCCCAAGAACCATAACATAATCATATCACATAAACATGAATAAAGGAAACATAACATTTCCACATTTCAATCACAATATAACATTTTATGATATTGAAATAATGAATCCATTCAAAAAGAAACCATTTCCAAAACCATTTAAAACATTTAATAAAGAGATTTTTGAATCAAAGTGTCCCATACCACCTTCAAGCTTTTAACATTTTAAACCATTAATATCCATATAAATAAATCCTTAAAACCATTTTGAAAACATGGATATTAATATGAACAAATAATTAAAACATTTAAAGAGATATTTTGGTTAAAGGGGTTTTACCAAAATTAGAGACACTTGAATACAATAATCGAGGAATAACATTTAGTCAGAACTTTATAATATCATGAGAATAAAAGGATTCATGATATAATACTCCAAAGGACAGTATATACACTATATAAGAGTGAATTGGTGCATAACAACAATGAACCCTCAATAGAAATGTCAAATGTGATGAAATCCCTTATAAAGAAGGTATCCTTAAATTAAGGACAAATCAATCTCAAAAATATGTGTTACAAATATAAATACACCCAATATAAGTGGATATTAAGTGTAAAACAATAAAAGGTCATTCACACATATTCAATGGATGAAATATTCAATGACTACATGTTGAACCCAAAGAAATCGAAATTGGGTTAAAAAGTTCCCTTGACAGCCTAACAGCATCACATCAAAATGAGTTGATGAGAGATAAAAAGTGTATCTCATCACTTGGACATAAAATTTACATCAATAAGGATATATGAGAACTTATCCCAACATAACAATATGTAAATTAAAAGACCCAACAAAAGAAGTCTTTTAAAAAAAGGAGGGTGAAAGGTTCCCTTACCGACTTGGGTGTCTTTCAAAACATACACCCCATGGAAGAAGGACAATAGATCATTGATGTAAATACTCATAAACGAAAGTATAATACACAAAGAGTAGAATAATGGGCAGTACATACACCACTCAATGGAATTTGTGGCAAATGTAGCATAAATCTCACGGGAACAAAAGTGAGATGAAAAATCCCTTATGAAAACTCGGCAGCCTAACGGCGCCACATAAAACATCCAAAATGGATTGATGAGAGGAAATAGGGTCTCTCATCATATCAACATAAAGTTTACAGAATGAGTAATAAAAAAGAACATCCCCCAACATAACAAAAATGAGGTTAAAAGAAGTGACATAAAGGAGAGTACTTAAAAAGAAAGAGAGAGGTTAGATCTCTTACGAAAATTCGGCAGCCTAACGACGCCAATCAAAACTTCCAAAATGGATTTATGAGAGAGAATAGGGTCTCTCCTCACATTAACATAAAAATTAAAGTAAGTGTAATATAAAAGATCATCCCAATAACAAGAAAGATGAGCTTTAAAAGGAATGACATAAAAGTGTGTACTTAAAAAGAAAGAGAGGAGTAGGATCCCTTACCGTGGGTCCGACTTGACTCGATCGTTCTTTAACGTCCTGAATAATAAACTTGAGTTAATTTACACTTTATTAAGAACCCTTTTTATAGTTCATTATTCCTTTTAGATCACTTATTTCAATGTTATAAACATTATTTAATCATTTTAGTTAATAATGTTTGTTTTGTCGATATTTGGTTCTTAAGTCGAAAGTGGACTTCTTACAATTACATGTTGTTCGTGTGTCCAAATGTTTATTATATCAAGAATTTTTTTCATGATGTAGATATCATATATTTCATATATATCCAGTACATGCATGCATTTATAACATTACATAATCATTTAGAGGTAAGAAATGAAATGCACCGTTCATGGAGACGGTAAGCCGTACGTACGCATGAACGCTACTTTCATTTCTATCTCATACTTTAATGGAAATAAATAATAATTATATAGAGGTATATAATAATTCCAGTATAATATCATATATAATATCATATTTCAATCCTTTATACATCCCACATATGGTATTTGATGAATCAAATCACTTTGAGGGGGCGGTAGTCCGCACTTCCTTAAATGAAGATATCGCGTATACCCATAATGGAATCCATAAAGGTAAGACAAAAATGAAAAATACAGAAGCATAAATAAAACATAAACATATTATATATCATATATGAAAATAGTGACATCATAATGGCCACCTTTGAAGGTGTTAAATGAGTATTGAACAATCATCGTTTCGAGAGGGAGAATTTCACCATCCACAGAAACCGTATGTTCTTTAACCATTTGATGTAGTTGTGTGAGAGTGTAGCTCGAATAAATCTTATAACAACATCCTAGTATATTTGAGGATACTGGTGTTGTTACAAAAGAAGTAAATAAAAAGAGTTTATGGGGTTGGAGAAGCAAAATAAAACAAATGAACATGAGAGAATGAATTACCTTTAAAAGTGTAACTCCTTTTGATTTAAGCCTAAAGGCTTCCTTTGAAAGGATTCTTCCCAAAGGGAGTCCTCTAGGATGAGGAGAGGGATGTGGAGAGAGTAAATGGGCAGGGGTTGGCCGAGCCAAAGGCTTGAGGAGTGTGAGAAAAGAGGTAGAGGTGGGGGCCTTTTATAAGAGGAGAGGAGAGGTACTTTTGGAAAGTATGAAATATTACTTTATTTGAAAATGTGTTTCGGTTTCAAAAGGTCCCACATTGATAAACTTCGTGGATAAGGTGATAAGTCTTCGAAATCCACTCATCCAATTGCTTTTGTCCATGTGTAGTTCATATATTTTACATTATCTTTCTATTTTATTTAAATCGTCAAATAATGATGTCATCACTGCATCATTATTATGTCATAAATAATTAAATTTATTTAATGTCTAAAAATTATAAAAAAATACTATGATATAGGAAATATCTTTAGCTTTCCAATGAATATTTATAATCAAAATTCGGACTTGTATAACCCCACGTAAAAATTGTTTTTGTAAAACATATTATGTTTGTGTCATTTTCACTTTAACATTAAATAAAAGGTAATTTATGTCATTTCCCAAAAAAAGTGGATCCATGGGGTCCCCAAGTTGACCCATGGCATGTCATGGTCGGCCATGACACAACCAATGAGGTTGGGACATGTGTCTAGGTCATTTCATTTCATTAAAGTATTATTTATACCTTAAACTACCCTAATTACCACTAATCGCGATTAAAAACTTAATAAGTTACTATTCACCAAAAAATTATTTTAATCTCATTGAACCACATTTTACTTCTTAATGACAACCATGTATGTTTGATTTTTGAAAATCAAAACACAATGATGGCAAAATTTCATTTAAACGGAAAATCAGTTTTTATAAGTACCACTTAGTCGTTTCACTATTCATCAAAAATTGAAGTTTTTCAGAAAAATCACAAAAATTCACCCTAAGCTATATTTGATATTATGAATTCAAAAATGAAATCCATTTTACAAACTTCAAAACATATAAGTCACATTAATTAATTTAATGATTAATTCCCGCTGTCGGAGCAAATAGTGTGTTTTTATAAAACAATAAGTATCAAAAGATTGACACTAGTTTAAGTCTGATTTCAAAGTGAAATTAATTCCAACGACCACTATTGGATTTAATGGTAAAAATATTTTCTAATTTCACTTTAAAACCAATTCAAAATATAATCTAATCATATAAATAAATTAGATTAAAAAGAGGTTTTGAATTAAAATACAACATTTTACACTATTCATTAAAAAAAATGAACATTATCGGAAAGATACCAAAAATTTACACAAAGTAAATTTTGATGTCCCGATTCTTAGGAAGAGTTTTATTTGTTCCAAAAGAATGTTTAAGAGTGAGAAAAACTATATTTAATGACAATTCTCCATTAAAATGTGATAAGTGAACATTTAGTGAAAACTAGGGCATATACGCCAAAAATTGAATTCTTTCTGTATTTTAAGCCTTTATCTTTTATTGTATAAATGTAAAAAAATTTAAGAACATATATAATCATATTTTAGTTATTTATATCCATTCCCGCCAATACAATGGCTACATATTAACTACCATTTAAAATAATATTATTTTATTATTAGAGTGCAACGTAAGATTCCCAAGAAACTCGTTGTTGCGTGTTGGGTACGCCATCGAGCATAGCTTCCCCTTTAAAGTCATTTCAATATTTTATTCATAAATATAGATAAATATGAAATGTAATATTCTTTATTTACCTAGGGTGTTACATAAACAACCCTATTTCACCATCTATCCATCCTACGGAAAACAAAATCACTGCACCTGCGTACGTACGGAATACCGTCTCCACGCCGTGGTGTAATATATTTTCCACCACCACCTTACTTGGATGGGAATAATGGTGTAAATTATGACTATATATGATTATTTTAAAGTGATATTGATTCTGAAATAGTATACATACACTCCAATACAATTCCATGGGAACGATATCATCGCTAATGCGTACGTACGGATTACCGTCTCCACGGCGCGATGAGATTCATTTTCCATGTTAAAAATTCATGAATGATTATAAAGTATATATAATAAGTAATAATGAAATATATGACATAATAATGCTACTAGATTTATGTACATATATATGTATGTCATATACTTAATTTCGTTCAATTCAATAAGGAAACGAAAACAGCGTTCATGCGTACGTACGGCCTACCGTCTCCATGAACGGTGTATTTCTTTCCATTTATCGATCTATTATATATATGTTTATTATGAATATATATTATATATAAATCATGTTTGACATTATGAATGTATGTAATCATTATATAAGTAATCATATGAATAATTACAAGTTAAAACACGAACTACAAATGAAACGATTTTACCCAAAACGCTACTTCAACATGAATTTACAAAAGAACAGGTCATATAAAGTCGTAAGTGAACCCTATATGATATAATGACAATTAATATGATTCTGTAATAAGTCAATGACATTATTTAAATCATTATACAGGAGGTTTGGATAAGTATGAAGCATATCAGACCTAATATAAGGGATAATTATTCCAATCTCATTCTTATCCGAGATTGCTTATTCGTAAGTATTTACTGGGGTTATTTCTGTCATCCATGTCCATGTTTTATAAAAGTGTTTTCTTGTATGTTTAACGTCCTTTTTATGCATTTTTGACTTTTACAACATGGTATGTAAGTAATATTTCTTTTTTTTACGTTACGAGGTATTTTTTTTGACTTTTCCGGCAAAAGTACGAGAAGAATGTTTTTTTAACTTATACGGCACGAACGGATTTTTACGGTTTTATAAATCCTTATTTTCATGAATCTTCCTCAAAATGATTTCATGACTACTTTAAACAAAATCATTCTCTTTTAAAATTTCATGAAATTTTGTGAAAAGAGAATTATTTTGAAGAAGAAATGATATTTTCCTCATGAATTCATTTCAAGTGTTTTATCAAAACCATTTTTCATATAAGATGACATTATTTCATATGTGTATGTTTCAAGTATCATGTTTCAATGATTTAAATAGTTTCACTTTTATTATTATGAAATTATATCCATTACATTTATATGGATTATGTGATGATGGGATGATGTTTATGAAACCCATTTTATTAGTTGGGTTGTTATGAATGATGTATGTTATTTTGTGGCACAAGTAAGAATGATTTCATTATGAGATGGGTGAGACCTATATCTACCTCCAATGCATTGGGTAATGATTTATATCTCATGAGATAGACATGGATGGAATGGTAAGTTAATCCGGTTCAGTGTTACAGGACTGAAACGAGGAGTGAACTCGATTCAGAAAGGAACTTTGTCCACTAAGATGGTCTTGGAAGCAATGCCTTGGATACTATGGAAATCATAACAAGTGCTGAATGGTTTCCACAATTACATGTTTTATTCCCATTCTAGTTTACCATGATTAATGTTACTTTATGATCTATTCTTTATGTACTTCCATGATTTATGTCTTTGCTAAAGATTTTGATGTTTCGATTTTATGCTCATGTTTTTGCATTCAAATGGTTATGGATTATTTTATGTTCTCGATGCTTACCCTTACTGAGCATTTGAGCTCACCGTTTATATGTCTTCTTTTCCCCAGGATTTAAAGAAATCTTTTAGTTAATAAAACAAAAGGGGAAGATCTTTATGGGAGATTTTTTAGATATTTCACCAATATTAGAAGATTACGTTCCGAGTTTCCAAAGACACTAAACTATTACGGTCCTTGAGTTTTTGTTTTTTGTTATGTATTAAGTATTCTGAAAATGTAATGTATTGTCTATGTACGTCAAGCTTCGGGCCTCTACATCTGCACTGTTGATTATTATAATAGAGGTTAGGAATTGATATGTGTTCTTCTATGACACATCAGGTTTGATTTTGGTTTATGTTTTTAAAAATGGTGATAAAATGGTAGACAATGGTTCTAGATATCTTAGACCACATCATATGAATTATCTAACCCATCGTCTCAAAATCATAAATAGTATTCATGAACTTAAGAGTTAGTAACATTACTTCTTCCATACATGTTTTAGAATTTATTTATATAAAAAATATTGAGTTATATCTTATTTAAATAATTTTTGAATCTGTGATTGAGGTATTAGGTGGAGTACATGTAGTCTTTTTATTTAGACATTTCCTACACCCCTCGTATCAAGAATTCCATAATTGATGGATTTTGAGGAAAAATTATGATCCAAATAATGAAATAATCATCATAAAAGTGAAATATCATGGCTCTTTTTCATAGTTTTATTTAGTACTGTAGGCTATTCAGTTCGAGGTTTTTTTATCATTTAGTTAAACAACCCTCTTCTGCAGAATATTTTTTAGGAAATTTATCTTGATGAATAATTATATAGCATCATAGACTCTCTTTAAGGATGAAAGACCATTGGTGAATGGCCATTCTATTTAGAGGGAATAATATGTTTATTAAATTATTATATTCTATCCTTTCTAGAAAAAAATGTTCTGAAGAGTTACTTTAATAATTCTTAGTTGGTGGTTCACATAGATACCACTAATATCTTTTATGATATTTTGTGATGATTCAGGTAGTCAGGTATGAGAAGAGACATTGTAAACTTTGTTTCTTGATATTATACATGAAATCAGGGTAAAACCGAGGATCATTGACCTTTAACATTACTTATTCTAATTTCAGTTCTGACTTTGACGTTGGATGAAATCTATTTGGACATTGTGGTTGGGTTTCTATGTTTCTATTGAAGGATGATTTGAAAACGAGTTGTGATTGACAGGATAAAAAAATAATCTCAATATATACCCATTTTTTATGAAACTAATTTTTTGTACTTGACATGTTTATATTGGTTGGATATTTTTTGATTTTATGGATTTCTATCTATTATAGTCTCTTATAAGGATTCCTTTTATACTTCTCACTTTTGTAGAGGCCTCTAGCAGGCATTGGGACCTTAGGAAATATAGATAATGAATTATAATCCACAAATGGATGGATAAATAGAACGAGTTATACATATTTTTAAGGATATGTTATAATCATGTGTTATTGATTTTTTTGGAGCTTGGGATATCCATTTAGGGATGGTGGTATTTTATTATAACAAAATATACAAGTATATTTTTAGGATGTCTAATTTTAAGGCCTTTTATGGTTGACGTTTTAAATCTTTGTTATATAGCTTGTGGATTTTGGAATGTTCCTTGGTTGGAAAAAGATTTTTCTTAATGATATTAATAAATTTTTTTTTATTCTTCATAAAATGGAATATGATGCTTTTGATTACTGTTCTATGGTAGTGTGGTCAAGATTCACATGAGAAATTGGTGCATGAGGCACTGATGACTGAGAAGTGGAATTATCTATTTGACATGGAATAATATTGATAGGTTTTCTAGGGACATAACGTTTTTATGGTGGGGAGGTTGTGACATGCCATTAACTTCTTTCGGGAATTTCTTAACTCTTTTTCTAATTCCATTTTTGTGGTGATTTTTGGGCCATTTGAGGTGAAGATTATTCCTCAATGAAAATAATCTAGTGTTTTGGGATGTATATTTTTTAATAGATTATGGGTATACATATACTAAAGATTTTAGTTGGTCAAATAGGGTTTATGTTGAGTTCTAAGCCTTATGGGTTGTTATGTAGGGGGTACTGTGGGGAACTGACGGTAGAAGGAATTTAAGGCCTAAATCCATGGTTTAGGACATAAATTTTTTCTATCCAAAATCCCTGAATTTTTCTTAAGGATTTTAATGATTTATACTGTGAATAATTAACTTAATCTATAAAATTATCAACCATGATTTTAAACATGAGGAAAAAATTGGGTTTATGTGAAAAAAGATTCATTTCATCATAAACCCAAGATTAACATTGTAAAGGCCTCATGACCAACATGATTATTTTTGTTACTCACATGATTTCATTTTTTATTCTATTCATGTTTCTCCGAAGGACCCTAGTCTTCCTTCCATGCGTAGTGGGGAATTCCATCCATTCTAGACATCTCGGTTTGTCATTTGATATATTCATAGTTTTATTGTTACGGTTTTTACCTTCTCACTACTATCATTATATGAAAATAATGTGATATTATGTTTTTATTGAATTAGAGTTTTATATTGATTAATGATGATCAAGGAATTATTTTTCGATCTCCAATGACATATTTCTTCATTGGCGGATCTCGTTATAGGTGTTGGGTTGATTAGATCTCATTATTAATGTTATGTAGTTCCATATAATTTTCCCTAAAAATGAAACATTAAATGTATTTATTTATTTAAAATGAATTTTTAATTGATTTAAAAACCTATAATTTAAATCATTTGATGTGTGATTTGAAATTTCATAGAAATTGTGAAATCCCACAATTTCAAAGGAAATGAAATTTTGGGGATTATTTTTTAGAAAAGTTTTGGCTTAATTTCAAACATTATTTGATAAAATGATTTGAAATTGATTATTAATAAAGCGGATAAAATTAATCTATGATTTGAAAATGTTGTAAATTTATGAGAAACTATGATTTGGTATTGAAATGATAATGGAATGTTTATTAGTGAAATGTGGGAAATTATATTTCTAATTGATTTGAATGATGTATTTACCCATGATTAAATGAATGGTTAATTTATTGTTGAAAATGAGAGCCTTGGTATTTAATAGGTAATTAGTACAAGAACATTGGTATTTTACTCCTAGAATTACATTAACGAAGAAGACACTGACATAAACATACTAAGAATGATTTTCCAGATGGGGAGTTTATATTAAATGGTTGAGCCATGGTATGTGTACACACATTGAGATGAGATCAATTATTGACTAGTGTGACAAGCCTATTTCAAAAAACTAAAATATCATATGGCTTATTCATGCCAACTATTTTATATAAATGTTTTATATAAAATGATCATTTAATATTGTATTAGTATATATGCAATAATTTTTATTGTGATATAATGATTTTTCTAATATAGGTAAATGAAATGTCATTCGTTGTTTTATTTAAAATGGAATAATTTATTATTTAGTATAATGATATAGATCATGGAACCCTTTTTGAGACCCTTGTGGTCTATTTATCTCACATTGTACCTTTTTATTTAGGTGTTTGTAAATTATCTCATTTGAGTTTCCTGAAAAGGGAACACGCCACTTACGGGTGGTGGTTGTTCTTGATCCATGGGACCTAGAGTGATAAACATTACTTTAGTATATGTGATCCACATATTACAAGGAATGATTGCATTATTTTTTTGGTAGTTTTTGAGTCTTTATTGGTGTACTACTTTGGGTTTTGTTATTTTTTTGATTTTGGTACATTTATCTCGAGGAGTGTTGATCATAATGACTACTTCATTTATCTCATGATATTTTCTGTAAAACCATTCCCATTTTATTTATTTTTATTTTAGGTGGTATTCGTAGGGGATAAGGAACCCCCTTCCATCCATGTTAGATTCAACTCGAGTATCAAGGTACCGTGGTATCTAGAATGGTTCATATCAATAATGATTATATAAATAATTATTTATATTACTTTAAAAACATTTAAAAAGTAATGTTTAACTAAAATGTTTCTTAGTAAATCAATTTATTAGTTAAGTATAACATTTATAAAACAATTTTGAAACATATAGACCTGGAAAAAAATACACTTGATCAGAAACAACAATTAGCTTGATTTTTCTTTAAAAATTTTATTTTTTTTATAAATGTTCCAAATAAAGAATAATTTAAAAGAAAACATTGAAATTATTTAAATATATAGATTATATGAAAATATATGTTATTTTTGAAGTATATATTATAATTTTTTTTCAAATAAAATATAAGAAATACCATAAAATGATATTGTAAAATAAGTTATTACCACTTTGGAAAATTTTAAACTATGACCCATTGAAAGAGTAAACATAAATATAAAAATTGGTCAACATGAATAATTATATATTCGTTCTGAAATCATAAAAGGGGCATTATATTCACAAAATTAAAGTAATTATTCTCATAATACCCAATATATCTCAATGGAGTGGAAATTGAGACACAATCCTTTGTTTGATGTTCATCTTTCTTCGATAGTGATGTAAAATAAAGTATAATAAATTTTAATTTATTATAGATATATATTAACAAATCAAGTAAATACTTATAATTTTATAATTGGTCAACTTATAATATTTCAAAACTATTTATTAATAATCACTTACTAAAATCATTATTTTTTGTGTTTATTTTTTAGTTTTTCAAGATAAATTTGGTTCGGTAGTTCTAGTCGTTGAAATTTGATTGAAGTTACATCATTTACAGAGTATTAATAATTATATAAAAACATATATATAAATTATATATATTTATATTCATCTATAAAAGTTATAAAAATAATGAATTACACCATTCATAGAGATGGTAGATCCTACGTACGCATAAACACTATTTTTACTTTTTAATGGATGAAAAAAAGAAATGTAAATAATAATTCACTTTTAAATAATAATTTCTATGTAATATATATTATGTATGTTTATTAAATATATATTTATTACCATACATGTAACTAGTATGCGCAAAAAGGATGACGTCACTTCGTGGAGGTGGTAGTCCACACGTACAGATGAGTGATGTTATGGTTTCCTATTGATTGGAAGGTAAGATGGTAGATATGGTATTGTAACTTTAGAAGCACAATTATTCCTTAAATATCATATATATTTATTATTAATATCTATATAACCATCCAAATAAAGTGTTTATGAATAATGAATTATGCCTCTATGTCGATACGGTAAGCGGTATGTATGCACAAGTGATGTTTTCTCTTTTTATAAGAATGAAATGATGTTGAAATTGGTTTTATATATTATCAATTACATTTTAGTAAATTTATGTCATTTGATTTATTATTATAGGATTGGTACAATATAATTATATGATGTATAAGAAGATGTAAATTTGGAAGTGTTTGTAAAGTTGATTACCTTTTCTTCGGTAGACTAACCTCAAATTATTTCTTATGGACATTTGGAATGACCATTTAAGGATATTAAATCATCTAATTCTTGGATATATAATTTTAGATGAAAAATTGGTAGTTTTTTTGTTGAGAAAAATGTTTTAATGTGATGTTAATAATAAAGAGAAGGGGTTTGCTTCAATAAGTGAGGGTAGGGGCACTCTTGTAATTTTTTAAAATATTAAAATATTATGAAGTAACATTCTACTAAACATAGTTAAACATTACATGTATTTAAAGATAAATAGGATATGTTTTAATATAGTCATATAAAAAATTTATATATGTTTTTATTTAATTTTAATCATCAAATTTTTTATTAAACCATTTCTAACCTTAACTCTAGTAATACCTATTTCAATAGGAAAGGTTTATAATTATACTTATACAGAGAAAATTGGATTATAAATGGTCAAAGAATCAAATTATAGACTATATATTATTCCATTTGTTCTATTTAAACATTTCTATGATTTTTAAATAATTTAATGGAATTTTATTTTGATAAACAACCAGTAATGTCATTTCTAACACTATTCATTTCATTTGACTATAATGACATCAATAAAAATATTAAATTCATATATACTCCTTTAAAACTTCCCTAATATGTTATATGAATCTAAAAAATTCATGGGGAACTATAATAGACCCACACTATATTATATTTATATTTTTAAATTATTTTATATGATTTTACTATTACATACAAAAGAACTATGTCAAATTTGTGTAAACACATAATTTAATTATTTCATCACCAAAAATTAAAAATAGATTACCTTGATAAAAAAATTATTAAAAATTAAAATAACTATTTTTAGCCAAGCATAATTTTTTTATCCATATCACAAAATTATATAGATATTAAAAACAAAAAGTGACATTTTTGACTTTATCTATTACTTAAATTTTATAAAGGTTAAAAATCAATGCTAAATTATAAAAAATCATTTTTTTAGTGTTTGCATGATTTTGGAAAAAATATACTCAAATAATGATATAATGAAAAATTCTTTAAGTATGTAGAGGTCATATCATATTAATATTAATAATAATTAACCCAGTTACCCTTTTCCATGGTGATAAATTTTACACCTGTTACTATTCATAATGTTTAAAAATAATAGGGAAGAATTTACTGAATTTGATGATCTGGATTCCATATATGGGGAAAAAAATTTCAAGTTTAATTTCGATAATATTCTGAATTTAATTTAAAAATAAACCTCCTTAATGTGACAAAAGATGATTATTTAGAAAAATGTGTTTCTATGCCTAAAAATTGACATATATCAAAATCATGTAAAATTATAATCTTAATAGAAGTAATTAAATAATATTAAATAAAATGGATCTTATATATATCTATTACCAAATCCAAAATATAATGTACATTTTATATTACTTTATTTGAAGGAAAGGAATTATTGTTTAAAAAATATCAGCATTTTTCACTATTCACAAAAAAATATTTAATCAAGTCTAAAAACAAAAAATTAAGCTAATATTTTCATTATTATTACAAAAAATAATTTTTTTATAAAAATAATTTTTCAAATGTATATTAAATTAAAGAAAATATCCACAAGAAAAATGCACTAAATACATTTTTGATGAAAAAAATTATTGAAGTAACAAATGGATTTACAAAAAATAAAGTAGATATTTCCTAATATTTAATCAATAAATGTAAATTAAATTTGATTCTTATTCATATTTTCTATAATGTGGTTAAACTTATTAATACATTCCAATCCAATGGATACATTAAAAATGTTATATAATAATATTTTAATAGTCTAACATGGTTCGTTTAGACTCAATGTTGTGTGTAATGAAATATTAGCATGAAATTAAATCTACATAAATAAAAATATTTTAAAAAATAATGGGTTTTTACAAATTTTTAAATATTTTCGAGCAGAGAAAAAATGATTTTATTTCTTATGATTGGATTTTTGTTGTGAAAATAATATATATATGGAATTTGGAGATCAATTGTCCTGATTGTGATAAAATGTTTTACACTTTCAAAGAATGATTTAATCAAGGTAAAGGGATCAAGTCAAAAAAATAATTTTGGATAAGTTAGAAAATATTTATAAAGGAAATATTAATGTTAAACAAGAAAAGATATTTTTTTTATGTTGAATTGTGAAGACCTCAAGATGAATGATAATGAAACAATATATGGAATTTTCAGCAAAGATATTGAAGTTGGTTTTACAATCAGTTGTTATGATAAAAAAATGGAAGATTATATGATATTGAATAACATACTATATTTATTTTCAAATTGAATTAATACAGAGGTCTTGGTACTCTATTATCATGATCTAATTACACTTCTTTTAGATAATTTGTGCATCATTATTCCTTCTCATAAAATATGTAAGGGAAGTTACCTTAGGAATAATATAGTGTATAATAGATAAATCTCCTTTAAACCATTAAATAAAGATAATATCTATAAATAAATTTATTATCATTTATAAGATTATATTGATGAATAAATATATAATTGAAAGTTGAAAAATGAAATTGTTAATTTCAAGAATCATGAGAAGAGTAAAATGAAAGTTCTATAGAAATATTCTATTTAACTGTTTTGTGTTTTGTGCTACTGTAAATTTCCTAGAAGATTGTAATAAATAGAAATAAGATGAAGCTTATGATCATGTGAATTAAAATCCAAGAAATTCCCTAATGATGAAAGATCAAAAATATTTATTAACAGGTAAAAATAATAATTTCAAAAAATTCATGATATTAAATTTCATTTCTTATCATGGGGAAATGGATAGTTTTTAGGATTAAGATTGATATGAGACTTCTAGTGAAGTAAATGAAAAATTAGATATTTTTATTGTGAATTATAAATAATTGACTTGTAAAAAAACAACATTGATTGAAGTAATGAAAAAAAATGAGTTCATTTAAAAAAATAACCAAAACAGTGTATCATAAAGATCTATCAATTAGAAAAGAAGAATAAATGTTTCAAGAATAATTATAAACTAACTATAAATAATGTTAGTTTATATGTATAAATGATGTAAATAATTAATAATGAGGTGTAAAATTTATAAACTTACATAGTGATGAAAAGCTGTTGAATATTTACATATAAATTAAGGTTAAATAAATCGATAAATATCATAATGTTATTCAAAAAAATTATTTAATTATAATTTTATTTGGAAAAACTAAAATCAAAATTTAAAAATTGAATTACATAATATATAGAATGATCAAAGAAGAAATTGGTTAAAATATTTAATGGAAAAAATTCAATTTGTGTGCATTTATTTTATTTGGTAAAAGAAACAAACACCATTATATATAAAAATTAGGGAATAGTAATTAAAATGTAAAATATTTTAAAAATGGTGATCCAAAAGATTTAAAAATTTGTAAAAAATGAATAAATATTTGTTTTAAGTCTACTATATTTTTTTGAGAAAGAAGCTAATGTTAATGGTTAAAATTTGGAAGAACAACATGAATTTACGTCTTAAAAATTTAATATATAAAGTAATATATACTTTGTTATGGTTAATCATTGTATTTGGAGGATTTTTTAACATGAAAAGACTTTTTTTGTTTAATTACTAATATAAATATGAATATTTTGGTTATCTAAGGCACAGATTGAGTGGGATTCATACGACTTAATAAATAAATGATTGGATAAAATATGATAATTTCATGCTAAAGGTTGAGAAAATATCCTATCCTTAGATGAGGTATATAGATAATGTGACTGGTTGTGACACTTTTTTAATAATTTTCATATAATTTTACCTACTCTGACGAGTGTAAATCATATTTTTCAAAATTCATATGAGAATTATGAGAAAGTAAATGTAAGTGTTTTGATTATTTAATTACAACTAAATACATCACAATTTGGTTGTCTTTTGATTGTGGATTGATCACATCTATCCTATATAACTAGATATTTAAAGATATTGAGTATTGTTGAAAAGTTAAATGAAGGCACAATTACTTTTTGAACTTATGGGTTACTCAAAATTAGAGGAGTTAGTTCAACAGTAATTATATAATATAACCTATAATTGAAGAATGCATTATTTGATGGAAGGAAGATACATAATTTAGAAAGTGTGTCTTAGCTCTCTGGTGAAGTAAATGAAGTGGTGTCTTATAAGAAATAAGTTTTTATAAAAATTTTGGATGATGGATAAATATTATTAAAATCATAATGATCAAACAGAAATATTTTTCTAGATGGTGGTGCTGAGAATTCAAGCTTCTTGATCATAAAATAAGAAAAAAAATTAAATAATGGGAGGATTTATCCCCAAGTCACAAAATTTTTAAAAAGATGATCCAAGGAAATAATGTTGGAAATGTCTAATTTCAGAGGGGATAAACGGTTTGAATATTCTCTATATTTCTAATATAGAAGATAATTAATTAATAGAGTAAAGATTCATATGTATTATTAATTTGATATTGTTTATTTAGAAATTTTAGGGACTACGAGGATGTAATACAAACTGAACTTATGTATTTTTTATTTTATTTATGAATCGACTCATATTAATTCTATTATGTTTATGAAAATAATTTAGTATCTTTTAATATATTCACTAGTTTCAAAAAATGTGGTAAAATGGACTATGATTTTTTTCTTAAATAAAATATTGTTTAACAATAGGGTAGAGTATAAGAGTGAAAAAACTGAATCACATAAAAAATGAATGTTATTTTTCATGAATTCAATGAACCATATTCTTTAAAATGAAATTGTATTTCTTTATAGAATAATAGTATCTCTGTGTCCATGACTTGTACGATTTTAGTTCAATATAATGAACCTCAATTTTTCTAGATGTGGTCAATTTTTATAATAAAATAGATTCAAAATCAATATTTTATTACCCAATTATAATCTAAAACTCTATAAGATTAATTAAAAAACCCTAATCATGAAATAATTTATGTCATTTTATAACACCTATATATCAAAGAGAAAGGTAAAAACATGGGGAAGTGGAAAAAAAGTTGATTTTATGGTATCTTCCTTGGTTATCCTTTAAATATAAGAGGTTATTTTAGATAAAAAAAATTGAGTAATATTGTTGATAGTTCTAATTTGGAAGCACTGTAAAACAAAAAAGAATGAAATTCCACATCAAGATACAAGTTCCACAACTGATGATGATTAAAGTTTATTTATTGTTAAATAGGATAAAGGTGTTCAATAAAATATTAATTTAGATGACTAGTATGTTTATGATAATGATTCGTCTATTTATAATTATTAGTAAAAACCTTATTAAATTCATCCAAGGATGAGAAATAAAGTGGAGGTTCATTACATTACAATAGAACAAGGGAATATAGGTCGAAAATGGATAACATTAAGGATAAAAATATATGAAACATTATTATCTCAGATTTATTGGAGAGATATTAAATAAACATTAAAGAATCATGTTTGGATTAGGGCTATGAACAAGGAGTACTATCAAATTGAGAAGAAGGCAACATGGAATTTGGAACCGAGGGAAAAAACCAGGATTTCTTTGAAACAAAGTGGGTGTTTCATAACAAGCTGAATGAGAAAGGGGATGTGAAGTGATATAATGTAGTACTTCTTTGAAAAGGGTATTTACTAGTGGAAAGGATTGATTTTTATGTGAACTTCACACAAGTTTCTAATCTTGAAAAACAAAATATTTTCTATGCTGTCATACTACAACGGTGATACAAAATCTTATAAATAGATGTAAATTATTCATTCTTAAATTTAGAATATAAAGAGGATGTGTAAATTGAATGAACTAGATCTTTATTTCATAAATAAGATAAAGGATATGTTTTAGTGATGAAGAAATGTTTATAGAGATTAAGTAAATCCTTGGGATAATGGTATTAATATCTTAATTCATGATTGAAATAATTCATGTTAAACAATGGAAGCATTTACAAAAACCTTTACATTAATGAATATAATGAGGTATATTTTATTTTTATCATCTACGCATATGATTTTATTATTAGAGGAAATTAATAAGTTACTCGTGATCAGTTTTAATTGGAAATGTATTAGATATTTGATATGTCCATGATTGGGGTTAATATATAATTCTTGGGTTTCTATGTTTCTCTATGGGTGAATCCAATTTTTTTTCAAGTAACTATCTTTGAGAGATACTAAAAATGTTTTTTTCACAGAGGATTCAAAAACTATTTTCTTACTTTCATTACTGTAGGAACAAGATTATGAAAATATGATAAATAAATGGTCTTTGATTCAAGGATGTTTTGAAAACTAATTGTATGTTTATTCTACATAAAATATTTTTTAATGGGTATTGTTTTTACTAATAATAGTTGTTTCATATTTCAATCTCCATTGAATAAATAAAAATATATAAATGGAAAGAGGATACTAAGATATATCAAAGGAATAGTGTATTTGGGTAAAAACATCATATAGATATATAGTTTTTTATATTTGGTTATAATAATGTATATTAGGATGGTAATATTGTTAATAAAAGCTCTACATTCATAGGATTTTTCATTCTTGTTAAATGATTTGTGCCATACGACAATAATAAGAAACGTTTGGTAATATTTTATACTGTTGAGTTAGAGTATTCTATTACAACTCATGCATGAACCTAATTGATGTCGATGAAAATAAATTTGGAATATATCAATGCTAGTGTTATGTTGTTTTTATATGTTGGGTATCATAATTATAGTTATATAAATGTATCAAAGAATCTAGTTTATCATTATCAATAAAAATAACATTTATAAAAAATATCTATTCATTAGGGAGATATTTAATAAAGGAAATTTTATGTTTATGTTTGTTCCAAATAAGATGAAAATTACAATTCTGTTAACTAAATAATTTTTTAATTATTAATTTTAAAAAATTAGGTTGATGTTGGGTTTTTAAGATGAAAATTCTAAGGGTAGGGTATGGGGTCTGGCCCCCAAATTTATTTTTTCATGATATAATTTTTTCTAAAGAGGGAAAATAACCACAAATATTTCATTGCAATTTCCTTAATTAAAATTGGGAATAGAAAAAAGTTAATTAAAATAATATGAATTTCCTTCATAGAGAGTACATATTTGGGGTAAACTATGATGTTAGTATGATTTTGTGTGGTTATGAACTATTATAAAATGATTATTGATATTGTACATATGAAAGTTTTGTATATATGTTTATATAATAGTTCTATGGAATTGAATAAATATTTTAATAATTTCATATTAGTTAGTTTTAAGTGTTGTGTAGAAGTGTATGCGAGTGAGTTTAATGGATAACATGGCATTAATACTGAATGTTATTGTTTCCTACATCCTTTTCTCTCACATATTCTTAAGATTTTGGAATTATGATTAATTTATAAGTGTTCATAGTTTGAAATAGTGATTTATACTCAATGGTTTTCATGAAAAATCATAATGGACATATTTTTTAGTCCAAAATCTATTTATGGAATATAACGAATTCAGGAGTAGTTGTAAATTTCAGTTGAATTTTTTGATGTAAGGGGGAGATTTTTGAATTAGTAGATAATGAATATGAATTAGTGAGGAGATAAACTGGATATAATATTTGTTTGTTTTTTTCAGGAACACATAAATCATGTAAAAAATAAAAAAATGGATTTTAGTGGGAGTTAACGGCTATTTTGGAGTTTCGAGTTGAGATATTGGTGTTTTTAAGATATTATGGAGCTATTATCAAAAAACACTAAGATAGATGTCACCACACCATGATGTAGTCAGTGTGTGAATAATACAAAAGAGAATGAACATTTCTTAAGATTAATTCTTATGATATTGACTCTAGTCATGTGGTGAGTCTTTTAATCATGGAACAATTTTAGTTTCATGAGATTAATTCACCCAAACATTAATATTGAATAAGGAGTATTTTTTTCTCAAATTCTAATGCATTTAATTTTTTTATTCATTCAATTGAAAAAATATAAATCTGAAGACATTATAAAATATTCTAGTATAATATTGAAGCCATTCCATGAAGTAAAATTGTGGTTTTTTATGTTTTCAGGGTTTTTGGGAGATTTAGTTGTGTAAAATTACAATGGTATAGCTCGCATCATAGTGTGAATTATTATATACTGTTGGGACATTATGTAAAGTCATGAGAGTTTATCATGACTCTGTTTTTGGGGAGGAAAGAAGAATTTATCAATGATTATGTTTTTCACACCATAAAGGAAAAATATATGTGTATCATAGTTAGGTGAAAACTAGTTTGTCACCCTGGGATGTATGATGTCATGTCATGATTTTTTCCAAAGTCAAAAATTTGAGATATTGATGAGGTGCATTATTTAATTATCATATGGACAAATCAACTCAAAGAATTAATTTTTATAATTATATTTATGGACATATAGAAGTATTAAATAGATAAAAATTCTTAAGGTGGAGTGGGAGAAGATAATAGAATTTTTAAAATTTAAAATTTTAATTAAAATTTAAAAATGAATAAGGGTATCTTAGTGTGATGGATCATTGAATAAGGGTCTTGAAAAAAATCTATATTTATAATGGAAATTAAGAAGTATCTATAAATAGGTGTATATAGTAGAGGTAGAGGTGAATAAGAAGAAACATATGATGAGCCCACACTTAGTTTTCATTAAATCATCACACCACTATTTTTTTAGGAAAAATGAGTTTTATAAAAGTTCCACATAGTGGAGTACTATGAGAACACTATACAATGTCAAGAGAAAATAATTTATATGGAAAAATTATAATCCCTACCATAGTGAAAAAAGCAAAAAATCATAAATAATATTGAAATAGGTGGAATCCATTCAACTTTTTTTAAAAGATTTCTAAGTTGTATTCTTGTAATATTATTTTGAAGATAAACTTTGACATTTATTTCAACAATGTAGAATCTAGTAGAATACATGGTTTTAGTTTTATCTATATCATACTAAGTATTTAAATGATTATATTAAGTAGTTAACCCTATACATTGGGTGTTGTTTATCCTTTTTACATTCATTCATGCATGAGAAGTTTAAGAGTAAGGTTGTTTACCCAAACATGTGATAGAGGATGATTTTATAAGAAATCATAAAAGGAATACTTGAGTAGAATTCACCAATTCAAGCCATATTAGTGAACTATCACTATATATCGATGATATATCTATCATTTTAATCATAGGTTTGTAATAATTCTAGGTCATTTAACATATTAAGTTACACTTCCTATTGTCTAACATTAACTGAATGTTTCATTTCGTATTACCAATAAAATTTTATATAATTTAATAATTTATAAAAAAATTCATTCCTTCCATAATTATTTGATTCTATATTGGGAATAAAAATTTGGCAAAGAAGAAAGTAGAATATTTAATATAATTATAAAAAAATCATTGGGAAATGGTGAATGTTTTTGGTGAATGTAGTGTTAGGAAGATGTCTGAAAATACAACTTGTATAAAGGTTTCACTACTAGAAATTTGAGTTTATGAGGGGACAAGTAGCAAAACTACGTTGTTAGTCAACAATAATACATTTTACAACTATTTATCAATGTCCTTAGATTGAAAACCAATATTTATTTACCCCCACCCCATCTATTGAATCCTTAATTCTCTACTATGTAGTTTCTCAATCCCTCATAACCTTCACCCTGAAAAGTACTTCCAATTATTTTATTACATTTATTCCAAAATTATCTATGTCATTTATACTTCCACTCCCACCCTTAATTTATAAAATCTCCTCAAAACACCCAACCTAGAGATGCTTGAACCATCTATGACCACCAAAAACACCGGGATCCACTATCGGTCATCAAGATTCAATAACTGATTGCACCTTCAGGATTTATTCTACTTAAAATTCTTCACTTACCTTTACAGAAATTAATGTTATCCTATTATATTTATATAATCTTTTGTTACATGTATATTCTATTTTTCTCCCTTTCTAGTTTTTCTTTTGAACATTAAATTCGTATTGGTTTCATTATTAGTTTTACAATTGTTAGGGAACAAAATTAAAAGGTATTTGTATTAGCTAATATAATTAGGAAGCATGACATGTTAAAGGTACTTACTGAGACACCCCTGACTAGTACTATGAAGCTTAGTGCTAAAAAAATTCTTTATAAATATTATTTTATACCCAATGTTATGATCCAAGATAAACTAACATATCTTTCACATAATTTTTACAATACAAACATTATATCTCATAAATAAACTTAAAAATACTATAAAACAAATGATTAGTGTAATTAGATATTTTCCACATGAAAATATTATTTCATATAACTATGAACATTTATCAATAATTACACCATAATAAACCTCCTTATAGACATATAATATTTTATACCCAACTTTAAAAGTTGATAAATGGAAAAAATAATAAAGGGGTGAGTTTAAAAGACCACTAATAGAGAAAATATAATCTTTTTATTAAGGGATAGATCATAATTAAGAGAAAATGAGAGTATAATAGATATATATGATTAAAACAACATGGACCCAGAAGAGTTTTCTATATAATAGATGGCCATGAAATCTAAAATCTTAAACACATAATTCAGAATAAGAGTGTTTAATAATAAAACAATAATTACATTTTATGGAACATAACGTATGGATAAAACATTAAATATAGAATAAGTGTAAGAATAGAAAACTATAACATTGTGAAAAATGATAAAATCTATCATGTAAATGAAAAATCTTATGAAAAAAAGATAAATAAAAATCATATCCATTGAAAATATTTTGAACAATGGTAAAAAAAATCATATCCATGCACAATCTTGTGAACAAGGATAAAACAAAATCGTATACAAACACAAAATCATTATCTCATGAGATATAAAAACTTAAAAATTCATTAAAGGGGAGCATAGGGCCCCAATAATCATATATTAAGAATCCACACAAATTTGTTCCAAATAAAATCAATCATATATCTTATCATAAAGAAACCATGGAAATAAAATGGGTTTTTGTGACAATTCAAAATTCTATAACATAAAATGATTTCAATATTCATAACAATTGAGAGTAAAAATTTAGTAAAAAATTAGTATATATCTATGGAATTTAGAATGTGATTCATGATACATAACTTCATATAATATAGATTTTTTTGATAGGGGGATAGAAGTGAAATCCAAAAAACATGTTTCATAAAACCATATTAATAGTACTATAAAAAGAAGAATTTGTTAGTTTCATTCAATCTTATGGCTGAGAAGACAATATGTTGAATGATTTAAAAATAATTTACAAAAAAGTAAATAATAATTTCACTTTGAGAGGAAATAAATATTAATTCCACTAATATTGAGTGTATGCAATATATAATATGATGAAAATAAAATACATTATAATTTTTTTAAATTAATTTTTAGAAAACAATATCATTAAAATGAGTAATAAAGACTCATTTTGAAACTAAATAAATTTAAATAAGAAGATAAAAATGGATAGTTCATATCAGGATTTCAAAATAAGAAAGGAATAAATTTGCAGAAAAAAAATATTCACATCAAGGATAAAATGGATTTAAAGAAGTTGATAATTATTCTTAATAATGTTATACATTTATGAGATAGAAATAAAAAAATGAAGAATATTTTAAATAAAAATATTATTTTACCAAGATAATGTAGTGGGAATATATTATAAGATTAAAAATAAAAGAATTGATGGATTATGAAAGCATAGTATTAAAGTTTAATCTTTACATGTTAAGGAAGTAAAATTGATTACGTATAATTCCTTATAAATTTGATAACAATTGAGTCAAAATAAAATGAATGATGGATTAGATAAATGCATTCTAAATACTATGAAAGAAAATGAATACGGGATTAGATAAAAGTCTTAAAATTCTTGAACTTGGATTCCATCTTGGATAGAGACACTATAAAATTATATGTGAAAATATATGCATCTTAATTACATATTTCAAAATATTACTCAAACCTTTTAACATTTATATTCATTAATTTGTTTTACTGGTCTTTGATGTTAATATTTTTTTGTAATAGGAAATATCCAATGACTCTTGTATCTATGACAATTCGACATGAACACAAATCCAAACCTTCTTTCCATTTGTATGTGTTCACAAGAATGGTTTTTCATGTGACACTTCCAAATGTTCTTTAGTATTGAGGGTGGAATATTGTTATCATTACACCATTATTTGGGGATTCATACATAATCATTAACTCCTTTATAGAATTTAAAAGCTCTTTATGAGTCATTATTTTATCCTAGAGCATAATAGGTAACACCTATTAAAAAAGTTATTCAGTAACATAAATTAATGTAAATATCTATAATGTGGTATCAGGATCAGACCAATAAAAATTGCTTCATATGTATCCTCATAAAAATAAATTATAAACATCATTATTCATCTACAATTATTAGGACACACCATTGCATTTATGATTGTGTGGTGAGAACCAATATATGTTTTTTAACATAATACGGTGTGGAAGATGAGAATAAATATTCATAATGATGGTTGGAATGGGAATTACCAATTAATGTCCATTTCTGGTTTTCTGTGGAATGAATATGGCTAAATGGTGATGTGTTTTGAGTAACACATTATCTATCTCTATAAGGTGGATATGATGATAAACAAAAAAGAATATATCCCTCCAATAAAAAGATTGATTTCATGGGGGTATATGGCATAATGTTAGGTGTACCCATGTAATATGGCCCTAAAATAATGGATTTCTGGACTCTTGGGAATATATCCATGCTATGGAATAAATTACGAAAAATCATGTGGAATCTAGATGTATGAAGATGGAAGTGAAATATTATTTATGTTGGATTTGAACATCATGGTAGATTCATACAAATCACATCGTAACAAGATTCGATGTCCACATAGTTCAAGATGGAAAATTTAAGGATGTGTGATAGGAAATTTCCATTTAGTTTAATATCATGCAGTGAAGAATTTTTTTTATAGTTTAATATCATGAGACATGAGTGTTTCACAACCAATTTAAAATTATCATTTGAAGAAATTCATGCCTTGAAAAGTGAAATCGTAATATTTTGAGTGGGGATTATGCATATCAAACTGCCCTATAAAGTTATGTTGGGGATTAAACCTATTATAGTTACCAAATAAGATGTTAATGGGGATTTAACCGATTAATAAGGCCCATGGAATATTTTTAATTTTTTTGTGGATTGATCAAATTGGATCTATAAGACCATGTATGTTATACATGGCGTGAGAAACCAATGATAATAGATGATTGAGAAAATTGTGTGTGAGAGAAAAAATTTAATTCAAAAGGGTATTATACACTGGGGATACCCTATGAGAATATAATGGGATCACTGATAGTATTTACAATAGGAACCATATGGGATATTTTTCCCAAAATAGAAGCCATCCTATTGTCATGTTACTAGTTGATATGTGAAGAATGATATATAAGTAGAATGAGTGTGAAATTCTATAGGAAATATTTGGGTCTTATACTAAGATGGATTACCTTTCTAACCTACTTTATTGAGTAGAGAAAAGAAATCTATCATTAACATTGATATACCACACTAGGGGATTCTTGATAGGGAGAAACTTTATCAAGGTAATTCATGATTTTAATTTCCCTAAGGGTTCCACCTTTTTATGAGGATGACCCAGATATTCCCTTTATAAACGAATTATATGATTTAAGGGACAGAAATTGATTTCCATGTCATAACCATGAGAGTCTAGTGGGTTTACAATTGGTCTTGGCTTAAATTTTTTGTGGTTTTGATATAAGAGGGATAAATCCAAAATGCCATGTATGATTTGTATAGACCAATTGGTGTAATCAGGTGAACATATAGCACCAGAATCTTCATACAATTTGAATTTCAATGTGTTAAATAATCAATGTGGATAGTGAAAAATAACCTTGAGTACTGATGATTTTGTAAGGTTTTATAATTATTGGAACAGACATCTCCTATTGAAAATCACACCTATGTGTTCCAAAAGTTAATAATTAATTCATCATTTCATAACACATGAAAAGTAAATGAGTTTCATAAAAATTTCATTATTTCAACCTAGAATAACCCATTAAAAGGAAACATGTTTCATAACATAATTAACCAATATAAAAGAAACAAGTTTCAGAGAGTCGCCATTAAATCATTTTTATCATAATCCATACAAAGACTAAAATTGTATATAATTATTGTATTATATCTTTAGTAAAACTATGTTATATCAAATTATTTCATCTTAGATTAAAATAAACTTAAAAGATATCTTAAATATTTCTTGTGGAAAATAACCTTTTGATTTCAAAATCACTTGTTTTAAATATGAATATTTCCATAATATTAAGGAAATAATTTATTTTGATAATAAACATGGAATAATTTAAAGTTATATTCAAATAATTTCGAGATCATGATGGTCGGAAATTTATTTCATGCTGTATAAATTAAAAGAAAAAATTCCTGTTACAATTTTGTAAAAAACTGAAAAAGTATATCTTTCCGAAAATGAAAAAAAAGATTCTTATATAACCATTTTTTAAAAAGAAAATCATGGGTAAAAATTACTTTAATTAATAATAATAAAATATAAAAAACACTCTTTTAATTATTTATATAAAATATAGACATGGAAGAAAAAATATTTTCTACTGACGAGAGAATTAATGTATATTATCCATAAAAATGTTTTCTAGGTATCATTAGTGCATAAAGTGGTGAAAATTAAATAAAATCGTGTATATAATTGAATTTAACAATTTTTAATGAATTTAAAGATATTATTTATAGTTATATCATAAAATTTAATCATCATAGATATAACCATAAATAATCCTGAAGTACAAAGAGATTATAACATAAAACCCTTACCTCAAGTTACACTTGATTTAAAACATTAAAATTATTCATATTTATATTAAAATAATATTTATAAACTTATAATCTCATATATTAACCCATTATAAAATTTCAACACCCATTTATCAATAAGTTTTTATTACAATCGTCATTTCCATGTGGTAACTATTTCATTTTTTCATAAGAATTTCATTTTGGTAGTAATTGTCCTTTTAATTTGATAATGGTTCATTAATCTAAATTGTTTTAATCATTATATAAATATAAGATATATTCCTTAATAATATATTTTATCTCATATATAAAAAATATCGTTTGAAAAAATAATTACACCATTCATGAAGATAGTAGATCGTACATATGCATGAACGTTGTTTTCAGTTTTTTGATATATGTAAAGAAGGAGAGGTAAATAATAGTTAAATTTTAAATAATAATTACTATATAACATAAATAATATATATTCCTAAAATCTATTCTTATTACCATATATGTAAAGCTGAGATGATAAACAGGTCAAGTCTGTTCCTGGTGGTGGTATTTCACACATACACACGAGCAACATTATCATTTTCCAATAGATTAGAAGGTGAGTCATTTCATGTGATATTTGAATTATAAAAGTATAATTAATTCTTAAATATCATATATAAACATAATCCCCATTATAATATCCATCCACAAAATATGGTGGTGAATACTGAATTGTATTGTTATGTGCTGATGGTAAGTCGTACGTACTCACGAGTTATATTTCACATCTTATTTCATGTGGAACAGGGTGGAAAATGGAATTTATATAAAAAATTATATTATGTATTATATAGTTATTATGTTATGAATAAGTCTACATATTTATAAGAGTTTAATGAAGAAGTAAAAAAAGAAATCGATCGGTTAAGGCGCATACCTATTCTTTGAAAGAACTCCTTTGGATATCCTCTTTATGACCTTAAGGTTGTTGTTTTTGGGAGACCGTAACCACTAGAAAATGTACATCAACGTTTTTAAGGGAAATTTATTGCGTTTTCTCACGCTATATGGCTTAATTTAGTGTAATTAAGAGAAATTAACTATTAACTATTATAAGGGAGGGAGAGGAGGCACTTGAAATTTCTTTATTGATTAAAATATAATATAATAATTAACAATAAAAATTCCCCCAAATGGATATAAATTTAAATAAAAATACTCTACTGTATTAATGAAATCATAAAATTAAATTTATATGAATTATGGTTTCATTTTAAATTTTATCCTTTTTATTAACCCTATGGTAATCATTTTACCTAAACTGTAGTAACAACTATTACAATTTTAAAGGCTTAATAATGTTACTATAAATTAACAATGGACTCCTAAATGGTCCATGTATGATCATATCAAAAATATTCTATACACCTATCTGAATATATAATTTTTATGGATTTTAAATAATTTAATGAAATGTTAATTATTATAATGTAACATTAATTTCAATTCCATACTTATTCATTTAATTTAACTCTAAAGACACCAAGAAAAAGACAGAATTAAAATATAATATTTTCAAAAATCCATAACATGTAATATATATCTAAAAATTTTGTTTAACACAATATATCACTATAATAATATTACTGTTATTATTTCTAAATTTTTTTTAATTATTGTTTTAATGGAATAAATATTATGTTAGTGATACGTAAGCATTTAAGTTTATTTTTAATTAATAAAGAAATATAAATAAATTACCATAGTGAAAATGATTTCATTATTCTCAATAAAACCATTAATATTTATTCTTAACCCTCTTTATCTATATGTGAATATATAAGATATATTTAGAATTAAGAGTGGGAACTTTTAGTTTTTTTCTTTTCTTTAAATATTATATTGGTCATTTTCATGTACATGTGTTCCTTAAGCAGCTTAATTTTGATATTAGGTTAATATGATTCAAATTACCTACATATAATAATAATTTGTATGAAGCATTGTGACCTTAACAATAATTTTCATCATTGGTTAAACTGATTTACCCATTATCGAAGTGATAAATGTTACCAAAGTTACTATTCATAATACCTAAAATAAAGGGGAACTATTTATCAAATTTAGAACTCCTAATTCCAAATATGGAATCCATTTATCACAATTAATTTTCAATAATTTTAATAAATTAAATTTAAAATAATTTTGAAGATCAAGATAAAAACCTTTTTTAGAAAAATACATTTTAAGCATAAAATATGATTTATTCCTATCGCATACTTAGAAAAAAACCATATATGAGTGTTAAAAAATTATTGAAAATATAAAATAAAAATTTCATAAAAATAATCCACAAGGGTGATTAATTAAATTTATTATGATAAAACACCTTTCATGTATAAAAATGGTTTTTTAGAAAAATATATCATTTGTTTTAAAATAATTTATGTTTTCATTTCTAATTAATTGGGTGAAAATGAATTAATTGTATATATATGTAAAAAAAATTTAGTAATTTATTTAGTCATTTTCATACCCACAAAACCAATAGATAATATATAATTGTTACATTAAATAATAATATTCTAATAGTATATAATGGTTAATTTAGTGATGGAGTTTCTTGTAGAGAAAGATTTAAATGAAATAAATTATTATTATATATCAATATATCATAAAATCTTATACTGAAACATTTTACCCACTTTAAATAAATTGTACCCTAAAAATTAAATCACTACGATTCAATCAAATGGTGTTACCCTTATTTCATCAAAACCCATTGTTCTCGTGTAGCTTCTCCAAATTTTTTATTCATTTAGAAAACATTATCCATGTGATTAGGCTTGTTACATTTTACATTATCTATTTGATCCAAGATTTATAATAGTTTTTATTCATTGGAAAGATCATGTTTTATCATTATGACCACTTAGGTCAGTACATGTGATAGATTATATATTTACTTCCACATGATAGATATATAGAATATTATATCATAATCTTGAGAGTGGTTTAGTGAAGGACACATGCGATAAGAGACCATCCCTACTCTATCAAGAATATAGAAGGGTAAAATATATTTAAGGGTCACTCTCCATTGTTCCTAAATCTCATAATTTTCCTCCATGGATAAATTCATTAAAACACATTCTCACAAACTTTGAACTCTAAACCTCACTAACAATTATCAACATAACACTTTTATAGACTCTATATTTCTTGAATTTATTATTGAATGTATAGGAAATCATATACCATTTCATCAACTAAATAAACTCCCAGTGTCATTATTTCTCAGTCCTCATTCTAGCACATTGGAATTCAACACTTATTTCTTTAGAGGGCTTTATAAGGATCCATCTGAATGCTCATGTGAAATATTTTGTGTAAAGATAACACGATTAGAAGAAGGTATTGGTCCCAATACCATTAAAATCTATAGAAAAAGATATCATAATGTTATATAATGATTTAATGGTCCTATTAGGATAATAATATATATTAGGATGATAATTTTTACTGTAACTCAACTCTACATCAAGATCATACTGAAGACTTTCACTGAACATTGAGATAACCATGGATCCTGATCAAATACATTATAATGTGGTACTACATGAAACCATACCACTACCTTAATGTAAATTTTTTAAATATTATATATATATAGAAATATTATATAATAGAAATAAATTATGAGGACTTGGTAAGGTGATGGAATACAACTGGAATGGCATTTTGTGCCTTGGAAATTTTGGGGAGTCCGGTGACAAAATCCATGGTGGTTTTCTACCATATTAATTATGATATGGGTAATGGTTGTAAAATTACCGTATAATTATATCCCTTATAATTAACATGTTTTTGTAATAAGAACTGAGATACAAACTCATTAATATCTTTCTTAATGATGTCCCACCAAAAATAATCTTTAAAATCTCTAATCATCATCGTACTTCCTAGTCAAATAGAGAATGATGAACTCTGAGCCTCATTCAACATCTCCTTCTTCTTACTTGGTATGTAAAAAATCCATGAACATTTCATAAACCTTATAATTCCATCATAAAAATGGTAAAATTAAATTAAATTTCCCAAATTCTCCAGTAGTTCAACATCTTTCTCTTGTGCCTCTTTAATACTAACATAGATAGATGGTTGAAAATTAATTTTTTAAAGATAGTATGTCTCCCATTATATCAAAATTTTATGACCTATCCTTTTTTGATCCCAAAATATTGGTTCATTTGTGATCCTCACCATATATAAACTTGCATGATTTTTTCAACTTGGAGTATCTACTGAAGGAACCTGGGGCTCAATAGAGGCATAAAAAATATTCACTTTAAATTTTTTGTTTTTTATTCTTGTTCAAAACTCTGAATACACAACACCCCTTGACCATATTTATTAAATAATTTTATCTAACTCAATTTAATCATTAAAAATTAAATGAAATGAAATTGTCAATGATACCATGTTCATTTTCAGTAATTAGTTTGATTCTCTCACTATCAATGTGTCTTAGCTCAAAGGCATGAAGCTAACCGTCCCCTAGATTGTAAACATATACCTCACAACTCATGGGTCATCAATATAAATTTCCTAGGTTCTAGACTAGAAAACAAATATCATTAATACATCCATTATACACATTAATAATTTAGAGTCGATCGAAAAGATTGGATTGATCAGACCTTAATTTTCCTTCACATTCACTATCTATTAACATTAGAGGATAGTATATGATATATTCTCTTACTAAATTCATCCAAATGGTGGATATTACTATTTAAGAGGCTAAAATTATCTTTTATACCTAGGTTATACTTTCAAAATTTTAACTTTGGTATCCAAAATGTGATAACCTTCATTTTACACCTTTGAGAACATATTTGACTTAATAAACTTTTCATAAATATCAAAAATATTTTATCACTCACTTGAAACACTATAAAATGTTGCATGATAAAATATGAACCATCAACTTTATTACACCCCAAGAAATTATAATATTCTCACTTTAAAATAAATTTGTTTTTTCTATATTTTTCTTTATTTTCAACACCAATTTAAGCTTACATTATATGAAACATTGAATTTATCATACATTACACGCAAAAATTAATTTCATTGATGGATTTAATTATATTCAATATCATTTTTTACAAATAATAATATAATATTAAAATAATATTATTTAATATAATAAGATATTACCTAGCCATTAAATTAGTGGTCATAAATAAGATTCAATAACTCATGAAAACAATTTATTAAATTCCTTGCTTACAAATTAATAATAAATAAATATAAAAACGAATTGAATATAAAGGAAATGTTTTTATATAAAACTATTTTTAGACACTGAAATGTGCTTCGTAAAAATAAATTAAAGTTATTACTATAATTAAATAATATTAATGATATATATATACATAATATTCAATCAATTATTTTTTACATTCATGAAATATATTCGATAGGCATAAGATAAGAACAATTCCAGTTTTATGCATAAAATCGGTTTTTTTCTAAAGGTATTTTTCTACCTTTTAATGATGCAACTATTTTAAAACTAAAATTTAGATATTTTATATATATTTTATTAAAATATAAAAATATTTTTATATTGGATTGTCAAAATAATATTTTGGTGAACTATTTTTATTTTTCTATGATCTTTAATTTTTTTATGAATATTGGAAAATAATGAATAGTAATTGAAAACTCACTTTTCATTAAAAAACTTATTGTGATAAATTATATTTTTAATTGTTTTGAATGTGTTATTAGAAAAGTTTTACATTAAATAATTCAATTTCCGTCATTGGAGTCATATTTAAATTAAATTTTGATATAAAAACATATTAATATTTTGATGATTTTTTCTTTAAAAACCTGCTTCCCCATCCAGTATATGGGAAACATTTTAAATTAATTTCAACATGTTATGTTACAGGAATTTGAAAAAATGGATTTAATTTTTCAAATCATTATAATTTATAATTTCTAGTAAATTAAACATATTTTTTTAACCAAAATATTAGTGAAAGCAATTGAAATTAATTACAGCGATTTTGGTGAAAATGAGTTTACTTAGCAGTTGAACTTTAATCTTAAGGGGCCAAATAACATAGAAACTTTCCAAAAGGCCATATTATTCCCATATTTATACTATATATATATATATTATTTTATCCAATTTTTCTCATTATTTTAGTCACATTATATAAGGGGAACCACCCAATAGTTTTTATCTTTTTATATTTTCAAGAATGTCGCTCTTCCATTATAAAAGGGCACTCACCCCCATCATTCTTTCACACATCTCAAGATAATTGTCTAATCAACACCCAGACCAAATAATCTCCCAAAATATTTCAACTCATCCTATAAGCTTAAAGGTTTTCATAAATCCACCAAAGGAAGAGTTTTTTTAGAAACCGAAAGGAGTTACCCAAGAAATAGGTAATGTTATTTGAGGAGAACATCTATTTTATTTTATTATCCCCCAATATAATATTATTTTATCTTTAAAATATTATAAAACAAGTTTCGTAAATATAATTAAATGTAATAATAGTTATTTCATGATACACACATACACACACATCTATCAACTGGGATACATAGTCATAGTTCGTGTGTACGGTATACTACCACCCTACGAACAAATGTCACTCGTTATTCCATTTACAACATTAATGATTGGGAAAAATAAAAGATTTACTATATTTATATGATATATATATACATTATTTATTATGTACTCATACTTTTGTTATTATTTAATAAAACATACAACTATTCTTTCTATTTCTTGGAAATACGATAACATTGTTCTTGATGTGTGGACTATTGCCTCCTAAAAGTTATGTGATCCATTCACACTTTACAAGAAATATATTATGGTTGTGTTTACTAATAATAAATGATATATATAAGATAATATGTTAATTTGATTATAATATAAATACATATGATTTACTTATCATTATTTTATTATGACTAAAAAATTGAAACAACATTCATGTGTACGTACTACCTACGCACTAATGGAAAAATAGCCTATACCAATGGGTTGGAACCGTTGGTATAGGTCCCCAAAATATTGGTATTATAACACCCCAAACCCATAAAGTATTTTGGAAATAATGACTTTTAGTTTTAATGTGAATTATGTTTTTGGTGTAAATAATGAAACTCAAATCAAACGAATTAAAGAAAAAAAGGAATGAAAGGTGGAACTTTTATTCGTTTATTAAAAAACTGAAATGTTACATTTTAATTGGGTTTTCAGGTGGCCATTGTATATAATATGATCGTCAGTTTTAGTGATGATCATAAAATTGTTCAACCATTAAGTATTTTTACTATTTTACGTATTCTATGTTTTTATGTATATTTAGAATATAAAATGTTTTAAAATGTTTTAAAGTGCTATATTTAGTTAAATGGAAATAAGGTTTGAAATTGAAGATGTATTTAATATTTGAATATTAAAAATATAACACTAATATCAATGGTATTTCATTTTGAATATTTTAAAATGAATATAAATTTATGACATGTTTTAATTGAAGTTGAATTTTATACTTAGATTGTAAACTTATAGATGTTTAAAACTCAAATTGTATACAAACATATGAAAACAATGGTATTTATAATTTTTTTATCATAATAATGAATATATATATGTTTATATATATATGTTCTTTTTTAAAATCATAACATTCCATATTTTCTTTGTATTAAATGAAGTAAAAATTTGGGTGAGTACCCATCCAACCAAGGGAAGCCTTAAAGGCCAAGCCCTCAAGGTCAGTGGGCATCCCACATAGACAACCGAGTTCAATGAACCTAGAGAAATTCAGGCATGGTTCATGTCGAATTTAACATAGGTCATACATGGTGAGGCATAATTTCATGTGCAAACCTGTGTATTGGGCCTAGTTAGGTGCACGAAGGGGGTGAGGTAGGTTACACAAAGTCACGAGTGAGGGTGGGATGAGGCCCGCGAGGTGGGGGTCCCATGTGGAAGGACCCAACAGTGTGTGTTGTGTTATTGTAATACGGTAGAGGCATTGAGGTATATAAGGCGGTCCAATATCTCTTCCTGCTTTGATGTGGGACACATTTTTTATGGGATATCTAATCAGAGTCGTTTAATCTCAATGCGTGAGATCTCAACCTTCCTATCGGATCCAACCTTCGAACTCCACTGACCGATCCCTTTTATCATGATTTTTGTTATCCTTATGATCGAGACACAACTGATCTTAGTATAAAATATCTTTTCAAACTCACTATTGACCCACGACAATCTGTGGTTAATCTCAACTGTTTATATATTTTTAAAACTGCAAAAATCAACTCATCCATCTGATCTGGATTGGTAGATTGTGGTCGTTCATTATTTGTTCACTTCTCTGTTTCTTTTTCTTCCACCTCGCACCGCTCCAATAGCTGCCTCCATACCTCTCAACTGTTTCTTACTCTCTCGTGTGTCCTCATATCCCTCTACATAGCCCAGTTGTACACTTTCTTTTTTACACAAGTCTTCAAAGGTACTTTATTTTTATATAAACTAAAACTATTTCTATGGAATTTATCCATAATATATATATATTATTAGACAATCGATCCCTTTAATATTTTTACAAGTCACGGTTTTTGTTTTTCTGTCAAAATAGTCAGATTTGGATTTCATTATGTTTCATTGTTTATATTTTTATGATTGAACCATTGTATATACATATATAGTCTATATAAACCATTTATATAAACATCCATTTTCACCTTAACCATACGAGTGTTTCTCCTCCCAACTCCTTTTCAACCTCTTCCCAGATCCACCCTAACTATGATGTCATGACCCCCTACAAAGAAGTTGTACCCCTCCTTGGCTAGCAATGTGATAAGGGAGATAATGACCCCCCCGAGTCCCACCTCCAGAAGGCCTCAAGTTAGAGACTATAACTATGGGTATAGTAAACACACAAATGGGAGGTATTACCCTCTAAGACAACACATGTGAAAGAGAGAGATTATACAAACACCAACCACATCAAACTCAGATAATAGTATAAAAGAAATACCATGTACACATATGTAATTTCATGAAAAACTACTATAACTAAAAGGGGAAAATAATAAGCGCCCAAAAGAAAGTGAAAACAACAGTGAGCAAGAAGCCCAAACAACACCTCCAACCCCAAGCTAGTAGAAACTAGCCTGATCTCCAACCTGCTCCAACTGATCTAAAAAATGGTTTATATATACATAGGATAAGTATAACAGTATACTCAGTAGGATCCTCCCTGGAGCCTCTCATTAATATGTAAAGAAAGCATGCTACAGCACAGTGAACAACAAGTGAAACAAACTTATCACCAAAATAGGTATAATATGTTCTCATCCTCACCATGGATACTCTTAGCATGTAATTCATACAAGAGCATATAATATAATGAAGAATATCATGGGTAACCTACTACTACTTCCCCAGAGGGTTTCCGCTTTGCCTAAAAGTCACACATCCTAAGAATATCTCTCCAAAAAGGATTTCCCGCAAACATCTGGGAGAAGCACCACACCATGAACCTCATGAAACAAAACCACCATTACCACGTATGAAAATTAACCCAGTAGTTTTTTGGATCCATCATAGATCTCATAACATGTATCAAACGTCGGGTATTAAACCTCAAGCCATTATATCCAATACACCGAGTAATGATCCTTAAGCCATCATAGCCTATACACATTACACCTATAGTAGTCCATAGGAAACTATATCCTGAATATATGTGTGTGAATAACCGCAAGCCGTCATAGCCCTTTAAACACATATATAGGGAAATTTAACTATTGTGCCTACCAGCACAAGTAAATACCAAGAGAAGTGAGTGGGGCCAAAGGGGGAAGTCATCCATTCATCCTCCCACCAGAATGTTAGGGAAAATACCCCCTAGGGCTCAGAATCCCCAAGCTGTTAGTTTCCCTAACTAACGGGGTGGAGTAGCATATAGAAACAGGAAAAGTAAAAAATATACTATATCTCACAACCACACTATGGGAATAGCCTTGTCCTAGACACAACTTTAGATAACATCTCTCGGACTCCCTACTACCACTTATATGACTAGGTATCCTATAAGAACACAACAATTTAAAGTGATTTAATACATTACTTCAAACCCTTTTTATCAGTTTATCATTACATTAAATAATTCATTAAAAAATAATTAACCATCAATAATTTCCACGTTATATTTCATTAACATCACACCCAAAGTTCACTCTTCCTTCAAATTACATCCTCAACATTACGCCCTATAAATATCAACCCCAAGGGTTAACATCATTTATTCAATAATTTATTAAAAACATTATTACTTTCCCATATTCCCTGGCATTCTAGAAAAAAATACTAAGATACTAAATGCAAGGGGGCTGAACTCAGTGATTATATGAACTACCCATAGAGTCTTTTCCACCCATAGAAAGAACATAGACCCAACCTCCCTCGAGAAGATAAACACGGAAAGCACATGGAATACCCCTTGTGCCTTCACCACTTTATTAAAGGATGGTAAGAAAACCAGCTTCCTTGAGAAGTGGGGAAAGAAAAAAAGATAAGAAACAAAAAAGAATCATTAAGCATCCAAACATTCACATCCAACTCATTTCATCATCATCAGTGTCCTCTCTAACACCCATATGCATAAACCAATGCATCTGTCCACTCTAGGAATCAACTACTGCCACAACAAATAAACCTTCATGCCCCCACTTATCACAATATCCATCGAGGCTTACATCACAACACAAGCACCAAGAAAACATACACCATACCAATTGGGCTATTGGCGCTTAAACAATCAAGAGGGTAACTCATAACCCTACAAGGAATTATCCTTTATAAAAAAACATGTTCTTTAATCCATCGTGAATTAACCAATTTATTATTCGCAGGTTCCAAATATGGGAATACTAAATAGTAATCTCTCAAAAATTGATTAAACATGCTTACTAAATCAATTTGATTAGCATCAAAATATAAAAACAAGAATCAGATTCATTCACATGCTTCCTTATCTTTAGCCAAAAAATTATCAATTAATTTTGTATTTATATTCTTTACCAATTTTTATCAAGAACAAAAATATAAACAAAGTAAGAATTGATATCACACTATCTATAAAAACAAGTGGCAATAACATACGATCGATATCAATTTATTTATTCTATTCAAATATTTATTATGTCATTTCTATTTTAATCCAGTGGGATAAAAAACTGCTAACTATATAATTTCATGTAAAAGAAATGAGAAGAAACTAATACCCTACCTCAAACGGATCTTGAAATTCTTTATACGAGAATGAGCCAAACAACCCGTTACGATCTCCTCCCCCCGTGACAAATTTTTTCACCCGAGGATGCAGAGACACCTCCACATCTGTCAAAACCTAAGAAAATCCCATTAGGAACATGGAGATTTAATTATATAAAAGAGAAAGGAGAAAAAGAAGGAGATTATCACAAATGAATGACAATATATCATACATTATATAGAAGATTTATCGATACTGCTTGGTTGCATAAAAAAAGGGGAACCAATCCAAGGAGTAAAGTTTGGTCACACAAATCCTATGGTATGGAATGGAAGGTTTGAGCCTCTCACACCCAAGAACAAGGAGGAATAACTTAGGTTGAAGATATCTCATCCCTTTGGAATATTTAACAGAGCAGTAGTTTAAGATACTCTGCATTTTCCATTAAATGTGGATCGAATTAAACCACATGGTTTGACCAAGTAAAAGCATCTTCAGAATTTGGAAAAAATTAATATAGGTGTTATGGACTTTGAATCGTCCATAGAGTCTGTAAATGAGGCTTTAAATGCATTTTACGTCTATGTAAATGTCAACGGGGTGAAACTATAGGAAGATGGAAACACTGTTATGAACTCAAAATCTAGGAATGGAAAGAGGCTACCATTGGAACCTCACCATTCTGGAAACACTATTCCATAACCTGAAATTTGTCAAAGGGAATGGGCTATCGTTGGAACCTCGCCACTCTAGAAACACTGTTTAGGAACTCAAAATTTTGCAAAGGAAAGAGGCTATTTCTGGAACCACACTGTTCCAGAAACATTATTAATGAACCTGAAAATTGGAAAAGGAAAGTGTCTACTATTGGAGAATCACTATTCTAGAAACATTGTTCATGAATTCAAAATTTGGCAAAGGAAAGAGGCCACCATTGGAACCTCACCATTCTACAAACATTTTTCATGAACTCAAAATTTGGAAAAGGAAAGAGGCTACCGTTGGAACCTCACCCTTCAGGAAACACTACTCATGAACTCAAAATTTGGAAAAAGAAAGAGGATACCGTTGGAACCTCACCATTTACGAAACACTATTCATGAACTCAAAATTTAGAAAAGGAAAGAGGCTACCAATGGAACCTCACCATTCTGGAAACACTATTTATGAACTCAAAATTTGTCAAAGGAAGGAGGCTACTATTGGACTATTCACATAAGGCTACCAATAACACTTTTCACATAAGGTTTCCCTTTTCTTTTTTTATATAAGGCTACTAATGACACTGTTTGCATATGGTTACTATTGCACTGTTCACCTAAGGTTACCGTTGCACTGTTCACCTAAGGCTACTGATGCCACTGTTTACATAAGGCTATTGTTGCAATGTTCATGAAAGGCTACCAATGACACTGTTAACATAAGGTTATCGTTGCACTGCTCACCTATGGTTACCGATGACACTATTCACATAAGGCATCTATCGCACTATTCACCTAAGGCTACTAATGTCACTGTTCACATAATGTACCGTTGCACTGTTCACATAAGGCTATTGATGACACTATTCATATTAGGATACCATTTCACTGTTCACCTAAAGTTAATGATGACACTGTTCACATTAGGCTACCATTGCACTATTCACCTATGGATATAGATAACTGTGTTCACATAAGTCTATAATTGCACTGTTCACCTAAGGATATGGCTGAAAATGTTCACATAACTAGAAATTTAGAAAACTATCGAGAATAAGTCACCCTGACCTCCTGAAACACCTCAGACTTTAGATTTTTTCAAAGGAATGGTCCAGAGAGGTCCAAACCATTACATTAGATACCTCTCAAAAAATTCTCATCATCAAGAATTCAAAACCAACATAAAAGGTAAGAGAAAAGATGTATGAAAAACCACCCATCATGGTATCTCTTAAAAGAGAGAAAGCTAGACGAAGAAACCAAAGAGAGACATTTTATAAACACGAAAGGTCTATAACCACAAAGGGGACATCGTTACATGGAATAAGATAAACATCAAACAACTTTGGGTACTGAGCACATATATGTGACTTAAATTCCCAGGTACTCTCTTCTATTGTGATCGTGTCACCACAAGACATGACCCAAGGGGATAGAATGCTCACGCAACACCTTATCTTTGCAGTAATGGATCTCCATAGGTCCCTTCTCAAAGGTCACATCAGCATAAACATCGATCTTTCCCCAATTGATGACATGAGAGTCATCATGATGATAATGACAGAGCTGTGTCACTTGAAAAACATCATGTATTCGGCATATCTGCGGGGGAAGTGATACTCAATACGCCACAACTCCAACATGAGATAACACCTCAAAAGTCTTTACAAACCGGGGATAATGCTTACTCCCATGACCAATCCTTCATTGCCCACGACGGGGAGTCACCTTCAGAAACACATGATCCCCAAAATCAAACTATAAGGGTCTCCTCTATTGATTGACAAATAATTTTTGACGATCCTGCACTGTCTTTTTCCTCTCACGAATCACCAGAATAATATCTGTTGTTTTCTGCAATAGTTCTAGTCTGAGAATCGTAGAATCTCCGGCCCCAGTCCATCACAATGGAGAATGGAAAAGCCGTCTATATAAGGCTCCAAATGGAGCCATACCGATGGTGGAGTGAAAACTATTATTGTAAGCGAATTCCACCAAGGGTAAGTTCCTCATTCATGAACCTCCAAAATCAAGGACATAAGAGCGTAACATGTCTTCAAGAGTCTAGATGGTCCGCTTTGTTTGAACATCCATATGAGAAAGAAAAGTAGTGCTAAGGTGTATCTGAGAACCAAAATCATGCTAGATACCTCTAAACACCCTAGAGGGAAAATGAGGTTCTCAATCAGAAATGATCGTCCTTGGGACTCAATGAAGACTCACCACCTCTTCTAAATACTGCCTCGACCAAACATCAACAAATCTTGACTTCTTGATTTATATGAAGTGGTATGATTTTGTTAAATGATCCTCTACCACCCAAATAGTGTCATTTCATCCCTGAGCTAGAGGTAAACTAGTAACAAAGTCCATTGAGATGTCCTCCCACTTTCACTAAAGAATATCAAATGGCTAGAGCAGTCCACCAAGAACGTAGTGTTCAGCCTTAATCTTATGGAAGACAAAACATCGAGACACAAAATCTTCAACCACACACTTCAGCCTAGGACACCAAGACTGGCTCTTCAAGGTTTGGTACATATTTGTCACACCAGGATGCACCACTAATGGAGAACTATAGAACACTTTGAGAACTATCTCACGCATCGTCAAAGGAATAAATATCCTTCTATGATAAAACACTCAGTGTTGTTCATCCTCATACCAACCCTCAGGGGCCTCACCACAAATAAGTCGATCTCTACATACCTCCACCTCTAGATCCCCCAACCGGGATTCTTCCACCTATTGATGTTGATGATGAACTCCCAAAATGTCTTGTAGATGCTCTACATACTCCTCCTCATATGTGGAGTACACAAATATGTCTTCAATGAAAACCAGTATGAACTTTTCCTGGTACTCATGTAACCCAGCATTCATCTATCCCATGAACACAGCTGGAGCATTTGTCACACAGAATGACATTACAATGAACTCATAATTCCCATGATGATAACAGAAAGGAGTCTTTGAGATATCCTCAACCTTCACATGCATCTAATGATATCCTGACCGCAAGTCGATCTTTGAGAACCAACTTTCACCCTTTAGTTGACCGAATAAATCATCAATCCATGGAAGAGAATAGGGATTCTCCACAGTCATTTTTTTAAGTGATGATAATAGACACACAACCAAAAACTGTCATCAGCCTTCTTCACAAACAAAACCGGTGCACCCCATGGTGACACACTCAGCCAAAAAAACCACACTGCAATAGACAATCAATATTTATACATAACACACATAACTCATAAGGGTCTATCCTATATGGAGACATAGAAAAGGGAGATGCTTCTAGTTGTAGCTCGATCCCAAAATCGAACTCTCATCGAGGGGGTAATGCTACAACCTCTTCTGGAAAGACCTTAGGGTACTCTTCTATGACCCTAGGAAACACAAAACTACATATCCACTGAAGAACTCAACATCTGCTCAGCCATCATGGATGATAAGGATGAAATACACCTCTAACCCATCCAAGGGTCTTTCACGCCAACGAAAGCCACTGGCTCTTCATCTACATCGAAGAACACAATCTTCCTCCTAAAGAAATAAACTATAGATTGCACTGAATAAAACAAATCCACGTCGAGGATGAAATCATATGTTTTTATTTGTTAAAATTTCAAATCTCCCCAAGAGTGGTTTTTCCCGAATACTAGATCAATGTCTCTACATACATCAAACAAGTTAGCTCGGCCTTCAAATAGCGTTGTCAATGCCAAGGGAACTGGACGCCTCTCTACCTCAAGTCCCAAAGCATGGACAAGGGTAGGTGAATTGAAAGAGTGTGTTTCTCATGAATAAAACAAGGAATACACCATGGTAGAAAACAAGAAAAGGGTACCTCAAGCAACCTCTGGCTCGCTTGGAGCTGGAAATTCTAAAGCATGAAGTTGAACACAACCTCATCCATGACAACTTTGATCTTGATGATGACCACCCCCATGGTCATGATCTACTCTCTAAGGACAGGGAATGTCACAGAGTTGTCCCATGCCTGCCCCACATAACCTATGCTGATCTAAAGCTGGTCCAACCTACTACTGGTTCCTCGTCTAGAATTGTCTCATCAGAGGAAACTAGTGCAGAACACCTGGTGCACGATGACTGCTCTAAACGTTCAGGCACTCTCACTGCTGATGATCTCAACTACCACAAGAAAAACAAGTGCTTGATCACTTTCCATAGGCCTAAGAGTCGCCACACCCATAGAAACGAGATGTTGTGGGATAGGACCTACCCCCAACCGAACATAAACTCTTCTTCCCTAAAAACCGGGACCCCCGAACCACAGCTCTACTTCATGAGGAATCACGACGACTCGCATCTCGTAATGATGTAATTCTATTAAATGCCCTCTCAATGACCTATTACCTCACCTTCACCTCAAGATATGTCTTTAGTGTAAATGTGGTGACCTGGCACTGGATCTCTAGATGCCAGGCCTCCTCAAAATGCCTCAACCTGGCCTCCTCATCTGGAAATAGGTCCGAAGCATATTGTAAAAGGTTCTTGAAACAGAATCCAAACTTCCGCACACTGGATCTCCCCTATTGAAGGATAATAAGCTCATTGATATTGGACAACTTCATGGTCGAAGAAAGAATCTTGCCTCTAAAAATGTCTCAGAACTCTTCCCAAGAAATCACTAACTCATCATGATCCTCGAGGAACAAGAACCACCACTACCCCACTTTTCCATGCATCATTATCACAACCAAGGAAACTGAGTGCTCCTTCTGAGCAAGGATCGAACTAAAGCCTATCTAGACCTCCTCCAACCAGTCTTATGTGAATGAATATGAAACTAAGCCCTCATAATTATGTAGACTCTCGCGTTGAAACTCTTGGAGTGTCCTCCTCCAAGTGTCTTCGTCATCAACCTCTACATGATGGCGATCTACTAGCATAGCCTACTAGACATCTTCTAAGTGATCCTAATGAGGAAATCGACCTAGATCCATACTAGAAAAATAAAAAATAGTTAGGGATCCTAATACTAGAATGAGGATGAATCGGCATTAATTAATTAATTGTTTTCTTTTATTCATTTAATGTTATCCTATCCCAAGGTCTACCCATTCAAAAACAGGCACAAAAAAGAATGATGCATGATCCTTAACTAGGTCTCTACCCTTAATCTAGTATTGCCTTGTTCAGTAGCCATTGTAAACTTAATGGTCCTCGTATCATATCCTAGGGAGGCCTAAACGCCTATGTCTAAGTTGGTCCCCAATGTTTACATCACTTTCTAAACATGACGGTCACCGTTTCCCTACCAACCCATACAAACTCGCCTGTGCCTGACACCAAACGCCATCATATCCATCAACAAGACCTTTGATACCACTCTGTCATGACCCATCCCCACAAGGTGTACCCCTCCTAGCGGGGCAATGTGAGAAGTGTGATAATGACCCCCGAGTCCTGCCAGAAGTTGGCCCCGGGTTGGCGACTAACGCCAAGGGTATAGTAAACAAAAAAATGGGTGGTATTACCCTCTAAGAGAACACATGAAAAGGAGATAGATTAGACCGACACCAAACAACTCCAACTCAAAAAATTGTATAAAAGAAATCTTGTGTACACATATGTAATTTCATGAAAAACTACTAAAAACTGAAAGGGGAAAACTACAAGTGCCAAAAACAATGTGAAAACAACAGTGACCACGAAGCCCAAACAGCTCTAGTAACCCCAAGCTAGTAGAAACCAGCATGATCTCCAACCTACTCCAAGTGACATGAAATATAGTTTATATATTCATAGGGTGAGTATAAATGTATACTCTGTAGGATCCTCCCCGGAGCCTCTCATGTAAAAGTAAGGAAATCATACTAAAGCACAGTGACCAATAAATGAAACTAACTCTTCACCTAAAGCTGTATACTAAGTTCCCAGCCTCACCATGGCTACTCTCACCATGTTATGCATACAAGATTATATAATATAAAAAATTATTTCAAAGGAACCCCGCTACTACTTCCCCATTGGGTTACCTCTTTTCCCCAATGTTTCACGTCCTAAACATCTCTCTCAAAAAAACCTTCCTCGTAGACATATGGGTGAAGCACCACAACATGCACCTCATGCAACAAAACCACCACATCCATGTAAGAAAAAAACCCGGTAGTTTCTGGGAGACACCATAGCTCACATAACATGTATCATATGTCAGGTATTAAACTCAATTCATTATAGCCCATACACCGAGTAAGGATCTCCAAGCCATCATAGCCTATAAACATTACACCTATAGTAGTCCAAAGGAAACTATATCAAGAATATATGTGTGTGAATAACCACAATCCATTACATCCCTCTACACACATATAGGGGGAAAACCAACCAATCTTCCTTCCAGTACAAGTAACTACCAAGAGAAGATAGTAGGGCCATATGTGGTTGTTAGCCATCCATCCTCCCACCAAGATGCTGGAGAAAACACCCCCTAGGGCTCAGAATCCCCGGGTTGTCAGTTTCCCTTACGAACAGGGTGAAGTGGAGTCTAGAAACAAAAAACTACCAAATATACTACAGCTCACAACCACACTATGGACATAACCTAGTCTTAAATACAACTACATCTAGTGTCTCTCAGACTCCCAACTGCCACTTCTAAGACTAGGTATCCTATAAGCAGAAAACCATTTAAAGAGCATTAATACATTACTTCATTCCATTTATATCAGTTTCACTTTATGTTAATTAATTCCATAAACATTAATTAACCATCAATAATTTCCACATTATTTTTCATTATCATCACACCAAAAGTTTACTGTTCCTTCAAATTACAACCTCAACATTGAGCCCCAGCATGATCCGACCCCATGGATTAATATTATTTACTCAATCATTTATTAACAACATTATTAATTTCCCATATTCCAAGATATTCTACAAAAAACATTCTAAGCTACTAAAAACAAGGGGATCAACTCGGTGTGTCGATGAACTACTCGTAAAGTCTTTTCCACATATAGAAAGAGCATAGACCCATCATCCCTCGAGAATTTCAACATGGAAAGCATGTGGAATACCGCGTGTGTATTCAACCCTTTTTGGAAGGAGGGTAAGCAAACCAACTTCTTTGAGAAGTGGGGAATGTAAATAGGATAATCAACCAACAAGAATCTGCAAGCATCCAAACATTCACATCCAACCCATTTCATCATCCTCGATGTTGTCCCCAACACCCACATGCATAAATTGATGCATCTCTCCACTCCAGGCATCAAATACTGCCACAACCAATGGGCCTCCATGCCCCCACATATCACAACAGCCATCCAGGCTCACATCACAACACAAGTAGAAAAAAAACATCATATCAATTGGGATCTTGGACCTTAAAAAAGCTAGAGGGTAACTCAAAAACCGTCAAGGAATTACCTTTTATCAACCAATCAGTTCTTTAATCCATATTGAATTAACCAATTTATTATTTTCAGGTTCCAACTATGGGAAACCTAAACAGTAAACTATCTCTAATTGATTAAAAATGCTTACTGCATCAATTTTATTAGCATCAAATTAAAATAACAACAATTGGATTCATTCACATTCCTACTTATCTTTATCCAAAAAATTATCAATTAATCTCGTCTTTACGTTATTGACCAATTTCCATCATGAATGAAAATATAAACAAAATAAGAATAAATATCCCACTGCCTAGAAAATCAAGTGGCAATAACATATTATCGATATCAATTTATTTATCTGGTTCAAATATTTATTATCTCAATTCCATTGTGATCTAGTGATATAAAACATGCTGACTATACAATTGCATGTAAAATAAAATAGAAGCAATGAATCCCCTACATCTAGCGGTTCTTGATGTTCTTTATACGATAATGAGCCACACAATGGGTTATGATCTCCTCCCCCCACGAAAATTCTATCTACTCGAGGATGCAGAGACACATCCACACCAGTCAACACCCAAGAAAAACCCATTAGAAACATAGAGATTTCATTCCATGAAAGGGAAAGGAGAAATAGAAGGAGATGAACCCAAAATAATGACGATAGATCATACCTTATATCAAGGATTGATTGATACTGCTTGGTTGCATCAAAAATAGAGGGGAACCAATCCATGGAGTAATGTTTGATCACACAACTCCTACAAGAAGGAATGGAAGGTTCGAGCATCTCACACTAGAGAACATGGTGGAAGAACATGGGAGGAAGATATATCATCCCTTTATAATATTTAACAGAGAAATGGTTTATGATATTCTAGATTTACCATTAAAAGTGAATCGCATTAAACCATGTAGTTTGATGAAGTAAAAGAATCCTGGGCCTTAGGAAAAAAATAATATAGGAGTTATGGCCTTTGAATCGGCCTTAGAGTCCTTAAAATGAGGCTTTAAATCCTTTTTAGATCAAAGGAAATGTCAATGGGTCATAACTGTATGATGCTCGAAACACTGATCATGAACACAAAATTTGGCGAAGTAAAGAGGCTGCTGTTGCAACCTCACCATTATGGAAACACTGTTCATGAACCTAAAATTTGGAAAAAGAAATAGGCTACCATTGGAACCTCACTGTTATGGAAACACTATTCATGAACTCAAAATTTGGAAAAGGAAAGAGGCTACCGTTCGAACCTCACTGTTCTGGAAACACTATTCATGAACCTGAAGTTTGGAAAAGAAAAGAGGTTACTATTGGAACATCACTGTTCTTGAAACACTGTTCGTGAACTAAAAATTTTGAAAAGGAATGAGGCTATCATTGGAACCTCACCATTCTGGAAACACTGTTCATGATCTCAAAATTTTAAAAAGTAAAGAGCCTACCATTGGAACCTCACCATTCTAGAAACACTGTCCATAAACTCAATATTTAACCAAGGAAAGAGGCTACCATTGGAACCTCACTGTTTTGGAAACACGGTCTATAAACTCAAAATTTGGAAATGGAAATAGGTTACCTTTGGAATGTTCACATAAGGCTACCGATGACACTATTCACATAAGGTTACAGTTACACTGTTCACATAAGCCTACTAATGACACTATTCATATAAGGTTATTATTACAGTATTCACCTAAGGTTATCTTTGCACTATTCACCTAAGGCTACCGATGACACTGTTCACATTAGGCTACCATTGCACTGTTCAACTAAGGCTACTGATGAAACTCTTCACATAAAGCTACTGTTTCACTATTCAACTAAGGCTACCGATGAAATTTTTCACATAAGCTAACTATTGCATTGTTCTCCTAATTCTACTGATGACACTATTCACATATGGCTACTGTTGCATTGTTCACTAAAGGCTACTGATGACACTATTCACATAAGGGTACCCTTTCACTGTTCACCTAAGGATACCGATGACACTGTTCACATAAGTTTATCATTTCACGGTTCACTTAAGGCTACCGATGAAATTGTTCACATAAGGCTACAGTTACACCATTCACCTAAGGCTACCAATGACATTATTCACATGACTGAAAACTTTGAAAAGTGTTGGGGATAAGTCACCTTGACTTCCTGGAACACCTCAGACACCAGATTTTTGTAAAGGAATGAACCAGAGTGGTCTAGGCCATTACATTTGAAGTCAACTAAGGGATTTTTTTAATTTTATTAAACTATATATATATATTTATATATATATGTTTATGTATAAGTACCAAACCAATTATATTTTTATGGATTTAGAGTGATGATATTTTGTATTTAAATGATGTTCTTCATGCATGTAAACATTGTAAGGGTTTATTTAGTTTTTTGTTTTATTTAATTAACCCATATATACATATTTTTGTATGTACATATATATATATAACAAACCTATTCTATTTTATGTATTTATAATGATGAATATTTGTGTTTTAAATGATGTTCTTTATTCATGTAATTAATGTAAGGGTAATCTAACATCATTTTTCGATATAAAAAATCCCATATATGCACATTGTATATACACGATTATATGTATATATATAAATATTATAATCAGAATTAAGATTTCATATAATTGATATCAAGTGATCAAATAATATTTTTGATGTGAATGATACTTACAATGAATTATCAAACCTTGTTTTGGTAATGAAAATCCCATGTATACACTTTGTGTATAAACAGTTATAAATTATCTTCAAAACCTATCCTATTTTGTGTATTTCAAGTTATAATGATTAGTAACGATTTTATAAATTTATCACTTGTAAAAGGGATTAATAAGAGTGGTTTTGAGTTGCTAAACTAATACATATATGTATGTGTATAAATATATATGTATAATGTTTTTAATCCTAATTTGATTAAGCGTCATTCTTCTTTGGATAATTAATTATTTTTAATGTTGATCCATGTCCTTATACTTATTCTTTAATTTTTTTAAGCCCACATGTATAAAGATAAGTATCACAAGTACAATTGTGGTATTGGAAAACAATAACAATATATTGTTTTGTTATTGTGTGTCTCAAAATTTTATAAAAATCAATACCTTGATATTGTAATTTACATTACATGAATCTCAATTTATAATTTTGGAATAAATAGTTAGAAATATTTTTTTTAAAACATACACATATACATGCATAGATAATGAAGTGTGTTTAATTATTTATCCATAAATATCTCACATGAAATTAATTTTAAACATTTACAAATATTATGTTTAACTCTGGTTGAATCAACCACATAGAAAACTATTAGTTATTAAAGATATGATTGGCACTTCAATTTATCAATATATGGTAAATATGAGTGATATCTTTCGTAAATTCAAAGACAGGTATTTTAGTATATAAAATGTTCATTTACATGAAATAAGTGTTTTGTAATTATGATTTATTATCTTAAATGAAAAACTAATAAATATATTATTTTATGTGAACCAGTTATAAATTCATGTATATATGTATGTCTATGTGCCCGTGCATAAATTTGATATAACCACTACTGAAAAACCATGCAATATTTAGATTAATGTTTACTGTTAATGCATGATTCATTTGATTTATGAATATCAACATAATGTCAAAATGAAATTTATCTCCTTCGATAACTTATGGATTAATAATTTAATTATTCAAAGCGGTATGGTTCACTTTGAATAAGAGACCTAATCTAATTATTCAATGATTTATGGTAAACTTTGACTAAGAGACATAATTTAATTATTCAAAGTGTAATGAGACACTTTAAATAAGATACATAATTTAATTATTCATGTTGGTATGATACACATTGAATAAAATACATAATTTAATTATTCAAAGTGGTATTTGAAACTTTGAATAAGAGACATAATTTAATTATTCAAAGTTGTATGGGACACATTGAATAAGGGATATAATTTAATTATTCAAAGAGGTGTGTGACACTTTTAATAGGATACATAATTTAATTATTCAATGTGGTATGGGATACTTCGAAAAAGAGACATAATATAATTATTCAATGTGTAATGGGAATATTTGAATTTGAGATATAGTTTAATAATTATTTGTGTAATGGGACACTTTGAATATGGGAAATAATTTAATAAATCAAATTGGTATGGAACACTTGGATTTAAAAAATTATTTAGACATATGATGAATGCATTGTAAATATTATGTGATGGGTGAGGCCTTCTATATCCCCTTGATGCATCATTTGGTCTCATGAGACAAACTAGGTCATGGAATGAGACCTTGAAAGAATGATTTTTCATGTTCTTACCACGAGGCCTCGACAGAATGTTAGTATTGTTCGGCATTAGGCATATTCTCAATATATTATTAATATTTAACCAAACATGTGATTATTCGACTAGTATAATATCCTTGTTTAAAAATATTTTACTTATGATAGCGGCAATAACATCCCATGGCATAATGATGTATATACTAAGAATGTCATTTGTAAAGAATGTGTAGCATCTATTCATTGAACATTGATACTAAAGATAGTAATACTTCTGTCATTTCATGAATTGAATTTTAATTGTTAATTAGATCATGATATTGTTACTTATGAAATTATAAGAAAGTATTATTTCACATTCAAACTTGTACATACATCCTTACATGTCACCCTTAAATTATTTGGATCAACTCCTAACTAATATGTAGCATTCCCTGAATTTTTGTACATGTATGCATACTATGATATGTGTTTTATCTATGGATTTTAAATAAATATAAAAATTATTTTTTATGTGATTTACCTAAAAATTACTTCAAGTAACCTTTGAAAAATGAGGATGTCGTGATGCAAGAAATGTTTTTACCTTTTAATAAAAAATTTATAATTAATTTAAAATATTTAAAAAAACCATTAATTGGTTTTAAAACCCCTTACTAAGCATTTTAAATTCTCACCCTACATTTTTTATTTATTTTATAGGACTATTAGATTTTTAGCATTGATTTCTTCTATGTGGTGGATACATTATTAAGCCTATCTAATTTATGTTTTGAATAAGAGTATCAGTTGTATCTAGTTTTCCAAAACCTAGACTGAGAAGATTCTCTGTGATGAAATGTGATTTGTAATTTTATCACCTTATTTTTATAAAAAAATTTCACAACATGTTTTAGGTACCGAATCTTAGAATATGGGGTCAGTTATTTACAATTTATATTAGATGGATAGTCTAGAAAATTCTGAAAATATTAGAATAGAAAAAAAAATCACAGAGTGGGACGTTTTCTTAAAATTTTCATATAAAAGGTGAAGGTTCACCAACAAACCTCCTATATTTTCATACCAAATTAATTGATAATATAATTTTTTAAGTCATGAATGGATTACTTTGAGCCCTTTGTAAACCTTCATTTGAACTACATAAAAATTTACCACATATCTAACACTCCTAGTATACTTCACATCCATCGAGGAACAAGCATTGTTTATTTCCTCATGGTGTTTTCTCAACTCCCATTCTATGCACATAGAGGAAAGTACTTTGATGGAATAATTAAATATTCCACTATAGATGATAGTTTTATATACCGGATGGATTTACAATAACATTCCATATATAGTGACGTTTTCATGGCATATCTTTGTCAAATATTGTCCTATAGTATATATGGTCAAGTTAGTGACATGGAAATTATAGAGTTCAATAATTTTCATTTGTTTTATAGACATCAAGTACATACCAATGTTTCCCAACTTTATACCCCTCATGACACTCTCTCAAGATACCATAGTTGCGTATATGGTTTTGACTCGAGTTTCTCATGATGCAATTGGACCAGAGAAAACGTGGAGTTTGAAACTGTTCTGGATATTTATTTAACCAGAAGAAACTGGGAAAATCGCTAGGACAGGTGGTACTAGTGATGGTAAATATAAAATAATGTTTTTAATTCCAATTTTTTTAGTCAATACTAATTAAAAAATGTTCTGTAGGGGCATTCAGCATGATGTCTGTGGGATAGTTTTGGTAATCACAAGAGTACGAATGAATTGTGAGGAATAGTTCTTTTGAAGGGGGAATAATGTGACGCCCCAAACCCATAATGTATTTTGGAATGGATGCATATTTGTTAATGTGAATTATTATTTTTATGAAAATAATGAAACTCAAATCAAATGAATTAAAGAAAAAATAAATGAAAAAATATTTTATTTATTTATTAAAACCCTAAAATGTTACTTTGTAACATGGTTTTTATGTGGCTATTGTATATATTATGACCGTTAGTTTTGGTGATGGTTATTAAATATTATAACCATTATGCATTTTGTAAATTTTATGTATTCTATGTTTTTATATATCAGAATAAATTAAAATGTTTTAAAATGTCGTCAAATGGAAATATGGTTTCAAATTGAAGATGTATTTAATATTTTAATTTTAAAAATATAACCCTAATAGCCATGGAATTTCTATTAGAATGATTTTAAATGAATATAAAATTATGAGATGTTTTAATTTAAGTGGAATTTTATATTTATATTTTTTACTTATAATGTTTTAAATGTAAAAAATGAATAAAAACTTACGAAAACAACGTTATTTAGAATTTGGTTTAACCATAATAATGAATATATATAAATAAATTAATATATATATATATATATATGTTATATTTTTAGAACATTAACATTCCATGTGTTATTTGTGTTGAATGAAGTAAAAAATTTGGTGTGTACCCAACCAACTGAGGGCAACCTTAAAGGCCAAGCCCTCATGGATAGTGGACATCCCACGTAAAAAACCATGTTCAAAGAACTCGGAGAAACATATTCATGGTGTATACATAGTCACACATAGGCTATGTGGGGTGAGGCCTAAGCATGTGCATAGACCCATGTATAGGTCCTCGTTAGGTGCACGCAGGGGGTGAGGTAGGTCGCGCACCAGCGCGAGTGAGGGTGGGTCCAGGCCTATGGGATGGGGGTCCCACGTCTAAGGACCACAAGGTGTGTGATGTGTTATTGGAATATGGAAGAGGCGTCGATGTATATAAGTTAGTCTAATATCACTTCCCATTTCTATGTGGGATATGTTTTTCACAGGAGATCTAATATAAGCTGTTCATTCTCACCGTATGAGATCTCAACTGTCTAATTTGATCTAGACTTTGATCTCCATAGACCAGTCCCTTTTACTGTGACTTTCATCAGACATCCGATCATGACATGGTTGATCTTGGACGCACATCGCTTTTAAAACATTTGTTTTCCCAGTGACTGGCTAATCAAGCAACGATTAATCTCATCAGTTCATCTATTTTTAAAACCATGAAAATCATCGCAGCCATCCGATCAGGATCGGTCGATCATGGTCATTAATTATTTTTCCACTTCTACCTTTCTTCTTCCCCTTCCTTGTGCCACACCAGTAGTCATCACAATCCCTCTCCCATGTTTATTCCTTTCCCACTATTCCTCTTATCCATCTCCATGGCCAGGTTGTCCACTTTCTTCTTTCCACAAGTCTTCAAGGGTGCTTTATTTTCATATAAACCCAAACTATTTCCATGAAATTTTTCCATAATATATATATATATATATATTATCAAACAACTTCCCCCTTTAATATATTCACTAATCAGGGTTTTTGTTTTTTGTCTGAATAGTTAAATTTGGATTTCATTAATTTTCATTGTTTATATTTTTATTATTGAACATTTTTATATAAAATTATATATATATAGTTTATATAAACAGTTTATATAAACCTCCATTTTCACCTTAACCCTACAAGTTTTTCTCCTCCCAACTCCTCTCCGACCTATGCTCGGCTCCACCTTACCTTTGAAGTCCAGTATGGGATTATTTTGTTTTGTGTTTAATAAACCATATATACACACACATATATATATGTATATATATGTTTATATATAAGTACAAAACCAATTCAGTTTTTATGGTTTTCGAGTGATGAACATTTTCATTTAAATGATCTTATTTATGTAAGTAAATAAGATAATGGTTTATTTAGTTTAATGTTTGATTCGATAACCCAAATATAAATATTTATGTGTATATGTTTATATATATATATATATATAACAAACCTATTATTTTTTATGTATTTTGAATGATTAATTTGATGTTTTAAATGATTTTCTTTACTCTTGTAATTTATGTAAGGGTAGTCTAACATCATTTTTTGTATTAAAAACCCATATATGCACTTTTTGTATATATAGTTATATATATATATAATGATTTTAATCTGTATTATGTTTTCATAAAATTGATATTAAGTGACGAAATAATGTTTTTGAAGTGTATGATACTTATAAGGATTTATCAAACATTGTTTTGGTTATGCGAATCCCATGTATACACTTTGTGTATAAATGGTTATATATAATCTTTAAAACCTAGCCTATTCTGGGTCTTTTAAGTGATAATGATTAGTAATTATTTTATGATTGTATTACATATAAAAGAGATTACTAAGAGTGTTTTTGAGTTTCTAACCTAATACATATATGTATGATTATAAATATATATGTATAATGTTTTTAATCCTAATCCGATTAGGATTTATTCTTTTTAGGATAATTAATTATTTTTAAAGGTGATCAATGTCTTTATACTTATTCTTTTAATTTTTATTTTTAAACCCACATGAATTCATATAAGTATCATAAGTTCAATTTTTGATATTGGAAAACAAAAACAATACTTTTTTCCATTATTGTGTGCCTCAAAATTTTAAAAGAAGTCATCACCTTGTTATTATAATTCAAATTAAATGCATCTCAATTTATAATTATAGGATAAATAGTTGGATGTATCTTTTTTTAATACGTACACATATACATGCATAGCTAGTGAAGTGTGATTAATTATTTATATATCAATATCTCACATGAAATGAATGTTATACATTTACAAATATTTTTTTTAAATCATGATGAATCTGCCACAATGAATACTATTAATTATTAACATTATGATTGAAACTTCTATTTTTCAATGTATGGTAAATTTGAATGATAACTATAGTAAATTCAAGAACATGTATTTTAGTACTTAAAATGATCATTTCCATGAAAAACGGGTTTTGAATTTAAGAGTTATTATCTTATGTGAAAAACTAGGAAATCTATTATTTTATGAGAACTAATTATCAATTGATATAGAGATTTATGTCTATGTGTACATGCATAAATTTTATACAGCTATAAATGAAAAACCATGCTGTCTATAGATTAATGATTATAGTTACAGCATGATTTATTTTATTTATGAATACGAACATAATTGCAAAATGAAATTTATCTCTTATGATATATTATGTATTATGAATTTAATTATTCAAAGTGGTATGTGACACTTTGAATAAGAGACGTAATTTAATTATTCAAAGTGGTATGATACAATTTGAATAAGATACATAATTTAATTATTCAAAGTTTTATGGGACACTTTGAATAAGAGATATAATTAAATTATTCAATGTGGTATGGGACACTTTGAATAAGAGACATAATTTAGTTATTCAATGTGGTATGGGACACTTTGAATAAGATACATTATTTAATTATTCCTAGTGGTAAGGGACACTTTGAATATGATATATAATTTAATTATTCAATGTGGTATGGGACACTTTGAATAAGAGACCTAATTTAATTATTCAAAGTGATATGGGACACTTTGAATAAGAGACAAAATTTATTAAATCAATGTTGTATGAAAAAATTTGATTTAAATACTTTTTAGACATAAGAGTTATGAATTATTATTATTATTATGTGTTGGGTGAGGCCCACTATAGCCTCTCGATGAATCAGTAGGTCTCATGATACAAACTAGGTCATGGCATGAGGCCTTGATAGAATGATTATGTACGTTCTTGGAACGAGGCCTTGATAGAATGTTCTGATTGTTTGGCATTATGAATTTCCTCAATAAGTGCGTAATATTTAACAAACTATGTTATTATTTTACTACTATAATATCCTTGTTTAATTATATTTTACTTATGATAATGGAAAGAAATGAAAATGGAATAATGATTTATAAACTTGGAAATTCATTTGTAAAGAATGTTTAGCATCTATTTTCTGAACATTGATACCGAAGTTAGTAATAAATATTCCATTTCAAGAATTTAATTTTAAGTGTTCAGTGAACCATAATATTATTACTTATTAAATTCGAAGAAAGTATTATTTGATGTGATAATTTTTACTTTCATCCTTTCATTTCACCCATAAATTTGTTGGTTTAACTCCTGACTTTTATGAAGCATTCAAATCATATTTGTATAAGTATGCATACTATGATATGTGTTTTATCTGTATCTTTTAAATATATATATAAATTCATTAGTAAGAGATTTCCCTAAATATGATTTCAAGTAACCTTTGAAAAATGATGGTGACATGCTGTAAGAAATGTATTTACCTTTTATGAAAATGTTTCCCAATTATTTCTAATAGATATCTTTTAAAATTAATTGTCATTAATTGGTTTTAATAACCATTAATGAGAGTTTTAAATGATCACCCTTAGATATTTATTTTATAGGATTAGTAGATTTGTTATCATTGAGTTCTTCTATGTGGTTGCTCCACTAAAAAGCTTATCTCATTTCAGCTTTGAAGAAGAGTATCAATTGTATATGGTTTTGAATAACCTAGAACGGGGGGATTCTCTTTGATGGAATGTGATGGGTAATTTTATCAGTATATTTTTATAAAAAAAATTGCACACCATGATTTAGGAACCAACATCTGGCTTCTAGGTTCAGGTCTTTATAGGTATAGCCTATACCAATGGTTTGGGATGCCATTGAGTGATTTTGCATTGGGAAAGACCTATCCTAAGAGTTTTGGGAAAACCATTGGGAAAGACATATCCCAATGGTTTGAAAACTGTTGGAAAAGTCCTATCTCATTGGGTTTTAAACTGTTGGGATAGGTTTTTTTTTATCAAGTTGATATGAACTAGTTTCCCAGTTCATGTCCAAGAAATTTATTAAATAAAAAAGGCGTACATGGAAATCTCGATGTGTAATGAGCTTACACCCTTTGAAAGTTAATGAAACCAAAAAAAATATACATTGAAAACCAAGGAGAATGAAATTTCAGACCTGCTGCAAGTATGTCAAGGAATCACGAGAAAGGCAGGTAGTTCTGTATCTTGTTGAAGACAACAGAACCCACATGCCAAGGAGCGGCAACCGAGCATGATCCAGGGCCCCAAGGTGAAGAACCACTGGCAAGGACTTCAGAAGAGGTGGGACTCCTACGGTAGATGATGCAGGGGGGCCTCCAGGTGCTGAAACCCGTCGGGACATCCAGCATGAGATGCCAAACACCAAAAGTAGGCAGGGACAGCAGCATAGGCTTACAAAGAAGGCGGATAGCAGCAGACATCAGAACTGGAATACAACATCATAAGGCTCAAGGAAATAAAAAACTAAGGATTCAGCCAGCAGCATTCCAGGAGCGTGCAAACAGAAAGGCTGCAGCTGGAGCAGTCCAGAAGAGAGAGCCATCCCGGCTTTATGCAGATGCAGGGGGTGTCTCCAGTTGATCCAACCATCCGGAGCTATGCAGCAAGAGCAGACAAGAAATCAAGGTCCCTTCAAAACAGAATTTCTACGAAGCAGACCGAATCAAGAAGGAGAAACCAGCATCATCAAACCAAACATATCTAGGGAAGATAGACTAATCATTTCCATTGAATTTCATTGAAGTTGAAATTTGGGTTCTTCATAAATTCCTCACAAACAAAGATGAACATTCTTTTTCGGAGCTCAAAATAAGTGTCAGCGTTCATGTCCCCATTTTTATATTTCCAAAAGGCAGTTCTGTCATTCTCATCTATCCACAAATCAAGATCCTTTGAGAAGTCCAATTTTTCCTCCATGACGTAAGCATCTCTATGTGCTGGGTCATTTTCATCATCCTCACTGGATGAAGCTTCTGAATCTGTTGGGTCTGAGTCAGATGACATTTCAGTTGTCACAGGCTATGGAAGAATAGCATTTTCTTCTTTTTCATGTGCAGGAAGGGATCTTGTAATAATGGTTCTTTCTATTTTTGAGAGATCTTTGCTCTTTATTGTGTGTCTATAACTCGGAGTAATAAAACCGTCTACGTCAACTAACGGCTTCTTCCCTTTCTTAGTACTTGATTTTAGGAATTCTTCCTCAAATTGACAGGGTTTTTCAAGCTCATCCTGAATGGGATCATCTGAGTCAGATTGAGCTTCACCCTCCCCCTCCTGTTGACTAGTATAGGCCTTTGGAGAGAGCTCAGTGACATCATCACTTGAGTTAGGGTCAACAATGGTTTTCACTTTCCGATCTTTTAGATGAAAATCTTCTTTCACTTGAGAAATCTTATACTCACTAGTCTCATAACCAACATTATTAATCACATGACCTCCAGGTATAGAGACCACCCCTATAGTATAAGGGCTGGAATTTTCACTGGTGTTAACCAGTTGATTACTTGGGTTATTCTTGGATATCAAGTCATTCGTGGGAATGCCAATCTGGTCAGCAGGTAGCATTTCTGGAGCAGTCTTTTCAACCCACACTGATTTGAAATGTGGTCGTGGGTGAGGTGGATATATTTCGATCCCACATCTTTTAGAAGGATGACCAATTTTAAATAATTTCGTACAAAAATCTGGAACATTCTCAAACACTACAGTCTGTATAAATCCAGGCCCCCATTTTGTATCCAAAATCTCGAAGGCAACTCTTGAGAGATATCAATTTCTGTGCATATCCTTGCAACCGAGGGGCGTGTCAAGTTTAGTGTAGCGTGAACAATTTTGAGAGGCTGACCAAAGAGTCGAGCAATTGAGAATAATGCATTGTGTTTGAAAAGGTACAAAGGCAGACCCGGGATGCCAAGCCAAACAGGGACGATGGGGGGTTCCGTATCAAAATCAAAATCAGGTGACCATTTGAAAACTTTCATGAAAGAACCCCCAAAAGACCACGAACCTCTGGTCCAAAATCTATAATAGTCATTGTCAAGGAAAAACCGAAACAGTACGTGCAAAGAATTCAGAAGTACGATATGGAAATTTGTAAATCCAATGCTTTCCAAAGTTTTGCGAAGGAAGGGCAATGAGGGTCGACTTTTCAAGAAATTACCAACTAAAGCAAAACGAAGGTCTGTAGAAAGTAGATTTACCTCTTCCGTCGAAAATGAAATTGCTGCTAAACCTCGGTGCTTAAACTGTTGGTATAGGTGTTTCCCAAGGTTATCCCAAATTGTTAGGATATGTAAATATAAAAAGAAGGTACAGTGGTGGTTTGAACCCACAACCTACATGTTATATATCAAAGTCTTTGTCATTATCCTATAGTTACCTTTTTGAATATATTTAGAAATATATATATATATAGGTAATTTATATATTGTCTCATTTGATGATATTCGACAAAAGTAATCATAAACAAATAATGGTACCTATCACAATGGTTTTGAGAACTGTTGGGATATGTACCCGTCCTTTCCAAATATCTTTCCCAAATCATTGGGAAAATTGGTCTCAAATTAAACTTTCCCAATGATTTTCAAAATCTATTGGGAAAAGTGGACTTGTTCCCAAAGGTTTTCCCAAACCATTGGGAAACATGGTCTCAAAGTACTCTTTCCCAAATATTTTCCTAAACCTTTGGGAAAGGTGGTCTCAATGTACCCTTTCTTTAGTGTTTTCCAAAACTGTTTGGAAAAGTGGACCCTTTCCCAATAGTTTCCCCAAACCATTGGGAAAAGTGGTCTCAAAGTACCCTTTTACAACGGTTTTCCAAACCCATTGGGAAAAGTGGACCCTTTCACAACAGTTCAGCCAAACCATTGAGAAAAGTTTTCTAAAAGAGGAATATCCCAATAGTTTTGGAAAACCTATGGGAAAGGGGACCCTTACCAATGGTTTTTATAAATCATATGTATAGATGCATTGGTATAGGTAGGATTTTAGGTAGTGACCATCTCCATGAAATTTGTATTTCATTTCCTAACTCCAAATTTTAGAGATTCATATAATTAAACATATAATGAATATATATAACATTTAAACCATGCTTTAAATTATTAGGATTTGGAAATCATGTTCTAATTAATGAGAAAAAAGTAACAAGTCAAAATATACTCATAAAACAAGAAACTTAACTCCCAGAATAATTATAATAATGAGACATTATTAACAAATGGATGGAAAGATGTTATAAAAGGTTCATATGTGATATTATACAAAATTATTATAATTAATTAATTAATTATTAACATGCTTGAAACCATTATATAGTAGATTAAGTAATTTTTAACTAATGGGAAACATAATGTGAGAAATTTTTACTCAATTTAATTTCATAGGGGAATATTGTATTATTATCGACATAATTTACATTTTATGGGATATATAATTCCCCTTGACATGTAATATAATGAATAATTCACTATTATATTTATTTTAATATTAAATTTGAATTATCCCACTTAAGGGGATTTGACTTAAATGTTACCAAGTAGTAAATAATTTCAAAACCAAATTTATTTTATTGGTCTATAATACATCTTTTTGGTCGTTAATATTTTATGATTATGTGCATAATTAAATTTAATATCAATTGTTGTGTTTTAATTTATTTTATTTTTAATTATAATTAACATACATAATCAAATAATTTATTAATTCTCACATCAATGTTATGATTATTTTAAGTGTTTATACAAAAATCTCATTTTAATTGATATAGTTTATTCTTGAATTTCAACTTAAGGATACTATTTGATCAAAATTCATTAAAACCATTGATTTTCTTCTCTTATATATATTCATGATACTTTTCAATTAATAGTTCAATTTTATTAGATATTGGTTTTCAAAAATAATTGGAAATGTTTTTATGAAAACATGAATTCATTTCTCTCTTTGGTCGGAAATCTATTATATATCAAAACCCTGTTTTAAAAAATTGTTTTCAATGTGTTTTTATCATTCCAAAATGTTATAATAAATAAATTTTTACCACTTTTTTTCTTTTATAAAAGTTTTTAGAGAAATATTTTTATCGTTTTCTGAACAAGGCACATTTCTAACATTTTTATAATGCAAAATGAATATACTTTTTACCTTGTAAGAAATGTATGTATTTACCCTACATATTTTCTTTGAAGCTTCCTTATCATGTTTAACAGATTACTTTTTTTAAATAAAATTCTTCTAAAAGTGATTTTTGAAGAAAATGTTTTTTAAATGTTTCTAAAAATGGAATGAATTTTTTCTTCAATAATATTTTTTTAATGATCATTTTATAGTATTTCAATACATCAATGTAAACAAACCTTTATTTTTACTCCCTTTTGGATATGTTGTATTGATATCATCCTTATTATTCTTATGGATCATTTATGACTTATTTGTATGAGGATAGTATTAACGTTCACTTACTTTAATCTTTTTTGTAGTCTCCTTGAAATATTCAATTTTTTAAAGCCATTGGACGTTATATTTCCTTTAATTATCCATATCATTCATCATGGATATGTTTATTGTTAACAGTATATACCATTCTAACATCAGGTATTTGTATTGATAGTTTCTTTATTATTTGGTGAAATATTTATAAATTCATATCCTTTACTCAATACAAATATATGATGATAAGGAACATTTTTTACTAATTAAATAAATTTTTTGATACATGTATAAATCTTTGGACTTGAAATACATGGGTTATGGACCATTGAAAAAATTATCCTTGATGCGTATGTAGTCTCGTGAGATGAAATCAGTTTGCGATAAGCCCTTAAAGTATGTTTCCATGAAGAATCAGAGTGGTTTAAACTATATTAAGAATATATCATGATAGTATAGTGTCTCATGTTCCAGATACCGAACTTCAAATAATTAAGCATTTTCGTCATTCAATATTCAATTATTATTATCCATAGGATTTTCAAAATGAAAAAAATGGATGGGTAGATTTCATTTTTAGTATATTGATTAAATGGCATGTGTTTTCAGTTATCTTCCTTCAATATCATTTACTCTATATTCATATATATAAACAGAATAGGTGTTCTCTTATTTACTTTTCTATATTGATTATGAATTATTGATTAATCACTACATGAAAAATACATTTTCACGGCGGTAATTTTTGGATATGGTGCTGGTTTAAACCTCTGCTATATGCTTCTATGGCTGTGTCCAAAAACCACTGCTAAATTGTGTGTCGGGAAAATATTTGCAGAAGTTAATGCAGTTTTGAGGAGGTTTATGGGAACCGTCATAGTTGGCTCATTTTATGGTGGTTTTAATTCTTTTAGTAGTGGTTTTTCTGCCAGTGGATTACTTTTTTTAGCGGAGATTAAAACCACGACTAAATTTACTACCGTAGTGGCAGTTAGAACCACCTCTAATAGAAAAATAATGACATTTAGCGGCACATAAAACAGCCGCAACATATATACCTATTATAGTAATCCATGGATAAAACTGCCACTAAAAATAGAATTAAAAAACAATTTTTGCAGCCCCTGTACTAGTGCCCAAGAAAACCTTTCCAAGAATACCAAAAGACCAACAGAATACATATTACAATCAATATGAAAATATATGCTTTACTAATCACAACCAAATGCATCGTTCAGTGGGTAAAGGAATGTAGATAAACATATCAAATGGCCATTAGACCTTTAAAAAAATTGTAAACAAGCATGTATGTCATATTTCATGAAAACAATTCCAAGACTAGGTTCAACCTATTCCATCTATTACAATTCCAACCTTGACATAACCTTTCCTATTAACATACATCCCACTATCATTGGTGCTAATTACTCCAAAACATTAGGCCTCCCTATCCATACCTCCTCAACCAATAGCAATCCCAAGATCATGTAACATCATATATAAAGGCCTATATACAGATAAATAAAAAGAAAAAAACATAAAAGAGAGTCAATATGGAATCTACTTCCTAAAATGACAATCCATCCATCATAAGAAAATGTCCTTACACGACACCATAAATTTATCTTTATCGAACCAATTGTTCAATTAAAGTCTTAAATTAGTCAATTTATTTATGATGTGTCAAAAATATTGAAAATATAAATTAACTAGAATTTCAACCATCAAATATTCTTGTTTATATAAAATTTAATGAATATATTCACTATAATATCCCTATAATATTAAAAACAACCGAAATTTTCAGCATCATTCTATTTATTCAATTCCATTTATATATTGATGTTAAATTTATATAAACATACATTAGGAATCAATTTATTTTCATCAAATTATAATTAATAATATAGTAGTAAAAAATAAAAATTTTATTATTTTCAAAACCAATTAAAAAAATTACATTGCACAATGATTTTCATCATATTATACATTAGAGGAACTGGGGTTGATATCCAATCCTTGGTTGAGTTCACATACAAATAAATCCATAATTAAATTCAAATGACAAATTTTGATTCACTTTATGGTTGGATGTTTTACTCACTAAAATGTTAACATTAGGATGGGAGGTAGTAATTGTGGTTTGTTCTTGATTTTAGAGGCATTTGTGATATTTTACTAGATAAAGAAGCATTTAATCAATTCTCATTTAAAATAGAGATCATATGATAGTGTTTGGAGGTAACACATGGAATTAATTATGGGTGTCTGAGTTTCATTATTGGAGACACCCCAATTTGAGAATCAATGATTGTAGAAGAAAAGGATGATGGAAATGAAGTTTATGGGTCTATTTTGGATTATCAAGACTGTCATCATAGTGGAATTATATTTGGAATTTCCTCCACAATATCAAAAAATGTCTTATTTTTTACATGTCTCTTATATTTAGTTATACATTTTCGATCAAAATTATATGATCAACTATGAAGAATTTCAGTAGGAGCCTTACCCAACATTTGTGGGGCACTCGGTGTGAATCATGGAATGTAGTGAAAAAATGTTTTTAATAAAGCTGATGTCACTTGTTAGAGTCATATGGTATCATGGACTTATACATGAAGAGTATTACAAGTGATAGTATAATCTAAAAACTCAATAGCCCAATTTTTTTATTGTCAAATATAGAGGCACTACTCAAGGATGATAAATCCTCAGAGTGGGAGATTATAATGAACTGAAGTTTTCTAGGGGCCTTAAGCATTACATTCTACCCTTCATTAATTTTTTCTGAGATATGATTTTATTGGGTTATTTCTTAGGTTGTTTGTTTTTGGTTTTTTTGACTTATAGAGGCCTCAAAATGGATGCATGATATGAACATGGTCATGGGAAACCATGGGGTTCTCCCAAGAAAACCATGTGGCTTGGTTGGTGAAGGATACTCAGTGGGGCAGGGTTGGATCATAGTTAGAGATGATCAAGAATCATTTAACTTGAAATATCTGTGTCTTGGAATAGATGAAAAAATTATTTTTAGCACACAATTTACCAAATGAGAATATTCATTCATTGATGATGTGCTAGAATCTCATATTAAAATAAGTAAGAATAGAGAGAAATGAGTCTTAGGGAAAGTAGAAAAGGCCCATAGTATCATGAATACTAGGTAAAGTAGAAAATTTTGATGTTCAATATTTTAAAATGTTATAAATGGAAATGTAGTGGTAAATGCATTAGGCTAGAAAATATAGGATATGGGAGAATTTATTTCATTAGTTTAATAGAATGTCTTATCTTCATTTCATGACTAGTTGGTGGGTGTAGTTGAGGGTTTACGGGAATCAATATTGGTATCCTTAGAGATAATGTCTTCATTGGTTAAACAAGTAAAGACAAGTAATAATTTTGTTCTGGAATGTATCATGATGTGTGGTAGGTTGGAAGAATGTGAAAGTATTTCAGGATTGAATTTTGATATACATGGAGTGTTTATAGTTCGTAGCATGGTAATGGTAACATATTCCATGAGAGATGTGTTTATGAGGTCCTATAATGCGTTGAAGTGGGATGTTCACCCAGGGCCAACAAACCTAATAAATTTTTGAAAAATGAATCATAAAAAATGAATCATCACAAAAAATAATCAACATATACGGTTCATACCACACTCTAGAAATCAATATATAAAAGGAATCATCATAAATCAATAAAATCTATAAAAGGAAACATGAAAATTCAAGAAAATTTTAGGTCATAAAAATGTTTACTGGAAACTATGTGCCACACTTGATACATATACAAACTGACAGTTACCATATTTTTCCAACATATCAACAATACAACTAATCACAGTCCGATGAATAACACATATCATCACCCTCTCCACCTCTATCTCCACTTCCTGCTACCACCAGTAAGAACATTATATTGAAAATTTAATAGGGTTGCATATTTATATTTAAAAATAAAACCAATAAATTTTTTCAAACTCAATTATTTTGAATTATTTTGATTTACCTGCTCACCATTAGTCGATGCAATACCACCGGGGGAATATCTGCTCATCTACTGATATATATTAGTCAACACATTTTACAATGCGGATATCTGAGCCCCATGGTCTTGAATTGTGTTTTGTAGAGAAGCAGTATCTCTCTGCTCATCTCCGAGTATGGACTTACTACTACCAAGAGTAGATTTAGTTACAATCCCTAGTGGCCTACCCAGGTCCTTAGATTGTACGGGTCCAAAACCCATCCCATGCACTCTACTAGGATGCTCATTCCCAAGGAATTTAGGAACTATGTCATCCTGGGAGACTGAGTCGGACTGCCTAGGATTGGCATCCCATAGATCTTAAATTTTTACCTACAAATCAAATATAAATATATAATAACATAGTAAAAAACATATAATAAGATATTATAGTGAAAAAATGAGTACATACCCCGACGTTTTTGGAAGGATTATTAACAAAACTTCCATCGTATCTTTTGTGAACATCCAACCACACTTCAGTTCGGGATGCTTCATGATCTAAACTATGTGAATGCATTAAAAAAAGATATATCAATAATTAAATATATTAAACAGATAATATATTCTTATAAATATTTAAACTAATGAAATTATTACCATAGTCGATCGGATTCTAGAAAATATTTTTGACCCCATAGTGTGAGGGATGACTTGTTTAGCAAGACTAAATGCATTCTTTCCTGACAGATCCTGAAATAAACAAAATGAAATTTTATTGTAATATATTCATTTTCCTCTCCTCTTAATATACATTTATAAATGTAAAATTAGGTTCATATAATAATATATATTTAAATACCATCTGCTTCTCATCACGATGTCTATCAATAAAAACATTCCACTATTCTTTGGGTACCCCATTGGGTAGCTTCTCATATATTTGTTGGATGGTAAAGAAACTATTGACGACATCGCTCCACAATCTCCATTTTAGGTCTTTCTATTTCTTTGCATGATTTTTCAATGTCCACTTTCATACTATCACATCAGCAACTATAAAGTATAAAAATATCTATATACAAAAATTCATTTTGAACATATTAATAACATGACATTAAATTACACCATAATGTATTAAAATTACATTTATTTGGGAATCAAAAACATCATTTTCCTCACTTGGAGGCACACGTTTCCAATCATCAAATGAAATAGGGAGGGAAATAGGATCCACTGCTAGCTGGCCTTGAATTTGGCCAAGTAATCCCGCAGTTTCATCCATAGGGACCCTATATAAATCAAATGGGGCAAATATATTCTCTCCATTCATATTCTTCAAATCTGTAGTTTTTTTATTTTTCTCCATAGTTGCATTTTTCATCTTTAATGAACAAACCATTAGTATAAAAAATGAAATAAATTTATTTATATTAAAATTTGTACCTATAATAGTGACCCTCCAGTATGCTCGTGATGAAATAGATGTGGCTCACCCCCCCCCCCCCACTACTGAGGCTACAGAAGGGGGAGTCGATGACTCAGCTTCTAAAGGGATTCTCATAAAGGGTGTGAGAGATGGTTTAGTGGGAGATGGTGCAGGGGGAAAGCATCTGGTGGCTCAGATGCCGTAGGGAGGGAGGCAGATGGATCATCATCTATTGTTGTAGTGGATGAAATAGTGTATCACTTTTTCCATGGAATTCCTTTAATTTAATCAAATAAAATTATGTTCAGAAGATATATTTCAAAATAATTATGTAGAAAAAAATTAAAAATGATAATAGATGCCCTATAATAACATACATAATATACATAATAATGATAATTAATGACTGCACAAATGAAATAAGTTGTTGCTTAATGAATATATAACTGTACATACAATCATTTTTCCCATCAATCAGGTTGGGTTCCTACTCCATTACTTCATCCACTTCATTCATCCTAGATAGACTAATATTTTTAATATCATGAAGGACAAATAATTATGCTTCTTATTATTGATGAGATTCAATTTCAGAGGTCAAATCATCCACTTCATCACCCAAATCATACAAATATCATTTAATTATGTGAGAAAGTACACTCTACCATTCATCCACAACATCATTCACATAATGTACCATTTTTTATTATGATGATAAGATATACGGATCATGCAGTTCACGATCACCAACATCCCTCAAGCGAGAGAAGATCATAGAATTTAGGAATATTAATTGGAAACAAACTCTTACCTTAAATTAGTGGCCTTGAATTAGGATTCAAAGAGTTGGTTATGGTCTTGGGTTGAGAATTTTAGATCATGTGGGGAATCATGGTTATGTTTTATGGGTAGTAACAGGTTGTGACTCTGTGTGTGATTAAAATTTTCAGATCTGGGTGGATCTTGGAACATTAATGGGGGTTGAAACATAATATGGACCTTTATCAGAAAGAAATTATAGTTGGCCCTGTGATGTTTTCCTTGTAGTATCTAAGTTGATATGTATGTATACAATGTTCTATTTGACCCATTTGTGGGTAGGTATAAGTTTAATAATAAGGATATAAAAAATCAATGTCTTCATGGAAATATACAGGTTGGGTTGTCTGCTTTATTTCTCCTAGTCCTAGTATGGACTGTCTGGGCATGGAAGTGAAGTCTTACCATGGAAATGAAAATTGATTAGAATACATAGCTTGAATTGGGTGTTTTTTTGGAATGTATAAAGGAAATGATGACACAACCATCTGTAAACACTTTTCAGGGTGTTACTAGTAAGAGAATAGGTGGCCCATCTGAATTAGAAATTGACCATGATGGATTTATGAGAGCCGATCACATGTCATGATAGAATTACATGTATTCTAAAATGACCAAATATATATGATAGCCTAAGATTACAGAAACCTAATATAATAAAGATAATCCATTGATCATAATGCAGGCATTTAATAGTGTGGAGTGTGCATTAACATTTAAGAGTGAGAGTACTATATAATTATTAGGAGATAATCTAAATATAGGAAAAGGATCATTCATATTTTATTAAATATCAAGACAATAATTAGATATTTTGGGTGATGAAATTTTTGTTAATGTTATAATACATGTTAAAGAAATAACCTTCTCATTTCATCTATCATCATTATTCTATTGGATCATATATGCTTAGGTGATTATAGATGATGCCAAGGGTTAAATTATCAATTTGGGTGGTGTAACTTGTATATCAAGTGTATTTTTCTATTTTGTTTCCATAGTTTGTGTGAGTTAAGTAGTGAGTTTTCTCATTATAATTGGTAAATTAGGTTTATTTTGATAGAAATCATGAAAACATAAATGAATTATTTTTTACTAGTTCTAACCCATCTCAAATAAACAACTCTATACTTGGGTCCATATCATGATGGACTTGATCATATTTTATTAGCTCATAAAACAACTACACCTTCATTATCATTCTGTTTTGAAAATTTAGTCCAAGATTAATTACCTCTCTAACCACATTCCAACATAATAGAGATATGTATGATCACTCATACGATTCTTTAAGTGATGTTTTAGTAATGGTTTATCAATAGTTATTATTATAGTAAATTCAACCAAACACAAATGATTCACCTAAGAACCTATAAAATCAAAAATAAACATCTTCAATACATCCATTAGCATTTGGATAATTCTCCCTATCTGACCTTCCATATAAGGATCAAAAAGTACTACTTAAAAAATTATTGAAAAAAAGAATTCTACAAAATGTTCTACAATCTGGAGGTAAATGGAGATCTTGATCATTGATGATAATTATATAAACCACATGAATCTACACCAAAATGGTAAACTATAAATAGAATAATATACCACAATAATCAATATTTAAAATAAATAAGTAAGATTCAACTAACTTTAAAGAACCCAACCAAAACTCATACCACAATCACACTATAATGGTACAAAAACCTTTTTGGAGGGGCAGAAAAGGTAGTCAATGGTGGCGATGGGTAGAGAGGCACACTGAGGGGTGGCGAGAAGTGTCCAGCGGCATCACGGGTCAGGACCGGCAGTCGGGAGGTGAGCTAGGGCTTCGGGGGGTTAGTGGCGATGGGCAGCGAGGCGTCCTGCTGGGTGGTGTGAACCGTCACCAGCGGCACAGGTGGGGAGCCGATCTAGGGTTCGGGGAACACGAGGGTTAGGGGATGAAGGTGGGGTTTTAGTGTTTTGGAGGAGAAGGGATCCAGGTTTAGGTGTTGGGGGTAAGTGTCACCACTGTTAAAAAAGGGGGTTTAGTGACGGTTTTGTAAACTGCCGCTAAAAGACCGCAGCTAAAGGCGATTTATATTGTAGTGAATTATTAATTCTGGTGTACTGTTCCCTTAATAATCATTTGATCTCACACTTATTTTGGTTTCTTTCCCCAAGATATGAAGATCAATTATTGTAATGAGTTTATTGGAAGTCTTTCTTTTTTTATTATGCTTTATTTTCTTTTCCTAATGTAATATGGGTATGATGTATGTAATCTGGTTTTCAAAAACAAAAAAAACTATTCTATCTTCTTGGATTTGAATATTCTATCTATCATAATGTAATAATTTATGGCAGTATCTTTGGGATTCTTGGGTTGGGAAATTACAATTTGTATTAAATAATGTTTAGAAGAAACCATGGAAACTAAATTTTGGAAAAAATACACTAGAGAATGAAAACCTATGATATACATTGAGAATAAGTACATCAAAATATCCCAAAGAAACTATGTATATGATTATAAGATTAAATACACATATTTGTTTCAATTTATGATAATAATTTCAATAGTTTTGGGATTAAAAAATATGTTACATAATTTTATGATTTAATCTAATGTATTCGATTGTTTATAAATGGAAACTAGAAATTTGAAGGGTAACAATAATCATGTAAAATGTAGTGGTTTTCCTACAAAAAAATCTAATATATCTAGTATTGGAATTGAGCAATTTATGGATATATTATGGCATCTTATTCAGGTTATGACATACAACCATTCCCAGATGAAGAGACTTCTCCACGATGAGAATCATTAATATTGGATAACTTTATGTGATAGAATCCCACAAATTTTTGAAGTAATATTGATATAATTTAAGGTGATAAATGAATTAATTATTTGAAGAATATGGTAACTACATTAGGATGTGGTGAAAAGTAAAAGTTTAAATAGGTAATGTATTCTTAAAATGGCGATATAGATCAATGTTGGTCGTTGATCCAGAATACTAAAGAGGAAGTGGATGATAAAATCATAGAAGGGTAATATTTTAAAGATTAATTCCTTTAAAAATATTTCCATCTTTATAAATAATCTAAGATGAAGATAAATTTTTTTATTTTAATGAAAATGGAGGTAAAAAGTGTTTCAGAGTATAAATTTACCTTAATAATTTTATCAAGGTATTCTATAATCTTTATACACAATACAGACTAAAAGATTTCCCATTTTTTTGAATGGATTAATCCATGTCTCTAAAGGGAACTGGTGTCTCAAATTTTTTCTTCATATGATAAAATAGTTTTATGAGATATCAATTTAGAAAAATAATTCTCCAAGTTTTATCTATTAAAAGGGAAGAATGATATGACTAGGATGAAAAAGAAAAAGATAGATAAAGCGAATAACGGAAATTGGGATTTCCCAGATGTGAAAAATGTGGAAATAATTGCCTAGGGAAATTCTTGAAGGGATTGGGAGTTTTTAATATGTGTGTTAAAAAAGTCACTAGGAAAAATAATAAAAAGGAAATAAAGGAAAAAAATTTATTTACTGTTACTACTGCAAGGACATGGGGCACTATGAAATCAAATTCCCCAGACATCCAGAGAATATACCTCCTAATAAGATAATAGATCAAGGTCAATATTTTTCTATTGACAAAGCGAAAGTAGAATTATTAATTTTTTTCATATGTTTTAATCCTTGAAATATGTTGTAATAGTATGTTATTGATAATATTATGGTTATAAGTATTATGGAATGTAAAAGGACTATATAGAAATAATTTTTGTTTAAGGATTTAAAAGTGTGTGTTAATAGATATTGATGAGAAAAAAAATTTTTAGTAACAATATTAAGTTTATTTAATTCAAAAGGTTGGGGGAAAGATAAACCTTAATATATTTCTAATGTTTAGATAATTTTTTGGAGAAATATTTGATTGACATGGATAAAGTAATTTGGATATTACTCACTACCATATAAATGATTAATGATTTGTTGACAATGTAGTTTAAGCTATCACTGATGGATTTTACAATATTTTTGGAGTTCAATAATATATCCAACAATCTATGTTCTATTTACTGAATAAGGAAGCATTCATGATTTCAAAAAGGTTTTATAGTAATTCAATTTATTACCTTGTTTAAATATAATACACGATGAATGGATTCACATGTTCGATATGTGATGATTAATGATATATTTTATGTTGATTCAATACTAGTGAAATGTTCATTTTTTAAATTCATTGTCCTTACTAATAATGTGTTGTATCATAATCTCTTGTAAAATATATCCATTTATAAAATGGTTTAAGTTTAACTTTGGACATGGTTTTAGATGTTAATGTATCACATCACCATATAAGGAATCCTCTTCAAATATATGAATTATAAATACATCAAGGCACAAGAAAATGATAATATTGTTCTTATGATGTAAAAACGTATGAAGTAATTTTATTTCCTTATATTCGTATAGAGTGGAAGAAATCCCTGTCTAATGAAAAAGGTTCTTGAAAAAAATTTTGTCCCATTATCCTCAATTATTACGATATAAATGACATTTTTCACACCTATGGTTTATGGATTTATGGTCAAAAACTTTATCATGATCATGTTATATATCACTCTCTATTAGAACACGGTCAATAGAATTTCATTCTATGTGAGTGTTTTCACTAATGTTATCCTATTCAAAAGGCTAGTTTAGTGGTGACATTCACATCTACCTTTCTATCTTATTGATAATATATTTTACTAACCCTTTTTAGGATGTGGGGTTTATAACCAAAGTATTTTTAAATATCATTCCATAGATTACAGAGACCAAGTTTTAATTATGAGGATGCAATTTATTTAGGGTGGGGATAATGTAACACCCCAATAAATTATAATATTTTCATTTTAGAATAAATTTTATTTTGTTGCAAGATTTATTTACAAAAAACATCATGTTAATATTATATTTTACTAAAAATTAATTTTATCTTGTGTTATATGCTACAACATCTTTCTTTTATGGATCAAATTATAAACAAGACATAGTTTAAGAGAAGAACAATATGTTATTAAAATATTATTATTGAATATAATAACATATAACCAAGATATTAAATTGGTAGTTATAAAGATTATTAATAGAATTATGAAAATATATTATTGAATTCCCCGGTTTCCAATTTATTAGAAATGAATATGAAAACGAATTGAATAAAAAGGAAATGTTTTTATAAAAAAACTATTTTAGCACGCCCAAAGGAATTTTGTATTAATAAATTAGACTATTTAATATTAATGAAATATATTAATGAAATATATATATTATATATCCAATAATTTTTCAATTTATTTAATATATTTGATAACATAAGAAAAGAAAAAATCAAATTTTATGCAAAAAATGCTATATTTTTATAATGGCAGTTTTCCGCCTTTTAATGACACACCTAATTTAAAAACAAATTTACAAAAATTTCAAAAAAATACCTGAAAAAATGAAATTAATTTTTCAGATAATAATTTCAAAATTACATGTCAGTGAAATTTTGGTACTTTTCTATGAAGTTACATTTTTGTTGAATAGTGAAAAATGTTGAATTTTAATTGAAAACATACATTTATTCTAAATAATTTATAGTGTTAGATTATATTTATAATTTCTATTTAATGTATTATTAGATCAATTTTACATATATTAATATTATTTATGTCATTTTAATTATTTTTACATTAAATTTTGATATAATAACATTGTGAAATTTTGAACATTTTCATTTTAAAAACTCACTCCCCATCCCACCAGTGGGATTATTTTTAAATTAATTTTTGCACTTTTGTGATTTGAATATTGAAAATGGATTATATTTTTTGAATAATAATAATTTATAATATATATTAAATTCAACTTAGTTTCTGAACAAAATGATTATTGAATGAAATTTAAATTAATTATAGGGATTAAGGTGAAATTGAGTTTAGTTAGTGGTTGGACATTAATATTAAGGGGTCAAATGACCTAGAACAATTTCCAAAATACATTGGATCAAAATATAGAGAAAAAATCATATATTGTATCTAATTTATTTGATTATTAGAGTCATATTATCTAAGGGATACCTCCCAATACTGTTTACCTTTTTATATTTACAATAATGACACTCTTCATCAACTATAAAAGGGAAGTCAAACCCCATCAAATCTTGACACATACCAAGCCCATTGGATCATCAAAAAATAGCCCAAATAAGATTAAAAAATCCCTCCCCTCATCAAAAAGGCCTCATATTTTGTTGAAAACCAACCAAGGACGTAATTTCATATAAACCAAAAGGAGTTAACCAAAAAAGGTGTAACGTTCTTCAATGAGAACTTTTGTTTTACATATTATTCCACCACTTCTATTATTATTATATCATGATTATATAGTAAAATTATTATCTTTTTTATACTATGATTTTTAATATTAATGGTATAATTTACACTTACACATACTTCGATCAAATGGGATACACAATCTTTATTCATGTGTATGGTGGACTATCACCTCACGAACTAATGTCATTTACTCTTTGATTTTCACATTTCATGGTTGGGAATAATGATGGATTTAATTATTTTATATGATATATAGGATTTATAGGATTTATTTATTCTTAAAGACTTATTTTATATCACATAACTTCATTCTTCCCATTTTTTTGAAATATGACAAGATATTTTGTGGATGTGTGGACTACTACCTCCTCAAATCGATGTGATTGGTTCATGCTTTACATGGAATGTATTAATTATGGGTCTAATATAAATATGTGATATATTTATAACATAATATTATACTATAATTTATATATGTATATATATATTAATTAATTTTAATTCTTCTAATACAAAAATAAAATGGAATCAACGTTCCTGTGTACGTACGACCTACGGTCTCCGTGAATGGTGTATTTCATTACCTAACTAAAAATTTCATGGATTAATGTAAAAAAAATATTAATAATATATATGATGTTAAAATCATGTTTTAAAATTTTTATATGATCAAATAATGATCTAATTAATATGAACATAAGTATGTCAAGTCAAAATATACTCGTAAAATACGGAAACTAATTTCCAAAACAATGAAAATAATGAACGGTTATTAACAAACGGGTGATAATATGTTATAGAAAGTTCATATATGATATTATACACATTATTATGGTTAATTAATATGTCATTAACATTATTAAAAAAATTAAAAATGAGGTGAAATATTGTTCAACCGATGGTAAATATAAGGCAAGGGATTTCGTCTCAATTTCATTTCATTGAGAAATATTGTATTATTATTAATAAATTAATTTAAATCATTTAGAATATATAATTACCCTAAATAGGTAATATCATGAATAATTCACTTTTATTGGTATTATAATTTTCACTTTTATTATTTCATTTAAGGGTATTTGACTTAAAAGTTACCCAGTGGTAAGGAACTACATAAAAAATTTTCATTTACTGGGTTATGTTTCCTTATCATGGTCATTAATATTATATGATAATTTGGATGATGAAATTTAATATATATTGATGTATTTACATTTAATTTATATTGATTTAATTTTGATTCACAAAATTGAATTATTGATTAATTATCACTTCAACCTTATGATCATTTTAAGGGTTTATACCACAATCTCATTTTAATTGATATGGATTATTATTGAATTTTAATTTATGGAAATTTTTTGTCCCACATTCATTAAAACCTTTAATTTTTATATCTAATATTTATTCATGATATTTTTCAGGTAATAGTACCATTTTCCACTCTTTGGTACTCAAAATATTTATGAAAATGTTTATAAGAATAGTCAAATTCAATTAACTCTACAGTCAAAAATATATGTTCTCTCAAAAACATGTTTTATAAAATTATTCTCGAATTATTCTTTATTGATTTAAAATGAATTATTAAATTATTTTTACCCTTTACTATTTTAAAAACGTTTTCAAAGAAATATTCTTTTCTATTTCTGATAAAGTCACCTTTTTTTCCTTTTACAGTTCAAAATGAATATCCTTATTAAGTTGTATGACATGTATCAATTTACCCACCTTATTTTTTTAAAGCATACATTTATATTTTAACATGTCACTTTTTAAATAAAGTGGTTCTAAAAATTATTTTTGAATAAAATTACTTTTAAAATGTCTGTCTAAAAGAAAATAATATTTTCCTGGGGATTTTTTAAGAGATAATTTTATTGAATTTATATTCTTCAATAATAATAACCTTTTGTTTTTACTTTATTTGGGATATATTATATTGATACGATCCATATTATTCTTACTGATTTTTTAAGATATATTTCTCCAAGGATAGTATTGAAATTAACTTCCATGAATCATTTTTTAGTCCATATAAAATATTCAATTTCATGTTATCATTGGATATTAAATTTACCCAAATTATAAATATCATGTATCATGGATTTTTTTATTTTTTAAACCATATACCATTTTTAAATTTAGTTTTTACTTTGATAGTTAGTTGATTATTTAAAGAAAGATCGATAAATCTACATCCTTTTGTCAATATAGATATTTGATGATATGTTATATTTTTATTAAATAAATCAATTATTTGATATATGATTAATGATTTGTAATATAAATATAAGGGGTGGGGACTATTGGAAATAATCTCGACGATGCTTCTATAGTTTAATGAGATGAAATCCTTAGGTGATAAACCCTTAAATTTGTTAACAATAAGAATCATAGTGGTTTAAACTATATTGAGAATAGATCATAATGGTATGGTGGTTAATGTTCTAGATACATTAGGTTGAATATTTGATCATTTCCATTATTCAATATTCAGTTATTTTTATCAATAAGATTTTAACTATTAAAAAATAATAATGATGCATTCATTTTCTGTCTATTTATTAAATTACATTTGTTTTTTGTTATCTACCTTTCCATATTGTTTATAAATTATTTATTTATTTAAATGGAATGTGTGTATAGTTATTTAACTTCAATATTGATTATTCATTATTGATTTATACATTCATCCATTTTACTTTACCCTTACATAGAATTTTATCTCACAATTTTTTTTATTTCACCAGGATATGAAGATTAATTATTAGAATTATTTTCAAGGATTTTGATCTTTTAATTTTTTTATCATTTATTTTATTTTCCTAATGTAACATGGTTATCATCAATATAATATGGTTTTCAAAAAAAAAATTGTTCGGTCCATTGGGATTTTAATCTTGTGTTTTTGCCAATATCATAACATATGGCATCTGATCTGGGCATCTAGGGTCAGGGTGTTAGAAACATGCCCTATAAGCTCCCCAAATAATTTAATGAACCTTGAGCTTCCTATGTCTATTAGAAAAGTTATATTTTTATGCACTTTTATAATAAAACAAATTGTGAATACCATGATAAATAAATTTAATAATCATTATTTTAAAATTTAATAACATCATTGAATGAGTTCTACTTGTGAATAATCATAACAGAATGTTCATGAGTCCCCAAATGTGGGCCTGACATCATCCTATGCTCACATTTATTATAACAGGTGTAACTTATGGATACACCTAGTGTGTGACCCTCTATGGTCTTATCTTGGTAGGAGTGTTTCCAACCCATATACTAATAGTGGAGTCCGACAACCCATTATGGCCCCTATGAAGAGAATAAATGTAATAAATATGACCCGATCCCAATCACACATTTTGTTTAATATAATATATTTTTCTCCTGATATCTCATAGAGTAGGATGAACAATTGTGTCATCATCAATTTTTCTTTATATATTCCATAACATTAGTAGACATACATGACTTATTTTAACATGGTCATTGATTTGTTGATGGTGTGACCTTCCATGTCAACCTCAGCCCATGAGATATCTTTTCATGAACACAGTAGCGAAAAATTCTATCTTGATCATTTAAATAATTCCATACCACCAATGACACCCCCAACACTTTTTAACTCACCACGTCCTCAATTTCATGTTTTTTATATGCATCAAAGTATATGATAAAATGGCATATGTTGATAATAATCATATGTTGGGAGACTAATACAAATATTCATAGATAAGAAAAACCAATGAAATATGAAACATGTGGTGTTCATATTGGAGGGTCTACCCTAATGACATCATATAATAGAGATCACACATTACAAACATTGTGAGATGATGTCTCAATGATTATGAACCTAAAATACCTGATAGACGAACATCATATTTGTCCCATCAGTATTATATATCTTGAACTTATGAAATATGTGTAATATTACTATCATATTATTTCAAGTTTCTCATTATAGTTGGTAACATTTTTAACCTTTTAATATGACACACAATCTATGTAAATTACCATATAAACAGTGGATTTAGATGTATCAACACAATTATGGTAAGAATAACCACATGTATATTTAGAACTATAAACATGTAGTTGTAATTAATGTGAATAAAGGATTTTGGTCTAAGGAACCCACTCACATCCTCTACCACCGTTTTCACATTCTTAGGGTGGTAATGTATTGAGTAGTCAAAATATATAACAAACTCTAAAAATTTTCTATAGAGCTTATTTATCTATTTTTCAGTTAATATATACCTTAAATATTAATGATCAGTATATATATCAAATGTTTCTCTATCAATTAAATATATATATATCTTCAATCAAAAAACAACCACATATATCTTAAAATCATGATTTGGGTAATTTGTCTCATGAAACATTAATTTCCTTAAGGCATAATCTATAATAATATTATTCTACATGATAAAAAATACTAGTCCCTTTTAGATGAATCATTATATATTACAAACCCTTCTCCTCTGCAGGGTAATGTTTAAACTAAAGAGACACAAGATTCCCATACAAGGATATTATATCATTTTAAATTCTTATTCTTTACATTATATAAACACTAACATGAGGAATATAGTAATTTAGTGCCTTGGAAAACATAGATGTTTTTTATAATCTGGTGAAATATATTTAATGTTTCCCACAAAAATTATCCAAGTTATTACCCTTCATAGAAAAACCCAACATAAAACCTTTCATCATAACCTAGGGAAAGGAAATGGAAAATTGGTGAGATTGGATTTCCAATAATGGTAAACAAGGGAAATACATAGGCATAACATGAGTATAATGGTTTTATATCATGAGAATAAAATATGAAAACCACACAATACATATAAAAAATCAAATTATTATGTTTTGAAATAATGATCTTAAGTTCATAAGACAGGAATGAAAAGGAAATTAAGGAACATGGGTTATGAGATCATATCATTTGAATAAGAAATATAATTTTGGTATACACATAATAATAAAAAATCATATGTCACGACTACCAACCAATACATTCATAACATGATAGGCTTAGAATAACCACCTCTTTACCTAATTTGGGCTTACGAGGACCTCTTGTATACCCACATTTGGTCATGGTCTAACCACTCATGTGCCCTCATTTATGTGGTTTGGATAACAGTCATGTACCATTTTATGTCCTAGAATATTTATTATTACACAATTAATTTCCGTTAGATATAGGTCTCACCCATCATATAATAAAAATATTTAAAATGAGATCCAAACGATCAAAAAACACCATTCATATCATAACCCATGAAATAAAATAATTTTCATAAACATTTCATTATATCACAACCTATGGAAAAGTTATAGGTTTCATAATTATTTCATTATTTCATCATAACCTAACTCATGAAAGGAAGAGGGTTTCGTGAAACTTCTATCAAGGTATAACCCATGGAAGTGAAAAGGGTTTCATAAACATCACATCATCATTAAAATAAAACATTCCAAGAAATAATAAGAATGGTATCCTTGTATAATATCATTTTTAAAGATAATATAACCACAAATAATTTCTTATTATATGGAGAATTATTTAAAAAAATAACTTGGAATGTTTCTTGAGGAAAATGTACTTTATTGGAATTTTTTTAAATTAAAAATTTATAAAACAATTTGAAACTAATTTTTCTTAAATTTGGTTGAAAAATTATAAAAAAACATTATAAACTAGTTTAAAACATTTCTTGAAGAAGTTAAAATTTTAACTTTTAAAAATACCTTTTAAAACATTTTCCAAATACCATTTTTACTATAAAAACATTTATTTAAAAGCTAAAAATTTACCAAATATTAAGGAAAAATTTTTCATTGGAATTATTATTGAAAACTTTTAATGTAATATTGAAATATTTAAGTATTAATAACATTGATAAATATTTTCCATGATGATCATTTGAAACAGAAATATTTTTTCTCATTTTTTATAACAGTCGAATAGACATTATTTTGAAAAATACATGATGATTTAGTTAAAAAAATTAAAAAATAAAAAATTGTTAATAAAATGTATTTAATAAATCATTTTAGAAAGGTTGAAACCCATTTTAAAAACCTATTTAGATAACAAGATTTTGGAAGGAAAACAGATTTCTACCAAATAGATAAATAATGAGGATTTTTCTTAAAAACATTTTCTCAATTATTTTTAGTACCAAATATTTTTGTAATTATAATATTACTTGAGAACATAATGAATAAATATAAGATAATAAAATTTACAAGATTAATTGAGATTTAGATCATAATATTTAAACATTTTATACATAATAATAAAAATCCTTATAATTGATAAGATTGTTACATAAAAACACTTACCACTTTGATAACATTATATGGTAATCCACATGAAAGAATAAGATTAACTGAAAATAAAAATATCATGAAAATAAAGATTATAAAAATATAAAAGGTCATAGGGGTAGCATATACACCTCATAGATGAATATATGTTCATACCAATACATATGTCCCAAAGAATGAAAATTGTGACCAAAATCCCTAACAGCATTGGTAACATTTGAACTGTAAACCCCATAAAAGAGAGATACTAAAATTGATAATAAAATCCCAATAATTTTCAGGATAATTTACATAAAATAAAATCATATGATGTATATAAACAAAGTTAAATAAATTGGTGGTGAATTTTCATTATTTTCCTTGAAATAAAAGAGTCATTAAAATTCCCTTACCTTAAGTCTTGAATTATTTCATACAAGTTAAATCTATAGGTAAAATAAATATATTTTTACTACAAATATATTAAATAACCACACACACACATAGAAACACACAAAAATATATATCATACCATATAAAATTTACTATTGACCTTTTATTACCTATTTAGTAATAAATCCATGTTAAAGTCATGTTTTGGGAAATAAATGCATTTTTTCATGTAAGTTTTAATTTTTTAATTTTTCTTCTTACATGGATCATGGTTTCATCATATATATAATTTTAACCATGTTTTCATTGTAATATATATTCAACATATATGTATTTATAGTAATACATACAATTAAGTGAGAAAATGGAAAACATTGTTTATGGAGAAGGTAGGTCATACGTATGCATGAACGTTGTTTCCATTTTCTTGTTAGATTGAAATAAATAATGGTAAATGATATATTATCATTAAAAAATTATTTTATTTCATATATATCATATTTTTCATTAGAATATCCCCAATTACCTTCTTTGTAATGCATAAATGAATAACATCTCTTCGCGAGAGGGTCGTTCATCATACACATGTGGGATGTTATCTTATTCCCAAAAAATGTAAATCATGAATACATGTGTGATATAATAATTTCATTATAATAATAATATAATACATATCATATATAAAAATTAAATACATAATTATGTCCAATTATGATAAGTGGTAATGAAAAAACGAACGACATTAGTTCATGAGGCGGTATCCCACCGTACACAAGAATGAAGATTTTGTAACCCATTTGATGGAAGTGGAGATAGTTGTAGGTTATTAAAATTAAATAACAATATAAAATTATATATAATATGCTAGATATTTTATATTATAATTTTATAGTAATTATTTATGATGTTGGAGTAAGAAGGAAAATAAAAACACTCATTGATGAATGTTACCTCTTCTTCAGATATCCTCCTTAGGTTTGCACCAAAATCCTTCCAAGGTTGTATTTATAAAAAAATAAGGATTATAGGATGAAAGGATGGATTTTGGGAAGGTATTTTTGGATTTATTTTATGAAAGAATGTAGTTTTACTATGTTAATAGTATAGGATACGTTGTGGCCTTTTATAAGTGATGTGAGGGGCACAGTTGTAATTTTTTTATAGAAATAATTCCACCAACATATTTTCCATATATCAAATTTCCAATATTTTAAAATATCAATAATATAAATAATAAGGTCAAACTATTTTAGTAAAATGGTATTCATAAAATATTTGGGTTACTTTTAACCCTTGTTGTTTAGTTTCACCCCCCTAATAAACCCATTTTTACCTTAACTGTGATAAATAAATTTTACTGTTGTCACTATTAAATTCGGTCAAAAATTAAGATGAAATTATTCGATAGTATATTTTATTCCAGTTCCAAATATTTAATAACTTTTTACAAATTCCATTAAAATACGTGGAAAATTTTAATTTGAAATTAATCATACAAACATAATGAGAAAGTGTGTTTTTAATTAGAAAATGATCAAAAGTTTACAATGTTTTTATTTGGATATTACTTATTAAATTATTTCAAATTAAGTAAATTGGATTAATTTATATATAATTAGTATAATTTTACTTTAAATATAATTTAAAAAATAATTTAAATTTATAAATAAGTTAAACAAAAAGGCCCTTTTCAATTAAAAGTTAGTATTTTTCCTAAATCATAAATAATTATTCTTCTCATAAACATGTCAAAAAATAAACATAAGAAAATTTTAAAATGATGAGTTAAAAATTAAATTTTATAAGTAATTTTTTATAAAATTAAAAAAAAATATCTAAACAAAAGAAGCATGTTTGATGAAAAAGTGGGTTTTCAAGAAGTGTATTTTTCATGCACAATTATATTTTATTTTCACCCTATATATAATAATCATCATTTAATGAACATAAATTAAAATATATTGATATATAATATAAAACTTTCATCTAGAAAATTCTTAATTATAGATAATTTTAATTAATTAAAATAGAAAAATATTATTAATTTTAAAATAGTTTTAAGAGAAAACTCCATTTTAAACCCAAATATAAACTTTTACTGAAATATAATCACAAATTTATTTAAAAGTATTTAAGTTTATTAAACATTCATATGTAATAATTTTGTAACTTTAAAACACAATTATCAATTTAAATTACTAAATTTATGGAAAACAAATGCCATTTTTACAAAAATCTCTATTCTTTCTGTTAACTGAAAAATAAATATTTTCTAAAAAATAGAAAACATTACACATAACATAATTTTGATATGACTATTTTTTAAATGATGTTAATTTTATCAAATAAATTTTCTATGTATCCAAAAATTAATTATAGTATTTTTTTCATAAAAATCAATAAAAATCATTTTAAATGAAAACTTAATTTTTATGAATATAATTACTTTACTAATAATTGATTGATTATTTAATTTGTATTTACATATAAATTTATATTTATTAGTATATTTATAAGTATATTTAATAAATTATTTAATAATATTCTTACCCTCTTATTTTATGACTATTTTATAACGAGCATATTTAAAATAATTTTATGTCAAGGTTTACAAAAGCTCGTTGTCATGTGTCATGCACACATTCAAAAAAATTTATTGTTTTGTATATTGAAAGATAATCTCAGTTATTCATATATAACAAGATTTACTTAGTGTTTTCTAAAATTTAAAATATCAAAAATGTGAAATTCGTTTAAAAATCACAAAATCATGGTGTGATACATTCTACCACCCTTAAAATGAATTTCGCATTGGAAATTCTTTAAGGTTTACAAATATTTAATATTTGAAAATTATTTCATAGAAACCCAAATTGTATAAATTAATAACAGAACTCTACTTTAAAGGGGATAGTTGGAGACATGAAAATTACCTAAAGTAACTCATAACTTGTTTTCCACATAGTAGAATATACGTGGGAATTAAAGATATGGACATTAAATAAAGAATAAATAATTATAGAGAGTGATAAAGATCACTAATCACAACAAATTGTGTGATCTAGATAATATTAATGACGAAAAATCCATATACAAAAGATTAATGAAAAAGGTTACTAATATCAAAAAATTATGATAAAATGAAAAAAAAATTACTTCAAGATCATTTTCTTAATGTTGGGGAATTTATTTTCCATCTTGGATTAGAACATTTGAAAATTAATTTACTAATTTCATTCTATTTTATTGGAACCACTTCACTTTTTTATTTTTCTATTATCAATTTTTACTTCATCTCTTACTCCAAGAAATGGAGGTTAATTGTTTATGCCTCAAGCATTAATTTATCTTAGGATCTATAAATAGAATGAAAATTAATTCCATATATCTATAGTTATAATCATAAAAATGTTATGCATAAAGGTTCATATTGTAAAATAACAAATTAATATCTAAAGACTCATCTAAATGTCAACATAAAACACTCTATAATCATATACCTTATAACCCTTTTAAAATAAAAAATTAAAAATATGTTCACTAAATATATCCAAATTAACAGAATGTTAATCCTGAAAACAACACAAAGTATCTCTCAATTTTCACATATAAAAAATTTGAATACCTTTATCATATATTCTCTGGAAACATAGTAATAACATAAATTACAATAAATCATTATTTGAAAACATAAATTCTTCCTTATTCATTTAATAAGAGAACAATTAATTGAATATATTTAATAAATCCAATAATATTATAAACTCCATAAATGATAACATAAACAACTTATTCAACATACCATTAATTATTTCTAAGGTAATTATTATGATGTAATTTACTTTTTCTTATACAACATCTTTTTATACAATTATATTTATCTAAAAATATGGAAAATAATAAGGGGTGTCTTCCCTTATTTAAAATATAACTTGTAATTAAATAACTTTTATAATCCATCAGCACCATTTAATATAATTTTGAAGTTACATAGAGAATTAATTATACTGATTAATCCTTATATATTTCAAGATTCATATAAAATAATCCATGAATTCCAATACATAAAAACATTAATGCTTTTACATAAATAATTGACATAGAATATATCCTTCATGGTGGAGAAGTTAATTTTTATGGCATCCATTGAGTAGGATAATTCCCATTTTTCCCACACAAAGGATATTTAACTCCTCAAGAATTTATTACACTATGACCTTATTTTACTCATAGATAACATCTTCCCCTCTATTAGAGATATTTTTCTAGGTTCTTCTCCCCATATTATTGACATATAAGAATCTGAATCTTCTTCTCTCTATGTTAATTACTACAAACACTTTCATAAATGTTCAGATTCCTCTAATTTTATGCTTTATCAATATCACTAAATGTCACATTGTCAATCATATATTTTTATAGTTTATTATGTATAATCATGGTATCTGTATCTCCTAGTATATTACAATTTGGTTGCCCAGATTCACCAATTTTTTTATTAGATTAAGTGTTAACATGATCCATTCTTGTTCCATCCATTGAATTAATTCAAAAAGTATATTTTTAGCAACACTAATAAATGTAGAAATATATATAATCAGGAAGAAAATCTTTTATATGATTTATAAATCATGAAACCTTTTTTTCTATGAAACCGTAGGATTATCCTAGTTCCTTCTTAGTCATCATCTATCTTATTCTTTCATGTCGGATTGTAATGAGATTGAAAATTTCCAAGTCATATCTAATGAGTATGTCAAACCATGTGTGGGTAAATTCCTTTCTTTTTATGAAGATGGTGATGATCGAGTTTAGGTAATTGAACCCTTTTCAATGTTATTACCTCTAGGTACCTCTCATTCAGAGCTAAATCCACTTGTAGTATCCAGATAGGGATTTTATTTCTCAAAACCCACATTCTATATCATTTACTAAAATTACACATTATTTTTATATACATTAACTCATCTTTAGGATAATAATTAGATACATTCCTAGGCATATCTTTATAAATGTCCCAACGAATCTCACTAAAGGATTCTCATCCTAGTTGACAATAGTTAACCAAATAGTTCCTCTAATACCAACTATAATGACCCAAGCATCTCATACATGGATATTACATTATTTTATATGAGTAATTATTACATTACACTAATAGAGACCTAAGGACCATAATAATTATTTTCTTTTGGAAACATTGAACATAATATTCTAATCTCATGAATGATATTCACTATTTCCCACAACAATATTACCATTTAGTACAGCTCATAGACATAACCTACATAAAAACTTTCTTCATAACATTGGAAGAAAACATAAGAAAGGGTGATCTCATATTATCATTATGGGTAAAAAAGGAAAAAAATAAACAAAATTTGAGCATAAGGTTATGAGAATTGTATAATAAGACATGAAAAACATAACCTTCATATCGAATATCGAAATCTTGATTCATGATATAAATATTAGATGTTTATAATACATGAATAATAAGGGAATAAAAGAACATGAGTTATGATCTAATAACAATGTAATAAGATATAGAATTTTTCAATACACATAATCATAAAAACTCATTTTTAAAAATACCCACCAATACATTCAAAACATGTTTGGCTTGTGCAACCCTCTTGTGTAACTTCTTCAGGCAAGGGAAGACCTCATGTGTAACCAATTTTGGTCGTGGGATAAACTCTTATTTACCCTCATTTTTGGGATTTTTTTAACCTCCCATGAACCCTTTGTGGTCATGGAACATTTATTATTACCAATGATTTGGTGTGAGATATCAGTCACACCTGTGATATAATAAAAATCATACACATATGTGCCATAAGATAAAAAATCATCATATTATGAACAATAAAATTAAATGGGGTTTATAAATAGGTCATCATATCATTACATAAGCAAAATATATAGGTTTCATAATCAATTCATCATTTGATCATAACATAACTCGTGAAAAGAAGCATGATCCATGAGAGTTATATCATGGTATAACACGTCGAAGAGAAACATGATTCATAAACATCACATCATCATAGAAATAAACTATTTAAATAAATAATAAGAATTTCATCCTTAGAAAATAACCCTAGTAATCTATAAGTAACCTCAAAGGATGTTATATTATATGTTTAAATGTTTTTAATGAAAAACCTCTAGGAATTTTTCATGAGGAAAATAACTTTTCATTGAAAAATAATTTCTTTAAAACTTAAATTTCATATAAAATTTAGTTAAACATTTTATTTAAAAGTAACCATGAAAAAGTATAATTTATTACTTAAAAAACAATGTAAAAAATTTCTTATGGAAAATAACCCTTCTATTTTGAAAAAAACCTTTTAAAACATCTTCAAAATCCCTTTATTGTTTGTAATCATTTTTTTAAGTCATAAATGTTCAAAAATATAGAGAAAAAAATTTATTTTGACTGAAATTTGAACATTTTTTTGGGAACATTGAAATCTGTTATTAGTCATGATAGTGAGAAATACTATTCAAATATTTCATGTTAATAACAAATATTCTTTATAAATTTTCTGTAAAATCCCAACCGGCATTTTTTTTAAGGAAATGAAGAAACTTTTCCATTTTTTGTAAAAATTAAAAATTGGGGAAAATTTTATTTAATAAATGATTTTCCAACGTTTAAAAAAATTTAAAACATTTTGATAAAACATGATTTTGGAAGAGAAATGGATTTCGATTGAAGAGATAAATAATGATGATTTTTCTTAATAACATTTTCCCAATTATTTTATGTACCAGAGTGGGAAAATGAAAATATTACATGAAAAATTCCTGAAAAACTATAGGAGAAAAAACATTCATGAGAATTTCTGAGATTTATATCATAACATTTCAATATTTGAGATTTAATAATAAATATTCTTGACAAACAATGAGATTTTAAAATAAAACTTTTATGACTTTGGTAACTGTGAAGAATAATCCCCTTGAAATGATAACATAAAACAAAAATTTTAATATCATGAAAAGAAGTATGTTCTAGATATAACATGTCAAATGGGATGTAAATTTAGATTATAGAATAATATTGGTGCATAATAGAACATATGTCTCAAAGAGGAAATATTGAGGCAAAAATATCATACCTTCTTGGTAACTTTTAAACTCTAACCCCCATGAAAGAGAGATACTAAAATTATTATTTAAATAATAATAATATTAATTAGATTCCTAATAAAATAAATTAATGGTTATTACACACATCATGTAAACAAAATTGGTGGTGAATTTTCATATGTCACGTATAAATAAAAGAGTGACTAGAAATATCTTACCTTACTTCTTGACTTCATTCATACACATTCACGACTCCTATATAATGAAAATAAGTTTATTGTAAATATATTAAAGAACCATAAAGACATACATACTGTAACGCCCCGACCCCAGCTACCCAGAGTCGGTGCATTACTTCGTAACATTGGCATGATCACAAAAGATCAAGTCTCGAAAGACCGATTAGTTTAGTAGCCTTGGAAACACTAGATACATTCGTAAACGTTACATTACATCATAAAGTGAAAAACTACAATAACAAAGTCTCCATAGTCCACACTCATATCCTCTTCCGACTATCCCTGCAGGTCATTCATAAAATACTTCTTCACATCCTGGAAAATATTAAAACATTGAAAGGGGTGAGCTCAGATGCTCAGTAAGGATAACAATAATGCGGAAGCTTTCATAAATAAACATTAACATTTAAGGCAATGTATAACTAAAACAAAAGCCTTTTAAACATGAACTTCAACATAATATGGCAAAAGTAAAATGAGATAATGCCATTTACTTCTTCACATGGATATTCTACTGGTCGAATAATCACATGTAATATCAATAACCACTTTCATAATGAGGGAATGTATAATGCCGGACATTCTGAAACATTTTGTCAAGGCCTCGGCCAAGACGTCTAAAATGATTAAGGCCTCGGCCAAAACCATAAATCAAATTTGGAAAGGGCCTCGGCCAATTCCACGTCTAGTTGTCTCATGAGACCTGCCGATGCATCGAGGAGCTATAGCGGGCTCCACCCGTCACTTATTAAGTCCAATACATTCCTCATATGAATAGGTTTAAACATATCATAAACCATAACATAATTGTATCACATAAAACATGCATAATGTAAACATAACATTTCCACATTTCAATCACAAGATATCAATACAACACATTGATATAATAAAAACACTTTCAAAACCATTTTCAATACCAAAATAAAAGAAAGTTAAAACTTTGTATTTATTTTTCGTTAAAAAAAATGATGGCTTGTAGAGGAAGCCGAAACTCAAATAATGGTCACGGCGGCGGAGAAGTCGTTGTCGCCGCATAAGTACGGAAAGAAAAACATTCCCTTTTGTCGTTTAGCAAAACGCTTTGTATAAAAAGATTCCTTTTGAATAACCGTAAAAGTCAAAGGGGTTTATACACCGTATAAAAGAAATTTGTGTATAAAACCAAATATGCCTCAATGAAAGGAGATTGAGACGAAGTACTTTAAAAGATAATTTTTAAATAAAATATATCTATTATGTGTATTCACTATAGGTACACATAAATAATGTAAAAATACAAGATAGGACATAATAATATCATGACATAATTTGAAAGTAGGAGATTAACCCAAAGAATGGAAATTGGGTTAAGAAGTTCCCTTACAAAGATAATTTATAAATAAAATAGATCTATTATGTGTATTAACTATAAGTACACATAAATAAAGTACAAATACAAGATAATACATAACAATATCATGACATAATTTGAAAGTAGGAGATTAACCCAAAGAACAGAAATTGGGTTAAGAATTTCCCTTACCTCGTGTCTGACTTGACTCAACCGTTCTTTAACCTCCTGAATAATAAACTAGAGTTAATATATACCTTATTAAGAACCATTTTCAACTTCATTATCCTTATTATATCACTTATTACAATGATATGAACATTATGTAATTATTTAAGTTAATAATGTTCATTTTGTCGGTATTTGGTTCTTAAGTCAAAAATAGGCTTCTTACACTTACATGTTGTTAATTTGGTCAAAGGTTCATTATATCCAGAATGGTATTCATGATGTAGATATCATATATGTCATATATATCCAGTACATACATTCATTTATAATATTACATCACATTTAGAGGTAAGAAATGAAATGCACCGTTCATGGAGACGGTAAGCCGTACGTACGCATGAACGCTACTTCCATTTCTATTTCATATTTTCTGGAATGGAATCATAATTATATGAGAGTATATTATAATTCCAGTATAATAACATATATAATATCATTAACTTTATCCTTCACACATCCCACATATGGTATTAACGAATCAAATCACTTTCAGGGGGCGGTAGTCCGCGCTTCCTAAAATGAAGATATCGTGTTTTACCCATAATGGAAACCATAAAGGTATGCCCAAAATGAAAAAAACAGAAGCTTAAGGAAAACATAAACATATTATATATCATATATAAAAATAGTGACATCATAATGGCCACCTTTGAAGGTGTTAAATGAGTGTTGAACAATCATCGTTTCGGGAGGCAGAATTTCGCCATCCACGGAAACCTTATGTTCTTTAACCATTTGATGTAGTTGTGTGGAAGTGTAGCTCAAATAAATCTTATAACAACATCCTAGTATATTTAAGATACTGGTGTTGTTACAAAAGAAGTAAATAAAAAGAGTTTAGGGGGTTGGAGAAGCAAAATAAAACAAAAGAACATGAGAGAATGAATTACCTTAAAAAGTGTAACTCCTTTTGAGTTGAGCCTAAAGGCTTCCTTTGAAAGGATTCTGCCCAAAGGGAATCCTCTAGGATGAGGAGAGGGATGTGGAGAGAGCAAATGGGCAGGGGTTGGCCGAGCCAATGGCTTGAAGAGTGTGTGAAATGAGGTAGAGGTGGGGGCCTTTTATAAGAGGAGAGGAGGGGCATTTTTGGAAAGTAAAGGAACATTACATTATTTGAAAATGTGTTTCGGTTTTAAAAGGTCCCACATTGATATAATTCGTGGATAAGGTGATAAGGCATCGAAATCCACTCATCCAATTGGTTTTGGCCATGTGTAGTTCATAGATTTTATATTATCTTTCCATTTTATTTAAATCGTCAAATAATGATGTCATCGCTGCATCATTATTATGTCATAAATAATTAAATTTATTTAATGTCTAAAAATTATAAAAAAAATACTATGATATAGGAAATCTTTTTATCTTTCCAATGACTATTTATAATCAAAATTTGGACTTGTGTAACCCTACTTAAAAATTGTTTTAGTAGAACAATTTATGTTAGTGTCATTTTCACTTTAACATTAAATAAAAAGTAATTTATGTTATTTCCCTACAAAAGTGGATCCATGGGGTCCCCAAGTTAGGCCATGGCTTGTCTTGGTCGGCCATGACACAACCAATGAGGTTGGGACATGTGTCTAGGTCATTTAATATTATTAAAGTATTATTTATACCTTAAACTACCCTAATTACCACTAATCGCGATTAAAACTTAATAAGTTACTATTCACCAAAAAATTATTTTTATCCCATTGAACCACATTTTACTTCTTAATGACAACCATGTATGTCGGATTTTTGAAAATCAAATCACAGAAGTGGTAATATTTCATTTAAACGAAAAATCAGTTATTTAACAACCACTTAGTGGTTTCACTATTCATCAAAAATTGAAGTTTTTCAGAATAAGGCCAAAATTTCACCCTAAGCTATAATTGATATTCCGAATTGAAAAATGATGTCTATTTTAAAAAATTCCAAACATATTAGTTGCATTAATTAATTTTATAATTAATTCCCGCTGTCACAAAAAATAGCGTGTTTTTAAGAAACAATTTATATCAAAAGATTGACAATTGTTTATGTCCAATTTCAATGTCAAATTAATTCTAATGACCACCATTGGATAAAATGGTAAAAATATATTCTAATTATACTCTAAAACCACTCAATAGTATAATTTATCACTATGAATTATTTTGATTAAAAAAGTTGTTTTAAGTATTTTTCACTATTCATAAAAATTTTGAAGTTCTCAGAAAATTACAAAAAATTCAACATAGGCTAATTTCAATATTAGGAATACAAAAATGAACTCCATTTTGAAATATAAAATTTCTATAATTTTAAAAAGTGGTTATTACTATTCATAACGGCTACTTTGATTTGTCGCGATGTTTTAGAACTCGAAGTTGCGTACAATGCAAGCTATTGTATTATTGAATGAGAAGCGTATCGTGGAAGCTCGGGGTGTTACATTCTCCCCTCCTTCAATAAATTGCGTCCTCGCAATTTGAAATTTTTCTTGGAAAATAAAAGGTTGAAAAGAGAAAATACCTTTGAGGAAAACCCACATCGAAAATAAGGTTAATAAATATATAACATTAAAAGAAAGCAGGATAAGTACAAAGGTCACCCGATATAGCCCATTATAGGATTCTATGAAAATATGGATATGGAAGAAAAACAAACCATCAAGGTCTGATGGAGAGTTATAGAAAACAGGATTAGGAGAATGTTTAACCATAAGAAAATTACAAACTTTTGATTGGTTAAACGGTCATTGAATCCCCAGTTGGAAAAGTTAACCGACAACATTTTTGTTTTAAGTTACCTTTTATAATGTTGAGGATTTTATTTAGGAGATTTACTAAGAACGTAAGGGAATATACATACTTGTTATGTATACTTTCATTCATTAATGAATTTTTACCACAAACCCATCTTTTACTCCAAATGGTAACAGAACTCAAAAATATTATACTTATCCTAATTGTATAAGGTTCCAAATATTAACACATATTATTTAGATTAGTAAAATTATTTTGTAATAACCAGGGACTTCCTGTAGGCTAGTGGTAGGAAATAAAGGCCTGTCGCACTATGGTTGTGGGTTCGATTCCTGCAGCTTTGTCCGACGCGACGGGTTATGCCCCACCCTGCAGGTTGTCCTTTTCATAAAACTATAGTATTCCAAGAATAATATCCAGAAAATTTTTAACCTTAAATTTACTATCCAAGGTTCAACTTAATCCACTCCAACCTTTATAGTTATCCAAAATACCTCTGTCCAGACTTTCTCTAAAAGGTCTCTTAATTCCAAAATCAATTTATCAGATTCCCCAAACAAAGAAATGTTTCTCTTATTGTCACATACCAAAAATATGATTACCTTAATCATATTAAAACCTTACTGAAATCAAAAAGTAATGCAGTACAATCCATATATATATTACATTATTCTTATAACCAGAATATAATCCTTGAGTCCAAAAGCACCAATACATTAGTTATTCTGCTTCAACTGTAGTAATAGCATAAGATTGTCCTTGATCCCTTGTCCTTTTCTGAGGTAAGTTTCCTTGACGCTTAGGACATTCATTTGCATAATGACCCATTTCTCTACAATTGTAGCATTCAACTTTGACAGCCTCTTTCTTTCCCTTGCAATCACGTGCCTGGTGACCTTTTTCTCCACATTTATAACAGACTCCCATTCCTTTTAGGCAAGTACCAGGGTGATTCTTCCCACAATTATCACATAATGGAAAATCCTTCTTTCCCTTTTTCCCTTTATCTGTCTCTTGTTCCACCATTCTCTTCTTCTCTTGCTTTACTTTGTTGTCATAAGACTTAGAGAATTCCTTTTCTTTCTTGATAGCACACGAGACAATATCTTCGTATGATGAGAAGGATTGTGATACCAAAGCTCGACGGAGAAATGGTTTTAACCCATCAAAGAAACGATCAATCTTACTCCTTGGGTTACGTATGTAATCTGCAGCATACCTTGCTTAACCTTGTAAAGTTAGCCTCATACTTTGCGACATTCTCATCCTCCTTCTGCCTCAGACTCAGAAATTGCCTTTCCATATCTGCTCGATGGTCACGAGGAAAGTATTTTCCTAAGAAAAGCTCTTTGAACTCCCTCCATTCCATATTCGATACGTCATCATCTTCCTTTGTGTTTTGAATCAGCGACCACCACTGATCGGCATCTCCAGTGAGGCGGTAAACTACCATGACAACCTTCTCCCTTTCACTACTCCCCAAAGCCTGAAATATTTTCTCTAGGGAATTTATCCATTGCTCGGCTACTAAGGGATTTGTACTCCCATTAAAGGTTGGTGGTTGTTGCCTCATGAAGCGGTCTAACATTGATCCTCCATGTTGCGGATCAGGGTGCTCCATACGAGTAAGGTTATTATTCATAACCTGCGTGAGTTGTCCCAGTACGGTGAGAAGCTGATCAGCACCAGTTGTATCTCCAGATCCACAATAATTATCTTGAGCGGGAGGGCAATCCCTACACGGAGTTCGTGCATTGATACGGTTTCCATTCCTTCCACTAGGCGCCATTTCTAAACAATGGCATAAACTAGATTAGTTTATGAATCAAAATACATAATTCCATACTTGTTAAACACTTTACATAAATTGAACTATTTATGGATATAATCCATAATCATAAAAAGAAATGTATTCTTTAAGGAAGTATATACTCCTAACCCTTCATAGTGGTTTGTATATAAAATGAGAATTATCCTAAGCATATCCCCCGGGAGTGTCGTAACCAAGAGTGCAGCAAGGCCCGTTGTCGTGCACCAGTTCCCGTTCGAGTCTAGCTCAAAGCGGTGTTTTCGGGTTTTACCCCTAGGTACATCTGTGCCAGAGCCGCCTCTACCTGCTCGTATCCAGACAGGGATGTATTGCTCGGAAAACTCATAACATCTCTATAATACCAAAATTCTAGGAAGTTCTTCTATACTAATCCTCAAAGTATATCTTTGGGCTATGTGCTCTAATCAGAGTTTATCTAAATCTAGCTTCCAAGGTTAGTACTAAACTGCCTCTGATACCAACTGTAACGCCCCGACCCCAGCTACCCAGAGTCGGTGCATTACTTCGTAACATTGGCATGATCACAAAAGATCAAGTCTCGAAAGACCGATTAGTTTAGTATCCTTGGAAACACTAGATACATTCGTAAACGTTACATTACATCATAAAGTGAAAAACTACAATAACAAAGTCTCCATAGTCCACACTCATATCCTCTTTCGACTATCCCTGCAGGTCATTCATAAAATACTTCTTCACATCCTGGAAAATATTAAAACATTGAAAGGGGTGAGCTCAGATGCTCAGTAAGGATAACAATAATGCGGAAGCTTTCATAAATAAACATTAACATTTAAGGCAATGTATAACTAAAACAAAAGCCTTTTAAACATGAACTTCAACATAATATGGCAAAAGTAAAATGAGATAATGCCATTTACTTCTTCACATGGATATTCTACTGGTCGAATAATCACATGTAATATCAATAACCACTTTCATAATGAGGGAATGTATAATGCCGGACATTCTGAAACATTTTGTCAAGGCCTCGGCCAAGACGTCTAAAATGATTAAGGCCTCGGCCAAAACCATAAATCAAATTTGGAAAGGGCCTCGGCCAATTCCACGTCTAGTTGTCTCATGAGACCTGCCGATGCATCGAGGAGCTATAGCGGGCTCCACCCGTCACTTATTAAGTCCAATACATTCCTCATATGAATAGGTTTAAACATATCATAAACCATAACATAATTGTATCACATAAAACATGCATAATGTAAACATAACATTTCCACATTTCAATCACAAGATATCAATACAACACATTGATATAATAAAAACACTTTCAAAACCATTTTCAATACCAAAATAAAAGAAAGTTAAAACTTTGTATTTATTTTTCGTTAAAAAAAAATGATGGCTTGTAGAGGAAGCCGAAACTCAAATAATGGTCACGGCGGCGGAGAAGTCGTTGTCGCCGCATAAGTACGGAAAGAAAAACATTCCCTTTTGTCGTTTAGCAAAACGCTTTGTATAAAAAGATTCCTTTTGAATAACCGTAAAAGTCAAAGGGGTTTATACACCGTATAAAAGAAATTTGTGTATAAAACCAAATATGCCTCAATGAAAGGAGATTGAGACGAAGTATTTTAAAAGATAATTTTTAAATAAAATATATCTATTATGTGTATTCACTATAGGTACACATAAATAATGTAAAAATACAAGATAGGACATAATAATATCATGACATAATTTGAAAGTAGGAGATTAACCCAAAGAATGGAAATTGGGTTAAGAAGTTCCCTTACAAAGATAATTTATAAATAAAATAGATCTATTATGTGTATTAACTATAAGTACACATAAATAAAGTACAAATACAAGATAATACATAACAATATCATGACATAATTTGAAAGTAGGAGATTAACCCAAAGAACAGAAATTGGGTTAAGAATTTCCCTTACCTCGTGTCTGACTTGACTCAACCGTTCTTTAACCTCCTGAATAATAAACTAGAGTTAATATATACCTTATTAAGAACCATTTTCAACTTCATTATCCTTATTATATCACTTATTACAATGATATGAACATTATGTAATTATTTAAGTTAATAATGTTCATTTTGTCGGTATTTGGTTCTTAAGTCAAAAATAGGCTTCTTACACTTACATGTTGTTAATTTGGTCAAAGGTTCATTATATCCAGAATGGTATTCATGATGTAGATATCATATATGTCATATATATCCAGTACATACATTCATTTATAATATTACATCACATTTAGAGGTAAGAAATGAAATGCACCGTTCATGGAGACGGTAAGCCGTACGTACGCATGAACGCTACTTCCATTTCTATTTCATATTTTCTGGAATGGAATCATAATTATATGAGAGTATATTATAATTCCAGTATAATAACATATATAATATCATTAACTTTATCCTTCACACATCCCACATATGGTATTAACGAATCAAATCACTTTCAGGGGGCGGTAGTCCGCGCTTCCTAAAATGAAGATATCGTGTTTTACCCATAATGGAAACCATAAAGGTATGCCCAAAATGAAAAAAACAGAAGCTTAAGGAAAACATAAACATATTATATATCATATATAAAAATAGTGACATCATAATGGCCACCTTTGAAGGTGTTAAATGAGTGTTGAACAATCATCGTTTCGGGAGGCAGAATTTCGCCATCCACGGAAACCTTATGTTCTTTAACCATTTGATGTAGTTGTGTGGAAGTGTAGCTCAAATAAATCTTATAACAACATCCTAGTATATTTAAGATACTGGTGTTGTTACAAAAGAAGTAAATAAAAAGAGTTTAGGGGGTTGGAGAAGCAAAATAAAACAAAAGAACATGAGAGAATGAATTACCTTAAAAAGTGTAACTCCTTTTGAGTTGAGCCTAAAGGCTTCCTTTGAAAGGATTCTGCCCAAAGGGAATCCTCTAGGATGAGGAGAGGGATGTGGAGAGAGCAAATGGGCAGGGGTTGGCCGAGCCAATGGCTTGAAGAGTGTGTGAAATGAGGTAGAGGTGGGGGCCTTTTATAAGAGGAGAGGAGGGGCATTTTTGGAAAGTAAAGGAACATTACATTATTTGAAAATGTGTTTCGGTTTTAAAAGGTCCCACATTGATATAATTCGTGGATAAGGTGATAAGGCATCGAAATCCACTCATCCAATTGGTTTTGGCCATGTGTAGTTCATAGATTTTATATTATCTTTCCATTTTATTTAAATCGTCAAATAATGATGTCATCGCTGCATCATTATTATGTCATAAATAATTAAATTTATTTAATGTCTAAAAATTATAAAAAAAATACTATGATATAGGAAATCTTTTTATCTTTCCAATGACTATTTATAATCAAAATTTGGACTTGTGTAACCCTACTTAAAAATTGTTTTAGTAGAACAATTTATGTTAGTGTCATTTTCACTTTAACATTAAATAAAAAGTAATTTATGTTATTTCCCTACAAAAGTGGATCCATGGGGTCCCCAAGTTAGGCCATGGCTTGTCTTGGTCGGCCATGACACAACCAATGAGGTTGGGACATGTGTCTAGGTCATTTAATATTATTAAAGTATTATTTATACCTTAAACTACCCTAATTACCACTAATCGCGATTAAAACTTAATAAGTTACTATTCACCAAAAAATTATTTTTATCCCATTGAACCACATTTTACTTCTTAATGACAACCATGTATGTCGGATTTTTGAAAATCAAATCACAGAAGTGGTAATATTTCATTTAAACGAAAAATCAGTTATTTAACAACCACTTAGTGGTTTCACTATTCATCAAAAATTGAAGTTTTTCAGAATAAGGCCAAAATTTCACCCTAAGCTATAATTGATATTCCGAATTGAAAAATGATGTCTATTTTAAAAAATTCCAAACATATTAGTTGCATTAATTAATTTTATAATTAATTCCCGCTGTCACAAAAAATAGCGTGTTTTTAAGAAACAATTTATATCAAAAGATTGACAATTGTTTATGTCCAATTTCAATGTCAAATTAATTCTAATGACCACCATTGGATAAAATGGTAAAAATATATTCTAATTATACTCTAAAACCACTCAATAGTATAATTTATCACTATGAATTATTTTGATTAAAAAAGTTGTTTTAAGTATTTTTCACTATTCATAAAAATTTTGAAGTTCTCAGAAAATTACAAAAAATTCAACATAGGCTAATTTCAATATTAGGAATACAAAAATGAACTCCATTTTGAAATATAAAATTTCTATAATTTTAAAAAGTGGTTATTACTATTCATAACGGCTACTTTGATTTGTCGCGATGTTTTAGAACTCGAAGTTGCGTACAATGCAAGCTATTGTATTATTGAATGAGAAGCGTATCGTGGAAGCTCGGGGTGTTACATTCTCCCCTCCTTCAATAAATTGCGTCCTCGCAATTTGAAATTTTTCTTGGAAAATAAAAGGTTGAAAAGAGAAAATACCTTTGAGGAAAACCCACATCGAAAATAAGGTTAATAAATATATAACATTAAAAGAAAGCAGGATAAGTACAAAGGTCACCCGATATAGCCCATTATAGGATTCTATGAAAATATGGATATGGAAGAAAAACAAACCATCAAGGTCTGATGGAGAGTTATAGAAAACAGGATTAGGAGAATGTTTAACCATAAGAAAATTACAAACTTGTGATTGGTTAAACGGTCATTGAATCCCCAGTTGGAAAAGTTAACCGACAACATTTTTGTTTTAAGTTACCTTTTATAATGTTGAGGATTTTATTTAGGAGATTTACTAAGAACGTAAGGGAATATACATACTTGTTATGTATACTTTCATTCATTAATGAATTTTTACCACAAACCCATCTTTTACTCCAAATGGTAACAGAACTCAAAAATATTATACTTATCCTAATTGTATAAGGTTCCAAATATTAACACATATTATTTAGATTAGTAAAATTATTTTGTAATAACCAGGGACTTCCTGTAGGCTAGTGGTAGGAAATAAAGGCCTGTCGCACTATGGTTGTGGGTTCGATTCCTGCAGCTTTGTCCGACGCGACGGGTTATGCCCCACCCTGCAGGTTGTCCTTTTCATAAAACTATAGTATTCCAAGAATAATATCCAGAAAATTTTTAACCTTAAATTTACTATCCAAGGTTCAACTTAATCCACTCCAACCTTTATAGTTATCCAAAATACCTCTGTCCAGACTTTCTCTAAAAGGTCTCTTAATTCCAAAATCAATTTATCAGATTCCCCAAACAAAGAAATGTTTCTCTTATTGTCACATACCAAAAATATGATTACCTTAATCATATTAAAACCTTACTGAAATCAAAAAGTAATGCAGTACAATCCATATATATATTACATTATTCTTATAACCAGAATATAATCCTTGAGTCCAAAAGCACCAATACATTAGTTATTCTGCTTCAACTGTAGTAATAGCATAAGATTGTCCTTGATCCCTTGTCCTTTTCTGAGGTAAGTTTCCTTGACGCTTAGGACATTCATTTGCATAATGACCCATTTCTCTACAATTGTAGCATTCAACTTTGACAGCCTCTTTCTTTCCCTTGCAATCACGTGCCTGGTGACCTTTTTCTCCACATTTATAACAGACTCCCATTCCTTTTAGGCAAGTACCAGGGTGATTCTTCCCACAATTATCACATAATGGAAAATCCTTCTTTCCCTTTTTCCCTTTATCTGTCTCTTGTTCCACCATTCTCTTCTTCTCTTGCTTTACTTTGTTGTCATAAGACTTAGAGAATTCCTTTTCTTTCTTGATAGCACACGAGACAATATCTTCGTATGATGAGAAGGATTGTGATACCAAAGCTCGACGGAGAAATGGTTTTAACCCATCAAAGAAACGATCAATCTTACTCCTTGGGTTACGTATGTAATCTGCAGCATACCTTGCTTAACCTTGTAAAGTTAGCCTCATACTTTGCGACATTCTCATCCTCCTTCTGCCTCAGACTCAGAAATTGCCTTTCCATATCTGCTCGATGGTCACGAGGAAAGTATTTTCCTAAGAAAAGCTCTTTGAACTCCCTCCATTCCATATTCGATACGTCATCATCTTCCTTTGTGTTTTGAATCAGCGACCACCACTGATCGGCATCTCCAGTGAGGCGGTAAACTACCATGACAACCTTCTCCCTTTCACTACTCCCCAAAGCCTGAAATATTTTCTCTAGGGAATTTATCCATTGCTCGGCTACTAAGGGATTTGTACTCCCATTAAAGGTTGGTGGTTGTTGCCTCATGAAGCGGTCTAACATTGATCCTCCACGTTGCGGATCAGGGTGCTCCATACGAGTAAGGTTATTATTCATAACCTGCGTGAGTTGTCCCAGTACGGTGAGAAGCTGATCAGCACCAGTTGTATCTCCAGATCCACAATAATTATCTTGAGCGGGAGGGCAATCCCTACACGGAGTTCGTGCATTGATACGGTTTCCATTCCTTCCACTAGGCGCCATTTCTAAACAATGGCATAAACTAGATTAGTTTATGAATCAAAATACATAATTCCATACTTGTTAAACACTTTACATAAATTGAACTATTTATGGATATAATCCATAATCATAAAAAGAAATGTATTCTTTAAGGAAGTATATACTCCTAACCCTTCATAGTGGTTTGTATATAAAATGAGAATTATCCTAAGCATATCCCCCGGGAGTGTCGTAACCAAGAGTGCAGCAAGGCCCGTTGTCGTGCACCAGTTCCCGTTCGAGTCTAGCTCAAAGCGGTGTTTTCGGGTTTTACCCCTAGGTACATCTGTGCCAGAGCCGCCTCTACCTGCTCGTATCCAGACAGGGATGTATTGCTCGGAAAACTCATAACATCTCTATAATACCAAAATTCTAGGAAGTTCTTCTATACTAATCCTCAAAGTATATCTTTGGGCTATGTGCTCTAATCAGAGTTTATCTAAATATAGCTTCCAAGGTTAGTACTAAACTGCCTCTGATACCAACTGTAACGCCCCGACCCCAGCTACCCAGAGTCGGTGCATTACTTCGTAACATTGGCATGATCACAAAAGATCAAGTCTCGAAAGACCGATTAGTTTAGTAGCCTTGGAAACACTAGATACATTCGTAAACGTTACATTACATCATAAAGTGAAAAACTACAATAACAAAGTCTCCATAGTCCACACTCATATCCTCTTCCGACTATCCCTGCAGGTCATTCATAAAATACTTCTTCACATCCTGGAAAATATTAAAACATTGAAAGGGGTGAGCTCAGATGCTCAGTAAGGATAACAATAATGCGGAAGCTTTCATAAATAAACATTAACATTTAAGGCAATGTATAACTAAAACAAAAGCCTTTTAAACATGAACTTCAACATAATATGGCAAAAGTAAAATGAGATAATGCCATTTACTTCTTCACATGGATATTCTACTGGTCGAATAATCACATGTAATATCAATAACCACTTTCATAATGAGGGAATGTATAATGCCGGACATTCTGAAACATTTTGTCAAGGCCTCGGCCAAGACGTCTAAAATGATTAAGGCCTCGGCCAAAACCATAAATCAAATTTGGAAAGGGCCTCGGCCAATTCCACGTCTAGTTGTCTCATGAGACCTGCCGATGCATCGAGGAGCTATAGCGGGCTCCACCCGTCACTTATTAAGTCCAATACATTCCTCATATGAATAGGTTTAAACATATCATAAACCATAACATAATTGTATCACATAAAACATGCATAATGTAAACATAACATTTCCACATTTCAATCACAAGATATCAATACAACACATTGATATAATAAAAACACTTTCAAAACCATTTTCAATACCAAAATAAAAGAAAGTTAAAACTTTGTATTTATTTTTCGTTAAAAAAAAATGATGGCTTGTAGAGGAAGCCGAAACTCAAATAATGGTCACGGCGGCGGAGAAGTCGTTGTCGCCGCATAAGTACGGAAAGAAAAACATTCCCTTTTGTCGTTTAGCAAAACGCTTTGTATAAAAAGATTCCTTTTGAATAACCGTAAAAGTCAAAGGGGTTTATACACCGTATAAAAGAAATTTGTGTATAAAACCAAATATGCCTCAATGAAAGGAGATTGAGACGAAGTACTTTAAAAGATAATTTTTAAATAAAATATATCTATTATGTGTATTCACTATAGGTACACATAAATAATGTAAAAATACAAGATAGGACATAATAATATCATGACATAATTTGAAAGTAGGAGATTAACCCAAAGAATGGAAATTGGGTTAAGAAGTTCCCTTACAAAGATAATTTATAAATAAAATAGATCTATTATGTGTATTAACTATAAGTACACATAAATAAAGTACAAATACAAGATAATACATAACAATATCATGACATAATTTGAAAGTAGGAGATTAACCCAAAGAACAGAAATTGGGTTAAGAATTTCCCTTACCTCGTGTCTGACTTGACTCAACCGTTCTTTAACCTCCTGAATAATAAACTAGAGTTAATATATACCTTATTAAGAACCATTTTCAACTTCATTATCCTTATTATATCACTTATTACAATGATATGAACATTATGTAATTATTTAAGTTAATAATGTTCATTTTGTCGGTATTTGGTTCTTAAGTCAAAAATAGGCTTCTTTCACTTACATGTTGTTAATTTGGTCAAAGGTTCATTATATCCAGAATGGTATTCATGATGTAGATATCATATATGTCATATATATCCAGTACATACATTCATTTATAATATTACATCACATTTAGAGGTAAGAAATGAAATGCACCGTTCATGGAGACGGTAAGCCGTACGTACGCATGAACGCTACTTCCATTTCTATTTCATATTTTCTGGAATGGAATCATAATGATATGAGAGTATATTATAATTCCAGTATAATAACATATATTATATCATTAACTTTATCCTTCACACATCCCACATATGGTATTAACGAATCAAATCACTTTCAGGGGGCGGTAGTCCGCGCTTCCTAAAATGAAGATATCGTGTTTTACCCATAATGGAAACCATAAAGGTATGCCCAAAATGAAAAAAACAGAAGCTTAAGGAAAACATAAACATATTATATATCATATATAAAAATAGTGACATCATAATGGCCACCTTTGAAGGTGTTAAATGAGTGTTGAACAATCATCGTTTCGGGAGGCAGAATTTCGCCATCCACGGAAACCTTATGTTCTTTAACCATTTGATGTAGTTGTGTGGAAGTGTAGCTCAAATAAATCTTATAACAACATCCTAGTATATTTAAGATACTGGTGTTGTTACAAAAGAAGTAAATAAAAAGAGTTTAGGGGGTTGGAGAAGCAAAATAAAACAAAAGAACATGAGAGAATGAATTACCTTAAAAAGTGTAACTCCTTTTGAGTTGAGCCTAAAGGCTTCCTTTGAAAGGATTCTGCCCAAAGGGAATCCTCTAGGATGAGGAGAGGGATGTGGAGAGAGCAAATGGGCAGGGGTTGGCCGAGCCAATGGCTTGAAGAGTGTGTGAAATGAGGTAGAGGTGGGGGCCTTTTATAAGAGGAGAGGAGGGGCATTTTTGGAAAGTAAAGGAACATTACATTATTTGAAAATGTGTTTCGGTTTTAAAAGGTCCCACATTGATATAATTCGTGGATAAGGTGATAAGGCATCGAAATCCACTCATCCAATTGGTTTTGGCCATGTGTAGTTCATAGATTTTATATTATCTTTCCATTTTATTTAAATCGTCAAATAATGATGTCATCGCTGCATCATTATTATGTCATAAATAATTAAATTTATTTAATGTCTAAAAATTATAAAAAAAATACTATGATATAGGAAATCTTTTTATCTTTCCAATGACTATTTATAATCAAAATTTGGACTTGTTTAACCCTACTTAAAAATTGTTTTAGTAGAACAATTTATGTTAGTGTCATTTTCACTTTAACATTAAATAAAAAGTAATTTATGTTATTTCCCTACAAAAGTGGATCCATGGGGTCCCCAAGTTAGGCCATGGCTTGTCTTGGTCGGCCATGACACAACCAATGAGGTTGGGACATGTGTCTAGGTCATTTAATATTATTAAAGTATTATTTATACCTTAAACTACCCTAATTACCACTAATCGCGATTAAAACTTAATAAGTTACTATTCACCAAAAAATTATTTTTATCCCATTGAACCACATTTTACTTCTTAATGACAACCATGTATGTCGGATTTTTGAAAATCAAATCACAGAAGTGGTAATATTTCATTTAAACGAAAAATCAGTTATTTAACAACCACTTAGTGGTTTCACTATTCATCAAAAATTGAAGTTTTTCAGAATAAGGCCAAAATTTCACCCTAAGCTATAATTGATATTCCGAATTGAAAAATGATGTCTATTTTAAAAAATTCCAAACATATTAGTTGCATTAATTAATTTTATAATTAATTCCCGCTGTCACAAAAAATAGCGTGTTTTTAAGAAACAATTTATATCAAAAGATTGACAATTGTTTATGTCCAATTTCAATGTCAAATTAATTCTAATGACCACCATTGGATAAAATGGTAAAAATATATTCTAATTATACTCTAAAACCACTCAATAGTATAATTTATCACTATGAATTATTTTGATTAAAAAAGTTGTTTTAAGTATTTTTCACTATTCATAAAAATTTTGAAGTTCTCAGAAAATTACAAAAAATTCAACATAGGCTAATTTCAATATTAGGAATACAAAAATGAACTCCATTTTGAAATATAAAATTTCTATAATTTTAAAAAGTGGTTATTACTATTCATAACGGCTACTTTGATTTGTCGCGATGTTTTAGAACTCGAAGTTGCGTACAATGCAAGCTATTGTATTATTGAATGAGAAGCGTATCGTGGAAGCTCGGGGTGTTACACATACATACAATATATATATATATGTATATCATACCATATATCATTTACTTAGGATCTATTATTACCTTTTTATTATTAATTCCATGTTAAAGTCAAATTTTGCTCAATAACTACTTTGTTTTTCATGTATATTTTAATTTTTTATTTTTAGTAAAATAAATATGATCATTATTTCATAGTATCCATAATTCAAAACATGATATTAATGTCATATATATTCATTATATATGTACTCAATGTAATGCATAATTTTTAGTGATGAAAATGAAATACACCATTCACGGAGACGGTATGCCAAATGTGTGGAAAAATGATGTTTAAATTTTTTTTTATATTAAAATATAGAAAGGTAAAAGATATATTATAATTACAAAATTATTTTTATTTCATATATTTTTTTTTCATTAAACCCATCCTTATTACCTTTAATTTAAAGTGTGAATGAATCTCATCGCTTCATCCAGTAGTATTCATCCGTACACATGATCAAGAATATCATATTCCCAAAAAATAGAAATCATAAATGTATGTGAAGTATAATAATTCCATAAGAATTTTATTATAATAAATATCATATATAAATAATAAATCCATCATTATGTTCAATATTGATAGGTGGCTATGGGAAAATGAATGACATCGATTCGCGAGGTTGTTGTCCACCATATACACGAACAATGATTTCATAACCCATTTGATGGATGTGTACTTGGTTTTTGGTAATGAAATTAAAATAAAATAATCTCATTATGTTTAATATAATGATTTCATTTTATCATAATGTTATAATAAAATTGAAAGAGGTGGAGGAAGAAATAAAAAAAATTGCTCATTGATAAACGTTACCTATTCTTCGGGGATCATCCTTATGTTTACACCAAAATCCATCATAGGCTTGATTTCTATCTAATATAAGGATTATAATATGGAATAAAGTATTTTTTGAAGTGATTTTGTTATTTAATGGATAAAAAAAATTGGTTATACGGTGTGAAGGAGAGTGGATGTGGTGTGGCCTTTTTTAAGTGTGGTAAGTGGCACACTTGTATTTTTTAAATGAATGAATTCCTACCACGTTTTTTATAAAATAAAAATGCTCAAATAACAATATATTATCAATAATAGAGGGTATAAGGTCTAAATATTTCAATAAAATTGTTTTTTACATGTTTTAGGTTATTTTTGACCCTAATATTTTTAGTTTAACCCATGGTTAACCCACATTTTTCTTAATTGTGGTGTATAAATTTTATTCCTTTTGCAATTCAATTTTTTCATAATTATGTTGACTAATTAGATAATATAAATAATTTTGATTAAACATATTAAATCCATTTTTATAAATTTTATTTTTAGAAGTGGAAAAAATTAATTTAAAATTAATCCTTCTGACGTGAAGAGAAAGATGGGGTTTAAAGAGAAAATGTTGAAAATATACAATGTTTTTATATCTAAATTAAAAATGAAACTACTTCCGGTGACTTACATTGTGTTAATGAATGAATAATTTCTATAATTTTTCCATATAACCAATATGAAATATAATTTAATTTTATAAATAAATTCAATTAAAAGGCATCGCTCAATTACTATTTTGTAATTTTCATTATTCATCAACAAAATTAATATTTTCAGAAAATTATAAAAAATTAACACTCATTTATTTTTTTCATTATAATATAAAAAATTTATTTTAAAGTAACAAATTATTTATTCTAAATGATTAAAAAATAAAATTTAAACAAAACATGCAGATGCCACAAAAAAAAGAGGGCTTTTGAGAAGTGTATTTTTCAAGCACAAGATGCTTTTATTTAAAATATATAAATAATAATAATCATTATTTGATTATAAATTAAAATTTATTTATATATAATCTATACATTTCATTTAAAACATTCTTTATTAGAGATTATTTTAATTAATTTAATTGGTGAAACATTATACACTTTAAAATAGTTTTTATGAACAAATCCTATTTAAATCCAAAAATAAACTTATAATAAAATAAAATATAAAATAGATTAAAAAATAATAACATCGATTAAATATTACTTTTTAATAATTATTTTTCTCCAAAAAAATTAATTTATATTAATTGATTTATTCTATGGAAATGATAGTTTTATAAAAATTGGAATTTTTCACTATTAACTAAAAATTAAATATTTTCTGTAAAGTCCCAAAAATTAACGATAAGTAATTTTTTATATAATGATTTCAAAAATGAAGTAAAATTTATTATATAAATTTTGTAAAATCTCTATAAATTAAATATAACATTTATAATAAAAATAAATAAATATCATTTTTGAAGAAGTCATATTATTGATGATTATAATTACTTTATTAAAAATAGATTGATTATTTACTAAGAATTTATAAATAAATTTATATTATTTAATACATTTATATGTATATTTCATAAATTAGTAAATATAATTCATACCTTCTTATTCAATGGATTGGTTATAATGAGTATATTTAAAATAATATTTTTTCTCGGTTAACTGATGCTCGGTGTCTCATGTAACGAAATATTTCAAATAAATTTTTTGTTGAGTGTAATGAAAGGAAAACTCATTATTTAGTATAATAAAAACTATAATCAATGTCACATGTAATGAAAATTTACAAAAATATTAAATTCAATTGAAAAATATCCAAAAAATATCAAGGTGTTACATGGACAGGTGCGCTAATTGATCTTGTCTTTAGTTCCACAATAGTTTCATTCCATTCACATATCTAAATAATATTATCACCCTTTTGAGTTATCTTGTTGATTGGAATAAAAAATCATGAAAATTTATTCACAAAGAATCTATAATATCAATACAAAACAAAAACACTACATATCTCAGAAACATTGGTTGGTTTATAGTAATGATCAATATCTTCTTTCTTTGATGGATCAACTAATATACCCTCAATTGATATTATATTACCCAACAATGAAACTTTTTATAGAAAAGATCCAAAAAATTTAAAATTTCCAAACAACTTCTCCTTCCTTCGGTTCATTAGAATATTTATTAAGTTATATTCAAGATTTTCCTTACACTTGAATATGTAAGAAAATCATCTATAAATACAACCACAAATTGATCAAGTAAATATCTAAAGAATATATTCATTAAATCTATTAAGATAATGTGTGAATTAATAATACCACTTTTAATCGCTATAAATTCATAATATTTATACATCATATAGAATGTAGTCTTAGCCATGTATTTGGGTTTAGACCTCATATTATAGTACCTTAATCGAATATCAACCTTGGAAATTTATTGATCTCCTCGTAATTGATCATAAAAATTATCCATACGAGGAAAATGATACTTATTCTTTATTGTGATCATCTTAAGTCATTGAAAATAAATATATAGGATGATTGTTATGTCATTATTCTTAAAAAAGAATAAGTTCACCCCAAAGTGGAACACTTGGCTGGATAATCCAGTTATCATGATTATCATTGAGTTTGTTCTTCAATTAATGCAACTCTATTAGAGAAATTTATTAGGGATTTATTGAAATAGGTGTAACACCAGGTATGAGTTATTTTGTGAGCTCCACTTCATGGTTTGTGGGTTGACTAGGAAAATATTCTGTAAAGACACAAAAAAACATCTACAAAATAATAATATCATCAATGTTAATCTCCTCCCCAACCAAATAAGATATACACACATTTTAATTAGAAATTGGAAACCATTAAAGGGAAGAAATTTAAATTACAAGGTCACATTTATCATTGCGAAAATAGAAGATCATAGGCTAGCTCATAAAATAAAACACAACTCCACTTCATAAAAAACATTTCATCTATTTATGTAAATAAATTTAATTAATTACTAAATTAACATGAAATTTAAGTAGATATAGAATAACCTGATTTTATGTAAGAAAAATCCTTGAAAATTCAATCAATTAAAAATTACATGCTTTTGATATAGTCATCTTACCATTTTATCTTTTAACAACTAATTCAACATCTAATCATTGAGTTTGTACTATGGTTTCCTTAGAAAATTATTTAGATATAAAAAACTGTGTATATCTAGAATCAAATAAGACATTAGTAGTTCGAGAATTTTTGGTATGTGTAACTTTTTGAAGTTTTTATTCATATTAGAAATTGATATCACACAACATTTCTCTTTTATTACTGGATTACGAATTATTTTATATTGTTCATCATCTTTAACCTTCATATTTAGAAATGGTAATGATAATTTCTATAATCAGTGAATTTGAAGTACTGGAGTGTGGTCGTTTCATTAATTTGTTCTTTTCCTCTATCATTGGATATATTTTTCCCATAACTACAAAATTCAATTATATTATGACCTTTCCTTCCAAATAGAAAACATTTATTTGTACAATTGAGATAATTTCCATTGTGTTTCAACAACACTTTGAGCATAAAGGGAAGCTCATCTTCTTCTTTGTATGCTTATTAGAAATTAATTTAAATTGCATCATTATTTTCGTATGAAAATAATGATATTTATGGGTAACTCCAATATTCATTTCCACATTGATAAAACACACAACGATTTCCTCCTAGTTACTAGTGTCTCTTATAGAAGATTTCCTTTGGAGATTTGGTTTTTAGACATTGAAAAATAAATCAACCTTATATTCAGGTTGGATGATAATACAAAAATAAAACCTCAAAAGTATTATAAAATTTCCTTCATTGATAATTATAGATAGAACATATTTTTTCTCTAACCCTTTTAATTATATCTCCACTGTCACATGAATAATAAGTGGAAATTAATTATTAAAAAATAAGCTCTTAAACTCATTTTACTCTAGTGAGTAAATTTTTTACCATCTCCTCTTGTTCCGTAAGATATTACAAAATGAATATTCTTTACCTTCCAGTGGATAAATAACAAAAATAAAATTTTCATTTTCAATACATAGTAGAATAGAAAATATCTTCTTATTGGTACTAATAGATTTGTCAACAACTAGTGATAAGAATACCCTCTAAAATAAGGAATGTTTTCCCTCACAAAAAATTAATAGATTCTTATTCCCTCCATTACTTTTTTAGGATCAGCATGATTTATATATTGACATAGATTTCTAAGCATCATAATAATATTTTTCATTATAGATCACATAACATTTGGTTACTCAAGGGGAAAATCATTGAATTTTCCATCACATTTGATATAAACAATAATCCTTTAGGTTTAAACATTGAATAAATCCAAAAAATCAATCTGTAACATACCAACCCGGCCTAATGGGCCAGTCACTCAAGCAAGCCCATTATGGGTTGGGGTAAAATGTAGAAAAAAAATCAAGTCTTTAATTTAAAAAAACAGTACATAAAATCATAGTACTATGTAGAAACAAAAGAATGATACAACTGAGCCAAACCGGATAAACCCGAAAAACATGAAAAGTCTAGAAAAAAATTTTATATGTTACCAAGAGTCACCACAAACTATCTTTGAAAAAAATAAAACAAAAAATAGAAACCTTCATGATATATAATTATATTACGATTACCTGAATCAAACAAAACAATGTTAAAAGCCACCCATAGGAAGAATTAGAGTGTGAGAAAAAAATCCAAGTAGGATATCACTAAAAGAATCTATATAAGTTATAATAACAATAATTCACATGTATAATCTTCAAAAAATAGTTTTACAATAACATTTAAAAACAAATCCATTTGAAAACCATTTTAGAATAATACATGAGTTTTTCAAAAATTTCATGGTATATCTTCCGAATCTAGAAATAAAGGAGGTAAAAATACTGAAAAGTAAAAATACATGTGATCGAACATCCATGAAACCCCCGTAATGTAATAAAAAATCAGAACCAATAATGAACCTACTATTCAGGCTTTAGCCTATGAAACTGTATGCACTAGACCCTTAGAGTTCCAAACAAGGAATAGAGTTAGTTATGAACTAACATTGAGGCATGTAATATACCATTAACATGTAAAAGGTATCATTTTATTGGTTTCACACTCACTAAGGATACCCATGTTTCTATCTTGACATACCCAAGGTTCCTTCTAATAAATATTTTCCAATTTCTATTTTAAAAATAAATTATTACATTTTCATAAAATAATTTCAATTCCAATCCAATCTACATCCAAGATTGAACATCCATTTTTAATTTCTAATAAATTAAATTCCCTTTTAAATACCAAAAACCACATTTAAACATTAACCCATTCCCCATTCAATTTAAACTCATGAAATTACATTTCAAATATCAATAAAACTATATGAACAAACACTAATTAATAAAATTAGAATAACTGAATAGATCCACCTACCTCATGAAAAAAGTAAACCAAACCCCCTTTGAAAACTAGGGCTAGAAACCACATGATATTCTTTCATAAGACAATGCAAAACCAAATAATGAAATAGATTGATACAAAATACAATCCCATATAAATTCCCTATAATGAGAAATAAGAGAGAAACCTATAGTAAGGCTTACCCAAAGAGAGGATGCACCTTACCCTTCTAATAAATCACTAAACAAATCAATCCAGATGGAAGGAGGCCACCCAAAATTAGCTAGGGTATGATCTATGGCTGAGTGGAGGAGGCTGTAAAAATGATCCATCAAACAACCACATGGAATGATAAATCCTAGAACTCATGTAATTATAATACATGTAATATATTACAAAATGTGAATCCCATTAATTTTGAGTTACACTGAAAATTTCATCACCATTTTAATTCAAAATTATTTTTCACAATACATGATGTTTAACACTTACAAGACATGTAAAAATCATACTGTGAATTCACTTCACATGATGCGTTTAGCCTATATTTCACATCATGAAACCCTACTATACATCATGTAAATTACAATGGGGAAATATAAAAAGACTATGATAAATATGAAAATACAAAAAATTCATGACATCAACATTATAGGTATCCTCCAAATTCAGGGAAAAAAATAATCACCCAATGAAAAAGGTAATCCATGGACATAGATCAAAGCATACCTAACAAAAAGTTAATGAGGAGTTATAATCTCCCACCACAGAATATTTATATTCTAAGAAAGAACTCATGATATTGGATCTGTAAAAAGAGTAGGCCACTAAAACATCATCAACGATTGATGCTTCCACATATCATGGTGATAATCTCTATTTTTCCACCGTACTTGGAAAAGGATAATCATTTTACCCTGTAGAACTTTATCCTAGAGATTCGTAATCTAGACTGGCAGGTCAACCAGAGTGGTATTGGGCACAAGAACAAAATCCACCCATCTAATCCCATGGTAAGGATATGGTATCTACCTCTTTAACTAGGAAACATGAAACATGTTGTTTTTGGAAGAAAACCCATATGGTAACAAAAACTGATATTCCACCATCCCCAGTTGATCAATGATCACAAAGGGGCCCACAAACCATGGGGCCAACCTACCCTGTTTACCCAGCTGACGATGTCCCAAGTGATGTGAAACTCTGAAAAGGACCTGATCACCTACCAAAAACTCTAGAAACTGATGATGATGGTCCGTATAATATTTTTTACTACTCTACACTAAGATAAAACACCTCTAGATCAATTGTGCTACCTCTTTTGTCTCATAAAAAACACTGTTCCTAACTAAGGACCATTCTCCAAACTATTCCCAGCACAACGGACATAGACATGGCCACCAATATGAGGCATAAAAGGGAGACCTCATGATAAAATCATGAGGAGTATTAGTATAAGAAAACTCAACTAAAGGAAAAGGTATGTACCTAGATCAATCGATATCAAGGACAGAAGCCCAGATCATATCCTCAAGAACCTGGATGGCCCTATCTATATGTCCATAAATATGTGGATTATAATTCATGCCCAATTTCAATAGGAAACCCATTTTCTCTTGAAAAACATTCTAGGATATGGATATGAACCTCAAGACCCTATCATAAATCATTGTAGAGGTTACCTCATGAAGTTTCATGATATTTTGAATAATCAAATCCCTAAGATAATCCATTGTTTTCATCTCCTTAGCAGGAATGGATCAAAGGCCTTTTTATTGATTTTTGATAAAACCCATTTTAAGGGATGAGTGGGAACCATTATAAGGACCATAGGTTTAGAGATTACATGAATAATATGTCTTAAGGAAATATATTGATTTCATTTCCTTCATTATAATTAAATGTGTTGATTTAGTGAGTTCAACAACAATCAACGAAATTAAATTCTTCAAAATTGGATTCTAAAGAAAACCAATGAATAAATCAATGGAATACACATCCCTATTATATACCATAATGGGTAAAGGTTTCCATAATGAATTAGTTATCCAGTGTTCTACATTAATTCTTCGAAAAGTGGGATAGTGCAGTACAAAATCTGCAATTGTCTTCCTTATCCTCAGCCAACAATAACAACATCTCAAATAGTTGTAAGTATTTTTAGCTCTAGGTTTAACAGAACAAAAATAATGGTTTACACTATCTAGAAACTCCATACACAACAAAAAAACTACCAACATCTTATGTAAGCACAAAGATCCACTGGGAGATCGAGACAACTCGCACGAGGTCTCCCCAACATTTAGGATTTCTCATAAGCATTGGATCTCAGTGTCTATCATCTTCTCAAGTCAAAATAATTCATAAAAACTTTGAGCCAACTTTCATCAAATCGAGGAACACATATCCATTAACCTCTTATTCTGACAAGCACAACTTAGCAAACAAACTCATCAAAGTCCACTACTCAAGTGATTCCTTCACAGATTTCATCGGTAATTTTCTACCCAGTGCATCAGCCACCACATTCCTTTTCCTAGTGGTATATATGATATCAAAAAAATATATTATGATACACATTCAAGTATATCTATCACAAGTTCATATCTCTCTGAGTGGATTTATATTTCAGGATTTTGTGATATGAATATATCATAAACTGCACTCGAAAGAGATAGTGATGCCCTGTTTTGGGCACATGTATAGTATCTTCCAACTCAAAATCAAGAGTAGGGTACTTATTTTCATAAGGTAGGAACTAGTGTGAGAAAAAATCTTGAAACTATTTCTCCTGTATTAGGACAAATCCAAAACCGATAATTGATGCATCTCAAAATACATCATAATATCATCCAGGTTCTGGAATAATTAAAACTAGTTCTGAAGTCAACCCCATATTTATATCCAAAAAATATCTCTAACGCTTTTCATTCCATTCAAAAATTACATCCTTATGGGTTAAATATATCATCTAAGATGAGATATTAGAGAAGTCATTAACATCCCTTCAATAGTTACTACAAGTAAAACACCGTATACCCAAGGCTTAGAACCATGAGTATGGCCCCTAAACCTTGGTTATAGCTTATACACATGGTTTTAGGAACTATGGAATTGGGATCCATCAGAATATATCTATACCCAAGGTTTGACTAAATGTTTGTTATATTCCACCTATAACGATGGTTCTTAAACCATTGGTGTAGGAAATTTAAATGTAATGACATATTCCCACAGTTTGGTCAAATCATGGGTATATTTCATTTATAAAAAAACCACCCACTAGGATTTGATCCTAAAAACTCCCACTTAATCTCCAATGACTTTTACAATCTGATATAACACATTTTTTGATTTTATTTTTGAAATATATATGTATGTATATATATATATGCATATTAATGTATTTATTACTATTGTTATTATTATGAAAAAATAATGAGGCAACCAAAACCCATTGTTTTTTCAAACTGTGGGTACATTTCATTTATTTAAAAAATGCCACTAAATAGAACTGAACCCAGAACCTTCCACTTAAAATAAAATTACATTACCACTATCCTATAATAAACTATAGGTTCTTATATGAATATATATATATATATATAATTTATATAATTTATTTATTATTATAGTTACTAATATTAGAATGCAAATTCCATCCTATACCCACGGGTTGGTCAAATTGTGGGTATGGTCTCTTCCCGTTATATTTATTCTCACCCGCAAAATCTATTTCCATGGTTTACAAAATCCATGGGTCTTGTGGTGACCTATAACCATAAATTTTTAATAAAAATTGGTATATTTCCTTACTATGATTTTTTCCCTAAGAAACCAATTCCCAAGGTTTACAAAAAACATTAGGTATAGGGGTGACCGAGTGCCACATTTTTTGAAGAACCGTGGGTATATGTCCTTCCTCTAAAATTATTTTCCCACTGATACTGTTCCCACAATTTAAACAATAAATGGGTTTAGTGGTGACCAATAACCATGTTTTTTAAAGAACCTTTGGTATAGAATTGTTTTCTAGTATTTGGTAACATATCAATCCCAAGAATCTTCTAATATAAACCATGTTTCAATGCTTCTCCCAAGGAAAAACTGTAGACAACATTTTAGGATTAATTGAGATTCCCCCCTCAAATTTGACATTCTCAAAAAAACATAACTTCCTATATCCAAAACACACAATTGGAAATCTTACCATACAGATTATGTTCCCTCAAAATTTAGTGCAAATATCCAAATGGTCATTGTGATCCAATTTTGAATTCGAGTACACCAAAAAATCATTTATGAACACAGTAAAAAACAAGTCCAAGAACTAATAAATGATTCAGCACATCAAATCCCTGAATATCATTGGAGAGTTACTGAGTATGAATTTAGTAACTAGAAAATAAAAATTCCCATATCAACATTGAAACATTTTCTTGGGTATATCCTCTTCTCATACATTCAAATGGTGGACCCCAAACACAATTCAATCATATAAAACCATTGATCCCTTCTCAGCTGACCAAAGAGATTATCAATTCTATAGAAAAGATACAAATTCTTGATGGTCACCCGATTCAAATTTTTATTATTGATATGAAGTCTAAGTCATATCTCTTCCTTCATGGAAAGAGAATAGGAAAATAACATCTTTACATGCTACTATGAATATATAATTTCAACTCTAGGTACTCAACATCAAATTCATGTTATACCAACTCATCAGGTTCCATTAGATAGTATTCCATATAAATGGGCATAGTTACAGGTTATTGGAAAATAGTAAAAATGACCGCTATCTATGTAGGAAATCTAAAAACATCATTTAGAAAGAATTCCAGGAATGAACGCACTACATAAAGTAGTTGAACTACCAAGAATGATTCAACTTTATCACAAAACATTTATGAAAACTAGGATGAGATTTATCATGTAGAAGGAACAAATAGCTCTTCCTTTCCCAATCGTGATTCCCACTAACCCTGAAAAACATTAGTGACAACATTGTTAAATAACAACTATACCCATCAGTAATAATAGTCTACCTGTTCTTTTACACTAATAATCCAATAAATGTTGATGATTAAGTCAATTTTTTCAAGGTCAATCACTAAGAATTCCCAAACCGCCACAATGTCATCGATCACCACCGGATATTTGAGACACTTTAAACCTTTCTTGTTCCTCTTTACCAATGACATGGAGAGATAAAAAAGGGACAAAATAATATCCAAATGCATTCCGAACACATATATAATTTTTTATAATAAAAAATAAAGAGTTTCACATGTATAAAATAAATCTAAACCCATAGAAGAAAAAATAAAATCTATACCTCTAATAGTAGGTGGCCCTACTTCAGATTACTCTAGCACACACTCAACTGAAATAATTCATCCATAATAAGGCACATGGAAATCCCCCTTTTCCTGAGAATGAGAACCACCACCCTTAGAATCACTAACATTAACATGTGACCCCTTGGTTAAAGTGGATCCGAACTTACTTCCTTAGGAAACATTTTCATAGAAATTTTATATATGGCTAGATCACCCAATTGGATGACATGTTCTAGGAGGATCCATACACTGAGTCGTGGTATGACCAAAGCCCCCACTCAGGTAGAAAATAACATGGTGCTTCCCTGTAGAATTCCCTAAAATTGGTCATGCAGAAAACTGACCATTCTTGTTCTTTATTTTATGACTATAAGTAGTCCCCCAGCTAACTGCTACACCCACTAGAGCTCTGCCAAGCCTGTTCTCCCATCTATGTATGCATCTTCCCATGTTTCTTTATCAAATATTCCACAATGTTCTTAAAAAAATAACATGGATTGGTTGATAATCAACCCACATTCCACTATAGAACATTTGATCCTTCATGTAATCATTAGTGGCAATATCTATTGCTAGATGCACCAACTTTGAAAAGTGGGTGGAGTAATCTAGAATTGTATGATCCCCTTACCACAATTTAAAAAAAACATGTATTTTTCATGCATAATGTCTCTGGATAAAATTTCTAATTTAATATCTTCTTAAAAGATACCTAGGTAATAACTTTATGAAACATGCCTTTTACTATCGATTCCCACCTTCTTCTCCCTGGTCCTTCAAGAATATAGGTTGAAAACCCCACTTGAGAATCCTCACATTTTTCAAACTATTTAATATCTTATCTATCCATCCAAGACAGTCCTCTGAATCTTTTAGTCCTTTGTCACCATGAAATATAGGTGGATGCTTCTGGGAAAATTACAAACCATTATTCATTATCCGTCATTGGATCACTTCACCCTCTGATCCAAGAGTCTAAATTGTATGAATCACTACATCAAAAAATGAAGGTTCCAGGAGAGGATATTCCTATGAAACATGCCTTGTGGCTTCCCCTCTTATATTTTAACATATATTCTAGGAAGCAATGTATGTTAAATTCTTGAAAACATCCAATCAGACATGTGAACATTCCAAAACCAAGAAAATAAAAACACGAATCCAAAATAATGATTTAAAACAATATGAATTTAATGAAGATATGAATATTATCACAAGAAGGAAACAACCTTTTTTAGAGGAAATGTTCTATCCATATAAAATCCCCATTTAGTTTATTCAAATGAATATACACCCAATATGTTCTCAAACATTATAGAAAACTTAATTCAAAAAAACATCTCATATAATTTATTCAAATGAACAAACAAACTCAGTCTTGGGATTAGTGCAAACATTCTAACCACCAATGGAAACTCATATTCTATAATGGTAGTGAGCTGGTCAGGCCAATTTTCCACACCTAATGTTATAATTCTAATGATCCCACTCCTGTCTACTGAAGTCACTAAAACAACTCAAGTAGTTCTGACACACATCATGAAAGGTAAAGAACTCTAATACAATTTTACAATTGACCAAACAGGTCCAGCCTTAACAGTCTCTCAGGACCTTCCATTATGGGGTGGGGTAAAACATAGATAAAAAATAAGTCCTCGATATTAGTAAAACTAGATGTACAATTAGAGTACCATGAAGAAACAAATGAATGATGCAACTAATCTAAACTGTCTAAACCATAAAAACATAAAAAGTCAATTCAATAAGTCTCCATGTGACAAAGAATCTCCACTAACTATCCCAAAATGAAACAAAAATGTAAAGAGACACATTCAGGATATAGAATTCTCTCACATTCACCTGAATCTTAAAAAAAAGCCTATAGACTTCTATAGGAAGCAATAGGTTATGGGAAACAAAACCCAATAGGATACCACCAAAAAAAATGTATATAAGTTCAAATAAAAAGAATTCACATCTATAATATTAAAAAAATATTTTAATTAGAATTGTTAAAAACAAATCTAGTGGAAATAAACGTTCCAAAAACCCTGTAATTTTTTACAAATTTCATGTTATATTTTCCAAATCTAGAAATAATGATGTTAAAAATACTAAAAAGTAAACATACATGTGAGAAAACATCCTTGAAACAACCATCATAAAAGAAGCATCCTGAAATAACAATGAACCTAATAAATGGGCACTATCCTATGGGAAAATACGTACTAGACACTCACAAGCCCCAAAAAAGTAATATAGTTAAATCATAACTAACATCAAGGCCTTCCATAAACCATCAACATATAAAAGGTCACCTCTTAGTGTTGTCACACTCACTAAGGCTACCTGTGTCTCTGTCTCGACATACCAAAGGTTTATGTTGTGATTGTTTTTCAATTTATGTTTTAAAAACAATGTTCAAATTTTTTAAACAATTTCAAATCCATGACAATATACATTAGGGTTTAAAAATCCATTTTCTATTTTAAATGATAGAAATTACCTTTTGATTGGAAAACCCACTTTAAAAAATAAACCCATGGATCTTTCAATTTCAACACATGAAACCTCATTTAAAATCACATGAAAAAAATATGAACAATAACAAATTCAAGAAATTCGAATAACTAAATATATACACCTATCTTAAGAGGATATATAACATTACATACTTTGATAGTAGGGATGTGAAACCACATGTTCTTCCTTCAGAATAAAAGACATGACCAATAAATGAAAATGATTTATAGAAAACACAATCATATCAAAAATTCCTATAAAAAGATGTGCCAAAACCACAAATGAGAGAAAATATGTGAGGAAGGCTAACCTACATAGATAAATCACCTTTCCTTATTGTTTAATCTCTAAATGATTCGATCCAGATTTAAGGATGAAACCAATGATTTCATAGGGTATGATATCTGGAGGACTTAATAAGGCTACAAAAAATAATATTCCCTCAAACACATGCACAACACTATAAAACATGGAACATGGGGAATTACATGGTGTGTAGTCTTTTACACATTTTGAATCACTTTAATTTTATGTTATGCTAAAAAATGTGTCAAATTTTTAATTAAAAACAGGATTTCACATTACACGATGTGTACCCCCTATATGGTGTGAAAAAACTCACACTTTGAATAAAAATTAGGGTAAGAGTCTAGATATCCTTACATGTCACCAAAACACTACTACACATCATGTATCTTCTCAATGAACAATAGAAAAAGACTAGGGAAAAGATAAAAATCCAAAAAATTTGTGACTTCACCATTGTAGGTAACCTCCCAATTTAGGGTTGGAAATACTCTCCCAATGAAAAAGGGAATCCAAGGATAATGATCTGAATATACCTAATAGAAAGGTAACCAGCCTTTACAATACTGTAAGAAATAATAAAAATATTTAGGAAAAATATAATCATGAAAAATCATTTATAGGATGCCTAAATCAATATGCCTTATTTTCACGTTATGACACCATAGTTTTAACCTATGTGATTCATTATCTTCATTTATTCAAATACATTATAATGGTTAGTAAATAAAATGTGAATTAACCTAATAATATCCCCCATGAGTTTCGAAATCTTTGAAAAGTATAGGAACAGACATCATAAACCTGAATGATGGATGATATACACTTGACCAAATTTTTTCAAGGTTATTACTTGATCCATCTATTCCAAAATAAATCATATTGAAGTTTCCAAATGGGGTTATTTTTCTAGTAAAAACATACTGCTTTGTTTACCATAACATAAGATGTTATCTATTGTACTTAGGATTTTTATTAGTGTTCTCAGTAATGTTTTCTCATCATAGTTTCCAAGTTTAAATTGAAATATTATAAGATACAAACTATAATTACCAATAAATTTCATACATTTATATTACATCTTAAAAGATTATTATTCATTACCATAATATAACTATCCATACCAAAAAAATAGATATAGTTCCTTTAGAAATATGGATGCCTACAAAACTGGTTCTTAATGATCTATATCAACTACCAGTTAGTTATTTATAAATAGAATCCTTCTTATACACATAGAACATAAATATGTTCTTCATGTATTTGGGAAAATAAATCAAAATAAATGGTTATCTTAGAGTCTCATTTAGGTAAATAAGTGAGATGAAAATGATCCCTTAAACATATCATAAGTGTCTGCGATCATGAGATTAACATTTGAAAATCAGACCCCATATATCATATATCAAATTCATGAGTCATTGTATAATTAAAATTGGTTCATATGACATGAACCATAAATGAATCAAAGGACATGATCCATGAGAGTTTAACAATATCATAACACATATGTTTTTGGCATAAAAATCATAGAAAATTATTTCTTTATCCAAGGTTCACCAGTAGGAGTGTCACAGTGGATTGGATTCACTCCTAATTCCATCATATCATTAGTTAGGATTCACTCCCTATATTATCATTATGGAAAAATACCATTACTGAACTAGGATCACTCCATATTCCTATCCTTACTATCACATGAGGTATCTATCCTTACCCAATGCATTGGAGAGATATATAAATATGGTATCAACTATTACATAATGAAAATTTTATATATGGGTCCCACAATATCATAAATTGGGAATCATATCATAGCCCATGAAAATGAAATGAGTTTCATAAAAACTTCATCATTACTTCATATAATAACCCATTAAAAAAAATGGGTTTCATAACATAATTAATCTATGGAAAAGAAATGGGTTTCATTGAATCATCCTTACTTAAAAGTCATCATAATCCATCCCAAGAACCAAAGTGGAATTGTATCATTTGATCATATCACCATTAAACCATAGGTTATATTAATCTATGTCATCTTTTATGAAAATAACATTAAATGATATCTGGAATATTTCTTGAGGAAAATAATCACTTCATTTTGATATTATTTTCTTAAAATCTAAAAAATCTCAAATTTTAAGAAAATCATTTTCATTATTAATAAAAACTAAAACATATAATGGAATATTTAAATAATTGTGCAGTCTAGATGATGATATATTCTATTCATTACTTTTATGTTAAAATAAAACATTCCTTTCTAACTTTTATAATAAAGATCAAAAATTACCACAACAAAAAAATTGAAATGAAGATTCATTATAAACCATTTCGTAAAAGTTAAATATTGGGTAAAATATACATTAAAAATCATATTAGAATATTAAAAACACTATTTAAATAATATTTATTAAATATGTAGATGGAAGAAAATGTATTTTTGACCGAAGAAAAAAATTAAATTATTTTTCATTAAAAAATTATTTAATTATATTAATTTATTAAAAGAGAGGAAAATGAAAGAAATATTTATTATATTGAAATAACCATAGGAGAATATACATAATTATATTTTTGATATTTATATCATGAAATTTCATCATTATAAATAAAATAATAAAAAATCTTGGAAAACAAAGTGATTGTCACATAGAACCCTTACCACAAGATCCACTTTATTTGAAAGTGCGCCATCCAATAATATAATAAATATTTTTTTCTATAAATCTATAAAATAAAAATTTATATAATTATAATATCACATATGATCCTTTTAAAACATTTCAAAACCTATTTATCAATAATTCTATATTAAAATCATCATTTTTAAGTGTTAACTGTTTCGTTTTTTCATAAACATTTTGGTTCAGTAGTTCTTATCATTGTAATTTGATCATGGTTCCATCATCTCCTGGATGATAATAATTATATAAATATAATATATATTCATTATTAATATATTTATATTCATCTATCAAATTTATAAATATAAAAATGAATTACACCATTCATAGAGACGGTAGGTCATATAAACAAGTGAATATTACTTTCACATTATAAATGATAGAATAAAAGAAAGTTAAATACTAATAACCATTAAATAATAAAATTATATAATATAAATTATATATATTCATCAGAAAATACCTTATAACCATCCATGTAAAGAAAAAATGACAAATAAATAATATCACTTCATGAAGTTGGTATTCCACATGTATGCATGAGCAACGTTATCATTTTCTAAAAGATTATAAGGTCAGAAGGTTGATGTGATATTGTAATAAAATAAATATAATTAAGTAATTAATATCATATATAAATATTATACCCATCTTAATACTGATCCATAATATATGGTGATGAAAAATGAATTGTATTACTAAATGGAGACGGTAAGCTATACATACACATGAGTGACAATTTTACTTCCCAATCGATGGGAAAGAGGGTGTGTAATGTATTTTTAATAATAAAATAAAATAATATTTTAATATATTTTCGATAAATAAGTTACTATGTTATGATAAATACTATATATTTAGAGTATGAAAATAAATAAGTAAAAAGAATGTGATCGGTTAAGGTGATAACCTATTCATTTAAGGCACTCTATTGGATATCCTCTTAAAGACCCTAGGGTTTATATTTTAAAGAGACAATAAACTATATAACTTGTCTATGGATTTTGATTAGATACTTTTTAGGGGTTCAATCAATCTATAAGCCTCAAATTTGTGAAAATAATAGAAAATAAGGGTGTCCTTTTGTAAGGGAGGGAGATAACACATTTATAATTTCATAAAAGATTAAATATATTAAGTTAATTATCAATAAAAAGGAATAAAAATGTACATAAAATCAAATATAAATATTATATTTCATAAATAACATCATCCAATAAAATTTAGGTTGGTTTTCATGTCATTTGTATCCTTAGAAGTTTTATTAATCCCTTCATTAGTCATTGTTGACCTTAACTTTGATAATAACTATTTCAATCGTCAAGGAATAAGAATTTTAAGGAATAATTATTAGAATATGGATGATATTTTGAACCATATTCAATTTATTCGGTTCATTATAATATTTTTATTAATTTTAATTTATTTAATAAACTATTTTTTATTATAAAATTTCATAAATGAATTTTTTTGGAACTATTTATTTAATTGGACTTTAGAGAATCTATAAAAAATATGGAATTAGAATATAATCTTTTCAAACATCCTTAATATTTTATATTTATCTCTTAAAATTGTGTAATACTATAACCCACTCAATTTATAGTACTTCTAATATTTTTAAAATTTTTTTTTTCATTAATTGATAAAATACAGTATGAGTATTGTGATGGAATTTTAGGTAATTATATTCTAACTATAATTATAAATAAATTACCATCATGTGAATAATTTCATTATTCTCAAAATATACATTACTATTCATTTAAAACATGGTATTTTCCTAATTTGAACACATAATATATATTTATATGTATGAGAGTTACATTTTGTATTTTTGTATTCTTTAAATAATATATATGTAATTTTCAAGGATAGGTGTCCCTTAAACCATTAAATTTCAATAATACGTTGACTATTTTTGAATTACCTTCATCCAATAAAAATTATGATGAATAATGGCGACCGCAAAATTTGGTTATCACCTAGGTTAATCTGATTTACCCATTACTAGGGTGTTAATGCTACCACATTTACTATTAATAATGAATAAAAATAAAAGGGACGTATTTACCAAATTTTTACCTCTTGATTCCCAATATTGATCCAATTTCTAAACATTACTTTTTTATAAGTGGTAGAAATTAATTATTAAGAAGGTTTCATAAAGTGATAAAAACAATTTTTTTAGAATACATTTTTAAGAATAAAAATTGATTTATTCATATTCCATGCCAAGAAAAAATAACTTGATGAATTTTAAAAAAAATATTGAATACAAATTTTAAATACTTTTTAACACAATTCAACATTTATAATTAATTCATTTTATAATTATAAAATCATATCATGTGTAAAAACGTCTTTTAAAAAATATCATTATATTCAAATATTTGTTTATTTATAATTAATTGATATCTAATATATTCATTTTATAAAAATGTAAACCATGTTTTTTTCAAAATTTAGACATTCGTGTTCATACTTTCCATTCCAATGGATATGCAATAATTTTCACATTAAATAATAGTATTTTAATAGTATATCATGATTCATTCAATCTAGGTCTTTCATGTAAAACAAATTATCAAAGATATCATTTTTTAGAGAGTACTATATAATAAAATATAATGGTGTTATTTTTTGGTATATAATTACCAAGTGAGTCTCATATAACATTTCCATGTGAGGCATTCGACTTACTTCCATGAATGAAACTCACAATACGTGACCACCTAATGACCATGTGAATGAGATCACACCGACATCTCTTGAATAAATGCTTCAAAAATATTTCTATTTCTAGAATATACCTCAGGCATGTAATTTGTTATATTTTTCATTAATAAGAGTTATATTCTTCTAAGGATTTAACATATAATTTTCCCAATATTTTATATAAATGAGATATCTTCAACCATCCATATTTTTCATCTATTTTACTCTCTTATCTCTATCCTTAAGTGGAAACTGAGATATTTCAAGGAATTCAGTGATTGGGAGTAGGTAATTGATGTCTAACAACCATGGCCACTTTGACCTTATGAATGTTATATATAATATGGTTATATCTTGTTATCTCTTGATATTTTCTTTTATAACCCACATGATAGGGTCACATTATTCATTCACATGAGATTTTTATCTACAACCCACATGTGAGGGATACATCATGAGACTAAATCAGGGGGCCTTCACAAAGATATGAACAAAATGGGTCCTTAGTAGTCGACTTCATCCCTCTTTTATTGAATCAATATATATCATGGGATAATTTTCATCTCCTTCACAATCATTAAGAATTATTCATAATATTTTTTCAAGAAAATATTATCTTTAAATTGTGTTTTTATATATCATCCATAAAGAAGAGGGAATTAAAAAATTCTTACCCACAAAATATAGGTTTTATTTGTATGAGAATGACTCATTTTATTGTATTTCCAATATATTTTTAGTTTTTCATGGTCTAATGGTTTTTTATCTGAAATAACCCAGATTTCCCTAGACATTTACATTGTGAAAAAACATTGTTTAGTGTGTTCAGGGAGGCAACAATTACTCATTTCAAGAGTTAGCCAAATTTCTAGTTTTTCCATCAGTGACTCAGGTTGTCAGTGTCGGAATGTCAGTGCATTGTCAATTTAGTGTGTCGACCTGTCCATACGTTGGCATTTCATTGTTTCAATGAATCAAAGGTTTTAGGCATTAGTGAGTCAGAGGTGTTAGTGTCAGCGAGTTGAGGGTGTGGGTGTCGGTGAGTTTAGGGCATTAGTGTTAGCGATTCATGGCGTTAGTGGGTCAGGATGTCTGTAGGTTGAGGCATCAGAAGGTCGTAACATCGATAGCTCATCATTGGTAGCTCAGCATCACAGGATCTGCATCGGTAGGTAGCATCAGTATCCCACCCTTTGGTGGCTTTTTGTTAGTGACCCACCCATCAGTGACTCACCCATCAGTGACTCATTTTTAGTTTTCCCAGTTTTTCCCAGTTTTCTTGTTTCACACCTCTTACATCTTATTTGACATAAACCAATTTTAAATCATTTTTGAGCATTCTAATGGATGTTTAAAAGGGTTTTAAGTATATCATTAATATCTGAATGTTCTAGGGTATTTGAGATAATCAAACTGTTTGAAATTGACCACGATTCTGCGTTAATTACTTTTGGAAACCGTTCATCCTTTAATATAGGGTCTGTCTCTTCAAAGTTAGGATCACCCCTTTCTAGTGTGTTTTTTTGTTTCCCCTTGGTGATTATAGATCCTTCCTCCCTGAAAGAGTCACGTGCCTATGATAGATCCCATCATGATCAGTTTTTTTAGAGTCTCATGTTGCTTGCATGAACCCCTAATCTTGGTCCCAGGAGGAATGTTGATCCATTGATCATCTGGTAGGGTTTTTTCTGTCTCTCTAAAAATGTGCATCATGCGGTGTGGGTGTAATAACGATTATTTATAGAGAACATATAAATACTTTTCATTAACAAATAATAAATATGGAATGGGGAAGTTGATGATAAAAAATATAACCAAACTTGTTATAATAATAAGCATGAAATTGAAGATGGGTTGATGTTTATCACATACTTTATTAGTAATATTTGGTTATTTTAAGGTTTTTATGGATGTATGCCTTCTGAAAATCATTGATGTTGTTGGTATTTGTATATTCATGGGTGACGCTTTATAACTATTATTGTTTCTTTATGAAAAATTTCTGTAAATTCTAATCAATCTAATCACGTATACCTGGTTAAATGAAATTAATACCCTAGGATGAAAACCCTATTGTGATCACCCATATTAATCAAAGTGGATTAAATTACAGTGTTTACCTAAATAATTATATTTCGCGTCTGATAGGTGTGTCTTATTGATATGTTCTATTAGGTTTTTTAACCATGTGTGGGTTATGTGTATCTACTGTTGGGAGCACTATTATGGGTACAGGGGTAGGCAGGGGAGTAGGTTCAGTGGGAAGGGTGTGGTATGTACGGTGGGGTTGTGGTTAAAATGGTATTAGGGTGGGATATATGTGTAGATCATTACAGGTAGTGTTTTTATCCTAGTATTAGAGTCTAATTGATTGTGGAATGGATGGAATTTTAGGTAGTAGAACTGCCTTTATTTGTGAGGTGGTCACAGAGTGATGTTCGAAATTGGGACTGCGGGGTGGTGATGAACTTTTTATGCAGTGGGACTATATCTGGGAAATGTCTGGGCAGTGGGGCTACAAAAATGGGTTGTGAGAGAATGATTTTAAGTTATAACATTGAATAATTATAGTTGACGATGGATGAGCAGGTTCCTAAAAAGAACGAGGTGTGTGCATTGGGATTTCAAGTTGGTTGTTGTATGTTAGTTATTAGGCTCTTTGACTTCTGAACGGTTGTAGATGTTATGCATGGTAGATAACAAAATGTTCTAGAATGAATTAAAGTGCATTCATTAATTAATAAAAAGACAAGTGGTTAAATTAAATGTGGTTGGGTCTATGCTCAGCAGTGGGTGTTGTGTGGTTGTGCATATAGGGGTATCTACAAAAGTTATATTGATGGGCTCATTGGTTTGGTCATTTTAAACCCATATGTTGGGACTATTGTTTGATTAATTGTTTTTATAAATTTTAGTTCCTTGTGATTTCTATATGCACCCTACAACGATTGAGAGACATGTGTTGAACACCCTATTTTCATGGGGGGGGGGTTTGTCTTTCCCAACATCCTAGTGGGGGGATGGATGGATGATTGCTACCTTTCTTCCTCACTCCCTCTTCCAGTTCTTACCACTCAATCATTTATGGGTAGGTTGTAATGTATTGCGGATTACCATAGTCCCAAACCCTTCAGTCAGGTCTTTTGTGGATGAGAGGCCTAGGTGTTTATGGGGCTTTATTATTTTCCCAACTGCCTTCAAGATGAGGCCCATGTGTCTTCGGTTGAGAGGCGTGGTTATTGTGGCCTAGGTGTCTGCTGGCGGTATTGTTTATAGTTTGAGACCCCAGTGTGTGTGGGCACGTTTTGGCAGTGGTAATTCATATGGGAAGAGTGGTAGCATCAGTACATTAGATGTTAGGGGTAGAATTTAACAACTGTGAAAGTGGTGTGGGGTCCCCAAATGTTGATGTGCTTATACTACTACATTACTTGACTTGCATTATTTGGTGAGTGTGTCTTGGTGAGGATGGGCTGGTTATTATTCCATTGAAGGTTCTTTGAGATTCAAATGTTTTCTTATATGAAAATTAGTATATTCCCCCACTTCTACATTGGTATCTTTATTTTCCCTACAAACTATACTCATATTCTCACCCTATGTATATAAAACTGTTTTTTGTTTTATAGGAGAACTTTGAGGACCATGCTAGAATTTACTAGAATGGGTGTCATGAATAGTTTTTTTTCTACTTAGTCACTTTTTATTTGGTAATTTACTTTGGTATTTTTTTGAACCTTGTATCAGCATTACTTTTGAACATGCATGTGGGAATGGTTTTGGGATTTTATTTTACTTTTAGTATTTTGAGTTTCTTGGGATTTACCATCTTATCTCTCGATCTTGTTCTATAAAAAATGGTAATTTCTTCCATATTATTTAATATTTTATAACAATGGGGATACTCTCCACTCTGGGGCCTATTGAAGGTAGGAATCAGGGGTCATTATCTCTCCTTCATCTTAAGGAAGGAAGGTTGTGACACATTGTTGTCCCTTTCCTCATCTTGAAGAAGATTGATTGTGAAAAAATGGTATCAAAGGACGGTTTGGGAGTTGAGGGAATGGATGGGGTTTGTATTTAGGGATAGTAATAATTCCATTGGATGGATGGAAATTGGTATTTGTCTATCTTGGTACGTGAAATGGGTCAGGGAATACCGGCAAGGATATGGGATTTTAGGGCCCCCTATGATCCAAAGCAAGGACTCTAGACCTACAAAATGATCAAGAGAGTCTACAATGATTACAGGGTAGAGACACTAGGAAAGTTATATGCATCATAATAACTTTTTTTCTTATGTATCTTGGGTGTTTGGGGTATTTAAAATAAATGAGGATTTAAAAATAATTTAAAAGAACGTTTCCACACTACCCGAGCTTAGGATATCATTATTTACTTTTTCAGATATGTCACCCAGACGTCACCCAGAATTTGTACAAGAAGTTGAGTCCCACCAGGTTAACCTAGTTGATTAGTGGAGAGCTAATCAATAGGAGAAAGATAACATGTGGGAGAAGGGGATTTGTTCTTTCCACCGGTAGACTATGAGCATGTATGAGGGAAACATCACAGACATGAAGATGGATATTTGTCTTGAGGAGATGGTGATTGCTTTTAGCTTGATCTGGGCTCCAACAGAGTACTGGGTTCCTTTATAAGTGATCTAGATATGAGGAGGAACGTGTCAGTGATGGAATATTTACCACGGGGAAAGGAAGGAGACCGATTTTTTTGGGCTAACTTTGAGAAGGGGTTTTGTATGTAACTCCTTTCTTCCATGATGATGATTGAGAAGAGGTGGGAGATACTATCCCTCCAACAGTGGAGTATGTCAGTAAGGGAACTATGGATAATGTTCAAGTAAATCCTACACTTAGAACTAGTTCTCTTTCTATATGAGGATTCCCAATAAAGATGCTTAAAGGAGGAACTCTGACCATCTCTTCAGTATGACATCACTCCCTTTACTCTACCTACATAGATAGAGATTCATAAGAAGGATGAGGTATTAAAAAGGATTCAATATTTAGGAGGTGTGCAATGAGAGTGGATCTATCCACGTTTGTCTAATTATAATTATGTTATTAGAAAGTCTTCAGTGTTAGGGCCCTCTAGGTTTCGGCGAACGGGAAGTAGGCCTCCACAGTTCCAGGTCAGATCTTCTGGTCCTTGCCCATTCCCCATGGTCCCATGAACAATTTGATTTTTATGTGGAGGACATGGACATCTCGGGAAGCAGTTCCCAGTTCGAGCACCATATAGTGCGCTGGGAAGGTTCCATACTCACCTTAGTAGTATCAGTTTCCGATCAGGCCTTTCCAATAATAAGGTCAGCAAGATCCCGCTCCACTGAGGGTAGATGGTGCTGGGGTAATCTGACCTCAAGGGTCCCTTTTAGGATTTTGACCAGGTTGTGGCTTGGGAGGTGGTCGATAGCTGGGTATTAGAGGAGCTTGGCGTGGAAGCATTCATTCTGTAGAGGAAGCTCTTCCAGTAGGGCTAAAGGTTGTTCAAGATAGAGTCAGTATTTTTAGTGCTCTGACATGTTTTTTTGATTCAAGAGCTTCTCACTACTTTGTTGCACCCATTCTAGACCATTCCATGGGTCTAGAAATATAGATAATTTCCATTCCCCTGATGTTTAGTACATCATTCTGAGGTCATAACAATCTTTTTGATGTGTTTCGGGGACGTAAATTGATGATGGGACCACATCAGTCCCATGTGGATCTTTTCATGCTATAGATGTAGCCTTACGATGTCATCATAGGCATCGATTTGTTGTTTTATTTTCATTCCATTATCTATTTCATTTGGAGAAGGGTCACATTTTCAGATATAGAAGGAAAACACATAGCTTTCATTGGTGAGTAGGGTTTTCAGGTAGACAGTCGGCATGTGAGCCTCTTCTTACATTATTATCCATGATATCAGAGGAAGTAGTAGACATAGATATGGTGGATGTTTTGGGGGTTTGTTGGTGAGTTACTAGATGTATTCCCAGAGGATGTTGTGACTACCCCCTCGATGTGACGCTGTGTTAGGAATAGACTTGAAACCTGATGCCTGGATGATTTCGATGGCTCTATATCGGATGGCACCTTCTGAGTTGCAGGAGTTTTGGATTTTGGTTGATGGCCTTATTGAGAAGGGTTTTAGCTGGCGAAGTGTATCACTATGGGGTGCTTCAGTCTTGTTCATGATGAAGGAAAACGATTTTCAAAGACTGTGTATAGACTTACAGAGGCTAAATTAGGTGACATTCCAGAACCATTACCATATCCTAAGGATCAATGATATTTTCAACCAATTAAAGGGAGATGGTTGGTTCTATAAGATTGATCAATGGTCTTGATATCACTATTTGAGGGCGAAGGAAGGTGGAATCTTGAAGAATACTTTTAGATACAGGTATGCGAACTTTGAGTTCATGGTCATTCCCTTAAGCATTTCTAATGTAATAGTCGTGATCATGAGGATCATGAACTCTATTTTCTGTGAGTTCTTGAACCTATCTATCTTCATGTTCCTTGATGACATCCTGATCTACTCATCATTATAAGAGGATCATGTTGAACATCCCCAGACTATCTTAGAGGTCCTCTGTCACTACCAACTCTATGGAATACGGTCCAAGTGAATGTTATAGACACGAGAGGTTCAATTCAGTAGACACATGGTGTCCCAGCTGGGGATAGTAGTGGACTCTTCAAAGGTTGAGGCAGTTGTTTCTTGGGAAGCACCCATGAATATGATAGAGGTTCACAACTTCCTGGGTTTGGCGGCCTATTATCAGAGGGTCATACCCAACTTCTATTGAGTTTTATCTCCATTGATAGATTTGAAAAAAAAAGACTAGGCGTTCATATGGAGTGATCAACATCATGCATCTTTCAGCTATTTGAAGGGGAGGCTGGTCAGCACACCAGTTATTAGGTTTCCAGAATAAGGGGTGATATTTGAGGTGTTATATGATGATTTTGGCCTAGTCTTGGGATGTGTGATGATACAGTAGTAGGGTGTATTCTCTTATGTATATAGGAAGTTACATCATCATAAACATAACAATGCCACCCATGATTTAGAGCTTCTAGTTGTCATGTTTGCTCTGATGTTGTGGCAGTATTACCTCATAGGGTAACTTTGTGTTCTTCAAAAATCATAAGAGCTTAAGGTATATCTTTTCCCAATGAGTCATGAACTTGTGGTAGTGAAGGTGGATGGAGTTTCTCTAGGAATAAAAAATTGAGATCTCTTAAACACCTTGAAAAGAAAATGTGGTGGATGATGCCTTGAGTAGGAACTCACAGAAGAATGTAGTTCATGAATCCACAGATTATTGGAAGGTGATGGAGGAGTTGGTATCATTGAGTCTTGAAATGAGAGTGGATGAAGGCTGAGGATATTTGTTTCTGATAAATGTTTAATCTTCCTTAATATGGAAGGTGGAGGAATCTCAGTGGAGATACTCAGAAATTGAAGTGATCTATCATCATGCTGTCCAGGGTGATGCTCTAGAGGGACGGTCAAAGGATAGTTTGAATCAGATGTTGTTCCATGGGAAGCCATTTTTTCCAGTGGAAATGCATCTGGGACTTCTCTATGAGTTCCATATATCACCCGTGGTGGTTCACTTGTTAGTTTATATAATATTTTGAGAATCTATGGAATGCTTTTGGTGGCCTAGGATGAAGCGGTCAGTGTCAGAGTTAGTAGCAAGGTGACTAGTGTTTCAGGAGGTGAAGGTCGAGCACCATGTTCTTAGAGGTCTGCTGCAGGCCTTTTATGTTCCTGAGTAGATATAGGACAACATATTAATGTATTTAATCATAAGATTACCTAGGATTCAGTGATGATGTGATGCCCTTTTGTTAGTAGTGGATCAGTTGAGGATATCATCTCACTTCCTGTCAATCCAGGAGTCGATCATAGTAGATTCCTTAGCAAAGAGGTATGTTGACGAGTTGGTGTGACTACATGGAGTTCCAATATCTACTATATCGGAACGGGATACACATTTTACATTTTTATTCTGTAGGGTATTTCATCATGCTTTTGGAACCCTGTTATGCCTCTACCCTAAATTCCACCCTCATATGGATGGGAAAATAGATAGGACTATCTAGACATTGGGGGATATTCTACGAGCGTGTGTTCTGTAATTTGGAGGATCTTAGGTATGGCACTTTCCCTTGGTAGAGTTTTCTTACAATAATAGGCCTCACTATACCATTTTAATGGAACTGTTCAAGGCTCTATATAAAAGGTTGTGTTGTTCACTAGTATACTAGACATAGGTTGGGGAAGCATCCCTTATTGGACCTAAGGTAGTTCATAGCATAACTAAGAATGTCCATCATGTTCATTAGAGGATGAAGGTAGATTAGAACTGGAAGAAGTTATATACCAATCACTAGGTGAGGCCTTTGGAGTTATAGGTTGGGGAACATGTTTTCTTGAAAAACAAATAAGGTTCTTCCTTATTCACATATATGTTTATATATGATTTTTTACTTAAATGAATGAAAATTATGGAGATTTTTTCATCCCTTGTGGGTTATTATTAATGGTATTAAATTATAAAATCATATCTACATAGTGAATATAGAATTTCAAAAAATATATTTAAAATGGAAAGATGAGGTATCCCTATCAAACTGTCTTCTCTTATTCTTAATTGTATTAATCATATCAATTAAGGGGAGGTGTTTGGATGATTAATACATGAGAAAAATTGTAAGATATTACTTTTTGAATTGAAATTTATGGTGTGTTTATTGATGTGTGTTTAGGATTTAGTTTTCATTAAAAAATATGTTTATTTCCAAACCCTAAAAGAATAATTGAGAATTTATGATCCTAATTTCACATGAATGTTAGTTTATAGATAATATAAAAATCATGGTAATATATCTTCTATTTTATAAACAATGATAGACCACATAGACTTAGTGTTGCGTACCTAAAGTATCATTTCTAATATAAACAATGTTATATCATCCATATACAAGAAGTGTTTATGAAATTATTTTAAAAGTGATGAGAACATACTGTTGAGAAGATGTATGAGATAAGAATACCACACATACCATTTTAATTTTATTTTGAATGTGGGTTTAAAAAATTTCACCACATATTTTCCTTTCTGATATGTTTCGATATCAATAAAAAACACACGGGTATACTTCTGAACCTATGTGTTTCATTTTTCATTAATGATGCATGAATAGGTGTTTGGTATATTTGGATAAAGTGGTGATTCTTATAGAATTGTTATGGACACAATTATCCTTGTCAATAAATAAATATATATTGGAGGATAAATTGTTGATTGTAACACCCCTAGTTTATATGAATTATTTTTTTCAAAAAATTATAATTCATTGATCGATTTCATTCAATTCTACACGAAGTTGGGTTTGATTTATACGCAACACCATGTTAAGCTTGAGTAACACACAATAATGAGTTTATATTTTGGTACAAAAAAATGATTTTTTATTGTGTTACACATAATAAAATTTTTATATTATGCGACAGGAAATACCGATCTTAGATTTCGTTATACGCAACACCTATCTTAGCTTGTGTTGCATGTATAACATAATGAAAATGAAACATTCCAAATGATTAAACTTTTAGTATAGTTATTACCTAGCCATTGTAATTGTGGGAATGAAAAGGATTAAGTAAATTATGAATTTTTTATTTATTTCAAAAAAAATTAATTCTTTGGTAATGAATTTAGAAGAAATGATACTCTGTAAAATTTGAAAATAAAGAAATTCATTTCCAAAAAAGACTATTATCCATTCTGAAACACATTATATCTAAATAAATTAAACAAATTACTTTTGATGAAGGATATTAATGATATATATTATATTAAATAGACTATTTGACATTAATATTCTGTATGTTTTAGACAAGAGAGAAGAATAAAGGTAATTTAATACATAAAATCCAATATTTTTCTAAAGGGTAGGTTTACCGTATTTTAATAGAGGACATATTTTAAATATAATTTGATACAATTTTAGAAAAAAAAATCAAAATAAAAATCAAATTTTAAATATTAAATTCAAAATTATCTTAGGGTGAAATTTTTGAATTTTTTTGAGATGTTTTTGTTTTTTGAAAAATATTGAAAAATACTGAATTTTAATTGAAAACTGCCTTTTTATCTTATTTATTTATTTATTGAAATTATATTTAATGTTATTAATGATGTATGAATAGATCAATTATAAACAAATGAATCTAATTTAGTTCATTTTAAACAATTTCACATTTAAATTGGATTAAAAAATTCATACTTTTTAACATTTTGACATTAAAAACACATTGTTTTGTCCCGTTTATGGGACTAATTTTAAATTAATTTATTCTAATTTTTAAATTGAATATGAAAAAAAGGATAAATTTTTTTATTAAGAATAATATATAATTCCTAATAAGACCAACATAATTTTTAATCATCATTATTAATGAAAATAGATAAAATTAATCATAACAATTATGATAAAAACTAGTATTCCAATGGATTAAAAATTAATCATAAGTGAAAAAATGACTAATAAACATGTCAAAAACACATTTGATGAAAATATTTAGGCTTTATACCCCCATTAATCTAATGTTGTTTTTTATTTGAGACTTTCTAGGTAAAAACATGGTTTCACATAACTTCTTTTCAAAAATGAAAATTATGTCCTCTCCCCCACGAACCATTAGTTTTCATTTTACTATCGAAAAGGAATTTTAATTTAACATGTATGATATACAATTATTTACCCACCATCATGAATATTATTTAATTGAATATTAATTTCCCAGTTTACAAGCTTATTATTTTTATATCATATTTTTTCCAAATATTACAGGAAACATTTATTGTTGTTTTCCAAGAAAAATATTTACCAATTTTTTTATGATTTAAAAAGAATTCCCAAAGTGGAAATGATATTTTCCACCAGAAATTTCTTAAATGATCATTCAAAATTATTTTCCATATAAGATGAAATACTTTTATATTTTTTATTATTTACTATTGATATGATCCAAGAACACGATCCTTATTCTCATTTGAATGGTTTATATTTATTATGAAATTTTTTATAAAACTAGTTCTATTTCACATGGTATACCTTGATAATATTGTTTTGAAACGTGCAAAATTTCATTGTTTATTACATGATTAATAAACTTGTATCTTTTACATAAGCTATTATATTATGACTTGTTTATGACACCCATTTTTTTTCATCTTTTCTAATATGATGAATTTTTATGATCTTATGGCACATATATGTATGATTTCATTATGTGATAGGTGGGACCTATATCTCTATACAATGCATTGGGTAATGATAAATGTTCTATGAGATCAAAGGGTTCATGTGTGTTCATCCCAAGGCCACAACAATAGGTTACACTAGAGGTCACCCATATTCCCAATAAAGGGGTATACGAGATGTTATCTCATTCCCACAATAAGAGGGTACATGGGTGGTCATACCATGCCCGCAATAATATAGTACATGAGAGGTCATCCTAATCCAGAAATAACAGTGTACATAGGAGGTCATCCCATGCCCAATGCTAGTACATAGGTGATTAGCCAAAGACTAAAATGTTATGACAGTCTTGGGAGGTAGCCTTATCATATGATTTTTTAAGCTTATGTGTATTCCAAAAATTCCATGTCTTATTCCATTTTTATACTTTTATTTATCATTTTATTTTATTATCTTTGGTTTCATGTCTTATGAACTATTAATATTTATTCAACTATTAAGTATTACAATCATTGATATGCAAGGTATACATGTCAAATTTTATTCTCATGTTCTCATAACCTTATTCTTGTTTTATTCTACATATACCCCTTTTTTATCCTTACAAAAAATTTGAGCACAAAATTTTTTATGTTTCTTTACCCCATGATTTGAGAAAAGGTTTCAAGTTGCCTTACTAAAGGGGAAGATCATCACGAGAGATGATAAATATTTTTCACCAAGTTAGAAGAATGTGTTCCATGTTTCCAAAGGCACTAAAATATTACAGACCTTAGGAGTGTTGTTGTATAATGTAATGAATATTCATATAAAAATATGTAATATCAATGTATTTTAATGTTGGGTAACTACAGTGATGCTTGTATAATTGTTATATACTCACTTGATAGAATTGGATGTCTTGATTGAGCAGTTCTCTATATTCAATTGTGGATGTTATTGTACAATCATTTAAATAGAAAATACATATGCTAAGTAATTTTATAAAGTACACATTGTTAAAACATGTTGATGAATATTTTAAAAAATTGATTTTCAAGGGTATTTAAATAATTCGAAGCAATATTTTATTTTTTAATATGTAATTAAAAATAAATTTCATGAAATATAAATATTATTTCATAATGATTTTATGATTTCAATTCAATCAAAAAATAATTTCACAATGAAACATAGTTGATTTGTGTATTAGAATTCGTTTTTATAGGGTGAAATATATACTTCGATATTTTTCTTGGTAATAATAAAATTTTGGGGTTAACTAAACAAGACTAATGGGATAAAGTATTCCAAAATATGTGGGAGTAAGACCACTACTATATGAGAGTTCCATAAAAAAGGCTTGAGTGTCATAAGTTGAGAAAATGGTTAATTTATAGGCCCACAAGAGTGCTGAACATTGGTGCATGAGAAGGGAAACTAGGCCATGTTGTAGGGATGGTAACATTTCAAATAAAGGTAGATGGTAGTAGCCATTGTACTCAATTATGAATGAATTAAGGGGTATTTTAACTATAAATTAGTATCAATCCATGTGGGATATTTGATGTGGGATGAGGCCATTTATGGATTATAGTTCAGAAATCTATGTCATGCATATAAGTTTATCCATACGATCACATGATTCATGGTTGTTCAATCAAATCACATAGTTTCGCCCTATAACTCCACTTTGGGATCCTTTTGCGGATAGAGGGTTTCCATGCAGAGACTTATTATGATCTCTATATCTATTTTTGAGCTTCCAGAGAATATTGGGCTTGTAGAATTTGACTTAGTAATAAAATTTGCATAGAAATATAGTTATGAGTTTATTTCATGCCAATATCATTTTGCGGATGAGGATTAAAAACAAATATATGGTAATATTCTCTGCGAAACATAATAAACAATCTTCAATGAGTTTTTATTATAAGTTTGGAGGAACACTATAATTAGGATAAGTTTAATAACTCACATAATTACGATTATATAATAATGAGTTATGATATGAAAATGAAGACTAGTTTTACAGTCTCAAGTACCATAAATAGTGGGTTTTTGTTTTCGATCATTCAATAGTTTTCATAAAAACATGTTATATGATAATAGAATATGTGGTTGTGTGATAAATAAATTTTCTATGTAAAAAACACCAAAAAATATGAAGGATTGTTTATACATGAAAATACTATGTGAATATGAGTTTTCTATGATGAAGATTGTACATATGAATAGTATGAGGCTGTGTATATTGAACCCACAAAAATAATGTGATAATCCTATGTGAAAAATATAATATGTGGCGTCTATGTCCTTCGTAAAGAGAGGTTTCCTATTTTGGGATGTCACGTTCTATTTAATAGTTATGAATATTTTGTGGGATTATCACATGTTAACCACATCCTCAGAGGCCTATAAATACCCAATTAAAACTCATATAATTTTTATTATGTATTTTGGGAAAAATATTAATTGAGAGTAGAAGATCAAATTTAGCTCTGGTTGAGTTTTGTATAGCATGTTTATCAATTTTTGAAGGGGAAATTTTCATGATGTAATGTTATATGATAATGTATATATTGATAGAGTGATTTTCTAATTACACCTTTCTATAATTACAGAAAAAATATTTCACATACTAGTAATTATTTGATAGAAAATTAACTTGTTTATTGAATAAATAGTATATGAAACATCAAGGAATTGAGAAAAAATTATTTGATATGTAATATATTCTATGCTATAGGAAAATTTTTTTACATTGGAATATTATAGAAAACATGTTGAGTAATATATAGTTTAAAATAATAGTGATGTGTTATATGATGTGACTATAAGTTTTGTAGCCATCAAGGATGTCATCCAATAGTACGTGAATTATTATATATGTTATTCTATGATCATTTTATTTGAAAAGGTATAATTTATCTTACTATTGGAGGCATATATAGTGGAGAATAAAATAATTTTCCCAGAATATAGTTGAGTTGTATGTTTAATACACAAGATTTCATAAATAATTTAAGAAGATAATTTGAAGTTAGATTATTAGGTGTTTTGAAATATTAATATTTCATAAAATAGTATTTATTAAATCTTGTACATCACATGAACGTATTAATTGAGGGTAAGAAAGAATTAGAATAAGGAAGAATTATTTCATGAGCATTTGATTGGGGAATATCTATCCATTGACCATGATCAGAAGTTGAAGATATTGAAACCAGAACATACACGCAGTAGAAGACTGTTAGGACTGGGATTTCAATTAATTGAGAAGAATTAAGTCATTCATTATCTGGTATGGATGAGTTTGAAGACCAATAATATTATTCTAATATGTTTTTGAAGATATCAAAGTTTAATATAAGTGAAACTGATCTTGTACTTTTGTGTATTAAGATATATTTCATGTGGTGTAGAAGAAACTAGGAGAAGATAATGATCTTACCATCCATGGATAAAAAAACATTTAGAAAAATATGGATATTATGACTAGGGAATGTAACCAGTTAGTGAGGAGGCTAGAGATTATGATGTATAAAAAGTATATAAAAGGGTGAACAAAATACAATTGGGTGTCCAACCAACAAAGTAATAAGTGTTGGATGATGTGCTGTAGAAACAATATCAATTTGAGGGATGACTAGAAGAGTGTATAAAAAGACAATTTCTAAAAAAGTGTAATATGTTTAAGACTATAAGGGAGAATCCATGTCAGGAATTCTAACCAATATCAAAAATAGAATGTATTTTTAATGAACATTATAAATATAGTGTGGTGTGATTTCTCGTACTATTTCAATATATAAAGTGAGACTGTGGGATCTCTATATTTGTGTCAAAAAGCTTCACAGAATCAAGTGGTTTAACCCAAAAGAATGAATTTGGAGAGATTAAACCATTGATTCACCCTTCCTCTCAGTGGTTAATCAGGCTTGGTGCACTATAGTCTTCTATTATCCTTTACTTATTTAGGGATTAAACCTTATTTTGAAACCATTCACTTCCTTGTGATCATGTTCTCCATAATTATCTATTATTCGAATAATTTTGTTTTATCTTTATATCGACATTCTTTTGAATATTATACATATTAATCATTTCAATGTTTTCTTAACTCTATAATGATACTACATAATATATTAGTTAAAGGAATATGAATAAAAAATACATTTAATTTACTATGGAAATATTCATGTTTGATATTCATAATATAGTAAATATATTATTTAGTGACAAGAAATATTGATTTTATATTTTATTATTGAACCAATATACGAGGAATGTGTTATACCCTGGCATGAGATGGGTGGGATACGATTGTAGATACCCCCTCGATGAATCAAAAAGTCTATAGAGATAAACAATTGGAAAAATTAGTTGGGTATTTAGTTTATACCTACACGATCATTAAAATTTATTTCAAACAAGGACTTTATGGAATGGCTTATTTTTTATTGGATCGAGACATTGATAGTAATATCATGATGTTTTAAATTATGAATTTTCTTGATTAATATTTTATTTATTATTATCCATCTATTTCCATGTTGATATTATCCATGGATATATTTAAAATCTCATGTTATTTTATTAAATAGATTTTATGTGTGTATATACTCATGATAGCTTTTGTTATACATAAATATTACTAAAAAATTTATATCTGCCATTATTATATTTTCCTTCTACTTGAATATAAATAAGGAATCATTAAATAGTATTTAGGGATGCAATAATTTTTTTCATTATGTGTATTATATTTCCAATGAAATATAGTTATCATATATTTATCTTGTATTCCAAGACAACTAATCTAATTGGTCCTTAAAATTGTGATCCATGTATCATTTACAAATTTAATAATGTAAATGCCATCTCTGAGATACTAGAGTTGTTGTAGTTAAATACGGTATCAAAGGATGTTTAATTGGACCCTCGAGAATAATATTATTTAATAACATAACATTCACGAACATTAACATAAATCTCTATAATTTTTAATCTATATTAGGTATTTTTGTGTTTTATCTCAATTTTCACGATGTTATGAGATAATTTTATGTGTTCTATTTCCGAGATATGGTTCCCAATAGAAGGAATGGAAATCATTTGAACACTCATATTAAATTTAAGGGTTTTGTTTTGAGAAATCTAATATCAGTGGGTGTCCGATGTTATAAGTTCATGGTAATATTGGGGAAAATGAACTATGTTACAGAAAATAACAATGACCATATAGAGGAACCAATTGTTCCATAAAACAAAAAACTTATTTTGGATCAACTTGTGTTATATAGGTATTTATCCTTTAATGGAACTAATAAACCAATGGTATATAAGTAATGTATCAAGTCTATTGAAATGATATTCTAGGCATTGAGAAGTAATGAAAGGGAAATAGTTATTATGAGAGTATAAATTTAGATGGTAGATACTCATAAATTATGTTCATTGATCTAGAAAACAAATAAATATGATGAAATAAAATCATGGAATAGTAATATTTTAATGTGATATTCTGTAAGAAATAATTTCCTTGATAAAATGAGATAAAATTGCCCGAATTTTTCTTAACATAGTGAATTATTAAGAGGAATTTTTTTTTTAATATGAGTCTAGATTCAGAAGAGTAGAATGTAATTCAATAGACTACATATGTTATCTCAAAATAAATATTGATTATATCTTCGATAGGATTAACCCAAACATTCAAAGGGAACTGGTCTCCCAAACATATTCATCTTATAATGATATAACATCATATTATATCTAGATAAGGAATGAATTTTATTTGTCTTATATCTTAAAGGGAAATATAGAAATAAAATTTTAGTTAAGAACCATGTAAATAAATTTGTCGAGTAAGAAAAAAAGGTAGGATAATCTTTTCATAATTTGATAATAATAAAAATAAACATCCTGGTTAATGTGTAAAGGGAATGTGAGAATGTTAGATGTTTGGGGAAAAGGGTCAGCTACCTCAATAATGTAAAGGAATTGAAGAAAAAACTACAATGAAGTTATTCACCTATATAGAGAAAGGTCATTATTCAAAAAAATCCCTAATCCTTAAGGAATCCTACCACAAAATAGGAAAATGGATGAAGGCCATGCTTATGAGATTATAAGTGATTATTTTGAAGTCCCTAAATATGCAGTGGCTGGTACTTTGATCATAAACACATATATATAAAATTCATTTTTTTGATTATGTATCTTCATATTATTTTATATTTCCCATGTTTTTCATGAAAATTAAATGGTTACAATGTACAATAAAAGTGAATTTGTCCATCAATACTCTTAGTGGAAAAATTATTTCTATAAAGAGATTTTATTTAGTTCCCATTATGATACATGACAAACCCTAATTACAAACTAGGTTATTATATATATTATTCAATTTTATATAATCATATATATAAGTTTGTAAGCTAAATCAAGACAAATATAACTTATATAACACATTAATATCATGTTTTATGTAATAAATCTCACAAACCGTCATATAAACCAAGAACCAAAATATTTTGGGTCTTAGACATTAGATACATAAACAATTTATTTTAAAAACATTCTAACATTTATCTATAATCATGATCTTATAGACCCTTTTCCAGAAATATCACATGATATAATCATCTTCACAACCTGGTGAAGGGAAAACATAAAAAAATTAAGACTCAGATGACCAATAAGGGAAACATATCAAAAATTATTTTATCATAAACACGGATTAGAACATTATGATAACATAAATAACATAATAAAAGATAAAAATGCCAAAAATGGTAATCATAAATCATTTTGGAGAAACATAGGATCATATAAATATCATTAAAGAAGCCTAAATGATTTGACATAACTCCAAAAATATCTCAATGACTATATAACATGTGGCCATGACATAAATTTTTGGAATACATTGAAAATAAAGTGAAATCATGAAATAAATTCATTTAAAGGAAATTAAATACATCCATAAAACATCACATAAATTGATAAACAACATGGGAATGTGGGGTAACTGAAAGAATAAGAAACATTTTGTGATAAAACCCATTATCCACACACTTATGTTAACAACCTCATTATTTCTATGAAAAAATATGAGTAATACCATCATAGAAACACATGTGTGAATAATCTCATTATGTCCATTCCTAAAAATCTCATGGTATATAAACATAAACCAATTAATTTGACAGAGATATAGGACCCCATCATTCATCAACGGGACATATGTGTGTCAAATTACTCAATAATAAACATATTTTAATTATCAAATAGAAAAATAATTTTTTTCCTAAACAACCAAATGGAAACCATTCACTTTCATTAAGAACCAATGGAAGTGAAATGGGTTTCAAAAAAATCTAAACCATGTTAAATAGCATCCTGAATTAAATATTTTGATACCAAAAAGAGTGGAATAAGTTTTTAATAATCATAAGCATAGAAATATTATTTCAAATATACCAACCTTGAGATTCATAACATATTATTCTTGAGATAACCACCCATGTATCATCTTCAGGCTTTAGATAACCTCATATGTACCCTCTTTTTTTATTTAAATAACAACTCATGTACCATATTTCAATCATGGGATAACCTTGAGTGTAACCTTTTATCTCATAAAAAAATTTCTTTACCTGATTCATTATATGTCAATATAATTTCTAACCCACCCATCACATAATCACAAATTAATTCAAATTTTTTGAAAAATTAAAAAAATAAACATTCATCATAACTTCAACCATGGAAAAGAAAGTGGGTTTCATTTATATTTAACCATCATAACCATAAACCATATATTGAAATAATAAATATATAATCATAGGATCATATCACCTATAAGTAGTAACAAACATAAATAGATGTTATCATAGATAAATATTCCTTTAGAAGATCACTATAATTTTTCTCAAGGAAAATAACATTCTCATTTTTAAATGAAATGTTAAATTCTAAAAATTTAACAATATTAAAGACAAAATTATAATTTATAATATTCATGGAAACATGTAATGTAAGGTTTAAATCATTGGGAGTTAATAAATGTAGGAATTTCTATTCAGGTCGTGTAATTAAATCAATGTATCCTATATCATTTCAGTAAATAGTAAAAAGTACCTCATTCAGATAATGATAAAAAAGTCCATTTTTTTGTAAAATTTAATACGTATTTATAAATTAGTTTAATAATCATAGAATAATATTAAAAAATTATTTAATTTTTTTCTAGAAAACATGGATGTGGAATAAAAATTATTTTCGGTCGAAGAGAGAAATAAATTTGGGATTCCATAAAAATGTTCTTCTAGTCTCTTGAGTAAATAATGTGCATAAAATCAACTAAAACATGTATTTTAAATAATAATATATATGGGAATAAAATTAATGGGATTCTTGAGAGATATATCAATAAACTACATCCTTAAAAACACAATAAGAAAATCATGATAAACAAAGAGTTTGTAACATAAATCCTAGACCACTTTGGTAATTTTGATTCATAAGACCCATGAAAGGATAAAATAAAGTGAAACATTACATATACTAAACATAAGGATATTTATGATATAACATGTCAACGGGTATTTACATACACCTCCTAAAATAATATATGTGAAAAACTTAACATAAGTACCAAATAAGACATTTAGAGATGATAAGGGATTCCCTTAAGTTCAAATTGCTTCTATAGATCTCTAACCACTTGTATATTAAATTTAAATAAATTCCCCTTATCTAAAAAAATCATGTACACACATTTAATATAATTTATTAACAAATTATAAAATTTAGAAACCTATTTATTAATAATTGTTTATTAAAATCATCATTCCATAGTGGTAACTATTTCATTTTGCAAAATTATTTCAGTTAGGATGTTTTTATCCTTGTAATTTGGTCATGGTTCCATCATCTCTAAAATGTTAGTCATGATATAAATATCATATATAATAATTCTATATATATTTACATTCATCCATGAATTTTGTTTCTTGAAAAATTAATTAGACCAAATATATCATATTTTCTAATTATAACTATCCTTATTACCATCCAAGTAAAAGGAAAATGAAGAATGAATCACATCACTTCGTGAAGGTGGAAGTCCACATGAACACATGAGAGATGTTATTGTTTATCAATGAAATTGATGGTAAGAAGGTAGATATGGTATTATAAGTATATATTCTTAATTATTTACAAAATAACATATAATGAATTTTAAAATTATCATTGTAACCATCCATGAAATATGCTGATGGTAAATGAATTGTATCTCTATGAGCAGGCAGTAGTCCAAAAATATATACGAATGATACATTCACTTTAAATTTTATAGAAATGATCATGGATAATGTTATTTATAAAATCATAATGACATATTAGTATATTTATTATACATAAGTTATTATTTTAGGATTGATACATTAGATTTAGGGACGGTAAAATAATAAGTAAAAAAATGATTAGTTAAGGCGATTACCTATTATATGAAATAACACCTACATATATCATCTTTTGGACCCTATAGTTGGAAATTAAATAAAACTAGAACCTCAAGAACACAGATAAAGATGATGGGAAGATAATTGTGAAGTGTTTGGTAGAGTTAGGTCACTCAATGTGGTGTAATGAAATTTGATAAGGGGAATTTATTTATAATGGAGGGAAATGACACACATGGAATTACAAAAATAATTAATATATAATTAATTCACCCTTAATAAAAATTCTTCCAAATGTCCATATATATGAATAAAAATAAAATATGATACAAATATCATTATAAAATGTAATATAGGTAGGTTTTAGTGTCATTTTAAATCATATCTAACTTTTAACCCCTTGATTAAAATTTTTTAATCATAACCGTTGTAATTAATTTTTTTTTATATTTTTGCATTATAATTTTACTTATATGATATTTATTAGATAATATATGAAAAATTTATGAAATTTTAAACCATTAATCATTTTACTTTTCCGCAAGAATTATTTTTATGAATTTTATATATTTTTAAAAAACACATTTATAAAAAAATACTTTTAATTTCATTTTAAGGACAATAAACATAATTTGACTTTGAAAATAACTTGATAAAATTGAATTCATATATAAAATATTAAAAAATTCATAACAAGTTATATATATTAAAAAAATGAAATAACATAATAATTCATCAAAATTTCATTACTTTTACTCCTTTAAAAATCAACTATTTTATGTTTCTTCTAATTTAATAAATACTATGTTGATGTTGAATAAGAATTTAATGTTATTACTCAATAACAAAATTACAAATAAAAAATGTCTATGAAAAAAAAATTATTTAAAATAATAATTTAGAAGAAAAATTATAATTTTTTTATCCTAATGATACGATTTTAGAGATATAAAATTCTATAGACTCTCATTTTCAAATTTTTATTACATAAAATAATGTAGACAACATTTTCAGAAGAAAATGGTAGGAACTAAAGTATATTGTAATATGGGATGTCTTTGGTCTAATTTATTCCATCCTGTGAAATAAAAGAATGTTTTGGGATGATTTAGGGAACTTAACTCATGGTGTTAACCCAATTTTTCCCATTTTATCCCTTCTGAGTTGGTATGTATTAAACAGGTTTACTATTCATAATAACCAAAAATAAAAGGGACCTATTTTAAAATTTTAAACATCATAATTTCCAATATGGTATAAGTTTTTCAGTTTTCAATCTCTATAAGTGGAATAAATAAATATTAATAAGTTTATAAAACACAATGAAAAAAAATATTTTAGGGAAATGTTCTCTTAAGGAAACAAATTAAATTATATCAAAATAATGAATTAAAATGATTAAAAAAGAATTAATAAAAATATTATAAATAAAATGGATCATATGTAACATTAATGTAAAATTTAAAATATTATGAGACTATTAAATTAATTTATTAATGATAGTTTTAGAAAAGTATTTATTTATTATTTTAAGTGAAAAATCAATCATTTCTAAAAAAAACAAAAAAAATTAACCCTAAGTTAATTCTAATATGATAACATAAAAATTATTGTTTATTTTATAAAATAAAATTTCTCTATTATTATAAATTAATTATTATTTCTATACACAAATTGTAATAAATTCATTTTTAAGAGTAAGGTTTCTTTACTAAAAATTGTGTGCTTATTTCCAAATAATTAATCAGTACATTTGTATTAAGTAGGACAATTATTAATATATTTCAAAATGAGTTTACTCATATTAATATTCAACAATTAAATGACTATATTTTATTGATTAGTTTTAATAAATAATATTTATATAATATAGCTCAATTTTTATAAATCTTGGTGTTGCATGTTAAGTAATCATTTGAGATTATTATTCATTTAAACTAAATTTTTGGGGTTGAGAATTTTACCACATTTAAATAAATATAACCCTAAAAATATTATCTCTATTATCAATGTATCAATATTTTAAAACACCTTTATTTAAAACCCACATCATACATGGGGATCATAATACTTATTTTTAAAAGGGAATGTGAGTAACATATATGTTTCTTAAAATAGCACATAATTGTGCTCCCAAATAAGAAGAATATTGGTGGGATGTAAAGTTATAAAAATATAGAGGACACTATAATACAAAGACACATTTTTGGTGATATAGAACATGGTCTTTGAGAATGTTAACTACCATAAAACCATAAATATTTTATGGGAGAAAATATAATCGATTCATCTTATTTGAAGCTAAAATTAGAACACTTTTATTTCAATATAATTTTTTTAAATTGGAAGGATTCATTTACAATCAAGTTATAGAACATTAGAAAATTTAGTTGTTTGATATCTTTCAATTTTATAAGCACAATTTCTTCTTTTGGCTTAACTTTGATAAATTTATTATTCTTCTATTACTGAAAGAAATGAAAATTCTAGTTGGATTTTTCATGCCATAAACACTAAAATTAACAATTTATGGATCATAATATTCATTAAAACAATAATACATCAATCGTTTTATCTATATTTATCATCAAAACCAAAAATGGTTGTTTCATATTTTCCATTATTTATAAATAAAACATATTAATATCAAAAACTCAAAAATAAGACCAAAAGATCAAATTAATCCATTCTAAAAATAGTTTAACTTAGTACTCCTCCAAAATATTTCTAACCAAATTTTTAACAATGAAGTAAAGAATGTTTGGTCAAATATTTTATTGATGAAGATAAAATTTAACATTTTCCCCCAATAAACCTAACATAGCTTATAAATTCAAATACCAAACATGTGAATACCTTGATTCTCATAAAACACGATCATAACATGGATCACCATGAAACCTCAATGAAATCATATATGCTTCCAAATATTTACCCAATACTTATTCCCCAAATAAAATCATAGACTTTTGAGTATACTCCATAAATCCATAAATGTAATAAACGTAATCAAAGTCATCCTAAATAAATTTTCCATAAATTCCCTATAAAATTTCAAGGTTACCAATACGATCCCATTTACATCATCAATGTCGATCATATATTTTTACAAACTAAAAATTATTAATTCAAATCAAAATCACATTAAGGGTTAACTTTACCGTAATCATTTTTTCTTCAAAAATATCACATTACCACTAAATCACTTTTCTTGATTTTCTAGACCATTCATCTTATGTTTTAAAATCCATTACAAAATATTACTATGGGATAAACCTTAGATGTTTCATGATTATTATAAGAATAATTTCATTGATATAACACTTTTATAAAATAATTTGTGAATCCTGATACACACTTCAACTATTTCACTTCAACTATTATAATATAATATGCTCTTCCTTGGCCAATGATTTGATTCATAGATTAGGTTATTGACTCATATAATTACACATTACCCATACATAAAACATAATGTTACTATGAAATTAATTTCTATATGAGATTTATTTCATTATAGAAAACATCATCCAACACCATTGAGAAATTATCTTGGGTTATCCTTCCCAAATTCTAAATTTAATGAATATTGAACTTTCTTTATTTTATGTTCATTACCAAATGAAAATTAATATATCCATCATCCTCATATTGGACACCTTAAAGATGTCACCAAATTTTTAATTGTCAATCAAATAACATGATATATTATTAAGCATAATAATATGGTTTTTCCTTCATGTTCATATTTTATTTAGTTTCTCATAAGGAAAATAATTCCATAGTCTGTCAAATTCACCCTTAATATGAATCCTCATGATTGTCTACATTGTATAAAACCACACACAATAGTGTGAGAAATAATAATCATAGTTATAGATCTTGTAAAAACCTTATAAAATGTCTAAAGCATGAAAAATTCCTTCCAATATTTGAAACCTATGGTATAAGCGTGGTCATACATGGTTATCATCCCTTGAAATTATTCACTATAGATTTTAAATAAAATTTGAGTCATCCTAAGAATATCCCATGAAAGTGTGAAAACTGGTTGATAGAATGGGTATAGTCATCATTAACTATAAAGATGGTAAATATATACATGAATAAATATTTTTAGGGTTATTACCCCTAGATTAATCTATGTTTAATCCATTTCCATTTATACTATCCATACATGGATTTATTTATAGGAAAACCACATAATCACTATCTTATATAAACATTAGTTGATTATCTTATATGTTATGTAATCCCCATAGGTTTTCAATAAACTTAGATAATCCTAATATCAAATTGTTAACTAAAATATCCTCTTATACCAACTAGATAGACCCGGACTATTCATATATATAGTTTAAATTTGTTAGATGATATTTATTACATAAAATTATGATTCACATGAGAACCACAATGGATTATTTACTTTGTAAACATTTATAAATGATAAAATAGTTTATAAAATATCTACTTAATCTCTCACATGTTTCTTCATAACTATCCCTCTTTTTAGATACATCATACTTGAAACTAATCTTCACATCCTAGGGAAAACATAATAAAGGGTGAGCTTAGATGATCATTATGGGTAAAAAGGGAGATATTCATTATTATTAAAAAATAATTGCATATAATGGGTTTGAGAACATGAACATAACCTTTTAAAATCACACTCATCAATTCTTATATAAAAACATGAGTTATTTGATAACTATGTACAATTTATAAGACACGAATCATAATGGGACTAAAGAACATGATCCATAGGAACATAACATTGGCATATTATCATTTCATAAAAGAGTGTAATATTTATGGAATAATCATAATAATAGAAATAATACTTCAAGTATTCCCACCAAGAAATTCATAACATGATATGCATGGGATAACCGCATGTTTACCTACATTGGGCTTGGGATAACTTCTCATGTACTTACTTTTGATCTTAGGATAACCTCTCGTGTAACCTATTTTGTGGTTGGGATAATCACCCATGAACCCTTTGATCTCATAGAATATTAATAATTACCTTATTCATTAGGGAGCTATATAATTCTAGTCCAACTCATCATATAATTTTAAATCCATTCATATGCATGTCACAAAATCAAAAAATCATTAATCATGACATAACATATAGAAAAGAAAAGTGTTTAATTGTTATGTAATAATCATAATTAAAAAACATAATGATAAATAATAAATATGGTATCATTGTATTATATCCCTATTAAATGTTAATTAACATGAAAGGATATTATCATAGATTAAAAAATCCTCAAAAATATCACTAAGATATTTTATAAGGAAAATACACATTTAATTTTAAAATCACATTTTGCAATAAAAAGATCATATGTAATATTGTAAAACATTTATTTGAAAGAAACCTAAGAAACTTTTAATGGAATTTCTAAATAATTATGTATTTATGAAATCAGGAAATTATACTCATTTCATGAACATTGAACAAAAGATTTATTTCACATTTTAGCTAAAAGTATATATTGCTTCATTCAGAAAATAAAAAGAAAATGAATTTTAAGCAACATTTTAAGAATTAAAAACTATGTGAAATGATTGTAAATAATAATTTTAGAAAAATAATAACATTATTATTATTTTTTGAAAGTATGGATATGGAAAAATTGATTTTTGACTGATGAGAGAAATAATGTCATTTTTCCTTAAAAAGGTTCTTTCGGACTCTCCAATACATAAATTGATTAAAAGGAAAGGGAAAATTTTTATTCTAAGGAAATAATAATATGACAAGAAAAATCATGATATTTTTTTGGGGGGAAATCACAAAAACCTTTCATTAGAAACATAATCACTAATTATCTTGATAAAAAATAGGATTTTTAAATAAATCCCTTATGGTTTCATAACTTTTTAATCATAATCCTCATGAAATAAAAAGGTCAAATGAAACACTAAATATCATAAAAATAAGTATATTCATTACAAAAATTGTAAAATGGGTTGTATATACACTTCATAATATAATATAATAGAATAACATAATATATGTCCCAAATAATATAATTTGAGAGGATAAACCCTTACCTCATGTTTTACATGCATTCATATCACTATAACCTTCTATATAATAAATTAAAATTTTAAAAAAATTATATCAAAGAACCATGTACATACTTATAATATCATGAAGAACCCATTTTAACTTTTCAACATCAATTTATTAATAATTTATTATTAAAATTATTGTTTCTAGGTGTTAACTGTTTTATTTTTCAGAAGAATTTTGACTTAATAGTTCTACTTTTTTAATTTAATCATTGATATATAATCTACAGAATGTTAATCAAGATATTAAAATCATATATATCCATTATAAATATGTATTTAGATTCATCCATAAATTATTTAGATAGAGAAATGAATCACAATGTTCATTGTATTGTAGGTCATACATATGCATGAACATTGTTTCCACCTTTCGAGAGATGGAATGAAATAAAGGTAAATAATAATTAAAAATTAAATAACCATTAAAATATCACATATATTATATTTTTTATTAGATATATCCTTATTTTCATCCATTATATTGTAAATTGAAAATTAATCACATCTCATCATGAAGGATGTAGTCCACACGTACGAATAAGGGACAAGCATGATTCAAGTGCTTGAGGGAATGCTTTAGGCTTGTTCCTTGGATTTAGTGGCCTCTTGGGATAATCATGTACCTTTGGTGTAGTTTTCCAATAATAATAGATTTTAGGATAATATTTTGAAGGAGCCGTATGATGATTTGTATTGTATGAAATTATGATCACTCCTAGGTTGTCTAGAGGCACGACAGACATATATGTTGGGACCCCGTCTTGCCAAAGTGACCATTGAACATGTTCTGGTGATTCAGAAGCAGATGGATACTGCATAGTCTCATCAGAAATCATATATTGATCATCGTAAATGACTTTGGAATTCCAATTTGGGGATCGGGTTTTCTTACATGTTGTACCGAGGCTGGGACAAAATAAGATCATGAGACAGGGGAAGCTTTCACCAAGATACGTTGTACCATTTGGGATTCTAGAGAGAGTCGATCCAGTTGCCCACCAGATGAAGTTTCCTCAAAGGTATTGGGATATTCATGATATCTTCATGTTTCTCAGATGAGACGTTACAATTCAAACCCCTCCCATGCTTTCCAGCTCTAGGAGGTTGATTTACAGGAATATGCATCCTTATAAGAGAATCCTATATGAATTGTGGATCATTTAATGATGTTTCTCTGGGGCCAGTCCCTTCCTTTAGTATGGGTGTTATGGAATCCTGGACGAATGCATGATGAGACCTACAAGAAGGATGATAATTTCCAATCCAAGAGGCATTAGTTGTTCCCAAATACTTCCATAGAACCCTTTGAAGGGAAATTTTGGGATGATTTTCTTTAATGAATTAATTTTGTAAGAACCCGGTTCTTCAATGTTGTGTGGATCGTGGTTTTTCCATCTATTCCTCATCTAAATGATTTAAAATGGCCTAATGGTGATTCCTGTTGGGTTTGTGGAAGGCTATGGGGTGTCTGGGGCTTGTTGGAAGACCCCAAACCAACTCATGGAGAGTGTTGGGCCAACCACATGGTTAGGAGAAACCATGCGGGTCAGGACGCACAGTTTAAGAAACCACGCGATAGTGGCTACACAGTCGTGTGGTAGTTCTACAATAGTTGCAGGCCATTGATAGTGGATTCCTCAAGGTTAACAAATGGTTATCCAAACCATGTGGGGAATCTTTTTTTAATTCCCCAGTGTTATAGAAGGTCTTTCACGGTTAGCAAAACTGTGCCCAGAAACTGTGAAACACATATATTTTGGGTAAATTTACCAAATTTCCACTAAAATGTTTTGATGATACATTTTCTTCTCCTCTATCATTTAATAGTATATCCCCATGGTTTTAGATCCCCTTTGAAGTATATTCTTGGATTTTAGATCCCTTATCCATCAGTTGTCTATTTCGGCCATCATACATCTTTAAGGACCCACAACGTTAATACCTCGATTCCTTTTTAGCCTTATTTGATTCTTCTGGATATCGATTGCACTATTTGTATTTAGGCTTATATGACCCAATATCCCATTAATTTTATGTTCTTCTAATTTTCTCCACACTATGGAGAATCAGATCTTGATACTGGATGATCTATCTAGTATGGCTCTATTGTAGAGACCCGAAGCCTGACGTACATAGACATTACATTACTTTTGCGGAATACTTGGTACATAAAAAAAACACACACAAGGATCGTAATAGTTTAGTGTCTTTGGAAACTCGGAACATAATCTTCTAATCGTGGTGAAAGATCTTCAACATCTCCCATAAAGATCTTCCTTTTTTTTACCTAAAAACTTTCTTTATATCCTGGGGAAAAGAAAACATAAAAGGGTGAGCTCAAATGCTCAGTAAGGGTAAACAAAAGAAATGTCAATCACATCGTATTCATAAAAACATAACATTTTGGAAATCATAACCTGCAAAAGAGAGAATAATTTCATAACATGGGATAAATCATGGTAGTGAAATTTAATCACAATAATCATAACATAAAACATGAAACTTTGTGGCATTCACACATAATCATAGAGAATCATTTCTTGTTAGTCAAGACTCATTTCCAAGACTATCTTAGTGGACAAAGTCCCTTTCTGAATCGAGTAACCCTCGTTTCAGTCCTGTTTCACTGAACCGGTATAACCTACCGTTCCAGCCCCGTCTATCTCATGAGATATAAAATCTTTACCCAATGCATTGGAGGGAGATATAGGTCCCACCAATCTTATAATGAATCCTTTCTTATGTGTTCCACATAATCATAAACCATACATCATAGCGTAACCCCTGTAATAAAAATGGGATTCTTAAACAACATGACATCATAAAACAATTCATATAAGATAAAGGAATTCATAAAAATGTTTCCATCACAACATAATCAAATCCATGTAATAATAGTGATAAAAACAGAACCCTTTATTATCTTAGATGTAAAATAATTTTGATAAAACACTTGAACTCCATTCTTGAGGAAAATATCTTTCTTCTTCAAAAACATTTTTCCTTTCATAACATGTCATATGACTGTAAAATAAAAGAAGTTGATTAAAAATAAACGTGAAAACTTGTAAAGGAAGATTCTTGGAAATTTTGTTTTAAAATCCATTCATGCCGTATAAGTTAAAAAAACATTCTTCGTACTTTTGTCGGAAAAGTCAAAAAGTACCTCGTATGACAAAAGATTCCTTTCATACATATTACTAAAAACTCACGGAAGGGTAAAAATGGATTTAAACAATTGTAGGTGGATGGAAATAATATTAAATATTGATGAAACATGGATGTGGATGATAAAATACACCCTAGTAAATACTTACGAATAAACAATCTCGGATAAAAATGAGATTGTGATATTTCCCTTACCTTAGGTCTGATTTGCATCGTATGTGTCCGAACCTCCTGTATAATGATTTAAATAATGTCATTAACTTATTACAGAATCATATTCATTGTTATGATATCATATATGGTTCACTTATGCCATTATATTACCTGTTCTTTTGTAAATTCCATGTTAAAGAAGCGTTTTGGGTAAAATCGTTTCATTTATCGTAGGTGTTTTGACTTGTTGTTCTTGACATTATTATTACTTATATCATGATTTACTTACTTCCAGAATATAAAATATGATTTATATATCATATATATTCAGTATATATATATATATATAATAGATAGATAAATGAAATGAAAAACACCGTTCATGGAGACGGTAGTCCGTACGTACGCATGAACGCTGTTTTCCTTTCCTTATTGTCTTGAATGGAAGTAAGTAGATGACATACATATATATATATACATAAATCCAGTAGCTTTATAATGTCATATATTTCATTATTATTTCTTATATATACTTTATAATCATTCTGAAATGGTTAACATGGAGAATGAATCTCATCGCGTCGTGGAGACGGTAGTCCGTACGTACGCACGAGCGATGATATCATTTCCATAAATATTGAACTGAATTGGAGTGGATTATATAATATATCAGAATCAATATGATGTTGTAATAACTATGTATAGTTATTCTTTACACCATTATACCCATCCATGTAAGGTGGTGGTGGAAAATAGATTACACCACGGCGTGGAGACGGTATTCTGTACGTACGCACGCGCGGTGATTTCTTTTTCCGTAGGATGGATAGATGGTGAAATAGGGTTGTTTCATACTTATAATAACATATCAGTATATGAGTGATACTGATGTTATTACTTCATAATGAAACAACCTAAGAAGAAGAAGTGGAAGAAGAAATAAAGATGAAAGAATTGGTAACGGTAATTACCCCTTCTTTGAAGCGCCTCTTTGAGACCTCCTCTTAGGGCACTAAAATTGGTCTTTGAGGAGGACCAGAACCTCTAGGATGTTTCTAGGGAAGTGGAGAAGAGATTTTTGCAGGGTTTGGCCGAGCTTGAGTGCTCAAATTGGTGTGAGGAGGAGGGGGAGGAGGTGTCCTTTTATAAGGGAGGAGAGGGGCACCTTAGGAATATCTCAAAATATTATTTTATATTAATGTCAAAATCGGTTTATAATGGTTCCAAATGGTCTTATTTCGAAGCTAAAGTGGGGATGGGTCGAAATCCTATCAACCAATAGGATTTAGACAAGTTTAGGGTATTATTTTAACCTTATCAATTAGATTTAACTCTAAGTTAAATAATTTAACTTTTGCCGTGTCGTTTTGTTTTCTTTCACTATATGGTTAATACACTTACTATAACATGCCAAACGAACCCCAAATTGTTTATTATTAATACCTATATCCTTATCTAAGTCATTTGGCCTAACCTCAGATTTTTAGGAATAAAATTACAATTAATAATATAATATTTGATTTAAAAACTATTTTGTGTCAATTTTGACACTATTTGATATATGATTTTTGTGAAAGTCATAACAGAATTATATGTTCGAACCAAGTTGATTAAATCAACATTAATATATCATAGTAACCTATAAAATTAGTGTAATTCATAAAAAGTCTCAAATTACATTCATTTGAGCATTTATAACATCAATTATGTAAATATTTCCTTAAAAGGGTAATTACTGCATCATCGTTGTGTCATAAATAAATTAATTTATTTAAAGTCTAAAAATTATAAATAAAATATAATTATGTAGGAAATCCTTTTAGCTTTCTAATGAATATTTACAATCAAATTTATCTTATGTATAACCCTATATTAAAAATGTTTTAGTAAATATACTTTGATTTTAACTCTTTTACTCTTCTTTGAATTAAATAATAATAAATGTCCTAATCTAATCCAAGTGGACCTAAATGGTCATATTATATTCATAAGGTTGTTTTTGGCCGAATTACACTTATCCAATAGAATTAGGACATGTGTTAGGGTAATAGTAATATCATATTTACCCTTAGTTACCCTATTTACTATTAACCACGGTAAAAAAAAGTAAAAAGTTACTATTCACCAAAAAATTATTTTCATCTCATTGAACCACATTTTAGTTCTTGATATTAACCGTGTCTCTCGGATTTTCGAAATTCCATTCACAGAAGCGGTAAAATTAAGTTTTATGCAAAATTCAGCTTTTAACCTACCACTTAGTAGTTTCACTATTCATCAAAAATTGATGTTTTTCAGAACAATGCCAAAATTTCATCCTAAGCTATATTTTATATTGCGAATTCACAAATGAAGTCTATTTTACCAAATTCATAACATAGAAATTGCATTAATTAATTTTATAATTAAATCCCGCTGTTAAAACAAATAGCGTGTTTTTAAGAAACAATATATATCAAAAGATTGACACTTGATTATGTCTGGTTTAAATGTGAAATTTCATCCAATGACTAACATTGTGTTAAATTGTAAAAATATATTCTAAATATACTTTAAAACCACTCAAATTAATAATTTATCACTATTAATTATTTCGATTAAAAAGGTTGTTTTTAATTAAAATTTAGTAATTTTCACTATTCATCAGAATATGAAAGTTATCTGAAATGTACCAAAATTTCACCTTAGGCTAAATTCGATACTCCGAATCCAAAAATGAAATCCATTTTGAAAAATAAAATTTACAAAATTTCAAAAAGTGGTTATTACTATTCATAACGACTAATTTTAATAATATTTTAAAAGAATATCGTTGTTTAGTGACACTCAGTATTGCGTACTACACACGCTATCGAGGAAGGTTGTGATTGCGTGTAATTCAATGCAAGTCAAGGATGCGTCTTGTGCAAGCTCCTTTTGGTGTAGCGTACAACACAAGACATTAGTGAAATAAAAAGAATATTTTTCATAAAATCTCGGGCTGTTACATTCTACCCCCCTTAAAATGAATTTCGCCCTCGAAATTCGTCGGGGTTATAAATGGTTTACTATTCGAAAGTTTCTTTAATAGAAACCCACATCGTATAAAGGAATACCAAAACTTGGCTTTAAAAACTAGAGTATGAAATGTAACGATTACCCAAATAAACTAATCGCTGGGTTTCCACATAGGTAAAAATATGGATATGGAAGAAAAATCTAACCATCATGTTCCGATGGAGAGTGGTAGAGAACATGGCTATGGAAAAGCCAACAATCACAAATCCATAAATTTGTGACGATCTAAGGTACCATCCGATTCATCAGGTATAAGATCACTAGGACAACATTTTTGGTTTTCAAGATCATTTCCCTAAAGTTGAAAATTGAATTAGAATAAATACTTTCATTATTTTGGTACAATCTCACTGTTGTTCATGACTTGAACAATTTCCAATTCATCTCTTAAATATATGAAGTTGAATTTGTTATTCGTGAAGTGTTAGCAGATCATGTGATAAAATGACGGGTCATTCCATCTGTCTCAAACAAAATGGTTAGCAAAAATTATATACATAAGTCGATCTATAGTGAGATTAATCACATATGGTTCCTAAAATGGACTTATACTTCATATATCATACTGCTTAATATAATAAAACTAGTTTCTACTAAACAGGGACTTCTTGTAGGCCAGTGGTAGGCGATAAAGGCCAGTCGCACTTCGGTTGTGGGTTCGATTCCCATAGCCTTGTCCGACACGATGGGCTGTCTCCCGTCCTGCAGGTTGTCCTTTTTCTAAAACTACATTACTATAACATCCTATCAATAATATCAAAAAAGAACTTCTTTAGGCTTATCCATAATACTGCAGTCCACTCTCATAACATAGTGAAAATGATTACCAGAGATTTAACACCATCGTCGAACCCCATATATCATAAGATATGTTTTGTTGGTCACATTCCAAACATTCAAATTCCTTAATCGTGTATTCTCTTGAATACCTTAGTGAAAACATGAATGCAGTTAAAAGTTAACACTTTCCACATACCAAAATCCTCAAAATTCTATATACTCAAACCATGATATCACTTAGTCCTTATATCAATCATGAGCTCATGAATACAATCAAACATCTCATTATCGTCTTATCCCTTCATTATGCACATATCATCTACATTCCATAAATATCTGAATAACCTTTCATGGATACTGGTAACATTAATCATACACTTTTAAAACTCAAGGAAAGACAACAGTGTAACAATCCTTAGATGTCTCCTTATTCCATGAGATTACTTATACAACATTACACATGATAAACATGTAATCATTCCACTACATTCTTAGACCATTGATCGAGCTTCAACATTTCTTTCATCTCACATATCATTTGTAGTTTCTTCATCATCATCAACATAAATACTTCCCATACGACCATACTGATTCTCTTCATGAGACTTTCCCTTAGGGCATTGGTTTGCATAATGCCCGTACATTCCACATTTAAAGCATTTAACCATTGTTGATGTCGTAGCAATACCATTATCCTCATCCATGGTGTTAACTGAACCTTTTCCTTTGCACTTACTTGCTTTGTGTCCTTCTTTTCCACACCCAAAGCATCTTCCAGTTCCTTTGAAACATTCTCCTTGATGCCTCTTCCCACATGAATTACATAGGGGAAATTGAACTTTCTTTCCTCTATGATCATCATGAAACTCCATCTTTCTCTTATTAGCCGAGTCAGGAAACTTACCAAATTTTACTTTATTGATCATATTATGAGATTGCTGATTCGGCATAATAATGATGTTTGGACTTCCAAATCCCATTTCATTATGAAGAATATCATTCCATTGTCCATCATATCCTCCATTATTGTGAATCATCTTGTTTCCAGCCATTTTCTAAAACCCAAAAAGAATAGTGTGAGAGGCAAAAATCATGCTAGGGAAAACAACATAATAAAGGGGGAGTACCTTCAATATCTAACATATTAGGTTTAATTCTATGATCATTAGCGTAGTTCTAGTACTATAACTTATACGTATACTTAACCTTAGGGACATCCCTAGACATATCGTAGAAATATCTCTAGGGATCTTACTAACGTTTTCACATCCTAGTTTCCAAAGGTTGACTAAACCTTTCCTCTGATACCAACTGTAGAGACCCGAAGCCTGACGTACATAGACATTACATTACTTTTGCGGAATACTTGGTACATAAAAAAAACACACACAAGGATCGTAATAGTTTATTGTCTTTGGAAACTCGGAACATAATCTTCTAATCGTGGTGAAAGATCTTCAACATCTCCCATAAAGATCTTCCTTTTTTTTTACCTAAAACCTTTCTTTATATCCCGGGTAAAAGAAAACATAAAAGGGTGAGCTCAAATGCTCAGTAAGGGTAAACAAAAGAAATGTCAATCACAATGTATTCATAAAAACATAACATTTTGGAAATCATAACCTGCAAACGAGAGCATAATTTCATAACATGGGATAAATCATGGTAGTGAAATTTAATCACAATAATCATAACTTAAAACATGAAACTTTGTGGCATTCACACATAATCATAGAGAATCATTTCTTGTTAGTCAAGACTCATTGCCAAGACTATCTTAGTGGACAAAGTCCCTTTCTGAATCGAGTAACCCTCGTTTCAGTCCTGTTTCACTGAACCGGTATAACCTACCGTTCCAGCCCTGTCTATCTCATGAGATATAAAATCTTTACCCAATGCATTGGAGGGAGATATAGTTCCCACCCATCTTATAATGAACCCTTTCTTATGTGTGCCACATAATCATAAACCATACATCATAGCGTAACCCATGTAATAAAAATGGGATTCTTAAACAACATGACATCATAAAACAATTCATATAAGATAAAGGAATTCATAAAAATGTTTCCATCACAACATAATCAAATCCATGTAATAATAGGGATAAAAACAGAACCCTTTATTATCTTAGATGTAAAATAATTTTGATAAAACACTTGAACTCCATTCTTGAGGAAAATATCCTTTTTTCTTCAAAAACATTTTTCCTTTCATAACATGTCATATGACTTTAAAATAAAAGACGTTGATTAAAAATAAACTTGAAAACTTGTAAAGTAAGATTCTTGGAAATTTTGTTTTAAAATCCATTCATGCCGTATAAGTTAAAAAAAACATTCTTCGTACTTTTGTCGGAAAAGTCAAAAAGTACCTCGTACGACAAAAGATTCCTTTCATACATATTACTAAAAACTCACCGAAGGGTAAAAATGGATTTAAACAATTGTAGGTGTATGGAAATAATATTACATATTGATGAAACATGGATTTGGATGATAAAATACACCCTAGTAAATACTTACGAATAAACAATCTCGGATAAAAATGAGATTGTGATATTTCCCTTACCTTAGGTATGATTTGCTTAGTATGTGTCCGAACCTCCTGTATAATGATTTAAATAATGTCATTGACTTATTACAGAATCATATTCATTGTTATGATATCATATATGGTTCACTTATGCCATTATATTACCCGTTATTTTGTAAATTCCATGTTAAAGAAGCGTTTTGGGTAAAATCGTTTCATTTATCGTAGGTGTTTTGACTTGTTGTTCTTGACATTATTATTACTTATATCATGATTTACTTACTTCCAGAATATAAAATATGATTTATATATCATATATATTCAGTATATATATATATATATAATAGATAGATAAATGAAATGAAAAACACCGTTCATGGAGACGGTAGTCCGTACGTACGCATGAACGCTGTTTTCCTTTCCTTATTGTCTTGAATGGAAGTAAGTAGATGACATACATATATATATATACATAAATCCAGTAGCTTTATAATGTCATATATTTCATTATTATTTCTTATATATACTTTATAATCATTCTTAAATGGTTAACATGGAGAATGAATCTCATCGCGTCGTGGAGACGGTAGTCCGTACGTACGCACGAGCGATGATATCATTTCCATAAATATTGAACTGAATTGGAGTGGATTATATAATATATCAGAATCAATATGATGTTGTAATAACTATGTATAGTTATTCTTTACACCATTATACCCATCCATGTAAGGTGGTGGTGGAAAATAGATTACACCACGGCGTGGAGACGGTATTCCGTACGTACGCACGCGCGGTGATTTCTTTTTCCGTAGGATGGATAGATGGTGAAATAGGGTTGTTTCATACTTATAATAACATATCAGTATATTAGTGATACTGATGTTATTACTTCATAATGAAACAACCTAAGAAGAAGAAGTGGAAGAAGAAATAAAGATGAAAGAATTGGTAACGGTAATTACCCCTTCTTTGAAGCGCCTCTTTGAGACCTCCTCTTAGGGCACTAAAATTGGTCTTTGAGGAAGACCAGAACCTCTAGGATGTTTCTAGGGAAGTGGAGAAGAGATTTTGGCAGGGTTTGGCCGAGCTTGAGTGCTCAAATTGGTGTGAGGAGGAGGGGGAGGAGGTGTCCTTTTATAAGGGAGGAGAGGGGCACCTTAGGAATATCTCAAAATATTATTTTATATTAATGTCAAAATCGGTTTATAATGGTTCCAAAGGGTCTTATTTCGAAGCTAAAGTGGGGATGGGTCGAAATCCTATCAACCAATAGGATTTAGACAAGTTTAGGGTATTATTTTAACCTTATCAATTAGATTTAACTCTAAGTTAAATAATTTAACTTTTGCCGTGTCGTTTTGTTTTCTTTCACTATATGGTTAATACACTTACTATAACATGCCAAACGAACCCCAAATTGTTTATTATTAATACCTATATCCTTATCTAAGTCATTTGGCCGAACCTCAGATTTTTAGGAATAAAATTACAATTAATAATATAATATTTGATTTAAAAACTATTTTGTGTCAATTTTGACACTATTTGATATATGATTTTTGTGAAAGTCATAACAGAATTATATGTTCGAACCAAGTTGATTATATCAACATTAATATATCATAGTAACCTATAAAATTAGTGTAATTCATAAAAAGTCTCAAATTACATTCATTTGATCATTTATAACATCAATTATGTAAATATTTCCTTAAAAGGGTAATTACTGCATCATCGTTGTGTCATAAATAAATTAATTTATTTAAAGTCTAAAAATTATAAATAAAATATAATTATGTAGGAAATCCTTTTAGCTTTCTAATGAATATTTACAATCAAATTTATCTTATGTATAACCCTATATTAAAAATGTTTTAGTAAATATACTTTGATTCTAACTCTTTTACTCTTCTTTGAATTAAATAATAATAAATGTCCTAATCTAATCCAAGTGGACCTAAATGGTCATATTATATTCATAAGGTTGTTTTTGGCCGAATTACACTTATCCAATAGAATTAGGACATGTGTTAGGGTAATAGTAATATCATATTTACCCTTAGTTACCCTATTTACTATTAACCACGGAAAAAAAAAGTAAAAAGTTACTATTCACCAAAAAATTATTTTCATCTCATTGAACCACATTTTAGTCCTTGATATTAACCGTGTCTCTCGGATTTTCGAAATTCCATTCACAGAAGCGGTAAAATTAAGTTTTATGCAAAATTCAGCTTTTAACCTACCACTTAGTAGTTTCACTATTCATCAAAAATTGATGTTTTTCAGAACAATGCCAAAATTTCATCCTAAGCTATATTTTATATTGCGAATTCAAAAATGAAGTCTATTTTACCAAATTCATAACATAGAAATTGCATTAATTAATTTTATAATTAAATCCCGCTGTTAATACAAATAGCGTGTTTTTAAGAAACAATATATATCAAAAGATTGACACTTGATTATGTATGGTTTAAATGTGAAATTTCATCCAATGACCAACATTGTGTTAAATTGTAAAAATATATTCTAAATATACTTTAAAACCACTCAAATTAATAATTTATCACTATTAATTATTTCGATTAAAAAGGTTGTTTTTAATTAAAATTTAATAATTTTCACTATTCATCAGAATATGAAAGTTATCCGAAATGTACCAAAATTTCACCTTAGGCTAAATTCGATACTCCGAATCCAAAAATGAAATCCATTTTGAAAAATAAAATTTTCAAAATTTCAAAAAGTGGTTATTACTATTCATAACGACTAATTTTAATAATATTTTAAAAGAATATCGTTGTTTAGTGACACTCAGTATTGCGTACTACACACGCTATCGAGGAAGGTTGTGATTGTGTGTAATTCAAGGCAAGTCAAGGATGCGTGTTGTGCAAGCTCCTTTTGGTGTAGCGTACAACACAAGACATTAGTGAAATAAAAAGAATATTTTTCATAAAATCTCGGGCTGTTACATTCTACCCCCCTTAAAATGAATTTCGCCCTCGAAATTCGTCGGGGTTATAAATGGTTTACTATTCGAAAGTTTCTTTAATAGAAACCCACATCGTATAAAGGAATACCAAAACTTGGCTTTAAAAACTAGAGTATGAAATGTAACGATTACCCAAATAAACTAATCGCTGGGTTTCCACATAGGTAAAAATATGGATATGGAAGAAAAATCTAACCATCATGTTCCGATGGAGAGTGGTAGAGAACATGGCTATGGAAAAGCCAACAATCACAAATCCATAAATTTGTGACGATCTAAGGTACCATCCGATTCATCAGGTATAAGATCACTAGGACAACATTTTTGGTTTTCAAGATCATTTCCCTAAAGTTGAAAATTGAATTAGAATAAATACTTTCATTATTTTGGTACAATCTCACTGTTGTTCATGACTTGAACAATTTCCACTTCATCTCTTAAATATATGAAGTTGAATTTGTTATTCGTGAAGTGTTAGCAGATCATGTGATAAAATGACGGGTCATTCCATCTGTCTCAAACAAAATGGTTAGCAAAAATTATATACATAAGTCGATCTATAGTGAGATTAATCACATATGGTTCCTAAAATGGACTTATACTTCATATATCATACTGTTTAATATAATAAAACTAGTTTCTACTAAACAGGGACTTCTTGTAGGCCAGTGGTAGGCGATAAAGGCCAGTCGCACTTCGGTTGTGGGTTCGATTCCCATAGCCTTGTCCGACACGATGGGCTGTCGCCCGTCCTGCAGGTTGTCCTTTTTCTAAAACTACATTACTATAACATCCTATCAATAATATCAAAAAAGAACTTCTTTAGGCTTATCCATAATACTGCAGTCCACTCTCATAACATAGTGAAAATGATTACCAGAGATTTAACACCATCGTCGAACCCCATATATCATAAGATATGTTTTGTTGGTCACATTCCAAACATTCAAAGTCCTTAATCGTGTATTCTCTTGAATACCTTAGTGAAAACATGAATGTAGTTAAAAGTTAACACTTTCCACATACCAAAATCCACAAAATTCTATATACTCAAACCATGATATCACTTAGTCCTTATATCAATCATGAGCTCATGAATACAATCAAACATCTCATTATCGTCTTATCCCTTCATTATGCGCATATCATCTACATTCCATAAATATCTGAATAACCTTTCATGGATACTGGTAACATTAATCATACACTTTTAAAACTCAAGGAAAGACAACAGTGTAACAATCCTTAGATGTCTCCTTATTCCATGAGATTACTTATACAACATTACACATGATAAACATGTAATCATTCCACTACATTCTTAGACCATTGATCGAGCTTCAACATTTCTTTCATCTCACATATCATTTGTAGTTTCTTCATCATCATCAACATAAATACTTCCCATACGACCATACTGATTCTCTTCATGAGACTTTCCCTTAGGGCATTGGTTTGCATAATGCCCGTACATTCCACATTTAAAGCATTTAACCATTGTTGATGTCGTAGCAATACCATTATCCTCATCCATGGTGTTAACTGAACCTTTTCCTTTGCACTTACTTGCTTTGTGTCCTTCTTTTCCACACCCAAATCATCTTCCAGTTCCTTTGAAACATTCTCCTTGATGCCTCTTCCCACATGAATTACATAGGGGAAATTGAACTTTCTTTCCTCTATGATCATCATGAAACTCCATCTTTCTCTTATTAGCCGAGTCAGGAAACTTACCAAATTTTACTTTATTGATCATATTATGAGATTGCTGATTCGGCATAATAATGATGTTTGGACTTCCAAATCCCATTTCATTATGAAGAATATCATTCCATTGTCCATCATATCCTCCATTATTGTGAATCATCTTGTTTCCATCCATTTTCTAAAACCCAAAAAGAATAGTGTGAGAGGCAAAAATCATGCTAGGGAAAACAACATAATAAAGGGGGAGTACCTTCAATATCTAACATATTAGGTTTAATTCTATGATCGTTAGCGTAGTTCTAGTACTATAACTTATACGTATACTTAACCTTAGGGACATCCCTAGACATACCGTAGAAATATCTCTAGGGATCTTACTAACGTTTTCACATCCTAGTTTCCAAAGGTTGACTAAACCTTTCCTCTGATACCAACTGTAGAGACCCGAAGCCTGACGTACATAGACATTACATTACTTTTGCGGAATACTTGGTACATAAAAAAAACACACACACAAGGATCGTAATAGTTTATTGTCTTTGGAAACTCGGAACATAATCTTCTAATCGTGGTGAAAGATCTTCAACATCTCCCATAAAGATCTTCCTTTTTTTTTTACCTAAAACCTTTCTTTATATCCCGGGTAAAAGAAAACATAAAAGGGTGAGCTCAAATGCTCAGTAAGGGTAAACAAAAGAAATGTCAATCACAACGTATTCATAAAAACATAACATTTTGGAAATCATAACCTGCAAAAGAGAGCATAATTTCATAACATGGGATAAATCATGGTAGTGAAATTTAATCACAATAATCATAACTTAAAACATGAAACTTTGTGGCATTCACACATAATCATAGAGAATCATTTCTTGTTAGTCAAGACTCATTGCCAAGACTATCTTAGTGGACAAAGTCCCTTTCTGAATCGAGTAACCCTCGTTTCAGTCCTGTTTCACTGAACCGGTATAACCTACCGTTCCAGCCCTGTCTATCTCGTGAGATATAAAATCTTTACCCAATGCATTGGAGGGAGATATAGTTCCCACCCATCTTATAATGAACCCTTTCTTATGTGTGCCACATAATCATAAACCATACATCATAGCGTAACCCATGTAATAAAAATGGGATTCTTAGACAACATGACATCATAAAACAATTCATATAAGATAAAGGAATTCATAAAAATGTTTCCATCACAACATAATCAAATCCATGTAATAATAGGGATAAAAACAGAACCCTTTATTATCTTAGATGTAAAATAATTTTGATAAAACACTTGAACTCCATTCTTGAGGAAAATATCCTTTTTTCTTCAAAAACATTTTTCCTTTCATAACATGTCATATGACTTTAAAATAAAAGACGTTGATTAAAAATAAACTTGAAAACTTGTAAAGTAAGATTCTTGGAAATTTTGTTTTAAAATCCATTCATGCCGTATAAGTTAAAAAAAACATTCTTCGTACTTTTGTCGGAAAAGTCAAAAAGTACCTCGTACGACAAAAGATTCATTTCATACATATTACTAAAAACTCACCGAAGGGTAAAAATGGATTTAAACAATTGTAGGTGTATGGAAATAATATTACATATTGATGAAACATGGATGTGGATGATAAAATACACCCTAGTAAATACTTACGAATAAAAAATCTCGGATAAAAATGAGATTGTGATATTTCCCTTACCTTAGGTATGATTTGCTTAGTATGTGTCCGAACCTCCTGTATAATGATTTAAATAATGTCATTGACTTATTACAGAATCATATTCATTGTTATGATATCATATATGGTTCACTTATGCCATTATATTACCCGTTCTTTTGTAAATTCCATGTTAAAGAAGCGTTTTGGGTAAAATCGTTTCATTTATAGTAGGTGTTTTGACATGTTGTTATTGACATTATTATTACTTATATCATGATTTACTTACTTCCAGAATATAAAATATGATTTATATATCATATATATTCAGTATATATATATATAATAGATAGATAAATGAAATGAAAAACACCGTTCATGGAGACGGTAGTCCGTACGTACGCATGAACGCTGTTTTCCTTTCCTTATTGTCTTGAATGGAAGTAAGTAGATGACATACATATATATATATAAATAAATCCAGTAGCTTTATAATGTCATATATTTCATTATTATTTCTTATATATACTTTATAATCATTCTTAAATGGTTAACATGGAGAATGAATCTCATCGCGTCGTGGAGACGGTAGTCCGTACGTACGCACGAGCTATGATATCATTTCCATAAATATTGAACTGAATTTGAGTGGATTATATAATATATCAGAATCAATATGATGTTGTAATAACTATGTATAGTTATTATTTACACCATTATACCCATCCATGTAAGGTGGTGGTGGAAAATAGATTACACCACGGCGTGGAGACGGTATGTCGTACGTACGCACGCGCGGTGATTTCTTTTTCCGTAGGATGGATAGATGGTGAAATAGGGTTGTTTAATACTTATAATAACATATCAATATATGAGTGATACTGATTTTATTACTTCATAATGAAACAACCTAAAAAGAAGAAGTGGAAGAAGAAATAAAGATGAAAGAATTGGTAACGGTAATTACCTCTTCTTTGAAGCACCTCTTTGAGACCTCCTCTTAGGGCACTAAAATTGGTCTTTGAGGAAGACCAGAACCTCTAGGATGTTTATAGGGAAGCGGAGAAGAGATTTTGGCAGGGGTTGGCCGAGCTTGAGTGCTCAAATTGGTGTGAGGAGGAGGGGGAGGAGGTGTCCTTTTATAAGGGAGGAGAGGGGCACCTTAGGAATATCTCAAAATATTATTTTATATTAATGTCAAAATCGGTTTATAATGGTTCCAAAGGGTCTTATTTCGAAGCTAAAGTGGGGATGGGTCGAAATACTATCAATCAATAGGATTTAGACAAGTTTAGGGTATTATTTTAACCTTATCAATTAGATTAAACTCTAAGTTAAATAATTTAACTGTTACCGTGTCTTTTTGTTTTCTTTCACTATATGGTTAATACACTTACTATAACATGCCAAACGAACCCCAAATTGTTTATTATTAATACCTATATCCTTATCTAAGTCATTTGGCCGAACCTTAGATTTTTAGGAATAAAATAACAATTAATAATATAATATTTGATTTAAAAACTATTTTGTGTCAATTTTGACACTATTTGATATATGATTTTTGTGAAAGTCATAACAGAATTATATGTTCGAACCAAGTTATTAAATCAACATTAATATATCATAGTAACCTAGAAAATTAGTGGAATTCATAAAAAGTCTCAAATTACATTCATTTGAGCATTTATAACATCAATTATGTTAACATTTCCTTAAAAGGGTAATTACTGCATCATCGTTGTGTCATAAATAAATTAATTTATTTAAATTCTAAAAATTATAAATAAAATATAATTATGTAGGAAATCCTTTTATCTTTCTAATGAATATTTACAATCAAATTTATCTTATGTAGAACCCTATATTAAAAATGTTTTAGTAAATAAACTTTGATTTTAACTCTTTTAACTCTTCTTTGAATTAAATAATAATAAATGTCCTAATCTAATCCAAGTGGACCTAAATGGTCATATTATATTCATAAGGTTGTTTTTGGCCGAATTACACTTATCCAATAGAATTAGGACATGTGTTAGGGTAATAGTAATATCATATTTACCCTTAGTTACCCTATTTACTATTAACCACGGTAAAAAAAAGTAAAAAGTTACTATTCACCAAAAAATTATTTTCATCTCATTGAACCACATTTTAGTCCTTGATATTAACCGTGTCTCTCGGATTTTCGAAATTCCATTCACAGAAGCGGTAAAATTATGTTTTATGCAAAATTCAGTTTTTAACCTACCACTTAGTAGTTTCACTATTCATCAAAAATTGATGTTTTTCAGAACAATGCCAAAATTTCATCCTAAGCTATATTTTATATTGTGAATTCAAAAATGAAGTCTATTTTACCAAATTCATAACATAGAAATTGCATTAATTAATTTTATAATTAAATCCCGCTGTTAAAACAAATAGCGTGTTTTTAAGAAACAATATCTATCAAAAGATTGACACTTGATTATGTCTGGTTTAAATGTGAAATTTCATCCAATGACCAACATTGTGTTAAATTGTAAAAATATATTCTAAATATACTTTAAAACCACTCAAATTAATAATTTATCACTATTAATTATTTCGATTAAAAAGGTTGTTTTTAATTAAAATTTAGTAATTTTCACTATTCATCAGAATATGAAAGTTATCCGAAATGTACCAAAATTTCACCTTAGGCTAAATTCGATACTCCGAATCCAAAAATGAAATCCATTTTGAAAAATAAAATTTACAAAATTTCAAAAAGTGGTTATTACTATTCATAACGACTAATTTTAATAATATTTTAAAAGAATATCGTTGTTTAGTGAAACTCAGTATTGCGTACTACACACGCTATCGAGGAAGGTTGTGATTGCGTGTAATGCAAGGCAAGTCAAGGATGCGTGTTGTGTAAGCTCCTTTTGGTGTAGCGTACAACACAAGACATTAGTGAAATAAAAAGAATATTTTTCATAAAATCTCGGGCTGTTACATCTATGGTAGGTGGTCTTGTCCTTTTTCATTGAATATTGAGTTGAATACATATGGAAGAGTGTCGTGTTCCAATTTTTGGGGTGTTTTATATAGAATTACTATTGTTTCCTATCATTTTTTAGGTATTTAATCACGTGTTTCAAAGCATTCTATGGGTTTAATACCCAGATTAAGGGCCACCCCATGGGTGAGTGTCTTTTTTGGATACTTATTGGTCGTTTGGCCTAGGATACCTATATGGTGTTCCTTGAATCACTTTTGAGGGTTAATTAAAATTGAGTTTCTTATATAGTTGTTTGTTTTATGTTTTTAGATGGTTGTCTAATTGGCTAGGTTGTGGGTTTGATGAATTGTCCCTTCACCCATGTTATGCTTATTCTTAGTGAAGAATGATTGGACTATTTAGTTCCAACTATGAACCCACCCATGTTAGTTGGGTTACGTTAATGCCTTTTAATGGTTTATATTGCATGAGAGGCCTATCTTTTGAGTTTGGTCATAGTTTGGACACAATTAGTGGTTTTTGACACTCTATTCAATTACATAGATGAAAAAATTTGAAAATGAAAATGCCTTAGAAAAAGAGGAGAAAATAAATGGAGAATTTCAAGATTTGAAAAGTGTTATGTTTGAGATCGCCCCAGTTGATCCCATTCAATATCAGTGCATAGTCACTTGCATGCCCCAATGTTATCACACATCCCACTTTCATGACCGAACTCCATTATCCAGGGTCACTTATTTACCTATAAATAGACCCTTGGGGTCTTCATTTGTGATAAAAGAATTTCCCTGAAGCCCAATTGCTACTCTAGTCACCCTTGTGCATCACCTGAGTATTATAAAACCTTCAAGGTAGTTATTTGACACCTAGGGTAGAGGAATTAAATTAGGATCACAAGAATTAAGTCCCTCTTATGTTTGAAATCCATAACACTTGCATGCCTAAAACGATTATCCTCCCTAAATTAGAAACACTTACATGTCTCCCATTCCTCTCAAAGGAACATGAGCACTCCACATATGTGAGAACATGTGAATACTCTTGAAGAATTGAGTCATGTATCACCCATGTTTTAACATCTAGATTTTTCAGCACTTAATTAAACATCAGGTCACCCAAAGCCTACATGTGCGCCCATACCTACGTGTTAAATACCTACTTGGGAGCCCCTTTATGATTCACCTTATCCCTCTAGCCTATATAATCCATTAATAAAACCATCATCCAAGTCATTCATGGAATGTCTTACTCTTCATTGGCTCCCTTGTCTAACAAGGATTATGTTGAAACCTCCACCAAAACCTATCGACTTTCCAAACCCTTGGGAATTGCACATTAGTGTGTCTCCCATTTGGGTTTATATATCCTCATTTAAAGGTTTACCACATTTGTTTTATAATGGGGCTATGATTAATGGAGTGTATGTGGGTTTCTATATTAGCAGTTACATGGACCTTTATCCCTGGATCAATGTTGGGGAGTTCTTGGATTGGATGATTAGGGTTTGGGCTATGCTCATCCCTTATCATCTCTAAAACTATAACCCTCATGTAGCTAGTAGGAAAGGTAAGGTTCAAACCTTTTTTTCCTTTTGAACACAAGAAAAGTCTCCCTCCCCTACCAGGGTCAATTTTATGGTAGCAATAATATCATAATCACGTAGCATTTTAATTTTGATCTAATATAATTCAATCTCATTTCATATTGAATGATTCATTACTATGTGCCCTCATCCACTATCACCGCCGTAGCCACAACCTCTTCCTACAAAAGAGGACAAAAAGAGTGTGTGGATTTGTTTAATATTTTACATCCACTTATTTATCTCATAGATCACTGCTCACATGGGCTTATAAATTTGTGATGATCACAACATTATCACAAACATATCATTGAATGAACCACGAGAACTCTATTTCCCGTCAAAATAGGGATACATAGGAATCCTTCCTAAGACCCAAGATCCATCTCATCTCAAGCATAAGTGGGAATCCTCCTTAAGAGTATGCCTCAAATTAAACCCCCCAAATCACCAAGGTATCCTTTTCAGTAAGTAAGACCAAACTCATTTCTCTCAAAGGACTACACTCTCCTATCAGACTTCCCGAACTATGTTTTCTTTTATTCTCATCCAAATGAGATAGGTATGAATCCTATCTAAGGTTCAAACCAACAAATATAAATCATCCTTGTCCATTCTAGGACACATTCCTAGTAGGGTATAATCAATCAAGTAAATTCATATCTCTTCCTGGTTCCATGGGCTGCTTTGGTATAAGTCCCACAACAACCTTTGATTAGGAATCTTCAGCCTATGCATCCTTACCATGTGACGTTAAACTATATGGATTGGTCTTTATCACATGACCTTAAAAGGTATGATGCTTCCTATCATGTGTCCCCAAACTACATCATTTTTTATTCCTTTCACCAGGATTTGTAGGTAGCCCATCAATGGGTGCAATCCCAACATTAAAACAACTATTATCCCCCTAGATGGAGATAAATTCTTGAGTGCCTCACCGAGTGGATTTAAAAATAGTGTAGTCATAATTATGACCAAAGAATCACTAAGTAGTATACCAAAGGATTCCATTGATGGAGAACCTTGGATACATAAGGATTTGTGCATCAATGAAGAACCACTAATGCATACAGAAGATTCTCAAATTCTATACCTGTTAATCATTGATTAAAAAATCACTAATGAAGCTCATTGAATACTTGGTGAATTAATAATGATTCATGTACATATCATAAATCAATAGGAGATTCTTGGAGTAATAAATAATTCCCCCCAAAAGGGTGAGATGTGTCTGACCTCCCATCCCCTTGATCAATGTATGTTTTTAAGTATTGTAGGTAAAAACCTAACGAACACTTGACTTTGGATAGCCGATCCATTTGGATAAAGAACCATTGGATTTTTTTCAGTTCTCTAAACAAATCCAACAGAAAATAGACAAAAGTAGTGATTCCTAACTAGAACACATGTTCCGTGGGAGAAGAAATAATAAATGGTGAACTCAACATGAATACTTTACCAATTTGATTGTACTACACATATTTCAGGTCCCTATCAATTGATAAAGGATGTCCAGAAAAATGAATAAATCATGCATGTTTCTATCTAAAAGTAACTAATTTAATGAAATTAATTTTTTTAATTTTTAATATTTTCTCAAAACTCCCTTCACTCTAAATGGATTCCATCAAGATTTCACTGATGAATGCCCTGACTACAGCTCAAGTTGGATCCTCGTCTGCTAGAAGGATGTAATAACTAACTTATAATCTTCAGAACTGGGTCTCAAATATATTTAATTGGAAATACCATCAATACGGTACTATCCCAACCCAAGTGGTTGCCCGACATGCTCTCTAAGTTACCAATAACCCTCTATCGTCCGATCAGCGATGACGGGTGGTTAAGAAGCAAATTGTACCAACCACCATCTTCAACCATTTTGAGTCATTATCAGCAGAACACAATAACCAGTCCCTACCATACTATAGGGATGTGGGATCCCTTGAGAAGGACCCTTTCTGGCTACTGATGTCACTAGACACATTTTAGAAATGGTGAAAGGGAAGACAAAAATTCATACCCATATTCTGGAAGCCTGTCATAATTCTAAAACATAGACATCCATAGTACCAATGGGGTGAATAGATAATTATGTTGCCAAACCTGGGATATGTCATGATCATGCCATCTTAGAGTAGATACCCAGCTCTGTTCCAGTCCAGGATGGTTATGGGGAATACTCCTCTATATCATACGGACATCCGGATTGAGAACATAAACCATTTCTAATTAGAGATAATCAGCCCATTATGATGACCACTCCAAGGTAGGCACATACACCTACCCATGATAATCACTTCTCCCAACAAGTGGCTCAAACTACATATAAACGAGCATCTAAAAAGAATTCTAACCAAACACAATTGGAAAATCAAGTGTCAATCTATGATATGACTCTAATTAATGTAGGAGTTCTTGAATCCCCTACACATTTATCTAGTGAATCTCAAAATCCAACCCACCCATTACTATATTGTGGGAGTAGTATCACTAATTTTCAAGTTCCTCATAAGATACTTCATCATGAAGTCTTGCTTCATGAAAATTCGATCAATTTGAAGAACCTATCTCTAGATGAGACCCACAACAACCCTCTATGTGGCTAGAAGACCATGGTGAAATTTGATTTATCCCTTGCTATAATCCATCATGGTGGTCCTCCCCATGTTGGAATTCATTAAAAATGTTTTCTCTACAGTAGTGTTTTGTATTGTCAAGATAATTCTCTAATTGACAATGTAGTGATGAGAAAGACATCTTATCTCAAGGAAATTTCCAACATAATTCTAATCATGTCTGATGCCTTGTTACTAACAGGTGAAATACTTTCTCGACTAGAAGGCAGCCCATGGGGATGGTCATTCTGTGAACCTCCCTTGGGTATTTTTTCTTCTAATATAGAAGAGGGGAAAAGAACCAATCTTATTGTTTTTTATAAAACAATTGAGAAGAATCCACACTTATCAGACTATGTTTTGAAACCTCTATAAAAATATGAGGATAATAGTTTGAATATGAGAAAAAAACTGGCTAAGGGTGAAATACCAGTCATGTTATAGCCTTTGGAAACCTCTCGAAACAACATTCCAGAATTGATAAATGAATATTTCATTCTTGATATTCAACTAAAAATATAGAAAACTCTTTGAATCTGAAATATAAAGTATTACCTTATGACATATTTCAAATTCATGTAATGGTAATAGAAGTGTTTAATCCCCAAATTGATTTGTCATCTCTCACAAATTCCCCACATCCATAGGTTGAGAAGTAGTAGAGATCCCTTCAGCATGCATTACTTGATGCACTAAAGAGGCTATTCCGGTTAATTTTTGATACCCCATATGGTGTTCATATTAGAGGATGGGGTTTCCAAGGAGAATTGCATTTTATTGCACTCTCTTTCCAGAAAATCCCACCAAAAGTGGTCTCATGCAATGTTATTAACCATGACTGGCTACAATCTACCGAATTTGTGTGTAATTAAGGATATGATTAAGAACACTCCTTGACTAGATCTAATCAAATCCTACCCTAAATAGAAAAAGATATCAATATAATTTTTCATCAAACATCTTTGAACATTACATAGGCCTCCCTCTTAGTGGATGTTAGCCATCAGATTACGCAAATGTATGAAGTATCACAATATTCTTCCAAAACAAGAAATTTAAGTGGTTTTTGGATAATGCATACAACCAATGTTCATACTGGTATTGGTAAAATCAGAAGAGAATATGTGCTAATATAAGACATAGCAATTCAGAAATAACCCCAGCCCATAGGGTTTGGGGATTTTTTTAATCCAACCATCGAATTCAACAAATAAGGTTCGACGGATTGAAGAAGAAGAACATGATCAGCCTCAACCTAAAGGGCTCGGGGTTTTTTCACATCCACAATCTCCTCCCCAGCAGAAGTTGGTTTTCTCCTGATTAGGGAAGAATCCACAAAGTGAATGCACAACTAAACCATACATTTATTCTATTCTGGTTACTTTCCATCAAAAAATTCCTATGAAATCATCATATATGGAAAAAAGTCTCATATTGGGCATAGAAGGAGGTGATCTTACAAAGATACTATCATAATTCAATTAGTTTTTTATGCATTAGTGAATGTCCTTAATACCAATATGGAAGATCCTCTAGAACATGAGTCCAGTTTAGGGGAGTTGTAGGATGATGTTCTTATTCATAATATAGTACAAAATTAAAAAAATTAACGAGGTGTGTATACTCGAAATCAGAGGCTTACCCAGAATCTATGTATTCCTTCAAGTAACCAACTCTCACACCTTTGAAAGGCATCAAATAAGGAGAAATCTAAATGTCAAATCATGTATCACATTTCCCCTGAAAAGGTGAACCTATTTCACATGAATAAATATTTTCCCAACTAGAGGAGGAGATGAAGGAGTTGAAAAGACTCAATGTATAGTTACTCTGAAAAATCATTTCTACCAGACATGCTCCATAAGAATATCCTCATCTTGCACATGATTTTGTAACTACTTATTAAAGAGGGGTTTTTGCAACAACATAGGTGGATAATGAATTCAATCTATTTGGTACACAACCAGGACAAGGTCAAACACATACTTACAGACCTATCCTCATGGGTTATCTAAGATAAATACTAATCGCACCACAACTAGAGGTTATTCTAGTCACAAAACCGGTTCAAGCTCCAGCTGATATACATGTACAGGTCCCAGATCATCCAGATATTCCCCAAATGCTATTTAATACAATTTAGGCATTAACAAATCGATTGGAAGATATGGAAGAATAGTTTGCACCAGTACAACCAAAAAAGAAAGCTTACCCCAAATGTGTATATCTAGTCCCTACCACACCAAATGTTTTGAATATGACATTTCAAATCATTAATGGTTCGGGATATCTATAATAGCAATTAACACATTTTTTTCTCACTGTGATCCCTTGATGGGGACCCCTTAACCGTAAGAAGCAATAAAGCTCAGATTCTTTGTGAAGTCATTATAGGGGCCATCCTTTGTCTGGTATACAAGTTTTTAGTCTCAATCAATTAATGGATTAAAAGTCCTCCATAATAAATTACTTTTACAATTATTCCCAACACTGTCGAAGACAAGAATTTTTATTATACAAATTGAAAAAATAGAGAATGAAAGAGTTTCATATTTCATTTCTCGGTGGAAAGGATTAACATATTCATTAAATATATCACACCCTCAAGAAGATTTACTTTCAATTTGTGTGGAAAATATATGGGATGATTTACACACACCACTAATCCCTATGAAATACACAGGAGGGTTTTGAGACCATCCTTCAATAACCCAACAAGTAAAGGATTCCATTCTGGAAACAAAAGAAAAATCTTCTGGAATCCCATCATCTCTGAGAAGGAGAATAGGGAATTTAGAGGATACTATAGTCAAACTCAATCAAGAATAGGTACCTACTTCTACTTTAAATCCTTCTTCATTCCGAAGGGATCCACCTTTTGAGAGTTAGTAGTAATGACCGCCTCATCATGTTGATCAAAAATATTAAAGGAGGAGACAATTTGAGTAATTAATGATTAATATATATTAATTTCAGAATAAGTAGTTTCGTGATTACTTCATTTCAGTTATGGAAAACAATTTAATTCAGTTTACAAGCCTAATAAACCGAACAAAAAGGGATATAATGATCTCCCAAATTATTTCCCTTTTAATAAAATTTTGGGGCTTTCCATTCCGGAGTGTTTTGTTTCAAAAGACATACTACAAGAAATGGTATAATCTAGAAAAGTGAAACTAAAAAGTTCATCAGCCCTTGTGGAATGTGTTACTGTTACCAATCCAAAGGAAGATGGTGGATGATAGAAAGTAAAAAGAAAAAATGCACTTAAGTATAATTATTGGATGGTCTGGAAAATGGTCAAACAAACTCATGTCATTCTATAAAAAAAATTTAAACAACTGACTATGCCTTCTGCCACTTCCTCTATATAAAACCCACCTTTATCAAAAGATCAGTTCCCTAAAGGCCAATCATCAATGAAATGACATGATCATAAAGGTAAAGAGAAGTTTGAAGAATATGGGATCATGTCAAGACCAATGTTTTCCATGACATTGGCAGATTTCATGCCAACTATTCCAAAATAACGAGCACTACACCGCCAAATGACACAACAAGTATGGAAATCCTGCTCTTCATTACACACTTAAACACGATTTATTTCATAAACCTCACATTATACAACATAGATGATCAAGAGGTCTAGTGTCTTTGGGCATAGGATCTTTACATTACAACTTAGAACATGAAATACAACATCTTTATTGGAAACTTCCTTTACATGACCACTACATTTCCTCATACTTAGCATTGTATAGGATAACTTGAGGAAATACAGGAGAAAAAGGTGGGATATAAATCCCAGTAAGGAAATAAACATGGAATAACATGAGGAATATAGTACATGTTAGACAATAGGCATATCAATGGAGAAAAAGAGAAACCTTAACATAAAGGCATAATAAAGAATGATAATCTTTATAAGAAAATGTGGAAACAACATTTAACATGAATTTTAACATGATCCAAGGGTCATTACACATGGAGAATGAGTAAAAACTCATTGAAATTGAATTATCATCAGTAAACCCCCATTTCACTTGATGTATCATGATACTAATCTTTACCCAATACATTGGAGCACTATCCAGGTGAACCCTTATAAAACATTTCATTTCATGCATAAGTGTGCCGCATGTATCATTGAATCAATCAACATCATAAGTTATTTTACGATTAAGTAATGTGGAATAAATACATTAAAGAACCATTCAATATTTTTATGTGTATAAAGGTGAAGCACATGAGCCTTAGACCGGTTGGTAAGGACTTTGGAAGTGCATTCAGGAGAACTGGGATCAAATCCAGGTGGAGACATTAATTTTAGGTACTGTAGAACATACTGTAGAATGAACTGTGCAGTAATGTCGTAGGTACTATAGCGGGAACTGTAGCAGGTACTGCTTGGCACTGTAATTGCCGGGAATATACCCCCGTTTGGGCCTTCGGGCCACCGATTTAGTTCCTGAGTCCTTTTATGCCTTCAGGCTACCCAGACCTTCGGGTTAGTAAGGCCTTCAGGCCACCTCAAGGCCTTTGGGCCACCTTAAGTGCAAATGAAAACCAGACGACCTATGAGGAACAAGCTCTATAAGGAGAATGAGCAAGGAGCATTCACCTTAGCAAAAGCTAAATAGATTACAAGAATGAGAGGGTATGGAACCTGCCATCAGGACAAGCCTGTGCATGCACAGGAATGCCTATCCAAAAGGCCATGTGAAGGTGGAGATATGATTTCACGATGAAGATGCTAGGGAGGATCTGTTCCAAGTAGTTAGTCTGGTTTGTATGTAATATTTGTAGCCTATGGAAAAATGAATTCCTCTAAGGCCTATGGGCCATGTAATACTTACACCTACGGGCCCTGTAAGGGTTCCACCTCACCCGTTGAAATGTGGATTATCAAAAATCAATAAAAAATGAAGTCCTTCAGGCCATTAGAGGAGTGTATAAAGGTGAATACCCTTGATAGAGACATGTTTATGGTATTCACTACATAATGATCTTGGCTTGGAAAATGCAGTGCAATTTCTATAGTATAACGGCATGACAAAAGGATTCATGAAAATGGTTGATGAGAGATAAAAGGGTGTCTCATAATATACACATGAAATGGAAAGTAATGGGGTTATATATATTCATGTTCCAACAAACGTAATTTAATTTATATGCATAATAAAAAATAATTACTTGGATGTAAAATAGGGGAGATAAATTCCTTAAGGAATTTCGGTATGGTAACTAGTGTACATGAGGGGAATTTAATTAGAGAGAAAGGGGTATATCTTCAATAAAACATAGATAGGGTAGTATGGGGGAGGAGAGAAATTATCCCCCATCATTTATAATTGAAAACAAAAGGGCATAGCAACGTAATAAAATTGAGAAACAAATGAGAAAAGAGGAAATCCCTTACTTGGAAGTGTGATACCAAAGGCTTGGGAGAGGCTTGATATAGGCTTGTTAGGAGATTGGGGAACCTTGGGAGGATTATAGAGAGAGGAGGGTAGGGGTTGGTCGAACTAAAAAGGCTTTGAGAGAATAGGAAGTGGGAGCCTAGGAGGGTTTATATAGGAAATGAGAGAGATTTCTTAAATATTTTGGTTTGGGTCACCACACATTAAACTAATCGATACCACAAACTAGAACATGGTTTTCCCCATTTTTTATTCCAAAGGGTATTGGAAAACAATATTTTATAAGTCCAATGGCCTAACTTCTTAAAATATTGAGGGTGCTTATGTGGAGGTGAGTCACACTCTCAAGGAAACTCATTTAAAAATTAACAATGTTTTATAACTCTTGGAGGGTCCACTAATGTTTTGTAAAATATACCAAAAAAACCAAAAATCGCATTATTTTATTGATAAAACATATATTGTCCAAAAATATAATTTATAGTACTTTATTTCATCACTCTTGGGTCATTATGATGTCATAAAACACAATATATATTTAAACGGTATTTAATTTTTACCCAAAAATTCGACTGTCTCATAAAATTAAGAAAAATTCAATGTTATATAATTTCGACATCTTGATTCCAAAAATAATAGTCATTTTATCTAAATAATTTTCTAAATATGTGAATTTTTACTTTTAAAATATAAACTGTCATTTATCGAACATTCATGGGTTTGGAAAAAAACGGATTTCAAACCATACTAAAAATTTCAATTGCATTCATAAAATTATATAATCATTTATATTTAATAAAAATTAATTTAATTATAAAAATATTTGATGAAAATATTATTTAATTCAAAAATCCATTAATTCATAAAAATAGATTTCTTAGTTGAATATTTACTAAAAATTTTATTTGTTATTTAAAAACTATTTACAATGTAATAATAATAAAATGAAAGAATATTATTTATTCAAAAATAATGTAAATAGTCATAGAGATAGGGTCTTGTTACATATCCCCTTATAAAACCTGCATAAGACTGAAGGGTAAGCTGTGTGATGGTGACAGACTCTTGGGGTGGCTCAGATAACATAGCTTGGGTGGTAATATCTATTAACTTCCCCTTCTCTTGTAGCCGGTTCCGCTAAAGCATAATGTGTTCAAGCTCAGCTTGGCCTTGGTAAAGAGTGAATCCCAATGATGCCACCTCATTTTCGAGCTCTAAAATATGGGCTTTGTACGGGGAAAGTCTACTGAATGAGGCCATCACTTCCTTTTTCTGGGTGAATTGGATTTGTTAAAGCCTTATATTTATACTAATCAGGTGATCACTATTCAACAACAATATTAGCAACTTCCACAATTCATAATGGTATTTTAAAATCTGAAAACATAAAACCTTTGATACTGACATTTTATATAACCATAATAAGACATTAAATTAGATCAAGAGGGATTTCCATTAATGAATGTTTGGGTCGTTACAATCTTACCCCCTTAAGTAATTTTGCCCTTGAAATTTCTTTTTCCCACAAAAAAACAGATGTGGGTAACTCTGCTTTATTACTTCCTTTGATTCCCACATCGCTTATTCAAACATGTGGTTTTGCGACAATACCTTGATGAGGGTCATTGTCTTATTTCTTAGAACTTTCTCTCTATGATCAAATATCTTCCCTAGTTTCTCCTTGTAAGAAATATGATCCTCTAACTATACCACCTCTAAAGAGAGTACATGTGAAGGGTCTGGTATGTACTTCCTTAAGAGGGATACATAAAAGACATCATGTACTTTGGCCATGGTAGGTGGAAGTACTAGTCAATGGGCTAAAACCCTGATACGATCAAGAATCTCGAAGGGTCAGATGTACCTATGAATTAACATCCTTTTCTTTACAAACCTCGTGTCCTTCTTCCATAGAGATATATGTAGAAATACTATATCTCAAACATTAACCTCAAGGTCTCATCGATGGACATCTGCATAACTCTTCTGTCAACTCTGGGCTACCTTGATATGTTGCTGAATGGTTTTAACCTTCTCCACTATCTCTTCGACCATTTCTGGTCCTAGCATCTTAGGCTCATAGACTTCATCCCAAAAAACCAATGTTCTTCATCTTTTCCCATAAATGGCTTTATATGGTGCCATTTGGATGCTCGAGTGGAAACTGTTATTGTAAGATAATTCATCCAATGGAAGATGTTGGTCTCATCCTCCTTTGAAGTCCATTGACCAAGCTCTAAACATGTACTCAATTGTTTGGATAGTCCACTCAGATTGGCCATCAGTTTGAGGATGATAGGTAGTACTGATGTTTAATTCAGTATCTATAGGATGTTTAAGACTCTTCCAAAACATAGAGATGAATCCTCGATCTTAATCGGATACAATAGATAGTGGTACTCCATGCAGCCTTACCACTTCCATGATATATATCTGTGCCAGTTGATCTAGTAAGAAATCCTCCCAAATAGAAATAAAGTGTGCAGACATATTAAGATGATTGTTAGGTCCACAAGGCTGAATACCTAGAGAGGGGGTGAATCAGGGTATGACTGATTGAAAATTAAAGCTCATTCTGATCTTGTTTCACTATTAATAAAAAATATCTTCTCTCTCTTTCCTGTTGCATAATATAAACAGAAAGTAAAGAATGCACATGACACATCAATTTTTACTTCGTTCATCCTCACTGGGCTATGTCCAAGGGGCATACGCTAATATGTTTCCAGTCGTACCAAATTCACTAAAAGTGCACTATTGTTTACAATGTTCAGGATAGATCACTTCAACTCCTAGGATCACTACCTATAAAAAATTTAGGGTCAGCTCACTGCTTTCCCAAGGGTCACTCCCTATTTCTCTCTCTCTATCTCACTGCCGGTGGAGAGGATCACCTTTTTCCTCTTCCTTTGATCACTGCTCTACAAAGAATCCACTCATAGTTTATAGACTTGTAGTTCTCTTCATTATCACTAATGAATACATCCTATGTTGTATGTGGATGCTCTATTGAAGTTAAACTTTCACCCATTGATGAATCTCTCTTTGCACCAAAGGTATCATGAAAACTTCTAGCTTCCATGCAGCCCAAAAATACTACCGAGGAATCAACCATACATGGCGCGCAGGTCTATCCTGGCACACAAGTATTGGCGCGCAGGTCACAACTGGCATGTAGGTCCACCTCAACCACCTACGCAACACAACTTTTTCCACTCCAAACCTACGTGACTCACTTCCTTCCTCTCCCAAACTACCTTAGGCGCACAACCATCACCTTTCCTGCAAGTCCTACTTGCGCGACCACACACCACTTGCGTGACCACCACACCAGTGCAACGGGAGCTATGATTTTTCAAACTGTTTAACTCCTTTGGAAATGAGGAGGGGTGCTCCAGTATTTATAGGCATGTGGTCAACCTATTCGGCGACGCACAAGTATCCCCTCGGTGCGCAAGTCCTAGCGTGCAGGTCTCTGAACTTGAAATTCACCTACGCGAACAACACAATACATGTGCAACCATATTTCCTTTGCCATATTTTGAGGATCTAATCTTGAAAAACATATCGTTTGCAGCTTTTCAACCCTCTTAGGCAATGGTGCACAGGTCCTTTCACAGCATGCAGGTCACCTGCGCGACCTCACCAATACCAGTGCGACCCACTTTCCTTTGCAATATTTTGACCTTCTGATCTTGTAAAACAGTAGGCGCGCAAGTTCCCTTTACTTCTGGTACACGACACACCGGTCTCTTTTATAAAACCACTTTTATCCTTTCATTGATTTTTAGGCCCAATAATTTGGAAAACACTTGAAAACGGTGCCACCTTGTATCTATTCTTTTTGTACCGCCTCCAGATCATCCATCTATTTTGTCTATGTTCTTGAATCATACATAGATCGTTGACCACAGCTCTTGAGCTCGACATTCCAACTTAAAATCCCCTTTTTCAACAAATTTGTATGTCATTGTTTTTCTTTGTCAACAATCACCACACTGATATCCACTTTGTCAACAAACACAATCACCTCAAAAATGATTCAATGATTCCTTGGGGGATTTATCCCCAACAATCTCCCCCTTTGGGTTTGTGGAAAACTCTTCCATAAAAAGACACATCGTTAAATTTTCATCCACCATTCACCTTTCGCGATTTTGATAGCGATCAATGATTTACTCAACACATAATCTAATCCCACATGAGCAATGCTCGGCGTGAGAAACAAGAGTAAATGAAATGTTCATCAATGAATCACTTCATCTCTGACACCCTCTATTGACACCAAAATGATACCAATTTGATGGAAATATTCTTACCACATTCCAACACCAGTATTATACTTTTATCACGATCCTCAGCTGTCGTGATATCTATTCTTTGATCAATCACTTCTAGCATCATCAAATTAAAAACTCTCCCCTATCTATCTTCTCCTTCAAATCCCCCTATCTGGAAGCTCCACCTATCAGCTTATCCCCTTATCTGTCATGATTTTTCAAATAGCCACAATGTATCCCCCTTGAACAATCACTATTTTCTCCCCCTTTGTCAACGAACCCAAAGGTCACTCCTTTGTAGTCTGTAGCAGAGTAGAGAACACATATCAGCACATTAGGGAAACACACATCATACCTCGCAGAGAGGGGGTTTCCACATCCACACTCTTTTCAGTGTGAGGAGTCGACTGAACTCCTAGAGCCAGTCGATGCCTTTCAAACGCTTCCTTGGGTAAAGCCTTTGTCAGAATTTCTGCAACCTGTAGTTTTTTAGGCACATACTCCAATTTCATAATTCCTTGGTCAACCTTCTCCTTGATGAAATGATATTTTATCTCAATATTCTTGATCCTTGAGTGATGGACGGGATTTTCTCTAAGATTGATAGCACATGAGTTATCGCAATGGATTCTAATCGGAGACTTCATGTCAACTTCCATATCTTCAAGCTGCTGCTTCATCCAAAATAATTGTGTGCATGCTTGAGTGGCCGCAATATACTCAGCCTCTGCGGTGCTCAATGAAATGCAATTTTGCTTCTTGCTTATCCAAGAAATACACAATCCACCAAGATAGAATGCACCTCCTGACGTTGATTTTCTATCATCTGCTAATCCAGCCCAATCTGAATCTGTGTATCCCAATAAAACTGATTGAGATTTTTCATTATACATCAGACGAAAATCCACTGTGCCTTTGATATACCGAAGTATTTTTTCAGGGCAAGCATGTGGCTTTCCTTGGGATTACTCTGATATCTCGCTACTTGGTAGGTGGTGAAAACAATATCAGGCCATGTTGTGGTCAAGTACAATAGACTTCCAATAATTTGCCTATATTCTGTGATATTAACTGCCTTTCCATCATCATATTTTAATAATTTCATTTGGGTAGCAACTGGAGTCTTCATTTCCCTGGAATTATCCATGAAAAACGTTCTTAACACCTCCTTGGCATATTTGGATTGAGAAATGAATGTTCCATTCCTTCCTTGTATCACCTGTAGACCAAGGAAAAACGTTATCTCACCAATCATTGACATTTCAAACTCATTTTTCATGAATTCAGAAAACTGTCTGCACTGAGCTTCATCTGATCAGCCAAAAATTATTTCATCAACATAAACCAATACCATCATCCTTTGATTACTATTGTTGCTGAAATAGAGATTTTAATCAACTCCCCCACGCTGAAAACCATGATTCTTCTTGTACTGATCAAGCCTTGAGTACCATGATCTTGGTGCTTGTTTCAGCCCATACAATGCCTTCTTCAGCCTGAAAACTTTGTTCTCATCCTCATTAATAAGAAAACCATCATGTTTCTCAATATACACCTCCTCTTCCAGATCACCATTCAAGAATGCGGATTTGATATCCATCTGGAACACTTTGAACTTTCTTTGCACTGCTATGGCTAAAAATAATCTGATTGTCTTCAGCCTTGCAACCAGTGCAAATGTCTCATCAACATTAATCCCCTCTATCTCGGAGTATCCCTTGCACACTAGTCGTGATTTGTTCTGAATCACTGTGCCATATTCATTAATATTGTTGTGATAGACCCATTTAGTCCTGATGACATTCTTGTCTGCTGGCCTCGAAACAATCTCCCTTGTCTGGTTCTTCTTAATATGATCAAGCTCTTCATTCATAGCCTGAACCTAGTTTTCATCTTCAGCTGCTTTAGAAAAAAATTTCGGTTCCACCTAAGATAAAAATGATGTTTTCTGTAATGAATTCATTCTTCAAGTCTGAACTGGAGCTGTCTGATCACCAATGATATTCTGCCTATCAATTTCAGCTCAACTTTTTGGCTTCCTTGCAGAAACATACTTGACACTTTCTTGTTCATCATCTGTATCTTATTCTGAATCAGCCTCTTCCACTTCTGCTCCCCCTATGTTGCTTACCTCATCATCACTTTCATCCAGAAACTATTCACTGGGTCTTTGAATATTCTGTTCATTTTCAACTATAGTGACATCATTTCTCTCAACAATTTTTCATAGCCTTTTGTTGAAACATCTACATGCTTTTCTTTTCCCTGAGTAGACAAGTAATATCCTCTCATCTCTTCATGACTCAAACTTCATGTGATTTTCTTTATTGAGAATGATGCACTTACTCCCAAAGATTCGAAAGTATTTCAGTGTTGGATTCTTTCTGTACGACATTTCAAACGTAGTCTTCCCTTCCTTCGGACACAACAAAGACCTGTTCGAAATATAGATCGATGTCAAAACTGCTTCCTTCCAAAATTTCTCTGGTATTTCCTTTTCAATAAGCATCATTCTGTCCATGTTGTTGATGATCCGATTTCTCCTCTCAAAAACTCCATTATGTTGGGGAGTTCTCACCGATGAAACATTATTCCTTATCCCGTGTTTCTCGAGATAGTTTTCAACTTGACAGTTTGGGATTTCCGTACTATTATCAGTACATAACTTCAGAATTTTATGCCCAAGCATCCTTTCTGATTCTCTTCTATACTGATTTATGCAACTGAACACCTCTTTTTTATGGGTAACGAAAAATACCCAGGCCATTCTGCTATAATCATCAATAAAAAGAATATAGTACCTTTCCCATTTATAGCACATGGTGAGATAGGTCCACATAAATCCGCATGCACCAATTCGAGCACTCTAGTTGATTTATGTTCCTTTGGCCTGTATGTCTTTCTGATGATCTTACCTTGTTGGAAAGAATCACACATATGAGTGTGATCACGTGATAGTTTGGGAAGGTCTCTAGGAGCATCACACTTTACCAGATCTTCCATGGATGGTTGGCATAGATGACCAAGTCTCTTTTTCCACAACTGGTTTTCTTCCTCTCTGGATAAAAGGCATGTATCTTCTTCCCCACCCACAATGTAAATACTTCCCTTTGTCCTTTTTTCCTGTAGAATAAATGCTCCATCTTTTCCTTTCACAACACACATCTACTTTGTAAAATCGATAGAATGCCCAGAGTCACATAGTTGACTGACACTGAGCAAGTTATGACTAAGACCCTCTAATACAAAGACATCAGCACATCTCATTTCTTTGCCCCCAAAATTGGATTTCCATGAGCCAACAATCTTCAGGCCTTCATCGTTTCCAAATTTGACAACTCCTTCTTTCTCATATTTTATGCCTGTAACAAGATCCTTATTACTCGTCATGTGAGATGTGTAACCACTATAAAGGATCCACACACTAGAGTGTTATAATGCTTTAAGGGAAATCTCTGCCACCATGGCCTTCTCATTTTTCTTATTCTTGGTCCATAATTTTTCCTTCACACTCGGTATGGATTGATATTTCTATTCTTTCTCAAAGTATGATGGACCAGCTTCATCTTGCAAAGCCACAAATCTGTTCTGCATTTTTAACTCACTTGTCGGCTTATTGATCTGCTGCTTGAGAACGTTTTGATTCTGCTTTGGCACATTTCTATGAATGGTCGAAGTGCAGTACTTAGCCGTGTGCACAAATCCTCCACACCAAAAACAGTGTCCTTTGAAATATGTTTTGGAAAACCATTCTCTATTTGGCTGCCACCTATGTTCTTGTTCCCTTTGAAATCTCTTGGCTAAGAAACACACATACTGTGAATGTCCCATCTTCCCACAATAAAAACACCTGATATAAGGTGAATTCCTTTGTGTTACTTCAATACTATGAGTCTCCCCTTGGGATCTCTGAATATTATGATTTTTCTTTGTGCCCAAATCAACATTCAATTTCGGGACGGTTGCTTGCAGTCTGACTTCAATTTCTATAGAGTTTTGCTTCTTATCAAGCCCTAAATCAGCCTTAACCTTTGAACTCAATTGCTGCTTATTTCTTGCTGAACAACTTGGCTTCACTTTAACCTTTTGAATCTTTGGAATGACCTGCTTTCCTAACATCACATTGGAGTTCAAGAGTTTTTCTTGATCCTTCATTTTTCGTCGTAGACTAACCACATCATCTTCATGCTCTTTGATACGCCTGACCTGCTCCTTTCCTGTGTTAGTCAAACAATCAATTTCCTTCTATTGTTCGTCAATTTTATTCTTATACTCAACAATATTTTCTGAGCTCTCTGGTGTTGGAGATTTTAGTCTTGAAATTTCTTTTAACAGCTCAGAATTTTCTTCATCCTGTTGTTGCATATAGAGTTTGGCATCATGAACCACTATACTGGATTTCTTCATTTTGGCTCTCTAAACATCTATCTTCTCAAGAGATGCTTCCAATTTGGCTTCCATATCAACTCTTCCTTCAACTTCTTCTTCATCTTCTCCAGCGTTAGTTTCTTCCTTTTCATGAGAACTACCGACGACCACAACCAAAGCATTTTCTCCATGATAATTGCAGTTTTCAATCTCCTCAACCTCTTCAACATCAGACTCATCTGAACTATCTATTTCTTCAGAAAGAATATTCTTCTTCTTGAAGAAATTTCTCTTGAACTGCTTCTTCCCTTTCACATAGGCTGTAGATTTCTTCTTGGGAATTTCAACATCATCTTCAACATTTTCCTATGGAAACTTTTTGGTGCATCTTGCTGTGAGATGTCCAACCTTTCCACACCTAAAGCATAGAAGAGGAAGTTTCCCTTTGAACATTTTGTTTCCTCTTTGAAGGTTTTAGGAGAGGAATGACATAACCTCATCTGTCTCTTTCCCCCCTGAGGATCTTCAATGGTGAGCTTCTTCATGGCCTTAAATGCCACCTCTTTGGATTTACCCTTTTCCACAACGTTGTTATCATCGTTTCTCATTTCATATGCAATAAGGGTGCGGTGTAGGTTATCCAATGTCAATTCTTTCGGGTCTTTATCTTCCAAAATAGAAACTTTAAGATTGAACCAAGGTGGAAGTTTTCTTAAGATGTTCTTCACAATTTTTATGTCTTCGATAATTTCACCAAAACCTCGCATGTATACTACCACAACATTTACCCTATCAAAGAATGCATCAACAGACTCATTCAGGTTTATTCTCAGATCTTCATAATTGTTCCACAAAACATGCTACTTTTCCTCTCTGAACTTTGTTTCCCCTTCATGTATATTCAAATTCTTTTCCCACATGGCATGTGATGTTTTTCATGACATCACCTTTGTGTAGATGGGATGGGAAAGGGCTCCCCCTAAGGCATTGATTTCATTGGAATCAGTATCCAACTCTCTATGCTCAGCTTCTGATAATCCACCACTATTATTATTAGCAGTGATACCATGAATAGCTGCTGAAAACACATCCATTCCCAAGGATCCGAAATAGTGTTGCATTCAATTCTTCTATAGCTAAAAATTATATCAGTCGAAGATCGGAATCCCTTTATGATTAGTGACCTCCATTGAGAGAAGTATTAATATAAACCTTTCCCTCTGATACCAATTATTAGGTCCACAAGGATGAATACCCTGAGAGGGGGGTGAATCAGGGTATGACTAATTGAAAATTAATGCTCATTATGATCTTGTTTCACAGTTAAGAAAAACGATTTTCTTTCTCTTCCCCGTTTCACAATATAAATTGGAAGTAAAGAATGCACATGACACATCAATTTTTACTTGGTTCACCATCACTAGACTACGTCCAAGGAGAATATGCCAACAAGTTTCTGGTGGTACCAAATTCACTAAAATTGCACTGCTATTTACAATGTTTGGGATAAATCACTTCTACTCCCTGGCTCACTACCAAAACAAAATTTTGGGCCAGCTCACTGCTTTCCCAAGGGTCACTCCCTCTTTCTCTCTCTCTGGCTCACTGCCGACAGAGAGGATCACCTTCTTCCTCTTCCTTTTCTCACTACTTCGGAAAGGATCCACTCACAGTTTATAGACTTGTATGTCTCTTCATTATCACTAATGAATAAATCCTTGTTGTATGTGGATGCTCTGTTGAAGTTCAACTTTCACCCGTTAATGAATCTCTATTTACACTGAAGGTATTGGGAAAACATCCAGCTTCCATACAGCCCGAAAATACTGTAGGGGAATCAACCTTACTTGGCGTGCTTGTCTATCATGGCACGGAAGTATCAGTGCGTAGGTCACAACTGGCACGTAGGTCCACCTCAAACACAAGTGTGACACAACCTTCTTCCACTCCAAACCTACGCGACTAACTTCCTTTCCCAAACTGCCTTAGGCGCACAACCATCACCTGGTGTGCAAGTCCTACTTGCGTGACCACACACCACCTACGTGACCACCACACCAGTGCGACGGGAGCTCTGATTTTTCAAATTGTTGAACTCCGTTGGAAATGAGGAGGGGTGGTATATTATTTATAGGCATTTGGTCAACCTACGCGGTGCCGCGCAAGTCTCCCCTTGGCATGCAAGTCTCGACGCCCAGGTCTCTGCAATTGCAAGTCACCTACGCGACCAACACAATACTTGTGAGACCCTCTTTCCTTTTCCATATTTTGATGATCTGATCTTGAAAAACATATGGTGCACAGATTTTCAACCCACCTAGGCAATGGCGTGCATGTCCTTTCACAGAGCGCAGGTCACCTGCGTGACATCACCAATACCTATGCGACCCTCTTTCATTTGCCACATTTTTACATTCTAATCTTCAAAAAAATTAGGCGCGCAAGTTCCCTTTCCTTCCGGTACATGGAACGTAGGTCTCTTTACCAAAACCACTTTTCTCCTTTCATTGATTTTCAGTCCCAAAATTTTGGAAAGCACTGGAAAACGGCGCCACCTTGTATCTATTCTTTTTGTAACGCCTTTAGATCATCAATATCGTTTGTTGAAGTTCTTGAATCAAACGTAGATTGTTGACCACAGCACTTGAAATCGACATTCCACCATTAAATCCCCTTTGTCAACAAATTTGTATGTCATTGTTTTGCTTTGTCAACAATCACCACACTGATGCCCACTTTTTCAACAAACACAATCACCTAAAACATGATTCAATGATGCCTTGAGGGATTTATGCCCAAAAATGATCCAAAAACACCTAGATTGCATTATTTCCTTTGGATTTCCTAGGAATTCTAGTGAAAAATTCCATGGTGATGTTATCCCATTTCCATGCTGGTATGGGTAATGGTTTCATCATCTCCTTATACTTCTTTCTCTCTGCCTTAACTTGCTGACACAGCAGGCACATTGATGTAAATTCAGCGATCCCCTTCTTCTTACTATCCCACCAAAAGTTCTCTCGTAGATCTCGATACATCATTGTGCTCCCAAGGTGAATTGAGAAGGTTGAGCTATGTGAGTCATTTGGAAGCTCCTTCTTTATCTCTGGATCATATGGTACACATAATCATGACCAAAATATCACAATTCCAACCTTTTCAACCACAAATTTTTTGGATTTCTCATTTCTGATAGCTTCCACCCTTTTCTGAATTTCTACATCCTTTCTTTGAGCATCCATTTTTTCTCCAAAAGAGATGGTTGAGCAAACATTTTTGAAAGGATCGATCATGGTCCCTTCATTAGGATTCCCATGTCCATTTTCATCAAATCTTAACAGATTGAATCCTTCTAAATTCTCATTATTGTAGAAATGCTAGGTCCTTTCTACTTAAAGCATATTCTACCTTGTTCGCATTTCCAGGGTGATAATGGATTGAGAAATCATAGTCTTTGATCAGCTCTAACCATCTTAGTTGGTGCTTGTCCAACTCTTTTTGTGTGAATATATACTTGAGGCTTTTGTGGTCCGTATATATTTCACACTTCTCCCCAAAGAGATAATGATGCCAAATTTTTTAAGAAAATATCACTATAGACAACTCCAGATCATGTGTTAGATAATTATGCTTATAAATTTTAATTCCCTTGAAGAATAGGCAATGAATTTGTCTTTTTTCATCAACAGACATCCTTGGCCCTTCTTCGACGCATGACTAAATACCACAAAAATATCTCCACTTGTGGGTAAAGTGAGCACGAGCATAGTGATAAACCTCCTTTTCAACTCTGTGAAGCTTTCTTCATATTCATCATTCCATGAAAACTTTATCCCCTTCCGATTCAGCTTGGTATGAGGGTTGAACAATCGTGAGAAATATTTCACAAATCTTCGATAATATCCTGCTAATCCCAAAAAGCATCAGATATCTGTTACCGTTGATGGCCTCGGCCATAACTTCATTGAAGTGTCTTGGAGGGATCCATAGATATCCCATTACTTGTGATGATATGGCCTATGAATGAGACCTCCTTCAACCAGAACTCACACTTGCTGTACTTTTCATAGAGCTTGTCTTTCTGCAAGGTCTCTAGTATAGTTCTTAGATGCTCCTCATGATCCTCCTTGGTTTTGGCGTATATTAGAATATCATCTATAAAGAATACCACAAATTTGTTGAGGTAATATATAAAGACTCTATTAATGAAGTTCATGAAGATTACGGGAGCATTAGTGAGTCCAAAAGGAATTACTATGAATTCATAGTGCCCGTATCATGTACGAAAATCAGTCTTCGGGATATCTTCCTTCTTCACCATTACTTGATAATATCATGACCGCAAATCCACCTTAGAGAAGTATTATGCTCCATGCTGCTGATTGAACTAGTCATCAATTAATGGGAGAGGATACTTGTTCTTTATCGTGATTTTGTTAAGATCATGATAATTGATGAAAGGACGGATTGATTTATCCTTCTTCTTGATGAACAGGACTGGTGCACCCCATGGTGACACATTTGGGGGTATAAACCCTTTATCCAGATTCTTCTATAGTTGTTTTTTTAGCTCATCATGCTCCACAATATCCATTCTATATGGAGTCTTGGATATTGGAAACTCCCCAAGTATAAGATCAACTAACAAATAAACATCTCTTCTAGGAGGAATACCAGTAAATTCCTCGGGAAACACTTTAGTGAATTTACTAACAATAGTCTTCTATTCAAGCGTGTTTCTTCCTTTGAATCAATCATCTGAGCCGGATATGCATTCTCATAGGGAATTAATATTCATGCTTGAGATTATGGAGCTAAAAAGATTCATCTCCCTCCTTGCACTTGTATAGAATCGTGGGTCGATTGTCCATATGGAGTGTGATTTCCCTCTCATGAAAATTTATGTTGGCTCTATATAAGGAAAGCCATTCCATACCAAGAATTGCATCAAATTCCACCATAGGGAGTATAACGAGGTTCACCGAGAAGTTCAATCCACAAATTATGACAGGGGAGGAGTTATATTCAGGGGACGCCTTGATTTCCCCTTTTTTAGTACTCACTAGCTTCTTTACTTCAATGATTTGTGGTGGTGTTGGGATTGTTCTACAAAACTTTCGGGATATAAAATAATGTGTAGAACCATAATCAAAAAATATGTTTGATTTACTCGAATGAATAACTATCATATCAGTCACCACTTCATTTTCGGGGTTCACTTCGGTGGTGATAAAGGAAAAAGCTTGTCTTTACGGCCTTGGATGTTGTGGGTTGCCTCCAAAAACCCTTAGCTTAGGGAACTGATTCTCCATGTGCCATGGTTATTTTCAGTTGAAGTAATAAACAATGCGTTGAGGGTTGAGTAGAGTTTTCTTCATCTCTGTCACAGCTGTGGGGTTTTCTTGTTGATAATTAATAGCTAGGTTCCCTTCTCTTCCACACCTAATGCATTTACTCGTCCCCTTCAGGCAATTTTCGGGGTTCTTCTTTCCCACCTTTATCATGTTGGGTGCTAGATCTTCTTAGAACCGTTGGATTTATCCATCATACTGCCAGCATCAGTGTCCACTTTACGCTTCTTATCCCCATGATACCCCTAATATTATCCAATCTCTATTTCAACACTGAGGGCACATCAGACAATTTACTCATAGCTGTCAAAGTCATGGATCTTCAGCGCTTTCTGTTGGCTAGGTTTCAGCCCTCTAAGGAAGCGTTAAACCTTGAATTTGGGGGGAACGACAAATCCGGTGGCGTATCGTGCAATCCTTTTGATGTTTCCTTGTACGTTTCGACAGATTTGTCATTGTTTTTTCTTGAGGGAAAGGAAGTCCCTTTCCACATAAGTTGGATTGTGCGCAAAAAATATTTATCGAAAAAAATATTCTGTAAATCCTTCCATTAAAATTCCTTGATCCCCTCCTCAGGCTTCGTATTTTTTATCAACACCCACCATTGATCAGCTTCACCCACCATACGATAAGCATCCAGGAGAACCTTATCTTGTTCAAAACACTGAAGGATGGAGAATATATTTTTAATGTAGTTGATCCATTATTTAGTGATTGAGGGATCAGATGATCCATTTAAAGTAGGTGACCTTTGTCTCATTAAGCTCTTGATAGAGACATGTTCTTTCTTGGGGGGGGGGGGGGGTTGAACGTTCCTCTTAACCCATATGTTTCAATTAAACGCTTTAGTTAACTGAGAGAGAAGAATGACAAAGCTCGCGATTCCCGCTCCTATCATATTGGGCATCTCATTAGAACAATCATCACATAGATCTTCACATCATTTGTTCGCCTGAGTCCTCCTATTACCGGCCATTGTCTAGAATAAAAGTAAAGATAGGGGTAACACACAAAGGGTAATCTAATGAACAAATGGATGACATATACAATACTTTTATTTTCTTAACTTATGAATCTATAGGCTTCAATCTATGCTATCCATGATCTAAATTCCAACATATATTCTTAGGGGATTTTTTTTAATAATGATTCATACTAAGAATTTGAATTTTCCAAAGCATATCCTCCAGGAGTGTCATAACCGAGAGTGCAGAAAGACCAGTTTTCGTGCACACGTTCTCATTTTAGTCTTGCTCAATGTGGTGTTTTCGGGTATTACAAATAGGATACATATGTGCTAGAGCCGCCTCTACCTGCACGTATCTAGAACGGGATATATTTTCTGGATAAAACACTTAGTCCATACTCACTAATACTTAGGGATGTTTTTTTTATACTTATTCTTGTCTCAAAGTCTTCACTAGGGTTTTCTAATTACAATCCCCAAAATAACTTAACATATCCTCTGATGCCGACAATGAAAACACTACTCTTTATTACACACTTAAACAATATTTATTACATAAACATCACATGATACAATATAGTTGATTGAGAGGTATAGTGTCTTTGGGGCTTAGGATCTTTACATAAAAACTTAGAACAAGAAATATAACATCTTTATTTAAAACTTCCTTTACATGGCCACTACATTCCCTCGTACTTAGCATTGCATAGGATAACCTGAGGACAAGCATGAGAAAAGGGTGAGCTATAAATCCCCATAAGGGAATAAACACGGAATAAAATGAAGAATATAGTACATGTTATACAATAGTCATTTCAATGGAGCACAATAGAAACATTAACATAAAGGCATGATAAAGCTTGATAATCTTAATATGGAAATGTGGAAACAACATTTAACATGAATTTTATCATGATCCAAGGCTCATTGCAGATGGATCAAGAGTAAAACCTCATTTCACATGAATTATCATGTGTAAACCCTCATTGAACTTGATGTATCATGATACTAATCTTTACCCAATGCATTGGATTGCTATTAGGGTGCACGCTTCTTAAACATTTTATTTCGTGCATAATTGTGCTACATGGATCATGGAATCAATCAACATCATAAATTATTCCATGATTAATTAATGTGGAATAAATTCATGAATGTACCCATTAATATGTATATGTGTATAAAGGGGAATACCCTTAATAGAGACTTGGGTATGGTATTCACTACACAATGATCTTGTCTTGGAAAACGCGGTTCATTTTTGGAAGCATAACGACGTGACATAAGGATTCATGAAAATAGTTTGTGAGAGAGAAAAGGGTGTCTCATCATATATACATGAAAGGAAAATTAAGGGGGTCATATATATACGTGTCCCAAAAAATGTAATGGAATTTAGATTCATAATAAAAAAGAATTACTTAGATTTTAAAAAGAGAGACAAATTCCCTATGGAATTTCAGCTTGGAAATGGTTGTACATGTGGGGAATTTAATGAGAGGGAAATGGGTATCTCATCCTTAAAACATAGAGAGGTCAGAATGGGGGAGTTGCTAAATTATACACCGATATTTATAATTGAAAACAACAGGTCATAACAACATAATCAAATTGAGACAAAAATGAGAAAAAGAGGAAATCCCTTACTTGGATGTTTGATCCCATAGGATTGGGAGAGGCTAGAGAGAGGCTTCTTAGGAGCTTGGGGAACCTTGGGAGGATTATAGATATAGGAGGGCAGAGTTTGGTCGTACTACAAAGGCTTTGAGTGAAGAGGATGTGAGATCTTGGGTGGGTTTATATAGGAAATGAGAGGGAATTCTTTAATATTTATGTTTGGGTCACCACACATTAAACTAATCAACACCACAAAACAACCCATGGTTTTTGCCCATGGTTTTTACCAAAGGGGAGTGGAAAGCAATATTGTATATGTCAAATGGAAGAAAATCTTAAAATATTTAGGGTTCTTATGTGGAGGTGAGTCACACTCTCAAGGAAATTCATTTAAAAAGTGAAAATGTTTTATAACTCTTGTTGGGTCCACTAATGTTTCGTAAAATAAACCAAAAAACCTAAAATCGAATTATTTATTTGATAAAAAATATATTATCAGAAAATATCATTTATAGTATTTTATTACATCACTATTGGGTCATTATGATGTCATAAAACACATTATAAATTTAAATGGTATTTAATTTTTACAAAAACATTCGGCTGTCTCAGAAAATTATGAAAAATTCACTGTTGGATAATTTCAACATCCTGATTCAAAAAATGATATTCATTTTATCTAAATAATTTTATAAATATGTAAATTTTTAATTCTAAAATAAAAACCCTCATTTATTTAAAATTCATGGGTTTTGACAAAAACGTCTTTCAAAGCATAATAAAAATTACAATTGAATTCATAAAATTATATGATCATTTATATGTAATAAAAATTAAATTAATTATAATAATATTTTTTAAAATGTTATTTAATTCAAAAATTCATTAATTCATCAAAATAGATTTATTAGTTTAATATTAACTAAAAATACTATTTGTGATTTAAAAACTATTTAAAAAGTAAGAATAATAAAATGAATGAATGTTCTTTATACAAAAATAATATACATAGTCATAGTGTTAGGGTCTTGTTACATAACCCCTTATAAAACCTACATAAGACCGAAGGGTAATGTGTGCGATGGTGATAGACTCTTGGGGTGGCTCGGATAACATCGATCAGGTGGTAATCTCTATTAACTTTCACTTCTCCCATAGTCGGTTCTGCTCAAACATAACGTGTTCAAGCTCAGCTTGGTCTTGGTCAAGAGAAAATCCCAATGATGCCACCTCCTTTCTGAGCTCTGAAAAATGGGATTTGTATGGGGCAAGTCTACTAGATGAGGCCATCACTTCCTTTTTCTGAGTAAATTGGATTTTTTGAAGCCCTTTATTTATACTAATCATGTGATCACTGTTCAACGACTATATTAGCAACAGTCACAATTCATAACGGTATTTTAAAATCTAGAAAATTAAAACCATTGAAGTTCACATTTTATATGACCATAATAATACATTTAATTAGATCAAGGAGGATTTTTATTAATGAATGTTTGGGTCATTACAACAAGAACTGAATTGTCAAGTAGAATCTTACTCAGAGGAGGAATGGATCTTCGGTTCCCTAAATGTTATCCACTTAATTGATATCTTTGAAAATGATGATTCTAGTTATGAACCTAAATTCATTGAACCTAATTGGGTAACTAGGGGAATAAATTAAGGTCAAGGATACAAGGGAATACATGGATATTCTAGAAGACACTATTTTAACTATACCTCTTCTTGAACTCTTTATGCATAAAAAACTCATGGGGGAGCCATAAAGCATGCATAGTAAGAATAAGCGAACACTCCCTCACATGGTAGGATTGGACCTGAAATTATCATCTTGGAAGACCTATTAGAGGCTATACCACAACCCTTTACGAAAATAGATATTCCTAGTTATTATAATCTACCAACAGTAGAAGTGTTTCTATATTCTTCCCTAACATATGATACATCTACATCAGGAGCATCAACTTCCAAGGCACCTAAAAACCGCATTTACATGCTAGAAAGAGAAAGAATTTGGACAAAAAGTATATTGTTTTGAAAAAAACTAGCCCAAGTACTAACCATTTTTTTAATCCTAGATGCTTTTAATCTATCAATAGATCTTCTAGAATCACATATTGAGGCTTTGTAAGGTCCTCAAGAGTTTGACATCGAAGTTGTTGATGCTGAGGTTTACCATATAGAGAATGATCATGTAGAATTTCATGTAGTTATATCTTTCATAGACCAAGATGAGGACGATTTTTTACATGAACACATTAGGCCCTTGTATCTATCTGGCAGGGTAAATGATACAGACATCCGACGAGCCTTCATTGATAATGGCTCAGGAGTCAAACACATTCCATTCGTACGCTTTGTTTATTGGGTAACACTGAATCTAACTAATATCCTTCCAATATGATGTTACAATCATATTACAAGAATGAACAAGAACCTATAGGTGATATTACACTCAGAACTAAGTTTGGGGATCTTTTATTGAATTCAAATTTCAAGGTTTTCAGAGAGGACACACTTTTCAACAATTTTCTTTGAAGTCCTTCGCTACATCAGCATGCTGCCATTCCTTCATCATATCACAAATATCTCCAGTATTGCATCAATGGTAAAATTGGTACATTACACATTGACAAGGCCCCATTTAAAACATGTGAATTGTAGTATATTGAAGAAGAAGCTATCACACAAAGAAAACAAGGTTTGTGTCCAAAGATACAATAATAATCAATGCTCTAAATTGTATGGAAAACATCTTGGATAACCCATTAAAACAAATGAGAATAAATTACATGTTTCCTATCAATAAAATTTAAATCATATACCCAAATATATGAAATAATCTAATAAAATCCATAATTTCAATTGTGTCAATGGAGCCTGAAATTATTGGATAAATTGTTGATCTACCAAGAATTTGTGAAAGCTTAAATGGAGATGTCATCATCTCATCCACTGAACTTCAGCAAGTCTTTAATTAATCATCCAGACTAGAATAAGTTGTCTTGTTAATAGAGGAAGACAAGGATGTTGATTCCCAAACTTTAATTACGACTTCAATAGTCCAGGAAGACCCTTCATCATTAGTAGGTTCAAAAACTGTTACCTCTTCTTTAGGATATCCAAATACTAACTCCTCCCCTTGCTCTATATGTTTTGATTCCTCACATACACTGAAAGAAAAAATATATAAAGTGAAACGTGAGGAAGAAGTAGAAGAATATCTTAAGTACACCCATCCTACATTTGAAGAAGGAATCTCCACCACTGTGGATCAGCTCAGAGAAATAAATCTTGGTACAGAAGAAGATCTAGACCCCACTCTAATTATAGAGGCCATGACTTATGAAGCGAAAGATATATATACTTCCTTTCTAAGGCATCACAAATATATATTTACATTGAAATATATAGAAATGGAAGTCCTTAATCCCGATGTGGACACTCATCATTTGGGTTTTCCATAAGAGAATCGATGATTTAAGTTGGAAATAAGAAGAACACACCCAACTCACACCTCTAAAAATGAAGCTGAAGTTGACAAGATTATCAAAGATAACATTGTTATGGAGATGAAATATCTCAAATGGATGGCCAAAATTGTCCCAGTGAAAAAGAATATTTGTTAAATCAGAGTTTTCATTGATTTTATAGATCTCAACCAGTATTGTCCCAAATCGGAATTCTCGATACCAATCACTGAGCTCTTAATTAAGGCCACATATGGCTTTAATGCTATTTCCATAATTGATAGATAATTTCTGTATAATAAAATATAGATGGATCTAGAAGATGATGATACTACAACCTTCATTTCCCCTCACCATGTGTTTTTCTATTGGGTAATGACCTTTGACTTGAAACATTCCTATGAAACATATCAATGTTCCATGCACCATATCTTCAAAACCTTTCATGGAAAATTTGTCGAATGTTATGTGGATGATCTATTGGTTAAATCCATACAACATTATGATCACCTGATTGATATAAATACCATATTTAATAAACTTTGGCTATGTAATTTGAAGATTAATCCCTTGAAATGTGCTTTCAGGGTATCCTTGGGAAAATTTATCAGTTTTTTAAACACCATCATGGAATCATATTTGATCTTGAGAAGGAAAAAACAATCCTTCGTATGCCACCTCTTCTATATCATATGTAATTGATAGAATTTCAAGGACCCTTGGCCTATTTTTGGCACTTTATATCCAATTTGGAAGGCAAGTGTTTACCCTTCACCAGATTAATGAAGAAGGGAGTTACTTATCAGTGGACCAAAGACTACCAAGAGGAATTCGATACCCTCACAAAATATATCTTAAGTCCAACGGTATTAATTTCACCTATTTAATGAAATATTCTTATTCTCTATGTGAAATAATTAAAGAGGTCTATGGGTTCATTCTTTTAAAAAAATAATGATGTTGGGAATGAAACATCCTTTAAATTTCCCGTTAAATGAGGCTTGACACGGAGACTCAATATTCATGTATCGAGAAGTGATGTCTAGCATTGATCATTGTAGTTCAGAAGATGAGGCACTAACTATTACATAAATAGGTCCATGTGGTATATTTTTACAACCCACTCAAGTTCATCCTCAGTAATCATATTCTTAATGGACATTTGGCATGGTGGGAAGTTATTTTGTAACAGTTCAATATCTAGTTTGTGCCTCAAAAAGTAATAAAATGACAAGCCTTAGCAGACATTCTTGTTGAAATGTCATCTACAGAAGATACATATTTGAATACTAAACTACCTGATGAATAAATATTCTCTATTCAAGATAGTCCCCAAACATGGGATATGTACTTTGATGGTGCATCTAGAAGTCTAATAGGGAAGAGAATGGAAGATCCTAAACTCAGACAAGTTGGGTTAGGAATTGTGCTTATCTCCCTATAAAATTAAGTGTTACCATATTCATTCCTATTATAAAAATGCCGTACAAACAATGGGGCATGATATCATGCTCTCATTACAGGCTTGGAAATGGAAATCTAGGTAAAATTGAACCACCTCAAAGTGAAAGGTGATTTAGAATTGGAAATAAAATAGATCAATAGGGTTTATGCTATTGAAATGAAAATTTAATACCTTTGTGTGATAATTTTAGAGGGTTAATGGATAAATTTCACTCAGAGCCAATGTTGTCATATATCCCATGATCACAAAATTCCCTTGTTTATGCATTGACTAATGCAACCATAGTCCTGGAAGATCCAAATCAAGGTGAGAAAATCATCAGTATTTCCCATCGTCGTGTGGTTTCACCTTTTGTTCAAAATATAATGGAGGAAATTAATGAAGTTAGACCTATTTCAAAGCCATATGGACATACTACATGATGTATGAGACCTATCATGGAATGCATTCAAAATGTAATATTTCCACCTGATAGAGATGGGAAAGGGAAAATCATGTGATGATTAGTCAATTTCACTATTTATGATAGCCCAAATCACCAAACGATCCTCTACAAACTCGGATTTGATGGAGACCTCTTAAGTGTATTGATAGAGAAGAAACTACTATTGTCATGAAATAAGTTCATGTAAGAGTTTGTGGTGATCACCAGTATGGGAATAGGCTTTCTGATCAAATATGAAGTCTTGGATACTTCTAGACATCAATGATGCATGATTGCACAGATTTCCCCAAGAAGTGTCCCCCATGCCCAGTGCATCCCTAATCCATTCATCAACCCATGGAGTTTTTACATATAGCTAAATATTTATGGCCATTTTCTATATGAGGAATGGATGTAGTAGGTCCTTAGCCTCCAACTACGTCTAATCAGTTTGAGTATATTATTACTGCTACCGATTTCTTCTCCAAATGGGCTGAGGCAGTACCTCTAATTGAAATCGGAGCCAAAAACATTGTTACCTTTGTCAAAGATAATATTATTACCTAATTTGATGTCCCTCCTACCATATTAACAGATGATTACACCAATTAATGTTCTATTGAGGTAAAGAAGTTATATCTGGAGCACAATATCAAATCCATCCATTCATGTCACTATCATGCAGTGACTAATGTATAGATACTGGCTTTAATCAAGACAAAATAAAATAAAATCCACAAAATGGTGGATAAAGATAAGAAATCTTGGCCTAATAAAATTTTTCTTGCATTATGGTCTTATTGGACCACTACCCATACTACTGCTCGAGAAACTAAATATTCATTTGTGTGTGGAATAGAAGAATTTTTCCCTATTGAAACTCAATTTCCTTCACATTGAGTTGTAATTTTTGATCATTTATTTGCATATGAATATTCTTAGAAGTGATTTGATGAGATGGAGTGAATAGAAAAAAAATTGCGTACTTTTCATCATTTGGGAGTCTATCAGAATAGAATAGAAGAAGTGTTTAACCAAAAAGTTCTGCTCCACTCATTTCCTCAACGAGAATTGGTATTAGTTATCAGGATTCTGATGATACTAGGAAAGAAGCCTCTAAAGCTTGAGCCAAAGTGGGAAGGACCTTACTCTATACATAAGGTCTACTCTAATTGTGTTTATCCCCTAATCTCAATCGATGTAGAACTATTACAAATCCAACCAATGAATGATTCTTGATTAAGTACATTGTCTAATCACATAGAATAATTTATTTGCAACATGAATCAAAACTACATAACATAATGACCTTGCTACATGGCTCTAAATTTCCTAACATAATGTTCATGATGCATGACTTGAAACTGCACATCCTAATGTCATCACTACGTGACTCTAGACTACACATCATAATTTCCTCATTGCATGAATCTAAACTAGACATTATCATGTCCTCGCTGAATCATTCTATACTACACAACATAATTTCCTCACTGCCTGAATTGAAACTGCATAGCATAATGTCTTAGTTTCAAGACATTGAACTGCATAACAACCATATTCTTCCTTGCTAAAGAACATTAAAATGTATAGAATCTTTGTCATTGTTTCGTGATATCTTTTAACCTAGCTACATGACATTAAACTGTATGTTTAACATCTTATTTATTTGACGTTAATAAATCCCATAAGATACCCCAAATTTTCATTCCGTGTGGTTCTTTATAAAAAATATATATGAGTATCTTCCTTGCACAATCATTACTTACATCATTTATACTCTTTAGTGGAACATGACATCCATTTCTCCCTATATTTGAATCAGATCTACATAGAGACACCATTTAAAGAATTATGTGTGGCTTGATTCTTATTCTAATGGGATACACAGAGATGCCTGGATCTCCAATATTGGGACTAGATGCAACCATAATGAAATTTATTTTCATTTTTCTTCTTGTATATGAACCAAATCTATATAGAGTACTCTTCCAGGCTATATGGTTTGATCTTTATACCATCTTGTGTCTTAAGTATAAACATTATTCTGGAATGTGATAGAAGCACCCTTCCCTCACATCAATCTTAATTGGTGTGGGGGATTATATTCCCAAGAACAATATTTTATAGATTCTAATTTTAATGGGATACATAGGGATTCCTAGATCTCCAATATTGGGCCTATCCGCAACAACAAAATCCCTCTTTCCTAATTAAAAGCATGATTGATATGGGGAACTACCTCAAGAACTATGTGTGGCATGATTTTTTCTACAACACGATATGTAGTGACCCCTAGGTTTTATCCCCTAGTCCAACTGAAATATTTCTTTTCACATCAGAATCACTTAATGTCCTTGTCACATGACAATAAACTAAATAGACCTACAAGAACAATGTGTTTCTTGATTCTCATTTATATGAGAAATGTAGTGACGTTTAGATTTCCAATCATGGACCCAGCTTCATCATGATATTAAAAAACCTCTTTTCTCTTATATACGAGTTAGATCTACATGAAGAGATTCAATTTCACTTCATATCAGATCCCTTAATGTCTTCACTACATGAATTTAAACTGCATAGTACTCAAAGAACTATGTATGGCTTGATTCTCATCCCATTGAGATACATAGTGAAGGTTAGTACTAAACCCTTAGTCCCAGCCATGAGATAAAATAAAATTCTCCATCTCTCGCATACAATTTAAAATCAATGTAGGAGTGATTATTTTGGGTCATCTCCTTAGAGAGCCTATAAAGGAAAAAATAAATTTACCCATTTTACAAATGAGTCAAATATATGTTAGGATCTCCATATTTATGGCCAATTTCATTCCAAATATTTCCCTTGCACATAGTAAATTACCCCTTTCACATTTCATACTCCTAATCATGAGTATGTTTAGACCTTCATATTCTTACTTCAATTTTTGGTGATATATTATCTAATTCCTGAGATCTCTTTTTACTAACAATGTATTGTGTTCCCTTAGATGTCCTTTCATAAAATTCACCTACATAATGGGCATGTCACTCATAGGATTACAAGGATTGACTGTGAAGAATATGGCCCCAGTCGTCCATGCATAATACCACCCCCATAATGGGTTTTTCAAAAAGTGGTAACTTCGTTCTTAGGATAATCATCTTACACCCCTTTTAACTTTAATGACGATATGTAGGAACCCGTAGCTTAAATAGTTCATGCATGGTATACTTGTCCCATATCCTTTCTCCTAGCTTGAAATTTTCCAAGACTATAGTTTACACATTTCCCCTTCCTATATCTTCAAAGCATCTTGAAATAACCTTGGATCATTTGACCACATATCATCCATTACTTCCCTAATATTATGGTCTTAGTTACATTACCTAAAACTAAAGACACCATAAATCATATGTTTGGGTCATACATTCTTAGAAATCCTATTCCTATGATTCTTTGGAAATCATGATGGGAAATACACTTTATGTATTCAGGTATTTTTATCCATAAAACAAACTCCATGCTTTGAAAATTTTGAATCTTCATAAACATTCATCATCTTTTAGTAATAAAATGTCAAATTATTTAGAGCTCTTTTGGTTAACTATGCATTAAATTCCCCCAGTGTCTTTGCATAAAATTACCCTACATAATAGGTCTTTCAATCAAAGGATATCACTTTTTGGCTATACAGCTTATTCCCTCTATGGGCCCTGCATAATACCTACCCCATAATGGGTTTTCCAAATAGTGGTAACTTTTTTTATGTAATAAATCACTTTAAATGCTATTATAACTTTTTTCATGTCATTCTTCTGATCTATAAATATTCAATTCATAGTTTACATTTATCCCTTCCCCACCTGGAATGTGGTATCATGATTCTTGGAAAATTATTATAAAATTGGATACATGTAAACCTTTGGTCAAAGAAAAAGACCATAAATTAAATCCCACAAATGTCCGTGCAGTTTTACTTGAAACAACACAACATAATGTCCTTGCTTCATGACTCTAAACTAAAAAAGACAATGTTAGAAATCCCATTTCTAAATAATTTCAACCATTCTTCACACAAAACATTTTTAAGATTGTTTTTTCCATTCATGACCTATGTTGGAAAAATGGACCTATATTCTCACATCTCTTTCCTTAGAAAAAACCACCCACGATGGTCTTTAGTCACCCAAATATTAATTTCCCTTGTCTATCAACAATAAAATGTCAATTTTTTTTATTATTTTGTCTAACTATGAAATATGTTCCCCTATGTTTCCTTGAAATTTTTTTTCCTACATTACATGCCTAACTATTAAAGGATACCATTGTTTGGATATACATCACATGACCTTATTGGATGTCCATAATAAATCACCCATAATGGGTTTTTCACGAAATGGTAACTTCGTTCTTGTAAAATACCTCCTCAATTTTTATACTTCATGTTTTAGATTTGGTGACCATTAAACTCATGAATCAAGATTCACCATGGATGTATCTAAATAATATTGGATCAATTCCTAGAAAATATGTCTTGATTGGGATATAACTTCAAAATTTATGGTCAAACCTATTCAACCATAAACACTAGCCTTATTAGTTCAATATTAATGACTCTAAACTGACATTAAAAAAATACATGGAACACACCAGATTGAAAACCCACAAAGGGAACTGTGGACAAAAGTCAAAGTCTCAGCTCTCAAGACCTATATTTTGTATGGTTTAGGCAATATTGAGTAATAAAAAGTCAAATGATACAAATTTTGTGGGGTTATTTTCATAACCCTAGAAAAAAATCAAACTATTTTCACTAGGACCATTGCTTAGGTAAAAAAAATGGAGTGCATTCCATCCCTATCATTTTAATTATGGTTATCTAGTATGAAAAAAATCATATTATGGAAGTCTAAATTAATATTACAATTAAAAGGAAACCATGATGAATATATAGTTGAATATAGACAAAATTCTTTTCATTTGTGAGTAGAAAATCCTTAGAGTAACATCCACAAATTGGGGTCTCTCTTTCATAAATCACAATAGGTTTTCTGCATAATTTCTTATTTGTTAAATGACCTCTTTAGCTTCATCAAATGCATTTTGAAGTTTAGTTATCAAACCAGTATCATTATATTTAGCTTCATGAAGTGATTCCATGGCATCTTCAGGGGTTTTTAAACATATTTATAGACTTATTTTATTGAATCATGAAGATTGTCAAGCTCCCCTATAACAATATCCAAATCTTATTGAAGACAAAACTATTAAACAGTCTTTTCATTAACTTTATGCTCCAATCCTATCAACTTTGTAGTATGAATGGCCATATATTGGAATAATACTACTTGGAATCCATTAATGTTGTCCAATAGTCTATATTTTATCATATTTGGTCGAAGTTTATACTCTTTCTCCCGTTTACAGATGATTTATTTCAATGCATTATGAATTTCACATTATTCAAAACCACCAAATCCGGATATACTAAACAGAGATGAAATCAATGGAATTCATGAGGATAGTTTCTCAAGGGTAATTTCAGATATTATTTTCTATATGTTCTTCCATGACTTGTGACGTGAAGGGTGAAGATCCTTCTACAGCTCTGGATTTGATTCAGAATTTCTATCCTAAGGGGGAACATATTTCAGTATTAATGCACATAAATAAGATTCTTGTTCTTCTCCTTACATAATAGTAGTCTATTTAATTCCTAATCCTATTTGAGCTGATGCAGAAGATTCACCTCTATACCAAGACATTGAAGTTGATAATCCTTTATGTTCAATTAAAATTATGGTTTTCTTCAAAAGAATAACAAGAGTGACCACAATCATAATATTTGTAAACCTTAACTAATAATAGGTCGACTACTTTAGAAGACTCCTCCCCAGTATTCCCAACATCAATAGTTACGGTAGACATCTTTGGTTGGGGAATGATTTCTTTAAACTGCTCAGGATTCTCCAAATGATTCTTAGAAAGATTCCCAATTACAAAGTTCGCCAAAAACAACATCTCAAAAATAGTGGGATTGATAGTGATATCAACGCTTCATTCTGGCATCGTCACTATAACATTTTCTATATATAAAACTACATATTTCAACCAATATTGGGTAAAAAATTAAACATAAGAAAATTTATAGGACGAACAATAAAAAATCAATTCCATTTGGTTCTATATAAAGAAATTCAAAATATTCTAAATTATTTTTCATATTAACGTGTTATAATATTGCTTCAAAATACATGCCAGGATTCATCATAACGTCCAATGATATCTAAAATCCCATTTTAATATCACCCATGATAGCTCCTGGAGTGGTTGTTTTGCGACCCTCCTATGATAAATTTTGACTTTGAATAGCTTCCATAGTAACAACTATTGGGTCAGCATCAGTTGTTGTAGGATTTTCGGGTGAATACGATCAACCTAAAATATCAAAGAGTGGAAGTCAGTTGTTTTTACACATAGTTTCCCATGATGCACTTTTGATTTAAAACTAGTCTTCTCTTTCCTAGTAGCAGGAACATAAGTAGTTCCAAGAACAAATGTTGAATCCTCTGTCCTGATTGCCCCTTCAGTCAAAAGAGCTGCTTGGTTGGAGGGAATTTGTGCTTTTTTGGAAGCACCCTCCATAGTTCCTCTATGTTCATCAGTAATTTTCCTAAGATAAGAAATAGAATAAGTTTCTATAGTTCCAATAGGTTTAAATAATTTCTATGAATAATTCTGAAATTCATGCTGTCAGGAATTCTTACCACTACTGAGAAAATGTGTAACCATAGTTTTGTTTCTTAAATGTTTTTGTTTCTTTGAATTAATGGGAGGACATGAATCATCCTCTCCGAAACTAGGTATTGGAGACTGCAATCCACCTACCATATAATCCTCTATGGCCTATTTTCCTAGATATATCTCCCCTAACTCATAGGGTGAACAAATATCTCCAAGTGTAGTACCATCGGGGCTGTACTGTGGTGGTGGAACATATGTTGATTTTGCTTTAGTCAACTATAAGTTAAAATTTTATTTTTTCTCATCATTAATTCATTGATTAAATTTAAATATAAACGAAGAAAATAATGTGACAAAAAGAAAACGTACATCTTAAATATCAAAACAATCATGCCATCCTTCATCAAATGAAAGGTCAATCCCTTTAGCAGCACCAAAACATATCATCTCTTCCACTTTTTTTGTTGTGGGAATGGATACATCAGTTTTGTATATGAGAATCTCTAGTTCCTGGATATAGGTTCTTACTTCATCAGGATTGCTCTTGAAAAGAATATCAGATGAGGCTCATAGATCCCCTTTACTCGGAATACACAACCCTTCACATAAATTTATCCATGTGGTTTCAACATCACAATGAAATATTTCGCAGGTTTAACAGCCTCTATTCATACATATTTAGAGTAAATTCTAGAAGGTTGTGATGATGATCCTTTAGTATTAGATTTTATTTTTTCCTAATTATTTCTATCATAAATGGTGAATGAGAAAATGGGATCCACTGCTCTTCTGAACGATGGTGACTAGACCTCCTCAATACAACTTCAGTTGGTATTAATGGTGTATCTCTCTTGACTATGATAGGTAGATTGTATCTTACATGAGGTCTCTTCAGTGATCTTGGTTCCTTATCACCCCCACCCTCTAACTCCTATGAATCAGCCTCTAATGATGTGGAATTACCTTCCAAATGAGAGGGTTCCTTTATATTTTTTCTCTTTACCCGGACACAATGGACATCATGGTTTAACACCCCTTCAGGGTATGATGCATCCAAACTCTCAACATAACAGATAGCTAATCTTCTTGTTGCATCAACGAAAGGTAAGTTGAATATTTCCCTAGTTTTCTCTACAGTCGTCAACAAACATAGTTGTAAGGACACCATCAGATGTTTCTCTAATCTGAAATACATTAGAGGAGATATGGTAATGTATTTCCAAAATTTTAATTGAAGTGTGAATCTGTAAATAGCATAGGCCTCACATTTGATTCCCCTTTCAATCACGGTGGCCAATACGCCATCCCTACAAGCTAGTATATACACCCATTACTCTAAGATGGTCGTCTATTCATCCAAAAATCACCTCGTAAGTGGATTCCTATATGGTAAAAGATGAAATTCCTGGTATATACTTAACATGGCCTTACTGTAGTAATAATTCCAAGATAGAGGTAATATATAAGAAAAATATTGAACTGATGGTCGGAATGATCTTCCAAGGACCTTTACACCAATTTGCAAAGAAAAAATTCTGAAATAAGTGGTGATCCACCCCCATAAAACCTGGAATGTTCGTATATTATGAAATGATACTTCCCTATATAGATATGCAACAAGATCATATAGATATTCTTCTGAATAGGGGTAGAAAACCCTACCATCCTCATCTCTACCATCATGGCCGCAATAACGAAGGTTCGTATCCCTACGATGCCTTTGGAATCTCAAATCGGAAATAGATATACACTGAGCCAAATAGCCATGAAACCTGTAATATGTGTCTTCATGAGAATTTTGGAGTTGAATTCCAACCCCTACTTTTCAAACTCTCCATTCTCTAATGTTGGACAGAAAGTGTTGGGTGTACCTCTTTTTTCTACATTTAGATAACTTGTTGATGAGAGAAAGTGGGAACTTTCTCCTTCTTCTTCATCCGGAATATTTCCATCCACTCCTCTGGGTAAATATCCCTTATATTGTGGGACTTTATTGTCTTTATATTCATTAGTTTATAAAATGTCATCATTAACTCATGAACCAAATAAGGTGTCTTTTCTATGTCATTCCATTTCTCTATTAGAATAATAAATTAATTATACATGTCTCTAAGTATTGGATCTCTAGAGATCTTGTAGATATCCCACAATATAATTCCTACTTATCCATGTGTGAAATGGAAGGAATTATTATTTAGACTCCATCGACTCAGCAACTCTGGCATGCAATCATCATTTCTATATATATATAGGTTTTTCTGACCCATAAAACCTGATAAATTCCAACATATTTTATAACATCCATAAACCCCACACATGTTTTTTGCACCCAATACTCCCACATCTATACTGTTTTAACACCCCCTCCTATGAGAAATTCCCATCTTTTCTTCCATCCTTTTGATTGATCTGTCTGAGAATTTTGAAAAATGGATGAATAGAAGCATGACTATAGCTCTGGTTTATGTGCTTTCAAATATAGATCACACAAGGTGTAATGTATTAAATGGACCTTAGCTTCCTTCCCTTCAATGATATATGAAACCTTAACAAAAATATTGGCAGATGAGAAATTTTTCTAGTCATGAAACCAAGAATGTGGAACATAATTCTTTAGATCCGGTATGTTGGCATCCTGCAGATAGCCATAATGATACATTGGCCAATAAATACTCAATGGAAAATCGAGGTGATATTTCCCCAGATGATTTTCCAAATATAGGAGAGTAGTGTCATAGATGTCAAAGTTATCATGCCCAAAAATCATTGTCATATCATCAATTCTCTTTATAGCAAGTTCGTCAGTAGTTACAATCATCATGGGAGCCAATGAACGGGAAAAAGAGATAAAAATTTATCTTAAAGTGAACTCATTTTGGATTTTCTAACAAAGGAATTATGGCACACAAGTATGGATTCAATGAAAAATTATAAATCTGGCGTGCAAGTATGGTGCTCAATTTCTGGCACACAAATCAAAAAAAGTAAATAAGAAGCATGACCTAGATTTTCAATAAGAACGTCTGAACAAATAAACATGCACACCAAGCGCTGTATTTTTGTAAGCCTGGGTAATTTTTCCTAAAGTGAATCCACTGTATATTATCAATGAAGACTACCATATATGCCATCAACATGCGTGCATGTACCTGGAATGCTATTAGTTTGTACTCCACATCAAACACATTAAACTTTTTCATAACTTTACCTGAGTATAAGACCCTCTCTTCATTTCGGATCCAATTCGGAGGGGGGCTTTTGTTGACACCCTGTTCAAATACATCAATGAAAAAAGTTTAAAAGGGAAATGACATAGAAATAAGAGGAGAAAATTCCAGGAGAATTTCAATATTTTCAAAGGTTCAATTTTGAAATTTCCCCAGTTGAGCCTAGTCACCGTCAGCGTGCAGCCACTAGCGCACCCAAATGTTAGCGTGAAACCCACTTGCATGACGAAACCCCTTTACCAAGGGTCACCTATTTTCCTACAAGTAGACCCTTGAGGTCTTAATTTGTGATGGATGAATTTCCATGAATCCCAATTTCTACTCTCGTTTCCATAGTGCTTCACCTAGGTCTTCTAAAAACTTCATGGTAGTTCTTTAACACTAAGGCAAGAGGAATTAAAGGAGGATCATAGGACTTAAGTCCTTTTAATGTATGAAATACATAACACTTGCATTCCTAAAGTGACCAACCTTACTAAAACAAAAAAAAACTTATGTGCAACCCAATCCTCTTAAACGAACTTGAGCACCCCACTTCTAGGAATATTTTTGAATACTCTTGAAGGCTTGATTCAAGTCTCACCCATGTTTTAACATCGTAGTTTTTCTTCACTTATGTAAAAATAAAGTCACTGAAGCCGACCTGTACACCCATACCTGTGCACCAGATACCTACTTGGGTGCGCCTCTTTGATTTTCCATATCCCTTCAGCCTATAAAATCCTTTAATCATGCCTTATTAAAAGTAATTCATTGAAAGTCTTTATCTTCATTGGATCCATATTCAAAAATCGATTATGTTGCAACCTCCAGCAAAACCTCTTAACTTACCAAACCATTGAGAAAGTAAAATCAACATATCTACCATTTGGTTTTTTATATCACCAATTATACGTTTCCAATATTTGTTTTATAATGGAGTTAGGATTCATGTATTGTATGTGGGTTTCTACATCCACATTCACATAGTCCTTTCTCCCAGTAACAGTTTTAGAGAGTTCTTGGTTTGGATAATTCCGGTTTAGGCCATGCCCGACCATTATAGTATCTAAAACCCAGAGCCTCAGGTCCCTAGTAGGAAAGGTACGTTTCACACCCACTTTCCAATTTGAACCAAATAAAATTCACCCTCCACTACTATGACCAATTTTAGGGAATCAATCATTGCATAATCCCCTATCCTTTTGGTCCAGATCCAATTACCTTCAATATCATTTCACATTTAAATGTTCATTGTCATGGGCCCTCTTCAACCATCACCACCGTAGCCACAACCTCTTCCACTAGCATAGGAGGAAAAGTGTATGTGCCTTTGTTGACACTTTCACATCCTATTGTCTCTCACCCCAAACATGACTCACCTGGGATTAGAGATTTGAATTTATCGCAACATTTTCATAAATAACTCATTGAATGAATTATAAGAACTCTAATTCCCATAAAAATTTGGATTTTTAAGAAGCCTTCCTAATTTCCAAGATCCATCTCATCTCAACCATAAATGGGCATCCTCCTTGGAATTAATCCCCAAATTAAACCCCCCAAATCAGAAAGGCATCATTTTCAATAAGTATGTCCAAACATATTTCTCATAAAGGAATTCACTCTCCTATTAGACTTTTGGAACAACATGGGCTTAGATTCTCATCCAAATGAGATACGTAGGAAGCTTCCCTAAGGTTCATACCCAACAATCTAAATTAACCGTAACTTTCCAATAAGCCTGTACCTGAGTGGTAAGGGCTCCTTCTTGGAATCCAAGAGACCTAGGTTCAAAACTGTGTGGAGGTGAATTTCCGGATACTGTAGCAATACTGTAGCAGTCACGATACAATACTGTAGCATTCATTGTAGCAGTTACTGTTCGGTACTGTAGCATCCAGAACTATTCACCCGATTTGGGATTTCGGGCCACCAGATTGGGCCTACGGGTCTCAAGGGCCTTCGGGTCATCAATGGAATTCGGGTCATAGGGCCTTCAGGTCACGTAGACCATGGAGTAACCCAGTTCACACAGAACAGTTTGCAAAAGAGGATCAGAGCAATAGAAGTAGCAGCCACCGAAGGTAGAGCTAATCGGATTAGACGGATGAGAGGGTATGCAAGCCGCCATCGGGACTAGGCACTGTGTAGCTTTGTACGGGGCAATACGAGCTGATCAGCAATGCAAGGTGGGGATATAGATGATAAATTATACAGAAAGCTGGGGAGCGGTAGTTCAAGTGGGTTGGGCCTACGGGTCATGTATTAGGTATTGTATGCCTCTGGGCCTTCAGGTCGTGTATTACGGGTTTTTTATGCCTTTTTCCTTGGGCCTACAGGTTATGTATGGGTTCTCCTTCAACCCCTAAAAGGGGGATTATCCTTAATAAAATAAAAAATAAGGTCTTCGGTCCATTCATGATTAAATTGAATGTATCTTTTCTATGCCACATTCCTAGCAGGGTCTAATTCAAATTGGAAATTCATATCCCTTCCAAGTTCCTTTGGCTGCTTCAATATATATCCCACACTAAAAAGTGATTAAGAATATTCAACCTAGGTGTCCTTACTTCATGAAATTAAAATATATGTCTTGGTTCTTATCACATGAAATTAAAAGGTATGATGTATCCTATTATTGTGCACCAAACTATGTGGGTTCTAAATACATTCTCAATGATACGTAGCTATCCCATCTATGGGTATGTTCACAATATTTAAACAACCCATGACTCCTTGGAAGACAATAAATTCTAGAGTGCCTCACTTAGTGGCTTTAGTACCAGTTTAGTCATAATAATGACCAAATAAACACTAATTAATATACAAAAAGATAGCATTTATGGAGAACCTAGAATACATACAAGTGTCTCCATTGATGAAGAACCTCAGATATATATAGATGATTATAAAATTATATACATGTTAATAATTGATTTCCAAATAACAAGGGAAACTCATTCAATACTTTTTGAATTAATAAGGATTCATGTTTATATATTAAATCTATAAGAGACTCCCAGAGTAGGAAATAATTTCCCCCAAAGGGTGCGATGAGCCCAACCTACCATCTGTTTGACCATTGTCTGTTCTTAAGTATCATAGGTCTAGAACTAATGAATTCATGCCTTTGGAAAGAAGGTCCCTTTGGATAAATAACCATGGGATGTTTCTAGTTCTATAAATAAATCCAATGGAAACCACTCATAAGTAGTGATTCCTAACCAGAACACATGTTATGGGGGTGAACAAATAGCGGTAAATGAATATTAGATGATTTTTATTTTAACCCTAGCATGTATAATGAAATTATTTAATCAACATGTTTAGATAAATGGTAAATAGAATTTAGTAAAGCACGGATTTTGATGTAATACCATGGACAGGATTGTATGTCTAATTTACCATAGTCCTTTGAGTGAACCTTGGATTATATGAATTCCTTAGACAGTCTCAATGGGATTGTTAATTAATTTTAAGCTATGAGAAAACCATGGACACCATGTAGAGGCTCATAGAGGCAATGTAATGTTGAGTGAATCATGGAACCTTACAGGATTCCATGGATAGGCTCAAGAGGAATGGTTTATGTCATGTGTGATACTTAGGCTCCCAATTGTACTTCCAAGGATGGTCTTAGTGACACCGGTTATACCACACCTAGAGTGATACCAAATATTTCCTCTATTATATTTTCCCGGGACGGGCTCATTGGGTGTTGGTGAATTTTAACCTGGAGTGATACTTGAATTACACATTAGTAATTTAATGGATAGGATTGAGGGTATTTGGATGTTGAATGGTAATGACACATCTAACAATCCAAATAACATGCTTGCATTTAGTCTTTTCCTATACTTTCATAGACGGACGTCAGAGGACCCTATGGTGTTTACTGATATATGGGGGATCCTCAGGCTTAAGCCGGATCCCAATATTTATAAAATCATAGTAATAGAATAGTTAATTTAATGTAAATGGAATGTAAATGGAACAAGTGCTTGTATGATTGTGTGCTTTTGATTATTACCTAGCTTTTTATTTTTTGTATTTTACACTACTAGATAAATATATTCATAGAAATATTGGGACAGACCATGGGTATTTGCCTATGGGGATATAATTTCACACCCTATTTGGTTCATGCTTTGGGCCCAAAAATATTATATGAACAAATTTTTCGATAAGGCAAAGTTCCCTCCTACTGGTACATGATATGCTTCTTACGAGACGGAGATCATGAGACCAAGCCCTGCCTTGTGATGTTGTTGGGATACTTCTGTTCATTTTGTACCTTTTTTGATCTTATACTATATATTATAGGCCTGTGGTGTATTTTTATATTTTCTTAGAAACATGTGACCAACATCATTTTTATATAATATGACATCTGATTAGTTGTATTATCAGTCTTCTGTTTTTTTGCTTCTATTGTATAATATTACTACTTCTGCTATCTTTATGTTGTTTCTGCAATGATATTGTCTTCCAATAAGGGAATAGTATCCCCCATTAACATCAACTTAGCCCTCACTACTAGTCATTATCCTCTGGAATTTGGGGAGATGTTCTTGAGGCCATGTGGCCAACCAGGATTAGAGCACTGTTAGGAGGCATCTTGACCCAAGATATTACAACATGCCCTTTCCAGATAAGATGGGAAGTGCATGAAAGTCATGGTTGTATAATTATTTATAACACCCCAATATTTTAAATTATGTATTCCTTTCATAAAAAATAATTTTAATAGAATGTGATATATGAAACACATAACTATTACGAACTATGAATTAGTATTTAATCATTAAAATATAACCCTAGAATTAGTGGGTAAAATAGATATAACAGAAATAAAAAATGTATATATATTTATATATTTATATATAATAAAATTGTTTTCATTATACATTTTAATGAATTGATAAACTAATTTAGTGTTTTTAAATAATTAATAATACTAATTTACACGTTAAAATACATCCTTTTAAAAAATTGTATTTTATTTGTTTCTATAAGAAAAAAATAATATTGATATAATATAATGTATATAAGAACAAAATATTAACATCAATTTTACAATTAATTGTTATGAAATAAGAAGTTAAATAGTGAGTAAATTTAAAATGTTACTTTCCTATGAAAATAATTTTTATTAAATATTTACATTTTTACTTAAAATTTAAATTATAAATATTTAGAATATGATGTTGGAAAACTAAATATAATTTCTAAATCCATAATTTTAATAATAGATTCAGATGAAATGTTGAATTCTTTTTTGATATAGATGTTTTTTTGTTGAATAATGAAAAATATAGTTTTCTAAATAAATGTTAATTTTATGACTCTATCATTACATAATTAAGACCTTGAAGTATATAAAAACATATAATTCTAGAGAAATTTATTTAATTGGTATAATTATCAATTTTTAATACCCATTATTAATTTTAACATTTATGAAAATTATGTAACATTTAAAAAAAATTATTTTTGTTCATTTCATTTAATTGAATATTATTTAAATTAAATTTTGTTTATGATCTACTTCAATTCCATATAAACATTATTTTATATGATAAAAAAATTCATATCATTTAAATAAAAACATTTATTATTGTATCATAAACATAAATTTTACATTTAAAAATAAACTTTTTCTAAATCTAGGATTTTACGCATTACATGTGCTAATATTAAAAATTGATTAATTAAAAGGAAAATTTTATCTGATAAAAATAAAGTTAATATTTTTTATTATTCGATCTAAATTATCTAACAATAAAAATTTTATTTTTAGTGACTAAAATTAAATTACATAGATAAAAACAAGGTAACACTATAAAAAATTAAAAATTAAAAATTCTAAGAGTAATGGACTTATAAGCATGATTAAAACATGTGTGGAAGTGAATTATTGAGGTATTATTGACCTTATCCCACCCCACTCCATTATTTTATATTTTTTAGTGTTATTGAAATTTGAAACATGTGATCTGTTTATATTAAGTTCAAATATTTATGAAAATATTAGTCTCACAACTTGTAAAAGGGCTTTATCACCACCCATTAAAGAGAAACCTAATTTTTGGTTTCTAGTTTAAATTATACTAATTTTTTTAAATTAGAATTGTATACTTTTAACTTTATCCTATCATCAAAATATAATGGAATAAGACCTCCATTTCTATGGATTTTTCAATGGTAATTTCCAAATCCTCAACTTGAGTACTATTTTCTTTAATTCAATTATTTTCATTATTACATTAACAAATATTATTATTCTAATACCAATATAATGACATAAATATTTTCTTATATTTAAATTAATTATTATAATAGAATAAATATTTATAATACTTCTCATTTTTTATTTAGAAAATCGAATCTGTTATTCATGTGTTATTTGAATAATTGCCACTACGAAGTGGCATATTTTTTTCACCATCACATATCTTCACTAATTATTTTGGATAAATTGAATAATAAATTTTACATATATAATATTGTTTTTATTATAAAAAAATGTATAATCCACCATCATTCCCTTCCATTATTTGAGAAATGAAAATGTTTACCAAGTGTTTTTAGGACTACCACCTCCATATAGTAAATTATCACATTTTTCATCTTGTTTAATTATTATTTCAATAAATATAATTAAATATGACTAAATACATTAATATTATCTAATAATATCATTTTTATTTAGTAATAAATTATTGTTCCTAAATGATGAACCTCTCATTCATAACTATACATTAAATATTGTATAGTTAGGTTTGGGTTGTCATAATAACCTGCATGAAAAATGATATAAAATACCATAATGGATTAATAAGTAAGAATTTTACTAAAAATATATCATATAAACAGGAAAAGATATTTTTTGGAATTTTAACATTAATATTGGACTCATTAATTAAGATAAGAATGCTTGTTTGTTAAAAAAATTCAAAACGTACGGATCATTGATTTTATTTATATGGATATTAAAAAAACACCAATATAATGAAATTAGGAAATTATAAATAACTAAAAAACATTAATTCTATTTCCTTATAATATATATTAATGTTTAACTTTTGTAGGGGAAATATTAAGAACACCGTCAATACAAACCTACTTCAAAACATTCAAGATTACTCACACCTGATACTGAAAATAAATAATAATTAACAAATATATATGTATAAAATATTTACAAATTATGTTTATAAAATGTTATATATTAGAATAAGGATAAAAAAATATATGATTAATATATTTAATTTCTTATATAGGATATTGAAGTGCTTTGGTGGAGGTTAAAAATTTATATAAAGGTTGATTATCTAAAATTTTCACCCCTGGACACATATTTCTTATTATAGAGCTAGTTTTCCATCATATATTGTGTATAGTTATCAATTACTATTTTAACCAAGATATTATCATTATTTATCTTATATTATATTTCATTTGAAATAATATCCCTTGAGTGGTTTTCAATTGAATGTTTTTATGGTTTTAAGGGTTTCCAGTCTCAAATTTTCACCTTTTGAGGAACATTTATTTTGAATATTATTTAATTTTTTATCTGTAATTTATTTTATGAACTTATCAATATTCATGGTTTTTAATGTTTCATTTTTAAATCTTATCCTGTAAGGGTTTTTTATTTAAATGTTACTCGACCCATGAATGTTTTCTTGAATCTAATTCTTTCTCCTTGAGTCATAAATTCTCCAATTTATTATGGTCTTCTAATCTTCGTTCTATAATTAAAATTGAATTCCCATATGATATTATATAATTTTTTATAGGAATGTTAAGTTGTTTCATTTATATAATCTTCCATAATTAATTATCTTTTCTAATAAAAGTTCAACATTAGAAGGACTAACTCCCTTATTTTCAATGGATCTTTTCCACTATGTCAATATATTATATCCTTCCAAAGTAATCCAATGTTTTCAAGAACATTATTATTTATTTTTCATATGATAATAAATATTATCTTACCACTTTTAAAAATGAATACATAATATTATTTTAATGATGTGGTTTTTCAAAACATATGTTTTTTAAAATATTAAAA